>OX465293.1:12233049-13471877 GCA_949987695.1 Merzomyia westermanni | reverse complement strand
TTTTAAAAAATGCCAAGTTTGATAGGTCTACAACGCTCCGTTTAGCTGTAAATCGAGTTTAAAGATAAGTTAACTTCAAATGGCCATAACTTCTACAGTTATGCTCGGATTTTCATGGTTTATGTATCGTTGGATAGCTGAAACAATACCCTTTCCAAAAATGTATAGTTTTACTGGTATATTTCAATTTTAAAAAATGCAAAGTTTGATAGGTCTACAACGCTCCGTTTAGCTGTAAATCGAGTTTAAAGATAAGCCATAACTTCTACAGTTTTGCTCGGATTTTCATGGTTTATGTATCGTTGGATAGCTGAAACAATACCCTTTCCAAAAATGTATAGTTTTACTGGTATATTTCAAGTTTAAAAAATGCAAAGTTTGATAGGTCTACAACGCTCCGTTTAGCTGTAAATCGAGTTTAAAGATAAGCCATAACTTCTACAGTTTTGCTCGGATTTTCATGGTTTATGTATCGTTGGATAGCTGAAACAATACCCTTTCCAAAAATGTATAGTTTTACTGGTATATTTCAATTTTAAAAAATGCAAAGTTTGATAGGTCTACAACGCTCCGTTTAGCTGTAAATCGAGTTTAAAGATAAGTTAACTTCAAATGGCCATTACTTCTACAGTTTTGCTCGGATTTTCATGGTTTATGTATCGTTGGATAGCTGAAACAATACCCTTTCCAAAAATGTATAGTTTTACTGGTATATTTCAAGTTTAAAAAATGCAAAGTTTGATAGGTCTACAACGCTCCGTTTAGCTGTAAATCGAGTTTAAGATAAGTTAACTTCAAATGGCCATAACTTCTACAGTTTTGCTCGGATTTTTCATGGTTTATGTATCGTTGGATAGCTGAAACAATACCCTTTCCAAAAATGTATAGTTTTACTGGTATATCTCAATTTTAAAAAAATGCCAAGTTTGATAGGTCTACAACGCTCCGTTTAGCTGTAATCGAGTTTAAAGATAAGTTAACTTCAAATGGCCATAACTTCTACAGTTTTGCTCGGATTTTCATGGTTTATGTATCGTTGGATAGCTGAAACAATACCCTTTCCAAAAATGTATAGTTTTACTGGTATATCTCAATTTTAAAAAATGCCAAGTTTGATAGGTCTACAACGCTCCGTTTAGCTGTAAATCGAGTTTAAAGATAAGTTAACTTCAAATGGCCATAACTTCTACAGTTATGCTCGGATTTTCATGGTTTATGTATCGTTGGATAGCTGAAACAATACCCTTTCCAAAAATGTATAGTTTTACTGGTATATTTCAATTTTAAAAAATGCAAAGTTTGATAGGTCTACAACGCTCCGTTTAGCTGTAAATCGAGTTTAAAGATAAGCCATAACTTCTACAGTTTTGCTCGGATTTTCATGGTTTATGTATCGTTGGATAGCTGAAACAATACCCTTTCCAAAAATGTATAGTTTTACTGGTATATTTCAATTTTAAAAAATGCAAAGTTTGATAGGTCTACAACGCTCCGTTTAGCTGTAAATCGAGTTTAAAGATAAGTTAACTTCAAATGGCCATAACTTCTACAGTTATGCTCGGATTTTCATGGTTTATGTATCGTTGGATAGCTGAAACAATACCCTTTCCAAAAATGTATAGTTTTACTGGTATATCTCAATTTTAAAAAATGCCAAGTTTGATAGGTCTACAACGCTCGGTTTAGCTGTAAATCGAGTTTAAAGATAAGTTAACTTCAAATGGCCATAACTTCTACAGTTTTGCTCGGATTTTCATGGTTTATGTATCGTTGGATAGCTGAAACAATACCCTTTCCAAAAATGTATAGTTTTACTGGTATATTTCAATTTTAAAAAATGCCAAGTTTGATAGGTCTACAACGCTCCGTTTAGCTGTAAATCGAGTTTAAAGATAAGTTAACTTCAAATGGCCATAACTTCTACAGTTATGCTCGGATTTTCATGGTTTATGTATCGTTGGATAGCTGAAACAATACCCTTTCCAAAAATGTATAGTTTTACTGGTATATTTCAAGTTTAAAAAATGCAAAGTTTGATAGGTCTACAACGCTCCGTTTAGCTGTAAATCGAGTTTAAAGATAAGCCATAACTTCTACAGTTTTGCTCGGATTTTCATGGTTTATGTATCGTTGGATAGCTGAAACAATACCCTTTCCAAAAATGTATAGTTTTACTGGTATATTTCAATTTTAAAAAATGCAAAGTTTGATAGGTCTACAACGCTCCGTTTAGCTGTAAATCGAGTTTAAAGATAAGTTAACTTCAAATAGCCATTACTTCTACAGTTTTGCTCGGATTTTCATGGTTTATGTATCGTTGGATAGCTGAAACAATACCCTTTCCAAAAATGTATAGTTTTACTGGTATATTTCAAGTTTAAAAAATGCAAAGTTTGATAGGTCTACAACGCTCCGTTTAGCTGTAAATCGAGTTTAAAGATAAGTTAACTTCAAATGGCCATAACTTCTACAGTTTTGCTCGGATTTTCATGGTTTATGTATCGTTGGATAGCTGAAACAATACCCTTTCCAAAAATGTATAGTTTTACTGGTATATTTCAATTTTAAAAAATGCCAAGTTTGATAGGTCTACAACGCTCCGTTTAGCTGTAAATCGAGTTTAAAGATAAGTTAACTTCAAATGGCCATTACTTCTACAGTTTTGCTCGGATTTTCATGGTTTATGTATCGTTGGATAGCTGAAACAATACCCTTTCCAAAAATGTATAGTTTTACTGGTATATTTCAAGTTTAAAAAATGCAAAGTTTGATAGGTCTACAACGCTCCGTTTAGCTGTAAATCGAGTTTAAAGATAAGTTAACTTCAAATGGCCATAACTTCTACAGTTTTGCTCGGATTTTCATGGTTTATGTATCGTTGGATAGCTGAAACAATACCCTTTCCAAAAATGTATAGTTTTACTGGTATATTTCAAGTTTAAAAAATGCAAAGTTTGATAGGTCTACAACGCTCCGTTTAGCTGTAAATCGAGTTTAAAGATAAGTTAACTTCAAATGGCTGTAAATCGAGTTTAAAGATAAGTTAACTTCAAATGGCCATAACTTCTACAGTTTTGCTCGGATTTTCATGGTTTATGTATCGTTGGATAGCTGAAACAATACCCTTTCCAAAAATGTATAGTTTTACTGGTATATTTCAATTTTAAAAAATGCCAAGTTTGATAGGTCTACAACGCTCCGTTTAGCTGTAAATCGAGTTTAAAGATAAGTTAACTTCAAATGGCCATAACTTCTACAGTTATGCTCGGATTTTCATGGTTTATGTATCGTTGGATAGCTGAAACAATACCCTTTCCAAAAATGTATAGTTTTTACTGGTATATTTCAAGTTTAAAAAATGCAAAGTTTGATAGGTCTACAACGCTCCGTTTAGCTGTAAATCGAGTTTAAAGATAAGCCATAACTTCTACAGTTTTGCTCGGATTTTCATGGTTTATGTATCGTTGGATAGCTGAAACAATACCCTTTCCAAAAATGTATAGTTTTACTGGTATATTTCAATTTTAAAAAATGCAAAGTTTGATAGGTCTACAACGCTCCGTTTAGCTGTAAATCGAGTTTAAAGATAAGTTAACTTCAAATGGCCATTACTTCTACAGTTTTGCTCGGATTTTCATGGTTTATGTATCGTTGGATAGCTGAAACAATACCCTTTCCAAAAATTTATAGTTTTACTGGTATATTCAAGTTTAAAAAATGCAAAGTTTGATAGGTCTACAACGCTCCGTTTAGCTGTAAATCGAGTTTAAAGATAAGTTAACTTCAAATGGCCATAACTTCTACAGTTTTGCTCGGATTTTCATGGTTTATGTATCGTTGGATAGCTGAAACAATACCCTTTCCAAAAATGTATAGTTTTACTGGTATATTTCAATTTTAAAAAATGCCAAGTTTGATAGGTCTACAACGCTCCGTTTAGCTGTAAATCGAGTTTAAAGATAAGTTAACTTCAAATGGCCATTACTTCTACAGTTTTGCTCGGATTTTCATGGTTTATGTATCGTTGGATAGCTGAAACAATACCCTTTCCAAAAATGTATAGTTTTACTGGTATATTTCAAGTTTAAAAAAATGCAAAGTTTGATAGGTCTACAACGCTCCGTTTAGCTGTAAATCGAGTTTAAAGATAAGTTAACTTCAAATGGCCATAACTTCTACAGTTTTGCTCGGATTTTCATGGTTTATGTATCGTTGGATAGCTGAAACAATACCCTTTCCAAAAATGTATAGTTTTACTGGTATATTTCAATTTTAAAAAATGCCAAGTTTGATAGGTCTACAACGCTCCGTTTAGCTGTAAATCGAGTTTAAAGATAAGTTAACTTCAAATGGCCATTACTTCTACAGTTTTGCTCGGATTTTCATGGTTTATGTATCGTTGGATAGCTGAAACAATACCCTTTCCAAAAATGTATAGTTTTACTGGTATATTTCAATTTTAAAAAATGCCAAGTTTGATAGGTCTACAACGCTCCGTTTAGCTGTAAATCGAGTTTAAAGATAAGTTAACTTCAAATGGCCATTACTTCTACAGTTATGCTCGGATTTTCATGGTTTATGTATCGTTGGATAGCTGAAACAATACCCTTTCCAAAAATGTATAGTTTTACTGGTATATTTCAAGTTTAAAAAATGCAAAGTTTGATAGGTCTACAACGCTCCGTTTAGCTGTAAATCGAGTTTAAAGATAAGTTAACTTCAAATGGCCATAACTTCTACAGTTTTGCTCGGATTTTCATGGTTTATGTATCGTTGGATAGCTGAAACAATACCCTTTCCAAAAATGTATAGTTTTACTGGTATATTTCAATTTTAAAAAATGCCAAGTTTGATAGGTCTACAACGCTCCGTTTAGCTGTAAATCGAGTTTAAAGATAAGTTAACTTCAAATGGCCATTACTTCTACAGTTTTGCTCGGATTTTCATGGTTTATGTATCGTTGGATAGCTGAAACAATACCCTTTCCAAAAATGTATAGTTTTACTGGTATATTTCAAGTTTAAAAAATGCAAAGTTTGATAGGTCTACAACGCTCCGTTTAGCTGTAAATCGAGTTTAAAGATAAGTTAACTTCAAATGGCTGTAAATCGAGTTTAAAGATAAGTTAACTTCAAATGGCCATAACTTCTACAGTTATGCTCGGATTTTCATGGTTTATGTATCGTTGGATAGCTGAAACAATACCCTTTCCAAAAATGTATAGTTTTACTGGTATATTTCAATTTTAAAAAATGCAAAGTTTGATAGGTCTACAACGCTCCGTTTAGCTGTAAATCGAGTTTAAAGATAAGTTAACTTCAAATGGCCATAACTTCTACAGTTATGCTCGGATTTTCATGGTTTATGTATCGTTGGATAGCTGAAACAATACCCTTTCCAAAAATGTATAGTTTTACTGGTATATTTCAATTTTAAAAAATGCAAAGTTTGATAGGTCTACAACGCTCCGTTTAGCTGTAAATCGAGTTTAAAGATAAGTTAACTTCAAATGGCCATAACTTCTACAGTTATGCTCGGATTTTCATGGTTTATGTATCGTTGGATAGCTGAAACAATACCCTTTCCAAAAATGTATAGTTTTACTGGTATATTTCAAGTTTAAAAAATGCAAAGTTTGATAGGTCTACAACGCTCCGTTTAGCTGTAAATCGAGTTTAAAGATAAGTTAACTTCAAATGGCCATAACTTCTACAGTTATGCTCGGATTTTCATGGTTTATGTATCGTTGGATAGCTGAAACAATACCCTTTCCAAAAATGTATAGTTTTACTGGTATATTTCAATTTTAAAAAATGCAAAGTTCGATAGGTCTACAACGCTCTGTTTAGCTGTAAATCGAGTTTAAAGATAAGTTAACTTCAAATGGCCATTACTTCTACAGTTTTGCTCGGATTTTCATGGTTTATGTATCGTTGGATAGCTGAAACAATACCCTTTCCAAAAATGTATAGTTTTACTGGTATATTTCAATTTTAAAAAATGCAAAGTTTGATAGGTCTACAACGCTCCGTTTAGCTGTAAATCGAGTTTAAAGATAAGTTAACTTTTGAAAAATGCCAACTTTGATAGGTCTGCGATTTCTGTATCAAAAGATATAGAGGTTTAAAGATAACGTAAGTTCAAAATAGCGCCACATCCACAGTTTTGATCGCATTTTCAAGATTTATATATTAATGGAAAGCGGAAAGTTCGTACTTTATAAAAATGTATAGTTATATAGGCCTATTGCACTTTTGAAAAATGCCAACTTTCATAGGTCTGCGATGGCTGTATCAAAAGATATAGAGGTTTAAAGATAACGTAAGTTGAAAATAGCGCCACATCCACAGTTCTGATCGCATTTTCAAGATTTATATATTAATGGAAAGCGGAAAGTTCGTACTTTCTAAAAATGTATAGTTATATAGACCTATTGCACTTTTGAAAAATGCCAACTTTGATAGGTCTGCGATGGCTGTATCAAAAGATATAGAGGTTTAAAGATAACGTAAGTTCAAAATAGCGCCACATCCACAGTTTTGATCACATTTTCAAGATTTATATATTAATGGAAAGCGGAAAGTTCGTACTTTCTAAAAATGTATAGTTATATAGGCCTATTGCACTTTTGAAAAATGCCAACTTTCATAGGTCTGCGATGGCTGTATCAAAAGATATAGAGGTTTAAAGATAACGTAAGTTCAAAATAGCGCCACATCTACAGTTTTGATCGCATTTTCAAGATTTATATATTAATGGAAAGCGGAAAGTTCGTACTTTCTAAAAATGTATTGTGATATAGGCCTATTGCACTTTTGAAAAATGCCAACTTTGATAGGTCTGCGATGGCTGTATCAAAAGATATAGAGGTTTAAAGATAACGTAAGTTCAAAATAGCGCCACATCCACAGTTTTGATCACATTTTCAAGATTTATATATTAATGGAAAGCGGAAAGTTCGTACTTTCTAAAAATGTATAGTGATATAGACCTATTGCACTTTTGAAAAATGCCAACTTTCATAGGTCTGCGATGGCTGTATCAAAAGATATAGAGGTTAAAAGATAACGTAAGTTCAAAATAGCGCCACATCCACAGTTTTGATCGCATTTTCAAGATTTATATATTAATGGAAAGCGGAAAGTTCGTACTTTCTAAAAATGTATAGTTATATAGGCCTATTGCACTTTTGAAAAATGCCAACTTTCATAGGTCTGCGATGGCTTTATCAAAAGATATAGAGGTTTAAAGATAACGTAAGTTCAAAATAGCGCCACATCCACAGTTTTGATCGCATTTTCAAGATTTATATATTAATGGAAAGCGGAAAGTTCGTACTTTCTAAAAATGTATAGTTATATAGGCCTATTGCACTTTTGAAAAATGCCAACTTTCATAGGTCTGCGATGGCTGTATCAAAAGATATAGAGGTTTAAAGATAACGTAAGTTCAAAATAGCGCCACATCCACAGTTTTGATCGCATTTTCAAGATTTATATATTAATGGAAAGCGGAAAGTTCGTACTTTCTAAAAATGTATAGTTATATAGGCCTATTGCACTTTTGAAAAATGCCAACTTTCATAGGTCTGCGATGGCTGTATCAAAAGATATAGAGGTTTAAAGATAACGTAAGTTCAAAATAGCGCCACATCCACAGTTCGGATCGCATTTTCAAGATTTATATATTAATGGAAAGCGGAAAGTTCGTACTTTCTAAAAATTTATAGTTATATAGGCCTATTGCACTTTTGAAAAATGCCAACTTTCATAGGTCTGCGATGGCTGTATCAAAAGATATAGAGGTTTAAAGATAACGTAAGTTCAAAATAGCGCCACATCCACAGTTCGGATCGCATTTTCAAGATTTATATATTAATGGAAAGCGGAAAGTTCGTACTTTCTAAAAATGTATAGTGATATAGACCTATTGCACTTTTGAAAAATGCCAACTTTCATAGGTCTGCGATGGCTGTATCAAAAGATATAGAGGTTAAAAGATAACGTAAGTTCAAAATAGCGCCACATCCACAGTTTTGATCGCATTTTCAAGATTTATATATTAATGGAAAGCGGAAAGTTCGTACTTTCTAAAAATGTATAGTTATATAGGCCCATTGCACTTTTGAAAAATGCCAACTTTGATAGGTCTGCGATGGCTGTATCAAAAGATATAGAGGTTTAAAGATAACGTAAGTTCAAAATAGCGCCACATCCACAGTTTTGATCGCATTTTCAAGATTTATATATTAATGGAAAGCGGAAAGTTCGTACTTTCTAAAAATGTATAGTGATATAGGCCTATTGCACTTTTGAAAAATGCCAACTTTGATAGGTCTGCGATGGCTGTATCAAAAGATATAGAGGTTTAAAGATAACGTAAGTTCAAAATAGCGCCACATCTACAGTTTTGATCGCATTTTCAAGATTTATATATTAATGGAAAGCGGAAAGTTCGTACTTTCTAAAAATGTATTGTGATATAGGCCTATTGCACTTTTGAAAAATGCCAACTTTGATAGGTCTGCGATGGCTGTATCAAAAGATATAGAGGTTTAAAGATAACGTAAGTTCAAAATAGCGCCATATCCACAGTTTTGATCGCATTTTCAAGATTTATATATTAATGGAAAGCGGAAAGTTCGTACTTTCTAAAAATGTATAGTGATATAGGCCTATTGCACTTTTGAAAAATGCCAACTTTGATAGGTCTGCGATGGCTGTATCAAAAGATATAGAGGTTTAAAGATAACGTAAGTTCAAAATAGCGCCACATCCACAGTTTTGATCGCATTTTCAAGATTTATATATTAATGGAAAGCGGAAAGTTCGTACTTTCTAAAAATGTATAGTTATATAGGCTAATTGCACTTTTGAAAAATGCCAACTTTGATAGGTCTGCGATGGCTGTATCAAAAGATATAGAGGTTTAAAGATAACGTAAGTTCAAAATAGCGCCACATCCACAGTTTTGATCGCATTTTCAAGATTTATATATTAATGGAAAGCGGAAAGTTCGTACTTTCTAAAAATGTATAGTGATATAGGCCTATTGCACTTTTGAAAAATGCCAACTTTGATAGGTCTGCGATGGCTGTATCAAAAGATATAGAGGTTTAAAGATAACGTAAGTTCAAAATAGCGCCACATCCACAGTTTTGATCGCATTTTCAAGATTTATATATTAATGGAAAGCGGAAAGTTCGTACTTTCTAAAAATGTATAGTTATATAGGCCTATTGCACCTTTGAAAAATGCCAACTTTGATAGGTCTGCGATGGCTGTATCAAAAGATATAGAGGTTTAAAGATAACGTAAGTTCAAAATAGCGCCACATCCACAGTTTTGATCGCATTTTCAAGATTTATATATTAATGGAAAGCGGAAAGTTCGTACTTTCTAAAAATTTATAGTTATATAGGCCTATTGCACTTTTGAAAAATGCCAACTTTCATATGTCTGCGATGGCTGTATCAAAAGATATAGAGGTTTAAAGATAACGTAAGTTCAAAATAGCGCCACATCCACAGTTCTGATCGCATTTTCAAGATTTATATATTAATGGAAAGCGGAAAGTTCGTACTTTCTAAAAATGTATAGTTATATAGGCCTATTGCACTTTTGAAAAATGCCAACTTTCATAGGTCTGCGATGGCTGTATCAAAAGATATAGAGGTTTAAAGATAACGTAAGTTCAAAATAGCGCCACATCCACAGTTCTGATCGCATTTTCAAGATTTATATATTAATGGAAAGCGGAAAGTTCGTACTTTCTAAAAATGTATAGTTATATAGGCCTATTGCACCTTTGAAAAATGCCAACTTTGATAGGTCTGCGATGGCTGTATCAAAAGATATAGAGGTTTAAAGATAACGTAAGTTCAAAATAGCGCCACATCCACAGTTCTGATCGCATTTTCAAGATTTATATATTAATGGAAAGCGGAAAGTTCGTACTTTCTAAAAATGTATAGTTATATAGGCCTATTGCACTTTTGAAAAATGCCAACTTTCATAGGTCTGCGATGGCTGTATCAAAAGATATAGAGGTTTAAAGATAACGTAAGTTCAAAATAGCGCCACATCCACAGTTCTGATCGCATTTTCAAGATTTATATATTAATGGAAAGCGGAAAGTTCGTACTTTCTAAAAATGTATAGTTATATAGGCCTATTGCACCTTTGAAAAATGCCAACTTTGATAGGTCTGCGATGGCTGTATCAAAAGATATAGAGGTTTAAAGATAACGTAAGTTCAAAATAGCGCCACATCCACAGTTCTGATCGCATTTTCAAGATTTATATATTAATGGAAAGCGGAAAGTTCGTACTTTCTAAAAATGTATAGTTATATAGGCCTATTGCACCTTTGAAAAATGCCAACTTTGATAGGTCTGCGATGGCTGTATCAAAAGATATAGAGGTTTAAAGATAACGTAAGTTCAAAATAGCGCCACATCCACAGTTCTGATCGCATTTTCAAGATTTATATATTAATGGAAAGCGGAAAGTTCGTACTTTCTAAAAATGTATAGTTATATAGGCCTATTGCACCTTTGAAAAATGCCAACTTTGATAGGTCTGCGATGGCTGTATCAAAAGATATAGAGGTTTAAAGATAACGTAAGTTCAAAATAGCGCCACATCCACAGTTCTGATCGCATTTTCAAGATTTATATATTAATGGAAAGCGGAAAGTTCGTACTTTCTAAAAATTTATAGTTATATAGGCCTATTGCACTTTTGAAAAATGCCAACTTTCATAAGTCTGCGATGGCTATATCAAAAGATATAGAGGTTTAAAGATAACGTAAGTTCAAAATAGCGCCACATCCACAGTTCTGATCGCATTTTCAAGATTTATATATTAATGGAAAGCGGAAAGTTCGTACTTTCTAAAAATGTATAGTTATATAGGCCTATTGCACCTTTGAAAAATGCCAACTTTGATAGGTCTGCGATGGCTGTATCAAAAGATATAGAGGTTTAAAGATAACGTAAGTTCAAAATAGCGCCACATCCACAGTTCTGATCGCATTTTCAAGATTTATATATTAATGGAAAGCGGAAAGTTCGTACTTTCTAAAAATGTATAGTTATATAGGCCTATTGCACCTTTGAAAAATGCCAACTTTGATAGGTCTGCGATGGCTGTATCAAAAGATATAGAGGTTTAAAGATAACGTAAGTTCAAAATAGCGCCACATCCACAGTTCTGATCGCATTTTCAAGATTTATATATTAATGGAAAGCGGAAAGTTCGTACTTTCTAAAAATTTATAGTTATATAGGCCTATTGCACTTTTGAAAAATGCCAACTTTCATAAGTCTGCGATGGCTATATCAAAAGATATAGAGGTTTAAAGATAACGTAAGTTCAAAATAGCGCCACATCCACAGTTCTGATCGCATTTTCAAGATTTATATATTAATGGAAAGCGGAAAGTTCGTACTTTCTAAAAATGTATAGTTATATAGGCCTATTGCACATTTGAAAAATGCCAACTTTCATACGTCTGCGATGGCTGTATCAAAAGATATAGAGGTTTAAAGATAACGTAAGTTCAAAATAGCGCCACATCCACAGTTCTGATCGCATTTTCAAGATTTATATATTAATGGAAAGCGGAAAGTTCGTACTTTCTAAAAATGTATAGTTATATAGGCCTATTGCACCTTTGAAAAATGCCAACTTTGATAGGTCTGCGATGGCTGTATCAAAAGATATAGAGGTTTAAAGATAACGTAAGTTCAAAATAGCGCCACATCCACAGTTCTGATCGCATTTTCAAGATTTATATATTAATGGAAAGCGGAAAGTTCGTACTTTCTAAAAATTTATAGTTATATAGGCCTATTGCACTTTTGAAAAATGCCAACTTTCATAAGTCTGCGATGGCTATATCAAAAGATATAGAGGTTTAAAGATAACGTAAGTTCAAAATAGCGCCACATCCACAGTTCTGATCGCATTTTCAAGATTTATATATTAATGGAAAGCGGAAAGTTCGTACTTTCTAAAAATGTATAGTTATATAGGCCTATTGCACCTTTGAAAAATGCCAACTTTGATAGGTCTGCGATGGCTGTATCAAAAGATATAGAGGTTTAAAGATAACGTAAGTTCAAAATAGCGCCACATCCACAGTTCTGATCGCATTTTCAAGATTTATATATTAATGGAAAGCGGAAAGTTCGTACTTTCTAAAAATGTATAGTTATATAGGCCTATTGCACCTTTGAAAAATGCCAACTTTGATAGGTCTGCGATGGCTGTATCAAAAGATATAGAGGTTTAAAGATAACGTAAGTTCAAAATAGCGCCACATCCACAGTTCTGATCGCATTTTCAAGATTTATATATTAATGGAAAGCGGAAAGTTCGTACTTTCTAAAAATTTATAGTTATATAGGCCTATTGCACTTTTGAAAAATGCCAACTTTCATAAGTCTGCGATGGCTATATCAAAAGATATAGAGGTTTAAAGATAACGTAAGTTCAAAATAGCGCCACATCCACAGTTCGGATCGCATTTTCAAGATTTATATATTAATGGAAAGCGGAAAGTTCGTACTTTCTAAAAATGTATAGTTATATAGGCCTATTGCACCTTTGAAAAATGCCAACTTTGATAGGTCTGCGATGGCTGTATCAAAAGATATAGAGGTTTAAAGATAACGTAAGTTCAAAATAGCGCCACATCCACAGTTCTGATCGCATTTTCAAGATTTATATATTAATGGAAAGCGGAAAGTTCGTACTTTCTAAAAATTTATAGTTATATAGGCCTATTGCACTTTTGAAAAATGCCAACTTTCATAAGTCTGCGATGGCTATATCAAAAGATATAGAGGTTTAAAGATAACGTAAGTTCAAAATAGCGCCACATCCACAGTTCTGATCGCATTTTCAAGATTTATATATTAATGGAAAGCGGAAAGTTCGTACTTTCTAAAAATGTATAGTTATATAGGCCTATTGCACCTTTGAAAAATGCCAACTTTGATAGGTCTGCGATGGCTGTATCAAAAGATATAGAGGTTTAAAGATAACGTAAGTTCAAAATAGCGCCACATCCACAGTTCTGATCGCATTTTCAAGATTTATATATTAATGGAAAGCGGAAAGTTCGTACTTTCTAAAAATTTATAGTTATATAGGCCTATTGCACTTTTGAAAAATGCCAACTTTCATAAGTCTGCGATGGCTATATCAAAAGATATAGAGGTTTAAAGATAACGTAAGTTCAAAATAGCGCCACATCCACAGTTCTGATCGCATTTTCAAGATTTATATATTAATGGAAAGCGGAAAGTTCGTACTTTCTAAAAATGTATAGTTATATAGGCCTATTGCACCTTTGAAAAATGCCAACTTTGATAGGTCTGCGATGGCTGTATCAAAAGATATAGAGGTTTAAAGATAACGTAAGTTCAAAATAGCGCCACATCCACAGTTCTGATCGCATTTTCAAGATTTATATATTAATGGAAAGCGGAAAGTTCGTACTTTCTAAAAATGTATAGTTATATAGGCCTATTGCACCTTTGAAAAATGCCAACTTTGATAGGTCTGCGATGGCTGTATCAAAAGATATAGAGGTTTAAAGATAACGTAAGTTCAAAATAGCGCCACATCCACAGTTCTGATCGCATTTTCAAGATTTATATATTAATGGAAAGCGGAAAGTTCGTACTTTCTAAAAATGTATAGTTATATAGGCCTATTGCACCTTTGAAAAATGCCAACTTTGATAGGTCTGCGATGGCTGTATCAAAAGATATAGAGGTTTAAAGATAACGTAAGTTCAAAATAGCGCCACATCCACAGTTCTGATCGCATTTTCAAGATTTATATATTAATGGAAAGCGGAAAGTTCGTACTTTCTAAAAATTTATAGTTATATAGGCCTATTGCACTTTTGAAAAATGCCAACTTTCATAAGTCTGCGATGGCTATATCAAAAGATATAGAGGTTTAAAGATAACGTAAGTTCAAAATAGCGCCACATCCACAGTTCTGATCGCATTTTCAAGATTTATATATTAATGGAAAGCGGAAAGTTCGTACTTTCTAAAAATGTATAGTTATATAGGCCTATTGCACCTTTGAAAAATGCCAACTTTGATAGGTCTGCGATGGCTGTATCAAAAGATATAGAGGTTTAAAGATAACGTAAGTTCAAAATAGCGCCACATCCACAGTTCTGATCGCATTTTCAAGATTTATATATTAATGGAAAGCGGAAAGTTCGTACTTTCTAAAAATGTATAGTTATATAGGCCTATTGCACCTTTGAAAAATGCCAACTTTGATAGGTCTGCGATGGCTGTATCAAAAGATATAGAGGTTTAAAGATAACGTAAGTTCAAAATAGCGCCACATCCACAGTTCTGATCGCATTTTCAAGATTTATATATTAATGGAAAGCGGAAAGTTCGTACTTTCTAAAAATTTATAGTTATATAGGCCTATTGCACCTTTGAAAAATGCCAACTTTGATAGGTCTGCGATGGCTGTATCAAAAGATATAGAGGTTTAAAGATAACGTAAGTTCAAAATAGCGCCACATCCACAGTTCTGATCGCATTTTCAAGATTTATATATTAATGGAAAGCGGAAAGTTCGTACTTTCTAAAAATGTATAGTTATACAGGCCTATTGCACCTTTGAAAAATGCCAACTTTGATAGGTCTGCGATGGCTGTATCAAAAGATATAGAGGTTTAAAGATAACGTAAGTTCAAAATAGCGCCACATCCACAGTTCTGATCACATTTTCAAGATTTATATATTAATGGAAAGCGGAAAGTTCGTACTTTCTAAAAATGTATAGTTATATAGGCCTATTGCACCTTTGAAAAATGCCAACTTTGATAGGTCTGCGATGGCTGTATCAAAAGATATAGAGGTTTAAAGATAACGTAAGTTCAAAATAGCGCCACATCCACAGTTCTGATCGCATTTTCAAGATTTATATATTAATGGAAAGCGGAAAGTTCGTACTTTCTAAAAATTTATAGTTATATAGGCCTATTGCACTTTTGAAAAATGCCAACTTTCATAAGTCTGCGATGGCTATATCAAAAGATATAGAGGTTTAAAGATAACGTAAGTTCAAAATAGCGCCACATCCACAGTTCTGATCGCATTTTCAAGATTTATATATTAATGGAAAGCGGAAAGTTCGTACTTTCTAAAAATTTATAGTTATATAGGCCTATTGCACCTTTGAAAAATGCCAACTTTGATAGGTCTGCGATGGCTGTATCAAAAGATATAGAGGTTTAAAGATAACGTAAGTTCAAAATAGCGCCACATCCACAGTTCTGATCGCATTTTCAAGATTTATATATTAATGGAAAGCGGAAACTTCGTACTTTCTAAAAATTTATAGTTATATAGGCCTATTGCACTTTTGAAAAATGCCAACTTTCATAAGTCTGCGATGGCTATATCAAAAGATATAGAGGTTTAAAGATAACGTAAGTTCAAAATAGCGCCACATCCACAGTTCTGATCGCATTTTCAAGATTTATATATTAATGGAAAGCGGAAAGTTCGTACTTTCTAAAAATGTATAGTTATATAGGCCTATTGCACCTTTGAAAAATGCCAACTTTGATAGGTCTGCGATGGCTGTATCAAAAGATATAGAGGTTTAAAGATAACGTAAGTTCAAAATAGCGCCACATCCACAGTTCTGATCGCATTTTCAAGATTTATATATTAATGGAAAGCGGAAAGTTCGTACTTTCTAAAAATTTATAGTTATATAGGACTATTGCACCTTTGAAAAATGCCAACTTTGATAGGTCTGCGATGGCTGTATCAAAAGATATAGAGGTTTAAAGATAACGTAAGTTCAAAATAGCGCCACATCCACAGTTCTGATCGCATTTTCAAGATTTATATATTAATGGAAAGCGGAAAGTTCGTACTTTCTAAAAATTTATAGTTATATAGGCCTATTGCACTTTTGAAAAATGCCAACTTTCATAAGTCTGCGATGGCTATATCAAAAGATATAGAGGTTTAAAGATAACGTAAGTTCAAAATAGCGCCACATCCACAGTTCTGATCGCATTTTCAAGATTTATATATTAATGGAAAGCGGAAAGTTCGTACTTTCTAAAAATGTATAGTTATATAGGCCTATTGCACCTTTGAAAAATGCCAACTTTGATAGGTCTGCGATGGCTGTATCAAAAGATATAGAGGTTTAAAGATAACGTAAGTTCAAAATAGCGCCACATCCACAGTTCTGATCGCATTTTCAAGATTTATATATTAATGGAAAGCGGAAAGTTCGTACTTTCTAAAAATTTATAGTTATATAGGCCTATTGCACCTTTGAAAAATGCCAACTTTGATAGGTCTGCGATGGCTGTATCAAAAGATATAGAGGTTTAAAAATAACGTAAGTTCAAAATAGCGCCACATCCACAGTTCTGATCGCATTTTCAAGATTTATATATTAATGGAAAGCGGAAAGTTCGTACTTTCTAAAAATGTATAGTTATATAGGCCTATTGCACCTTTGAAAAATGCCAACTTTGATAGGTCTGCGATGGCTGTATCAAAAGATATAGAGGTTTAAAGATAACGTAAGTTCAAAATAGCGCCACATCCACAGTTCTGATCGCATTTTCAAGATTTATATATTAATGGAAAGCGGAAAGTTCGTACTTTCTAAAAATTTATAGTTATATAGGCCTATTGCACTTTTGAAAAATGCCAACTTTCATAAGTCTGCGATGGCTATATCAAAAGATATAGAGGTTTAAAGATAACGTAAGTTCAAAATAGCGCCACATCCACAGTTCTGATCGCATTTTCAAGATTTATATATTAATGGAAAGCGGAAAGTTCGTACTTTCTAAAAATGTATAGTTATATAGGCCTATTGCACCTTTGAAAAATGCCAACTTTGATAGGTCTGCGATGGCTGTATCAAAAGATATAGAGGTTTAAAGATAACGTAAGTTCAAAATAGCGCCACATCCACAGTTCTGATCGCATTTTCAAGATTTATATATTAATGGAAAGCGGAAAGTTCGTACTTTCTAAAAATTTATAGTTATATAGGCCTATTGCACCTTTGAAAAATGCCAACTTTGATAGGTCTGCGATGGCTGTATCAAAAGATATAGAGGTTTAAAGATAACGTAAGTTCAAAATAGCGCCACATCCACAGTTCTGATCGCATTTTCAAGATTTATATATTAATGGAAAGCGGAAAGTTCGTACTTTCTAAAAATGTATAGTTATATAGGCCTATTGCACCTTTGAAAAATGCCAACTTTGATAGGTCTGCGATGGCTGTATCAAAAGATATAGAGGTTTAAAGATAACGTAAGTTCAAAATAGCGCCACATCCACAGTTCTGATCGCATTTTCAAGATTTATATATTAATGGAAAGCGGAAAGTTCGTACTTTCTAAAAATGTATAGTTATATAGGCCTATTGCACCTTTGAAAAATGCCAACTTTGATAGGTCTGCGATGGCTGTATCAAAAGATATAGAGGTTTAAAGATAACGTAAGTTCAAAATAGCGCCACATCCACAGTTCTGATCGCATTTTCAAGATTTATATATTAATGGAAAGCGGAAAGTTCGTACTTTCTAAAAATGTATAGTTATATAGGCCTATTGCACCTTTGAAAAATGCCAACTTTGATAGGTCTGCGATGGCTGTATCAAAAGATATAGAGGTTTAAAGATAACGTAAGTTCAAAATAGCGCCACATCCACAGTTCTGATCGCATTTTCAAGATTTATATATTAATGGAAAGCGGAAAGTTCGTACTTTCTAAAAATTTATAGTTATATAGGCCTATTGCACTTTTGAAAAATGCCAACTTTCATAAGTCTGCGATGGCTATATCAAAAGATATAGAGGTTTAAAGATAACGTAAGTTCAAAATAGCGCCACATCCACAGTTCTGATCGCATTTTCAAGATTTATATATTAATGGAAAGCGGAAAGTTCGTACTTTCTAAAAATGTATAGTTATATAGGCCTATTGCACCTTTGAAAAATGCCAACTTTGATAGGTCTGCGATGGCTGTATCAAAAGATATAGAGGTTTAAAGATAACGTAAGTTCAAAATAGCGCCACATCCACAGTTCTGATCGCATTTTCAAGATTTATATATTAATGGAAAGCGGAAAGTTCGTACTTTCTAAAAATTTATAGTTATATAGGCCTATTGCACCTTTGAAAAATGCCAACTTTGATAGGTCTGCGATGGCTGTATCAAAAGATATAGAGGTTTAAAGATAACGTAAGTTCAAAATAGCGCCACATCCACAGTTCTGATCGCATTTTCAAGATTTATATATTAATGGAAAGCGGAAAGTTCGTACTTTCTAAAAATGTATAGTTATATAGGCCTATTGCACCTTTGAAAAATGCCAACTTTGATAGGTCTGCGATGGCTGTATCAAAAGATATAGAGGTTTAAAGATAACGTAAGTTCAAAATAGCGCCACATCCACAGTTCTGATCGCATTTTCAAGATTTATATATTAATGGAAAGCGGAAAGTTCGTACTTTCTAAAAATGTATAGTTATATAGGCCTATTGCACCTTTGAAAAATGCCAACTTTGATAGGTCTGCGATGGCTGTATCAAAAGATATAGAGGTTTAAAGATAACGTAAGTTCAAAATAGCGCCACATCCACAGTTCTGATCGCATTTTCAAGATTTATATATTAATGGAAAGCGGAAAGTTCGTACTTTCTAAAAATGTATAGTTATATAGGCCTATTGCACCTTTGAAAAATGCCAACTTTGATAGGTCTGCGATGGCTGTATCAAAAGATATAGAGGTTTAAAGATAACGTAAGTTCAAAATAGCGCCACATCCACAGTTCTGATCGCATTTTCAAGATTTATATATTAATGGAAAGCGGAAAGTTCGTACTTTCTAAAAATGTATAGTTATATAGGCCTATTGCACCTTTGAAAAATGCCAACTTTGATAGGTCTGCGATGGCTGTATCAAAAGATATAGAGGTTTAAAGATAACGTAAGTTCAAAATAGCGCCACATCCACAGTTCTGATCGCATTTTCAAGATTTATATATTAATGGAAAGCGGAAAGTTCGTACTTTCTAAAAATGTATAGTTATATAGGCCTATTGCACCTTTGAAAAATGCCAACTTTGATAGGTCTGCGATGGCTGTATCAAAAGATATAGAGGTTTAAAGATAACGTAAGTTCAAAATAGCGCCACATCCACAGTTCTGATCGCATTTTCAAGATTTATATATTAATGGAAAGCGGAAAGTTCGTACTTTCTAAAAATTTATAGTTATATAGGCCTATTGCACTTTTGAAAAATGCCAACTTTCATAAGTCTGCGATGGCTATATCAAAAGATATAGAGGTTTAAAGATAATGTAAGTTCAAAATAGCGCCACATCCACAGTTCTGATCGCATTTTCAAGATTTATATATTAATGGAAAGCGGAAAGTTCGTACTTTCTAAAAATGTATAGTTATATAGGCCTATTGCACCTTTGAAAAATGCCAACTTTGATAGGTCTGCGATGGCTGTATCAAAAGATATAGAGGTTTAAAGATAACGTAAGTTCAAAATAGCGCCACATCCACAGTTCTGATCGCATTTTCAAGATTTATATATTAATGGAAAGCGGAAAGTTCGTACTTTCTAAAAATGTATAGTTATATAGGCCTATTGCACCTTTGAAAAATGCCAACTTTGATAGGTCTGCGATGGCTGTATCAAAAGATATAGAGGTTTAAAGATAACGTAAGTTCAAAATAGCGCCACATCCACAGTTCTGATCGCATTTTCAAGATTTATATATTAATGGAAAGCGGAAAGTTCGTACTTTCTAAAAATTTATAGTTATATAGGCCTATTGCACTTTTGAAAAGTGCCAACTTTCATAAGTCTGCGATGGCTATATCAAAAGATATAGAGGTTTAAAGATAACGTAAGTTCAAAATAGCGCCACATCCACAGTTCTGATCGCATTTTCAAGATTTATATATTAATGGAAAGCGGAAAGTTCGTACTTTCTAAAAATGTATAGTTATATAGGCCTATTGCACTTTTGAAAAATGCCAACTTTCATAGGTCTGCGATGGCTGTATCAAAAGATATAGAGGTTTAAAGATAACGTAAGTTCAAAATAGCGCCACATCCACAGTTCTGATCGCATTTTCAAGATTTATATATTAATGGAAAGCGGAAAGTTCGTACTTTCTAAAAATGCATAGTTATATAGGCCTATTGCACTTTTGAAAAATGCCAACTTTCATAGGTCTGCGATGGCTGTATCAAAAGATATAGAGGTTTAAAGATAACGTAAGTTCAAAATAGCGCCACATCCACAGTTCTGATCGCATTTTCAAGATTTATATATTAATGGAAAGCGGAAAGTTCGTACTTTCTAAAAATGTATAGTTATATAGGCTAATTGCACTTTTGAAAAATGCCAACTTTGATAGGTCTGCGATGGCTGTATCAAAAGATATAGAGGTTTAAAGATAACGTAAGTTCAAAATAGCGCCACATCCACAGTTCTGATCGCATTTTCAAGATTTATATATTAATGGAAAGCGGAAAGTTCGTACTTTCTAAAAATGTATAGTTATATAGGCCTATTGCACCTTTGAAAAATGCCAACTTTGATAGGTCTGCGATGGCTGTATCAAAAGATATAGAGGTTTAAAGATAACGTAAGTTCAAAATAGCGCCACATCCACAGTTCTGATCGCATTTTCAAGATTTATATATTAATGGAAAGCGGAAAGTTCGTACTTTCTAAAAATGTATAGTTATATAGGCCTATTGCACCTTTGAAAAATGCCAACTTTGATAGGTCTGCGATGGCTGTATCAAAAGATATAGAGGTTTAAAGATAACGTAAGTTCAAAATAGCGCCACATCCACAGTTCTGATCGCATTTTCAAGATTTATATATTAATGGAAAGCGGAAAGTTCGTACTTTCTAAAAATGTATAGTTATATAGGCCTATTGCACCTTTGAAAAATGCCAACTTTGATAGGTCTGCGATGGCTGTATCAAAAGATATAGAGGTTTAAAGATAACGTAAGTTCAAAATAGCGCCACATCCACAGTTCTGATCGCATTTTCAAGATTTATATATTAATGGAAAGCGGAAAGTTCGTACTTTCTAAAAAATGTATAGTTATATAGGCCTATTGCACCTTTGAAAAATGCCAACTTTGATAGGTCTGCGATGGCTGTATCAAAAGATATAGAGGTTTAAAGATAACGTAAGTTCAAAATAGCGCCACATCCACAGTTCTGATCGCATTTTCAAGATTTATATATTAATGGAAAGCGGAAAGTTCGTACTTTCTAAAAATTTATAGTTATATAGGCCTATTGCACTTTTGAAAAATGCCAACTTTCATAAGTCTGCGATGGCTATATCAAAAGATATAGAGGTTTAAAGATAACGTAAGTTCAAAATAGCGCCACATCCACAGTTCTGATCGCATTTTCAAGATTTATATATTAATGGAAAGCGGAAAGTTCGTACTTTCTAAAAATGTATAGTTATATAGGCCTATTGCACCTTTGAAAAATGCCAACTTTGATAGGTCTGCGATGGCTGTATCAAAAGATATAGAGGTTTAAAGATAACGTAAGTTCAAAATAGCGCCACATCCACAGTTCTGATCGCATTTTCAAGATTTATATATTAATGGAAAGCGGAAAGTTCGTACTTTCTAAAAAATGTATAGTTATATAGGCCTATTGCACCTTTGAAAAATGCCAACTTTGATAGGTCTGCGATGGCTATATCAAAAGATATAGAGGTTTAAAGATAACGTAAGTTCAAAATAGCGCCACATCCACAGTTCTGATCGCATTTTCAAGATTTATATATTAATGGAAAGCGGAAAGTTCGTACTTTCTAAAAATTTATAGTTATATAGGCCTATTGCACTTTTGAAAAATGCCAACTTTCATAAGTCTGCGATGGCTATATCAAAAGATATAGAGGTTTAAAGATAACGTAAGTTCAAAATAGCGCCACATCCACAGTTCTGATCGCATTTTCAAGATTTATATATTAATGGAAAGCGGAAAGTTCGTACTTTCTAAAAATGTATAGTTATATAGGCCTATTGCACCTTTGAAAAATGCCAACTTTGATAGGTCTGCGATGGCTGTATCAAAAGATATAGAGGTTTAAAGATAACGTAAGTTCAAAATAGCGCCACATCCACAGTTCTGATCGCATTTTCAAGATTTATATATTAATGGAAAGCGGAAAGTTCGTACTTTCTAAAAATTTATAGTTATATAGGCCTATTGCACCTTTGAAAAATGCCAACTTTGATAGGTCTGCGATGGCTGTATCAAAAGATATAGAGGTTTAAAGATAACGTAAGTTCAAAATAGCGCCACATCCACAGTTCTGATCGCATTTTCAAGATTTATATATTAATGGAAAGCGGAAAGTTCGTACTTTCTAAAAATGTATAGTTATATAGGCCTATTGCACCTTTGAAAAATGCCAACTTTGATAGGTCTGCGATGGCTGTATCAAAAGATATAGAGGTTTAAAGATAACGTAAGTTCAAAATAGCGCCACATCCACAGTTCTGATCGCATTTTCAAGATTTATATATTAATGGAAAGCGGAAAGTTCGTACTTTCTAAAAATGTATAGTTATATAGGCCTATTGCACCTTTGAAAAATGCCAACTTTGATAGGTCTGCGATGGCTGTATCAAAAGATATAGAGGTTTAAAGATAACGTAAGTTCAAAATAGCGCCACATCCACAGTTCTGATCGCATTTTCAAGATTTATATATTAATGGAAAGCGGAAAGTTCGTACTTTCTAAAAATGTATAGTTATATAGGCCTATTGCACCTTTGAAAAATGCCAACTTTGATAGGTCTGCGATGGCTGTATCAAAAGATATAGAGGTTTAAAGATAACGTAAGTTCAAAATAGCGCCACATCCACAGTTCTGATCGCATTTTCAAGATTTATATATTAATGGAAAGCGGAAAGTTCGTACTTTCTAAAAATTTATAGTTATATAGGCCTATTGCACTTTTGAAAAATGCCAACTTTCATAAGTCTGCGATGGCTATATCAAAAGATATAGAGGTTTAAAGATAACGTAAGTTCAAAATAGCGCCACATCCACAGTTCTGATCGCATTTTCAAGATTTATATATTAATGGAAAGCGGAAAGTTCGTACTTTCTAAAAATGTATAGTTATATAGGCCTATTGCACCTTTGAAAAATGCCAACTTTGATAGGTCTGCGATGGCTGTATCAAAAGATATAGAGGTTTAAAGATAACGTAAGTTCAAAATAGCGCCACATCCACAGTTCTGATCGCATTTTCAAGATTTATATATTAATGGAAAGCGGAAAGTTCGTACTTTCTAAAAATGTATAGTTATATAGGCCTATTGCACCTTTGAAAAATGCCAACTTTGATAGGTCTGCGATGGCTGTATCAAAAGATATAGAGGTTTAAAGATAACGTAAGTTCAAAATAGCGCCACATCCACAGTTCTGATCGCATTTTCAAGATTTATATATTAATGGAAAGCGGAAAGTTCGTACTTTCTAAAAATTTATAGTTATATAGGCCTATTGCACTTTTGAAAAATGCCAACTTTCATAAGTCTGCGATGGCTATATCAAAAGATATAGAGGTTTAAAGATAACGTATGTTCAAAATAGCGCCACATCCACAGTTCTGATCGCATTTTCAAGATTTATATATTAATGGAAAGCGGAAAGTTCGTACTTTCTAAAAATGTATAGTTCTATAGGCCTATTGCACTTTTGAAAAATGCCAACTTTCATAGGTCTGCGATGGCTGTATCAAAAGATATAGAGGTTTAAAGATAACGTAAGTTCAAAATAGCGCCACATCCACAGTTCTGATCGCATTTTCAAGATTTATATATTAATGGAAAGCGGAAAGTTCGTACTTTCTAAAAATGCATAGTTATATAGGCCTATTGCACTTTTGAAAAATGCCAACTTTCATAGGTCTGCGATGGCTGTATCAAAAGATATAGAGGTTTAAAGATAACGTAAGTTCAAAATAGCGCCACATCCACAGTTCTGATCGCATTTTCAAGATTTATATATTAATGGAAAGCGGAAAGTTCGTACTTTCTAAAAATGTATAGTTATATAGGCTAATTGCACTTTTGAAAAATGCCAACTTTGATAGGTCTGCGATGGCTGTATCAAAAGATATAGAGGTTTAGAGATAACGTAAGTTCAAAATAGCGCCACATCCACAGTTTTGATCGCATTTTCAAGATTTATATATTAATGGAAAGCGGAAAGTTCGTACTTTCTAAAAATGTATAGTTATATAGGCCTATTGCACCTTTGAAAAATGCCAACTTTGATAGGTCTGCGATGGCTGTATCAAAAGATATAGAGGTTTAAAGATAACGTAAGTTCAAAATAGCGCCACATCCACAGTTTTGATCGCATTTTCAAGATTTATATATTAATGGAAAGCGGAAAGTTCGTACTTTCTAAAAATTTATAGTTATATAGGCCTATTGCACTTTTGAAAAATGCCAACTTTCATAAGTCTGCGATGGCTATATCAAAAGATATAGAGGTTTAAAGATAACGTAAGTTCAAAATAGCGCCACATCCACAGTTCTGATCGCATTTTCAAGATTTATATATTAATGGAAAGCGGAAAGTTCGTACTTTCTAAAAATGTATATTTATATAGGCCTATTGCACTTTTGAAAAATGCCAACTTTCATAGGTCTGCGATGGCTGTATCAAAAGATATAGAGGTTTAAAGATAACGTAAGTTCAAAATAGCGCCACATCCACAGTTTTGATCGCATTTTCAAGATTTATATATTAATGGAAAGCGGAAAGTTCGTACTTTCTAAAAATGTATAGTTATATAGGCCTATTGCACTTTTGAAAAATGCCAACTTTCATAGGTCTGCGATGGCTGTATCAAAAGATATAGAGGTTTAAAGATAACGTAGGTTCACAATAGCGCCACATCCACAGTTTTGATCGCATTTTCAAGATTTATATATTAATGGAAAGCGGAAAGTTCGTACTTTCTAAAAATTTATAGTTATATAGGCCTATTGCACTTTTGAAAAATGCCAACTTTGATAGGTCTGCGATGGCTGTATCAAAAGATATAGAGGTTTAAAGATAACGTAAGTTCAAAATAGCGCCACATCCACAGTTTTGATTGCATTTTCAAGATTTATATATTAATGGAAAGCGGAAAGTTCGTACTTTCTAAAAATTTATAGTTATATAGGCCTATTGCACTTTTGAAAAATGCCAACTTTCATAGGTCTGCGATGGCTGTATCAAAAGATATAGGGGTTTAAAGATAACGTAAGTTCAAAATAGCGCCACATCCACAGTTTTGATCGCATTTTCAAGATTTATATATTAATGGAAAGCGGAAAGTTCGTACTTTCTAAAAATGTATTGTGATATAGGCCTATTGCACTTTTGAAAAATGCCAACTTTCATAGGTCTGCGATGGCTGTATCAAAAGATATAGGGGTTTAAAGATAACGTAAGTTCAAAATAGCGCCACATCCACAGTTTTGATCGCATTTTCAAGATTTATATATTAATGGAAAGCGGAAAGTTCGTACTTTCTAAAAATGTATTGTGATATAGGCCTATTGCACTTTTGAAAAATGCCAACTTTCATAGGTCTGCGATGGCTGTATCAAAAGATATAGGGGTTTAAAGATAACGTAAGTTCAAAATAGCGCCACATCCACAGTTTTGATCGCATTTTCAAGATTTATATATTAATGGAAAGCGGAAAGTTCGTACTTTCTAAAAATGTATTGTGATATAGGCCTATTGCACTTTTGAAAAATGCCAACTTTGATAGGTCTGCGATGGCTGTATCAAAAGATATAGAGGTTTAAAGATAACGTAAGTTCAAAATAGCGCCACATCCACAGTTTTGATCGCATTTTCAAGATTTATATATTAATGGAAAGCGGAAAGTTCGTACTTTCTAAAAATGTATAGTTATATAGGCTAATTGCACTTTTGAAAAATGCCAACTTTGATAGGTCTGCGATGGCTGTATCAAAAGATATAGAGGTTTAAAGATAACGTAAGTTCAAAATAGCGCCACATCCACAGTTTTGATCGCATTTTCAAGATTTATATATTAATGGAAAGCGGAAAGTTCGTACTTTCTAAAAATGTATAGTTATATAGGCCTATTGCACCTTTGAAAAATGCCAACTTTGATAGGTCTGCGATGGCTGTATCAAAAGATATAGAGGTTTAAAGATAACGTAAGTTCAAAATAGCGCCACATCCACAGTTTTGATCGCATTTTCAAGATTTATATATTAATGGAAAGCGGAAAGTTCGTACTTTCTAAAAATTTATAGTTATATAGGCCTATTGCACTTTTGAAAAATGCCAACTTTCATAAGTCTGCGATGGCTATATCAAAAGATATAGAGGTTTAAAGATAACGTAAGTTCAAAATAGCGCCACATCCACAGTTCTGATCGCATTTTCAAGATTTATATATTAATGGAAAGCGGAAAGTTCGTACTTTCTAAAAATGTATAGTTATATAGGCCTATTGCACTTTTGAAAAATGCCAACTTTCATAGGTCTGCGATGGCTGTATCAAAAGATATAGAGGTTTAAAGATAACGTAAGTTCAAAATAGCGCCACATCCACAGTTCTGATCGCATTTTCAAGATTTATATATTAATGGAAAGCGGAAAGTTCGTACTTTCTAAAAATGTATAGTGATATAGGCCTATTGCACTTTTGAAAAATGCCAACTTTCATAGGTCTGCGATGGCTGTATCAAAAGATATAGAGGTTTAAAGATAACGTAGGTTCACAATAGCGCCACATCCACAGTTTTGATCGCATTTTCAAGATTTATATATTAATGGAAAGCGGAAAGTTCGTACTTTCTAAAAATGTATAGTTATATAGGCCTATTGCACTTTTGAAAAATGCCAACTTTGATAGGTCTACGATGGCTGTATCAAAAGATATAGAGGTTTAAAGATAACGTAAGTTCAAAATAGCGCCACATCCACAGTTTTGATCGCATTTTCAAGATTTATATATTAATGGAAAGCGGAAAGTTCGTACTTTCTAAAAATGTATAGTTATATAGGCTAATTGCACTTTTGAAAAATGCCAACTTTGATAGGTCTGCGATGGCTGTATCAAAAGATATAGAGGTTTAAAGATAACGTAAGTTCAAAATAGCGCCACATCCACAGTTTTGATCGCATTTTCAAGATTTATATATTAATGGAAAGCGGAAAGTTCGTACTTTCTAAAAATGTATAGTTATATAGGCCTATTGCACCTTTGAAAAATGCCAACTTTGATAGGTCTGCGATGGCTGTATCAAAAGATATAGAGGTTTAAAGATAACGTAAGTTCAAAATAGCGCCACATCCACAGTTCTGATCGCATTTTCAAGATTTATATATTAATGGAAAGCGGAAAGTTCGTACTTTCTAAAAATTTATAGTTATATAGGCCTATTGCACTTTTGAAAAATGCCAACTTTCATAAGTCTGCGATGGCTATATCAAAAGATATAGAGGTTTAAAGATAACGTATGTTCAAAATAGCGCCACATCCACAGTTCTGATCGCATTTTCAAGATTTATATATTAATGGAAAGCGGAAAGTTCGTACTTTCTAAAAATGTATAGTTATATAGGCCTATTGCACTTTTGAAAAATGCCAACTTTCATAGGTCTGCGATGGCTGTATCAAAAGATATAGAGGTTTAAAGATAACGTAAGTTCAAAATAGCGCCACATCCACAGTTCTGATCGCATTTTCAAGATTTATATATTAATGGAAAGCGGAAAGTTCGTACTTTCTAAAAATGCATAGTTATATAGGCCTATTGCACTTTTGAAAAATGCCAACTTTCATAGGTCTGCGATGGCTGTATCAAAAGATATAGAGGTTTAAAGATAACGTAAGTTCAAAATAGCGCCACATCCACAGTTCTGATCGCATTTTCAAGATTTATATATTAATGGAAAGCGGAAAGTTCGTACTTTCTAAAAATGTATAGTTATATAGGCTAATTGCACTTTTGAAAAATGCCAACTTTGATAGGTCTGCGATGGCTGTATCAAAAGATATAGAGGTTTAGAGATAACGTAAGTTCAAAATAGCGCCACATCCACAGTTTTGATCGCATTTTCAAGATTTATATATTAATGGAAAGCGGAAAGTTCGTACTTTCTAAAAATGTATAGTTATATAGGCCTATTGCACCTTTGAAAAATGCCAACTTTGATAGGTCTGCGATGGCTGTATCAAAAGATATAGAGGTTTAAAGATAACGTAAGTTCAAAATAGCGCCACATCCACAGTTTTGATCGCATTTTCAAGATTTATATATTAATGGAAAGCGGAAAGTTCGTACTTTCTAAAAATTTATAGTTATATAGGCCTATTGCACTTTTGAAAAATGCCAACTTTCATAAGTCTGCGATGGCTATATCAAAAGATATAGAGGTTTAAAGATAACGTAAGTTCAAAATAGCGCCACATCCACAGTTCTGATCGCATTTTCAAGATTTATATATTAATGGAAAGCGGAAAGTTCGTACTTTCTAAAAATGTATAGTTATATAGGCCTATTGCACTTTTGAAAAATGCCAACTTTCATAGGTCTGCGATGGCTGTATCAAAAGATATAGAGGTTTAAAGATAACGTAAGTTCAAAATAGCGCCACATCCACAGTTTTGATCGCATTTTCAAGATTTATATATTAATGGAAAGCGGAAAGTTCGTACTTTCTAAAAATGTATAGTGATATAGGCCTATTGCACTTTTGAAAAATGCCAACTTTCATAGGTCTGCGATGGCTGTATCAAAAGATATAGAGGTTTAAAGATAACGTAGGTTCACAATAGCGCCACATCCACAGTTTTGATCGCATTTTCAAGATTTATATATTAATGGAAAGCGGAAAGTTCGTACTTTCTAAAAATTTATAGTTATATAGGCCTATTGCACTTTTGAAAAATGCCAACTTTGATAGGTCTGCGATGGCTGTATCAAAAGATATAGAGGTTTAAAGATAACGTAAGTTCAAAATAGCGCCACATCCACAGTTTTGATTGCATTTTCAAGATTTATATATTAATGGAAAGCGGAAAGTTCGTACTTTCTAAAAATTTATAGTTATATAGGCCTATTGCACTTTTGAAAAATGCCAACTTTCATAGGTCTGCGATGGCTGTATCAAAAGATATAGGGGTTTAAAGATAACGTAAGTTCAAAATAGCGCCACATCCACAGTTTTGATCGCATTTTCAAGATTTATATATTAATGGAAAGCGGAAAGTTCGTACTTTCTAAAAATGTATTGTGATATAGGCCTATTGCACTTTTGAAAAATGCCAACTTTCATAGGTCTGCGATGGCTGTATCAAAAGATATAGGGGTTTAAAGATAACGTAAGTTCAAAATAGCGCCACATCCACAGTTTTGATCGCATTTTCAAGATTTATATATTAATGGAAAGCGGAAAGTTCGTACTTTCTAAAAATGTATTGTGATATAGGCCTATTGCACTTTTGAAAAATGCCAACTTTCATAGGTCTGCGATGGCTGTATCAAAAGATATAGGGGTTTAAAGATAACGTAAGTTCAAAATAGCGCCACATCCACAGTTTTGATCGCATTTTCAAGATTTATATATTAATGGAAAGCGGAAAGTTCGTACTTTCTAAAAATGTATTGTGATATAGGCCTATTGCACTTTTGAAAAATGCCAACTTTGATAGGTCTGCGATGGCTGTATCAAAAGATATAGAGGTTTAAAGATAACGTAAGTTCAAAATAGCGCCACATCCACAGTTTTGATCGCATTTTCAAGATTTATATATTAATGGAAAGCGGAAAGTTCGTACTTTCTAAAAATGTATAGTTATATAGGCTAATTGCACTTTTGAAAAATGCCAACTTTGATAGGTCTGCGATGGCTGTATCAAAAGATATAGAGGTTTAAAGATAACGTAAGTTCAAAATAGCGCCACATCCACAGTTTTGATCGCATTTTCAAGATTTATATATTAATGGAAAGCGGAAAGTTCGTACTTTCTAAAAATGTATAGTTATATAGGCCTATTGCACCTTTGAAAAATGCCAACTTTGATAGGTCTGCGATGGCTGTATCAAAAGATATAGAGGTTTAAAGATAACGTAAGTTCAAAATAGCGCCACATCCACAGTTTTGATCGCATTTTCAAGATTTATATATTAATGGAAAGCGGAAAGTTCGTACTTTCTAAAAATTTATAGTTATATAGGCCTATTGCACTTTTGAAAAATGCCAACTTTCATAAGTCTGCGATGGCTATATCAAAAGATATAGAGGTTTAAAGATAACGTAAGTTCAAAATAGCGCCACATCCACAGTTCTGATCGCATTTTCAAGATTTATATATTAATGGAAAGCGGAAAGTTCGTACTTTCTAAAAATGTATAGTTATATAGGCCTATTGCACTTTTGAAAAATGCCAACTTTCATAGGTCTGCGATGGCTGTATCAAAAGATATAGAGGTTTAAAGATAACGTAAGTTCAAAATAGCGCCACATCCACAGTTCTGATCGCATTTTCAAGATTTATATATTAATGGAAAGCGGAAAGTTCGTACTTTCTAAAAATGTATAGTGATATAGGCCTATTGCACTTTTGAAAAATGCCAACTTTCATAGGTCTGCGATGGCTGTATCAAAAGATATAGAGGTTTAAAGATAACGTAGGTTCACAATAGCGCCACATCCACAGTTTTGATCGCATTTTCAAGATTTATATATTAATGGAAAGCGGAAAGTTCGTACTTTCTAAAAATGTATAGTTATATAGGCCTATTGCACTTTTGAAAAATGCCAACTTTGATAGGTCTACGATGGCTGTATCAAAAGATATAGAGGTTTAAAGATAACGTAAGTTCAAAATAGCGCCACATCCACAGTTTTGATTGCATTTTCAAGATTTATATATTAATGGAAAGCGGAAAGTTCGTACTTTCTAAAAATTTATAGTTATATAGGCCTATTGCACTTTTGAAAAATGCCAACTTTCATAGGTCTGCGATGGCTGTATCAAAAGATATAGAGGTTTAAAGATAACGTAAGTTCAAAATAGCGCCACATCCACAGTTCGGATCGCATTTTCAAGATTTATATATTAATGGAAAGCGGAAAGTTCGTACTTTCTAAAAATGTATAGTTATATAGGCCTATTGCACTTTTGAAAAATGCCAACTTTCATAGGTCTGCGATGGCTGTATCAAAAGATATAGAGGTTTAAAGATAACGTAAGTTCAAAATAGCGCCACATCTACAGTTCTGATCGCATTTTCAAGATTTATATATTAATGGAAAGCGGAAAGTTCGTACTTTCTAAAAATGTATAGTTATATAGGCCTATTGCACTTTTGAAAAATGCCAACTTTCATAGGCCTGCGATGGCTGTATCAAAAGATATAGAGGTTTAAAGATAACGTAGGTTCACAATAGCGCCACATCCACAGTTTTGATCGCATTTTCAAGATTTATATATTAATGGAAAGCGGAAAGTTCGTACTTTCTAAAAATGTATAGTTATATAGGCCTATTGCACTTTTGAAAAATGCCAACTTTCATAGGTCTGCGATGGCTGTATCAAAAGATATAGAGGTTTAAAGATAACGTAGGTTCAAAATAGCGCCACATCCACAGTTTTGATCGCATTTTCAAGATTTATATATTAATGGAAAGCGGAAAGTTCGTACGTTCTAAAAATGTATAGTTATATAGGCCTATTGCACTTTTGAAAAATGCCAACTTTCATAGGTCTGGGATGGCTGTATCAAAAGATATAGAGGTTTAAAGATAACGTAAGTTCAAAATAGCGCCACATCCACAGTTTTGATCGCATTTTCAAGATTTATATATTAATGGAAAGCGGAAAGTTCGTACTTTCTAAAAATGTATAGTTATATAGGCCCATTGCACTTTTGAAAAATGCCAACTTTCATAGGTCTGCGATGGCTGTATCAAAAGATATAGAGGTTTAAAGATAACGTAAGTTCAAAATAGCGCCACATCCACAGTTCGGATCGCATTTTCAAGATTTATATATTAATGGAAAGCGGAAAGTTCGTACTTTCTAAAAATGTATAGTTATATAGGCCTATTGCACTTTTGAAAAATGCCAACTTTCATTGGTCTGCGATGGCTGTATCAAAAGATATAGAGGTTTAAAGATAACGTAAGTTCAAAATAGCGCCACATCCACAGTTCTGATCGCATTTTCAAGATTTATATATTAATGGAAAGCGGAAAGTTCGTTCTTTCTAAAAATGTATAGTGATATAGGCCTATTGCACTTTTGAAAAATGCCAACTTTGATAGGTCTACGATGGCTGTATCAAAAGATATAGAGGTTTAAAGATAACGTAAGTTCAAAATAGCGCCACATCCACAGTTTTGATCGCATTTTCAAGATTTATATATTAATGGAAAGCGGAAAGTTCGTACTTTCTAAAAATGTATAGTTATATAGGCCCATTGCACTTTTGAAAAATGCCAACTTTGATAGGTCTGCGATGGCTGTATCAAAAGATATAGAGGTTTAAAGATAACGTAAGTTCAAAATAGCGCCACATCCACAGTTTTGATCGCATTTTCAAGATTTATATATTAATGGAAAGCGGAAAGTTCGTACTTTCTAAAAATGTATAGTGAGATAGACCTATTGCACTTTTGAAAAATGCCAACTTTGATAGGTCTGCGATGGCTGTATCAAAAGATATAGAGGTTTAAAGATAACGTAAGTTCAAAATAGCGCCACATCCACAGTTTTGATCGCATTTTCAAGATTTATATATTAATGGAAAGCGGAAAGTTCGTACTTTCTAAAAATGTATAGTGATATAGACCTATTGCACTTTTGAAAAATGCCAACTTTGATAGGTCTGCGATGGCTGTATCAAAAGATATAGAGGTTTAAAGATAACGTAAGTTCAAAATAGCGCCACATCCACAGTTTTGATCGCATTTTCAAGATTTATATATTAATGGAAAGCGGAAAGTTCGTACTTTCTAAAAATGTATAGTGAGATAGACCTATTGCACTTTTGAAAAATGCCAACTTTGATAGGTCTGCGATGGCTGTATCAAAAGATATAGAGGTTTAAAGATAACGTAAGTTCAAAATAGCGCCACATCCACAGTTTTGATCGCATTTTCAAGATTTATATATTAATGGAAAGCGGAAAGTTCGTACTTTCTAAAAATGTATAGTGATATAGGCCTATTGCACTTTTGAAAAATGCCAACTTTGATAGGTCTGCGATGGCTGTATCAAAAGATATAGAGGTTTAAAGATAACGTAAGTTCAAAATAGCGCCACATCCACAGTTTTGATCGCATTTTCAAGATTTATATATTAATGGAAAGCGGAAAGTTCGTACTTTCTAAAAATGTATAGTGAGATAGACCTATTGCACTTTTGAAAAATGCCAACTTTGATAGGTCTGCGATGGCTGTATCAAAAGATATAGAGGTTTAAAGATAACGTAAGTTCAAAATAGCGCCACATCCACAGTTTTGATCGCATTTTCAAGATTTATATATTAATGGAAAGCGGAAAGTTCGTACTTTCTAAAAATGTATAGTGATATAGACCTATTGCACTTTTTAAAAATGCCAACTTTCATAGGTCTGCGATGGCTGTATCAAAAGATATAGAGGTTTAAAGATAACGTCAGTTCAAAATAGCGCCACATCCACAGTTTTGATCGCATTTTCAAGATTTATATATTAATGGAAAGCGGAAAGTTCGTACTTTCTAAAAATGTATAGTTATATAGGCCCATTGCACTTTTGAAAAATGCCAACTTTGATAGGTCTGCGATGGCTGTATCAAAAGATATAGAGGTTTAAAGATAACGTAAGTTCAAAATAGCGCCACATCCACAGTTTTGATCGCATTTTCAAGATTTATATATTAATGGAAAGCGGAAAGTTCGTACTTTCTAAAAATGTATAGTTATATAGGCTAATTGCACTTTTGAAAAATGCCAACTTTGATAGGTCTGCGATGGCTGTATCAAAAGATATAGAGGTTTAAAGATAACGTAAGTTCAAAATAGCGCCACATCCACAGTTTTGATCGGATTTTCAAGATTTATATATTAATGGAAAGCGGAAAGTTCGTACTTTCTAAAAATGTATAGTGATATAGGCCTATTGCACTTTTGAAAAATGCCAACTTTGATAGGTCTGCGATGGCTGTATCAAAAGATATAGAGGTTTAAAGATAACGTAAGTTCAAAATAGCGCCACATCCACAGTTTTGATCGCATTTTCAAGATTTATATATTAATGGAAAGCGGAAAGTTCGTACTTTCTAAAAATGTATAGTGATATAGGCCTATTGCACTTTTGAAAAATGCCAACTTTGATAGGTCTGCGATGGCTGTATCAAAAGATATAGAGGTTTAAAGATAACGTAAGTTCAAAATAGCGCCACATCCACAGTTTTGATCGCATTTTCAAGATTTATATATTAATGGAAAGCGGAAAGTTCGTACTTTCTAAAAATGTATAGTTATATAGGCTAATTGCACTTTTGAAAAATGCCAACTTTGATAGGTCTGCGATGGCTGTATCAAAAGATATAGAGGTTTAAAGATAACGTAAGTTCAAAATAGCGCCACATCCACAGTTTTGATCGCATTTTCAAGATTTATATATTAATGGAAAGCGGAAAGTTCGTACTTTCTAAAAATGTATAGTTATATAGACCTATTGCACTTTTGAAAAATGCCAACTTTGATAGGTCTGCGATGGCTATATCAAAAGATATAGAGGTTTAAAGATAACGTAAGTTCAAAATAGCGCCACATCCACAGTTTTGATCACATTTTCAAGATTTATATATTAATGGAAAGCGGAAAGTTCGTACTTTCTAAAAATGTATAGTGATATAGGCCTATTGCACTTTTGAAAAATGCCAACTTTGATAGGTCTGCGATGGCTGTATCAAAAGATATAGAGGTTTAAAGATAACGTAAGTTCACAGTTTTGATCGCATTTTCAAGATTTATATATTAATGGAAAGCGGAAAGTTCGTACGTTCTAAAAATGTATAGTTATATAGGCCTATTGCACTTTTGAAAAATGCCAACTTTCATAGGTCTGCGATGGCTGTATCAAAAGATATAGAGGTTTAAAGATAACGTAAGTTCAAAATAGCGCCACATCCACAGTTTTGATCGCATTTTCAAGATTTATATATTAATGGAAAGCGGAAAGTTCGTACTTTCTAAAAATGTATAGTTATATAGGCCCATTGCACTTTTGAAAAATGCCAACTTTCATAGGTCTGCGATGGCTGTATCAAAAGATATAGAGGTTTAAAGATAACGTAAGTTCAAAATAGCGCCACATCCACAGTTCGGATCGCATTTTCAAGATTTATATATTAATGGAAAGCGGAAAGTTCGTACTTTCTAAAAATGTATAGTTATATAGGCCTATTGCACTTTTGAAAAATGCCAACTTTCATTGGTCTGCGATGGCTGTATCAAAAGATATAGAGGTTTAAAGATAACGTAAGTTCAAAATAGCGCCACATCCACAGTTCTGATCGCATTTTCAAGATTTATATATTAATGGAAAGCGGAAAGTTCGTACTTTCTAAAAATGTATAGTGATATAGGCCTATTGCACTTTTGAAAAATGCCAACTTTGATAGGTCTACGACGGCTGTATCAAAAGATATAGAGGTTTAAAGATAACGTAAGTTCAAAATAGCGCCACATCCACAGTTTTGATCGCATTTTCAAGATTTATATATTAATGGAAAGCGGAAAGTTCGTACTTTCTAAAAATGTATAGTGATATAGGCCTATTGCACTTTTGAAAAATGCCAACTTTGATAGGTCTGCGATGGCTGTATCAAAAGATATAGAGGTTTAAAGATAACGTAAGTTCAAAATAGCGCCACATCCACAGTTTTGATCGCATTTTCAAGATTTACATATTAATGGAAAGCGGAAAGTTCGTACGTTCTAAAAATGTATAGTTATATAGGCCTATTGCACTTTTGAAAAATGCCAACTTTCATAGGTCTGCGATGGCTGTATCAAAAGATATAGAGGTTTAAAGATAACGTAAGTTCAAAATAGCGCCACATCCACAGTTTTGATCGCATTTTCAAGATTTATATATTAATGGAAAGCGGAAAGTTCGTACTTTCTAAAAATGTATAGTTATATAGGCCCATTGCACTTTTGAAAAATGCCAACTTTCATAGGTCTGCGATGGCTGTATCAAAAGATATAGAGGTTTAAAGATAACGTAAGTTCAAAATAGCGCCACATCCACAGTTCGGATCGCATTTTCAAGATTTATATATTAATGGAAAGCGGAAAGTTCGTACTTTCTAAAAATGTATAGTTATATAGGCCTATTGCACTTTTGAAAAATGCCAACTTTCATTGGTCTGCGATGGCTGTATCAAAAGATATAGAGGTTTAAAGATAACGTAAGTTCAAAATAGCGCCACATCCACAGTTCTGATCGCATTTTCAAGATTTATATATTAATGGAAAGCGGAAAGTTCGTACTTTCTAAAAATGTATAGTGATATAGGCCTATTGCACTTTTGAAAAATGCCAACTTTCATTGGTCTGCGATGGCTGTATCAAAAGATATAGAGGTTTAAAGATAACGTAAGTTCAAAATAGCGCCACATCCACAGTTCTGATCGCATTTTCAAGATTTATATATTAATGGAAAGCGGAAAGTTCGTACTTTCTAAAAATGTATAGTGATATAGGCCTATTGCACTTTTGAAAAATGCCAACTTTGATAGGTCTGCGATGGCTGTATCAAAAGATATAGAGGTTTAAAGATAACGTAAGTTCAAAATAGCGCCACATCCACAGTTTTGATCGCATTTTCAAGATTTATATATTAATGGAAAGCGGAAAGTTCGTACTTTCTAAAAATGTATAGTGAGATAGACCTATTGCACTTTTGAAAAATGCCAACTTTGATAGGTCTGCGATGGCTGTATCAAAAGATATAGAGGTTTAAAGATAACGTAAGTTCAAAATAGCGCCACATCCACAGTTCTGATCGCATTTTCAAGATTTATATATTAATGGAAAGCGGAAAGTTCGTACTTTCTAAAAATGTATAGTGATATAGACCTATTGCACTTTTGAAAAATGCCAACTTTCATAGGTCTGCGATGGCTGTATCAAAAGATATAGAGGTTTAAAGATAACGTCAGTTCAAAATAGCGCCACATCCACAGTTTTGATCGCATTTTCAAGATTTATATATTAATGGAAAGCGGAAAGTTCGTACTTTCTAAAAATGTATAGTGATATAGGCCTATTGCACTTTTGAAAAATGCCAACTTTGATAGGTCTACGACGGCTGTATCAAAAGATATAGAGGTTTAAAGATAACGTAAGTTCAAAATAGCGCCACATCCACAGTTTTGATCGCATTTTCAAGATTTATATATTAATAGAAAGCGGAAAGTTCGTACTTTCTAAAAATGTATAGTGAGATAGACCTATTGCACTTTTGAAAAATGCCAACTTTGATAGGTCTGCGATGGCTGTATCAAAAGATATAGAGGTTTAAAGATAACGTAAGTTCAAAATAGCGCCACATCCACAGTTCTGATCGCATTTTCAAGATTTATATATTAATGGAAAGCGGAAAGTTCGTACTTTCTAAAAATGTATAGTGATATAGACCTATTGCACTTTTGAAAAATGCCAACTTTCATAGGTCTGCGATGGCTGTATCAAAAGATATAGAGGTTTAAAGATAACGTCAGTTCAAAATAGCGCCACATCCACAGTTTTGATCGCATTTTCAAGATTTATATATTAATGGAAAGCGGAAAGTTCGTACTTTCTAAAAATGTATAGTTATATAGGCCCATTGCACTTTTGAAAAATGCCAACTTTGATAGGTCTGCGATGGCTGTATCAAAAGATATAGAGGTTTAAAGATAACGTAAGTTCAAAATAGCGCCACATCCACAGTTTTGATCGCATTTTCAAGATTTATATATTAATGGAAAGCGGAAAGTTCGTACTTTCTAAAAATGTATAGTTATATAGGCTAATTGCACTTTTGAAAAATGCCAACTTTGATAGGTCTGCGATGGCTGTATCAAAAGATATAGAGGTTTAAAGATAACGTAAGTTCAAAATAGCGCCACATCCACAGTTTTGATCGCATTTTCAAGATTTATATATTAATGGAAAGCGGAAAGTTCGTACTTTCTAAAAATGTATAGTGATATAGGCCTATTGCACTTTTGAAAAATGCCAACTTTGATAGGTCTGCGATGGCTGTATCAAAAGATATAGAGGTTTAAAGATAACGTAAGTTCAAAATAGCGCCACATCCACAGTTTTGATCGCATTTTCAAGATTTATATATTAATGGAAAGCGGAAAGTTCGTACTTTCTAAAAATGTATAGTGATATAGGCCTATTGCACTTTTGAAAAATGCCAACTTTGATAGGTCTGCGATGGCTGTATCAAAAGATATAGAGGTTTAAAGATAACGTAAGTTCAAAATAGCGCCACATCCACAGTTTTGATCGCATTTTCAAGATTTATATATTAATGGAAAGCGGAAAGTTCGTACTTTCTAAAAATGTATAGTTATATAGGCTAATTGCACTTTTGAAAAATGCCAACTTTGATAGGTCTGCGATGGCTGTATCAAAAGATATAGAGGTTTAAAGATAACGTAAGTTCAAAATAGCGCCACATCCACAGTTTTGATCGCATTTTCAAGATTTATATATTAATGGAAAGCGGAAAGTTCGTACTTTCTAAAAATGTATAGTTATATAGACCTATTGCACTTTTGAAAAATGCCAACTTTGATAGGTCTGCGATGGCTATATCAAAAGATATAGAGGTTTAAAGATAACGTAAGTTCAAAATAGCGCCACATCCACAGTTTTGATCACATTTTCAAGATTTATATATTAATGGAAAGCGGAAAGTTCGTACTTTCTAAAAATGTATAGTTATATAGACCTATTGCACTTTTGAAAAATGCCAACTTTGATAGGTCTGCGATGGCTATATCAAAAGATATAGAGGTTTAAAGATAACGTAAGTTCAAAATAGCGCCACATCCACAGTTTTGATCACATTTTCAAGATTTATATATTAATGGAAAGCGGAAAGTTCGTACTTTCTAAAAATGTATAGTTATATAGACCTATTGCACTTTTGAAAAATGCCAACTTTGATAGGTCTGCGATGGCTGTATCAAAAGATATAGAGGTTTAAAGATAACGTAAGTTCAAAATAGCGCCACATCCACAGTTTTGATCACATTTTCAAGATTTATATATTAATGGAAAGCGGAAAGTTCGTACTTTCTAAAAATGTATAGTTATATAGACCTATTGCACTTTTGAAAAATGCCAACTTTGATAGGTCTGCGATGGCTATATCAAAAGATATAGAGGTTTAAAGATAACGTAAGTTCAAAATAGCGCCACATCCACAGTTTTGATCACATTTTCAAGATTTATATATTAATGGAAAGCGGAAAGTTCGTACTTTCTAAAAATGTATAGTTATATAGACCTATTGCACTTTTGAAAAATGCCAACTTTGATAGGTCTGCGATGGCTGTATCAAAAGATATAGAGGTTTAAAGATAACGTAAGTTCAAAATAGCGCCACATCCACAGTTTTGATCACATTTTCAAGATTTATATATTAATGGAAAGCGGAAAGTTCGTACTTTCTAAAAATGTATAGTTATATAGGCTAATTGCACTTTTGAAAAATGCCAACTTTGATAGGTCTGCGATGGCTGTATCAAAAGATATAGAGGTTTAAAGATAACGTAAGTTCAAAATAGCGCCACATCCACAGTTTTGATCACATTTTCAAGATTTATATATTAATGGAAAGCGGAAAGTTCGTACTTTCTAAAAATGTATAGTTATATAGACCTATTGCACTTTTGAAAAATGCCAACTTTGATAGGTCTGCGATGGCTATATCAAAAGATATAGAGGTTTAAAGATAACGTAAGTTCAAAATAGCGCCACATCCACAGTTTTGATCACATTTTCAAGATTTATATATTAATGGAAAGCGGAAAGTTCGTACTTTCTAAAAATGTATAGTTATATAGACCTATTGCACTTTTGAAAAATGCCAACTTTGATAGGTCTGCGATGGCTGTATCAAAAGATATAGAGGTTTAAAGATAACGTAAGTTCAAAATAGCGCCACATCTACAGTTTTGATCGCATTTTCAAGATTTATATATTAATGGAAAGCGGAAAGTTCGTACTTTCTAAAAATGTATTGTGATATAGGCCTATTGCACTTTTGAAAAATGCCAACTTTGATAGGTCTGCGATGGCTGTATCAAAAGATATAGAGGTTTAAAGATAACGTAAGTTCAAAATAGCGCCACATCTACAGTTTTGATCGCATTTTCAAGATTTATATATTAATGGAAAGCGGAAAGTTCGTACTTTCTAAAAATGTATTGTGATATAGGCCTATTGCACTTTTGAAAAATGCCAACTTTGATAGGTCTGCGATGGCTGTATCAAAAGATATAGAGGTTTAAAGATAACGTAAGTTCAAAATAGCGCCACATCTACAGTTTTGATCGCATTTTCAAGATTTATATATTAATGGAAAGCGGAAAGTTCGTACTTTCTAAAAATGTATTGTGATATAGGCCTATTGCACTTTTGAAAAATGCCAACTTTGATAGGTCTGCGATGGCTGTATCAAAAGATATAGAGGTTTAAAGATAACGTAAGTTCAAAATAGCGCCACATCCACAGTTTTGATCACATTTTCAAGATTTATATATTAATGGAAAGCAGAAAGTTCGTACTTTCTAAAAATGTATAGTTATATAGACCTATTGCACTTTTGAAAAATGCCAACTTTGATAGGTCTGCGATGGCTGTATCAAAAGATATAGAGGTTTAAAGATAACGTAAGTTCAAAATAGCGCCACATCTACAGTTTTGATCGCATTTTCAAGATTTATATATTAATGGAAAGCGGAAAGTTCGTACTTTCTAAAAATGTATTGTGATATAGGCCTATTGCACTTTTGAAAAATGCCAACTTTGATAGGTCTGCGATGGCTGTATCAAAAGATATAGAGGTTTAAAGATAACGTAAGTTCAAAATAGCGCCACATCTACAGTTTTGATCGCATTTTCAAGATTTATATATTAATGGAAAGCGGAAAGTTCGTACTTTCTAAAAATGTATTGTGATATAGGCCTATTGCACTTTTGAAAAATGCCAACTTTGATAGGTCTGCGATGGCTGTATCAAAAGATATAGAGGTTTAAAGATAACGTAAGTTCAAAATAGCGCCACATCCACAGTTTTGATCACATTTTCAAGATTTATATATTAATGGAAAGCAGAAAGTTCGTACTTTCTAAAAATGTATAGTTATATAGACCTATTGCACTTTTGAAAAATGCCAACTTTGATAGGTCTGCGATGGCTGTATCAAAAGATATAGAGGTTTAAAGATAACGTAAGTTCAAAATAGCGCCACATCCACAGTTTTGATCACATTTTCAAGATTTATATATTAATGGAAAGCAGAAAGTTCGTACTTTCTAAAAATGTATAGTTATATAGACCTATTGCACTTTTGAAAAATGCCAACTTTGATAGGTCTGCGATGGCTGTATCAAAAGATATAGAGGTTTAAAGATAACGTAAGTTCAAAATAGCGCCACATCTACAGTTTTGATCGCATTTTCAAGATTTATATATTAATGGAAAGCGGAAAGTTCGTACTTTCTAAAAATGTATTGTGATATAGGCCTATTGCACTTTTGAAAAATGCCAACTTTGATAGGTCTGCGATGGCTGTATCAAAAGATATAGAGGTTTAAAGATAACGTAAGTTCAAAATAGCGCCACATCTACAGTTTTGATCGCATTTTCAAGATTTATATATTAATGGAAAGCGGAAAGTTCGTACTTTCTAAAAATGTATTGTGATATAGGCCTATTGCACTTTTGAAAAATGCCAACTTTGATAGGTCTGCGATGGCTGTATCAAAAGATATAGAGGTTTAAAGATAACGTAAGTTCAAAATAGCGCCACATCCACAGTTTTGATCACATTTTCAAGATTTATATATTAATGGAAAGCAGAAAGTTCGTACTTTCTAAAAATGTATAGTTATATAGACCTATTGCACTTTTGAAAAATGCCAACTTTGATAGGTCTGCGATGGCTGTATCAAAAGATATAGAGGTTTAAAGATAACGTAAGTTCAAAATAGCGCCACATCCACAGTTTTGATCGCATTTTCAAGATTTATATATTAATGGAAAGCGGAAAGTTCGTACTTTCTAAAAATGTATAGTGATATAGGCCTATTGCACTTTTGAAAAATGCCAACTTTGATAGGTCTGCGATGGCTGTATCAAAAGATATAGAGGTTTAAAGATAACGTAAGTTCAAAATAGCGCCACATCTACAGTTTTGATCGCATTTTCAAGATTTATATATTAATGGAAAGCGGAAAGTTCGTACTTTCTAAAAATGTATTGTGATATAGGCCTATTGCACTTTTGAAAAATGCCAACTTTGATAGGTCTGCGATGGCTGTATCAAAAGATATAGAGGTTTAAAGATAACGTAAGTTCAAAATAGCGCCACATCCACAGTTTTGATCGCATTTTCAAGATTTATATATTAATGGAAAGCGGAAAGTTCGTACTTTCTAAAAATGTATAGTTATATAGACCTATTGCACTTTTGAAAAATGCCAACTTTGATAGGTCTGCGATGGCTATATCAAAAGATATAGAGGTTTAAAGATAACGTAAGTTCAAAATAGCGCCACATACACAGTTTTGATCACATTTTCAAGATTTATATATTAATGGAAAGCGGAAAGTTCGTACTTTCTAAAAATGTATAGTTATATAGACCTATTGCACTTTTGAAAAATGCCAACTTTGATAGGTCTGCGATGGCTATATCAAAAGATATAGAGGTTTAAAGATAACGTAAGTTCAAAATAGCGCCACATCCACAGTTTTGATCGCATTTTCAAGATTTATATATTAATGGAAAGCGGAAAGTTCGTACTTTCTAAAAATGTATTGTGATATAGGCCTATTGCACTTTTGAAAAATGTCAACTTTGATAGGTCTGCGATGGCTGTATCAAAAGATATAGAGGTTTAAAGATAACGTAAGTTCAAAATAGCGCCACATCTACAGTTTTGATCGCATTTTCAAGATTTATATATTAATGGAAAGCGGAAAGTTCGTACTTTCTAAAAATGTATTGTGATATAGGCCTATTGCACTTTTGAAAAATGCCAACTTTGATAGGTCTGCGATGGCTGTATCAAAAGATATAGAGGTTTAAAGATAACGTAAGTTCAAAATAGCGCCACATCCACAGTTTTGATCGCATTTTCAAGATTTATATATTAATGGAAAGCGGAAAGTTCGTACTTTCTAAAAATGTATAGTGATATAGGCCTATTGCACTTTTGAAAAATGCCAACTTTGATAGGTCTGCGATGGCTGTATCAAAAGATATAGAGGTTTAAAGATAACGTAAGTTCAAAATAGCGCCACATCCACAGTTTTGATCGCATTTTCAAGATTTATATATTAATGGAAAGCGGAAAGTTCGTACTTTCTAAAAATGTATAGTTATATAGGCTAATTGCACTTTTGATAAATGCCAACTTTGATAGGTCTGCGATGGCTGTATCAAAAGATATAGAGGTTTAAAGATAACGTAAGTTCAAAATAGCGCCACATCCACAGTTTTGATCGCATTTTCAAGATTTATATATTAATGGAAAGCGGAAAGTTCGTACTTTCTAAAAATGTATAGTGATATAGGCCTATTGCACTTTTGAAAAATGCCAACTTTGATAGGTCTGCGATGGCTGTATCAAAAGATATAGAGGTTTAAAGATAACGTAAGTTCAAAATAGCGCCACATCCACAGTTTTGATCGCATTTTCAAGATTTATATATTAATGGAAAGCGGAAAGTTCGTACTTTCTAAAAATGTATAGTTATATAGGCTAATTGCACTTTTGAAAAATGCCAACTTTGATAGGTCTGCGATGGCTGTATCAAAAGATATAGAGGTTTAAAGATAACGTAAGTTCAAAATAGCGCCACATCCACAGTTTTGATCGCATTTTCAAGATTTATATATTAATGGAAAGCGGAAAGTTCGTACTTTTTAAAAATGTATAGTTATATAGGCCTATTGCACCTTTGAAAAATGCCAACTTTGATAGGTCTGCGATGGCTGTATCAAAAGATATAGAGGTTTAAAGATAACGTAAGTTCAAAATAGCGCCACATCCACAGTTTTGATCGCATTTTCAAGATTTATATATTAATGGAAAGCGGAAAGTTCGTACTTTCTAAAAATTTATAGTTATATAGGCCTATTGCACTTTTGAAAAATGCCAACTTTCATAAGTCTGCGATGGCTATATCAAAAGATATAGAGGTTTAGAGATAACGTAAGTTCAAAATAGCGCCACATCCACAGTTCTGATCGCATTTTCAAGATTTATATATTAATGGAAAGCGGAAAGTTCGTACTTTCTAAAAATGTATAGTTCTATAGGCCTATTGCACTTTTGAAAAATGCCAACTTTCATAGGTCTGCGATGGCTGTATCAAAAGATATAGAGGTTTAAAGATAACGTAAGTTCAAAATAGCGCCACATCCACAGTTCTGATCGCATTTTCAAGATTTATATATTAATGGAAAGCGGAAAGTTCGTACTTTCTAAAAATGTATAGTTATATAGGCCTATTGCACCTTTGAAAAATGCCAACTTTGATAGGTCTGCGATGGCTGTATCAAAAGATATAGAGGTTTAAAGATAACGTAAGTTCAAAATAGCGCCACATCCACAGTTCTGATCGCATTTTCAAGATTTATATATTAATGGAAAGCGGAAAGTTCGTACTTTCTAAAAATGTATAGTTATATAGACCTATTGCACTTTTGAAAAATGCCAACTTTGATAGGTCTGCGATGGCTATATCAAAAGATATAGAGGTTTAAAGATAACGTAAGTTCAAAATAGCGCCACATCCACAGTTTTGATCACATTTTCAAGATTTATATATTAATGGAAAGCGGAAAGTTCGTACTTTCTAAAAATGTATAGTTATATAGGCCTATTGCACTTTTGAAAAATGCCAACTTTCATAGGTCTGCGATGGCTGTATCAAAAGATATAGAGGTTTAAAGATAACGTAAGTTCAAAATAGCGCCACATCCACAGTTCTGATCGCATTTTCAAGATTTATATATTAATGGAAAGCGGAAAGTTCGTACTTTCTAAAAATGTATAGTGATATAGGCCTATTGCACTTTTGAAAAATGCCAACTTTGATAGGTCTACGATGGCTGTATCAAAAGATATAGAGGTTTAAAGATAACGTAAGTTCAAAATAGCGCCACATCCACAGTTTTGATCGCATTTTCAAGATTTATATATTAATGGAAAGCGGAAAGTTCGTACTTTCTAAAAATGTATAGTTATATAGGCCTATTGCACTTTTGAAAAATGCCAACTTTCATAGGTCTGCGATGGCTGTATCAAAAGATATAGAGGTTTAAAGATAACGTAAGTTCAAAATAGCGCCACATCCACAGTTCTGATCGCATTTTCAAGATTTATATATTAATGGAAAGCGGAAAGTTCGTACTTTCTAAAAATGTATAGTTATATAGGCCTATTGCACCTTTGAAAAATGCCAACTTTGATAGGTCTGCGATGGCTGTATCAAAAGATATAGAGGTTTAAAGATAACGTAAGTTCAAAATAGCGCCACATCCACAGTTCTGATCGCATTTTCAAGATTTATATATTAATGGAAAGCGGAAAGTTCGTACTTTCTAAAAATGTATAGTTATATAGGCCTATTGCACCTTTGAAAAATGCCAACTTTGATAGGTCTGCGATGGCTGTATCAAAAGATATAGAGGTTTAAAGATAACGTAAGTTCAAAATAGCGCCACATCCACAGTTTTGATCACATTTTCAAGATTTATATATTAATGGAAAGCGGAAAGTTCGTACTTTCTAAAAATGTATAGTTATATAGACCTATTGCACTTTTGAAAAATGCCAACTTTGATAGGTCTGCGATGGCTATATCAAAAGATATAGAGGTTTAAAGATAACGTAAGTTCAAAATAGCGCCACATCCACAGTTTTGATCACATTTTCAAGATTTATATATTAATGGAAAGCGGAAAGTTCGTACTTTCTAAAAATGTATAGTTATATAGACCTATTGCACTTTTGAAAAATGCCAACTTTGATAGGTCTGCGATGGCTGTATCAAAAGATATAGAGGTTTAAAGATAACGTAAGTTCAAAATAGCGCCACATCCACAGTTTTGATCACATTTTCAAGATTTATATATTAATGGAAAGCGGAAAGTTCGTACTTTCTAAAAATGTATAGTTATATAGACCTATTGCACTTTTGAAAAATGCCAACTTTGATAGGTCTGCGATGGCTATATCAAAAGATATAGAGGTTTAAAGATAACGTAAGTTCAAAATAGCGCCACATCCACAGTTTTGATCACATTTTCAAGATTAATATATTAATGGAAAGCGGAAAGTTCGTACTTTCTAAAAATGTATAGTTATATAGACCTATTGCACTTTTGAAAAATGCCAACTTTGATAGGTCTGCGATGGCTGTATCAAAAGATATAGAGGTTTAAAGATAACGTAAGTTCAAAATAGCGCCACATCCACAGTTTTGATCACATTTTCAAGATTTATATATTAATGGAAAGCGGAAAGTTCGTACTTTCTAAAAATGTATAGTTATATAGGCTAATTGCACTTTTGAAAAATGCCAACTTTGATAGGTCTGCGATGGCTGTATCAAAAGATATAGAGGTTTAAAGATAACGTAAGTTCAAAATAGCGCCACATCCACAGTTTTGATCACATTTTCAAGATTTATATATTAATGGAAAGCGGAAAGTTCGTACTTTCTAAAAATGTATAGTTATATAGACCTATTGCACTTTTGAAAAATGCCAACTTTGATAGGTCTGCGATGGCTATATCAAAAGATATAGAGGTTTAAAGATAACGTAAGTTCAAAATAGCGCCACATCCACAGTTTTGATCACATTTCCAAGATTTATATATTAATGGAAAGCGGAAAGTTCGTACTTTCTAAAAATGTATAGTTATATAGACCTATTGCACTTTTGAAAAATGCCAACTTTGATAGGTCTGCGATGGCTGTATCAAAAGATATAGAGGTTTAAAGATAACGTAAGTTCAAAATAGCGCCACATCCACAGTTTTGATCGCATTTTCAAGATTTATATATTAATGGAAAGCGGAAAGTTCGTACTTTCTAAAAATGTATAGTTATATAGGCCCATTGCACTTTTGAAAAATGCCAACTTTGATAGGTCTGCGATGGCTGTATCAAAAGATATAGAGGTTTAAAGATAACGTAAGTTCAAAATAGCGCCACATCCACAGTTTTGATCACATTTTCAAGATTTATATATTAATGGAAAGCGGAAAGTTCGTACTTTCTAAAAATGTATAGTTATATAGACCTATTGCACTTTTGAAAAATGCCAACTTTGATAGGTCTGCGATGGCTATATCAAAAGATATAGAGGTTTAAAGATAACGTAAGTTCAAAATAGCGCCACATCCACAGTTTTGATCACATTTTCAAGATTTATATATTAATGGAAAGCGGAAAGTTCGTACTTTCTAAAAATGTATAGTGATATAGGCCTATTGCACTTTTGAAAAATGCCAACTTTGATAGGTCTGCGATGGCTGTATCAAAAGATATAGAGGTTTAAAGATAACGTAAGTTCAAAATAGCGCCACATCCACAGTTTTGATCGCATTTTCAAGATTTATATATTAATGGAAAGCGGAAAGTTCGTACTTTCTAAAAATGTATAGTGATATAGGCCTATTGCACTTTTGAAAAATGCCAACTTTGATAGGTCTGCGATGGCTGTATCAAAAGATATAGAGGTTTAAAGATAACGTAAGTTCAAAATAGCGCCACATCTACAGTTTTGATCGCATTTTCAAGATTTATATATTAATGGAAAGCGGAAAGTTCGTACTTTCTAAAAATGTATTGTGATATAGGCCTATTGCACTTTTGAAAAATGCCAACTTTGATAGGTCTGCGATGGCTGTATCAAAAGATATAGAGGTTTAAAGATAACGTAAGTTCAAAATAGCGCCACATCCACAGTTTTGATCGCATTTTCAAGATTTATATATTAATGGAAAGCGGAAAGTTCGTACTTTCTAAAAATGTATAGTGATATAGGCCTATTGCACTTTTGAAAAATGCCAACTTTGATAGGTCTGCGATGGCTGTATCAAAAGATATAGAGGTTTAAAGATAACGTAAGTTCAAAATAGCGCCACATCTACAGTTTTGATCGCATTTTCAAGATTTATATATTAATGGAAAGCGGAAAGTTCGTACTTTCTAAAAATGTATTGTGATATAGGCCTATTGCACTTTTGAAAAATGCCAACTTTGATAGGTCTGCGATGGCTGTATCAAAAGATATAGAGGTTTAAAGATAACGTAAGTTCAAAATAGCGCCACATCCACAGTTTTGATCGCATTTTCAAGATTTATATATTAATGGAAAGCGGAAAGTTCGTACTTTCTAAAAATGTATAGTGATATAGGCCTATTGCACTTTTGAAAAATGCCAACTTTGATACGTCTGCGATGGCTGTATCAAAAGATATAGAGGTTTAAAGATAACGTAAGTTCAAAATAGCGCCACATCCACAGTTTTGATCGCATTTTCAAGATTTATATATTAATGGAAAGCGGAAAGTTCGTACTTTCTAAAAATGTATAGTTATATAGGCTAATTGCACTTTTGAAAAATGCCAACTTTGATAGGTCTGCGATGGCTGTATCAAAAGATATAGAGGTTTAAAGATAACGTAAGTTCAAAATAGCGCCACATCCACAGTTTTGATCGCATTTTCAAGATTTATATATTAATGGAAAGCGGAAAGTTCGTACTTTCTAAAAATGTATAGTGATATAGGCCTATTGCACTTTTGAAAAATGCCAACTTTGATAGGTCTGCGATGGCTGTATCAAAAGATATAGAGGTTTAAAGATAACGTAAGTTCAAAATAGCGCCACATCCACAGTTTTGATCGCATTTTCAAGATTTATATATTAATGGAAAGCGGAAAGTTCGTACTTTCTAAAAATGTATAGTTATATAGGCTAATTGCACTTTTGAAAAATGCCAACTTTGATAGGTCTGCGATGGCTGTATCAAAAGATATAGAGGTTTAAAGATAACGTAAGTTCAAAATAGCGCCACATCCACAGTTTTGATCGCATTTTCAAGATTTATATATTAATGGAAAGCGGAAAGTTCGTACTTTCTAAAAATGTATAGTTATATAGGCCTATTGCACCTTTGAAAAATGCCAACTTTGATAGGTCTGCGATGGCTGTATCAAAAGATATAGAGGTTTAAAGATAACGTAAGTTCAAAATAGCGCCACATCCACAGTTTTGATCGCATTTTCAAGATTTATATATTAATGGAAAGCGGAAAGTTCGTACTTTCTAAAAATTTATAGTTATATAGGCCTATTGCACTTTTGAAAAATGCCAACTTTGATAGGTCTGCGATGGCTGTATCAAAAGATATAGAGGTTTAAAGATAACGTAAGTTCAAAATAGCGCCACATCCACAGTTCTGATCGCATTTTCAAGATTTATATATTAATGGAAAGCGGAAAGTTCGTACTTTCTAAAAATGTATAGTTATATAGGCCTATTGCACCTTTGAAAAATGCCAACTTTGATAGGTCTGCGATGGCTGTATCAAAAGATATAGAGGTTTAAAGATAACGTAAGTTCAAAATAGCGCCACATCCACAGTTCTGATCGCATTTTCAAGATTTATATATTAATGGAAAGCGGAAAGTTCGTACTTTCTAAAAATGTATAGTTATATAGGCCTATTGCACCTTTGAAAAATGCCAACTTTGATAGGTCTGCGATGGCTGTATCAAAAGATATAGAGGTTTAAAGATAACGTAAGTTCAAAATAGCGCCACATCCCCAGTTCTGATCGCATTTTCAAGATTTATATATTAATGGAAAGCGGAAAGTTCGTACTTTCTAAAAATGTATAGTTATATAGGCCTATTGCACTTTTGAAAAATGCCAACTTTCATAGGTCTGCGATGGCTGTATCAAAAGATATAGAGGTTTAAAGATAACGTAAGTTCAAAATAGCGCCACATCCACAGTTTTGATCGCATTTTCAAGATTTATATATTAATGGAAAGCGGAAAGTTCGTACTTTCTAAAAATGTATAGTTATATAGGCCTATTGCACCTTTGAAAAATGCCAACTTTGATAGGTCTGCGATGGCTGTATCAAAAGATATAGAGGTTTAAAGATAACGTAAGTTCAAAATAGCGCCACATCCACAGTTTTGATCGCATTTTCAAGATTTATATATTAATGGAAAGCGGAAAGTTCGTACTTTCTAAAAATGTATAGTGATATAGGCCTATTGCACTTTTGAAAAATGCCAACTTTGATAGGTCTGCGATGGCTGTATCAAAAGATATAGAGGTTTAAAGATAACGTAAGTTCAAAATAGCGCCACATCCACAGTTTTGATCGCATTTTCAAGATTTATATATTAATGGAAAGCGGAAAGTTCGTACTTTCTAAAAATGTATAGTTATATAGGCTAATTGCACTTTTGAAAAATGCCAACTTTGATAGGTCTGCGATGGCTGTATCAAAAGATATAGAGGTTTAAAGATAACGTAAGTTCAAAATAGCGCCACATCCACAGTTTTGATCGCATTTTCAAGATTTATATATTAATGGAAAGCGGAAAGTTCGTACTTTCTAAAAATTTATAGTTATATAGGCCTATTGCACTTTTGAAAAATGCCAACTTTGATAGGTCTGCGATGGCTGTATCAAAAGATATAGAGGTTTAAAGATAACGTAAGTTCAAAATAGCGCCACATCCACAGTTTTGATCGCATTTTCAAGATTTATATATTAATGGAAAGCGGAAAGTTCGTACTTTCTAAAAATGTATAGTTTTATAGGCTAATTGCACCTTTGAAAAATGCCAACTTTGATAGGTCTGCGATGGCTGTATCAAAAGATATAGAGGTTTAAAGATAACGTAAGTTCAAAATAGCGCCACATCCACAGTTTTGATCGCATTTTCAAGATTTATATATTAATGGAAAGCGGAAAGTTCGTACTTTCTAAAAATTTATAGTTATATAGGCCTATTGCACTTTTGAAAAATGCCAACTTTGATAGGTCTGCGATGGCTGTATCAAAAGATATAGAGGTTTAAAGATAACGTAAGTTCAAAATAGCGCCACATCCACAGTTTTGATCGCATTTTCAAGATTTATATATTAATGGAAAGCGGAAAGTTCGTACTTTCTAAAAATGTATAGTTATATAGGCTAATTGCACTTTTGAAAAATGCCAACTTTGATAGGTCTGCGATGGCTGTATCAAAAGATATAGAGGTTTAAAGATAACGTAAGTTCAAAATAGCGCCACATCCACAGTTTTGATCGCATTTTCAAGATTTATATATTAATGGAAAGCGGAAAGTTCGTACTTTCTAAAAATTTATAGTTATATAGGCCTATTGCACTTTTGAAAAATGCCAACTTTGATAGGTCTGCGATGGCTGTATCAAAAGATATAGAGGTTTAAAGATAACGTAAGTTCAAAATAGCGCCACATCCACAGTTTTGATCGCATTTTCAAGATTTATATATTAATGGAAAGCGGAAAGTTCGTACTTTCTAAAAATTTATAGTTATATAGGCCTATTGCACTTTTGAAAAATGCCAACTTTGATAGGTCTGCGATGGCTGTATCAAAAGATATAGAGGTTTAAAGATAACGTAAGTTCAAAATAGCGCCACATCCACAGTTTTGATCGCATTTTCAAGATTTATATATTAATGGAAAGCGGAAAGTTCGTACTTTCTAAAAATGTATAGTTATATAGGCTAATTGCACTTTTGAAAAATGCCAACTTTGATAGGTCTGCGATGGCTGTATCAAAAGATATAGAGGTTTAAAGATAACGTAAGTTCAAAATAGCGCCACATCCACAGTTTTGATCGCATTTTCAAGATTTATATATTAATGGAAAGCGGAAAGTTCGTACTTTCTAAAAATTTATAGTTATATAGGCCTATTGCACTTTTGAAAAATGCCAACTTTGATAGGTCTGCGATGGCTGTATCAAAAGATATAGAGGTTTAAAGATAACGTAAGTTCAAAATAGCGCCACATCCACAGTTTTGATCGCATTTTCAAGATTTATATATTAATGGAAAGCGGAAAGTTCGTACTTTCTAAAAATGTATAGTTATATAGGCTAATTGCACTTTTGAAAAATGCCAACTTTGATAGGTCTGCGATGGCTGTATCAAAAGATATAGAGGTTTAAAGATAACGTAAGTTCAAAATAGCGCCACATCCACAGTTTTGATCGCATTTTCAAGATTTATATATTAATGGAAAGCGGAAAGTTCGTACTTTCTAAAAATTTATAGTTATATAGGCCTATTGCACTTTTGAAAAATGCCAACTTTGATAGGTCTGCGATGGCTGTATCAAAAGATATAGAGGTTTAAAGATAACGTAAGTTCAAAATAGCGCCACATCCACAGTTTTGATCGCATTTTCAAGATTTATATATTAATGGAAAGCGGAAAGTTCGTACTTTCTAAAAATGTATAGTTTTATAGGCTAATTGCACCTTTGAAAAATGCCAACTTTGATAGGTCTGCGATGGCTGTATCAAAAGATATAGAGGTTTAAAGATAACGTAAGTTCAAAATAGCGCCACATCCACAGTTTTGATCGCATTTTCAAGATTTATATATTAATGGAAAGCGGAAAGTTCGTACTTTCTAAAAATTTATAGTTATATAGGCCTATTGCACTTTTGAAAAATGCCAACTTTGATAGGTCTGCGATGGCTGTATCAAAAGATATAGAGGTTTAAAGATAACGTAAGTTCAAAATAGCGCCACATCCACAGTTCTGATCGCATTTTCAAGATTTATATATTAATGGAAAGCGGAAAGTTCGTACTTTCTAAAAATTTATAGTTATATAGGCCTATTGCACTTTTGAAAAATGCCAACTTTGATAGGTCTGCGATGGCTGTATCAAAAGATATAGAGGTTTAAAGATAACGTAAGTTCAAAATAGCGCCACATCCACAGTTTTGATCGCATTTTCAAGATTTATATATTAATGGAAAGCGGAAAGTTCGTACTTTCTAAAAATGTATAGTTATATAGGCTAATTGCACCTTTGAAAAATGCCAACTTTGATAGGTCTGCGATGGCTGTATCAAAAGATATAGAGGTTTAAAGATAACGTAAGTTCAAAATAGCGCCACATCCACAGTTTTGATCGCATTTTCAAGATTTATATATTAATGGAAAGCGGAAAGTTCGTACTTTCTAAAAATGTATAGTTATATAGGCCTATTGCACCTTTGAAAAATGCCAACTTTGATAGGTCTGCGATGGCTGTATCAAAAGATATAGAGGTTTAAAGATAACGTAAGTTCAAAATAGCGCCACATCCACAGTTTTGATCGCATTTTCAAGATTTATATATTAATGGAAAGCGGAAAGTTCGTACTTTCTAAAAATGTATAGTTATATAGGCCTATTGCACCTTTGAAAAATGCCAACTTTGATAGGTCTGCGATGGCTGTATCAAAAGATATAGAGGTTTAAAGATAACGTAAGTTCAAAATAGCGCCACATCCACAGTTTTGATCGCATTTTCAAGATTTATATATTAATGGAAAGCGGAAAGTTCGTACTTTCTAAAAATGTATAGTTATATAGGCCTATTGCACCTTTGAAAAATGCCAACTTTGATAGGTCTGCGATGGCTGTATCAAAAGATATAGAGGTTTAAAGATAACGTAAGTTCAAAATAGCGCCACATCCACAGTTCTGATCGCATTTTCAAGATTTATATATTAATGGAAAGCGGAAAGTTCGTACTTTCTAAAAATGTATAGTTATATAGGCCTATTGCACCTTTGAAAAATGCCAACTTTGATAGGTCTGCGATGGCTGTATCAAAAGATATAGAGGTTTAAAGATAACGTAAGTTCAAAATAGCGCCACATCCACAATTCTGATCGCATTTTCAAGATTTATATATTAATGGAAAGCGGAAAGTTCGTACTTTCTAAAAATTTATAGTTATATAGGCCTATTGCACCTTTGAAAAATGCCAACTTTCATAAGTCTGCGATGGCTATATCAAAAGATATAGAGGTTTAAAGATAACGTAAGTTCAAAATAGCGCCACATCCACAGTTCTGATCGCATTTTCAAGATTTATATATTAATGGAAAGCGGAAAGTTCGTACTTTCTAAAAATGTATGGTTATATAGGCCTATTGCACCTTTGAAAAATGCCAACTTTGATAGGTCTGCGATGGCTGTATCAAAAGATATAGAGGTTTAAAGATAACGTAAGTTCAAAATAGCGCCACATCCACAGTTCTGATCGCATTTTCAAGATTTATATATTAATGGAAAGCGGAAAGTTCGTACTTTCTAAAAATGTATAGTTATATAGGCCTATTGCACCTTTGAAAAATGCCAACTTTGATAGGTCTGCGATGGCTGTATCAAAAGATATAGAGGTTTAAAGATAACGTAAGTTCAAAATAGCGCCACATCCACAGTTCTGATCGCATTTTCAAGATTTATATATTAATGGAAAGCGGAAAGTTCGTACTTTCTAAAAATTTATAGTTATATAGGCCTATTGCACTTTTGAAAAATGCCAACTTTCATAAGTCTGCGATGGCTATATCAAAAGATATAGAGGTTTAAAGATAACGTAAGTTCAAAATAGCGCCACATCCACAGTTCTGATCGCATTTTCAAGATTTATATATTAATGGAAAGCGGAAAGTTCGTACTTTCTAAAAATGTATAGTTATATAGGCCTATTGCACTTTTGAAAAATGCCAACTTTCATAGGTCTGCGATGGCTGTATCAAAAGATATAGAGGTTTAAAGATAACGTAAGTTCAAAATAGCGCCACATCCACAGTTCTGATCGCATTTTCAAGATTTATATATTAATGGAAAGCGGAAAGTTCGTACTTTCTAAAAATGTATAGTTATATAGGCTAATTGCACTTTTGAAAAATGCCAACTTTGATAGGTCTGCGATGGCTGTATCAAAAGATATAGAGGTTTAAAGATAACGTAAGTTCAAAATAGCGCCACATCCACAGTTTTGATCGCATTTTCAAGATTTATATATTAATGGAAAGCGGAAAGTTCGTACTTTCTAAAAATGTATAGTTATATAGGCCTATTGCACCTTTGAAAAATGCCAACTTTGATAGGTCTGCGATGGCTGTATCAAAAGATATAGAGGTTTAAAGATAACGTAAGTTCAAAATAGCGCCACATCCACAGTTCTGATCGCATTTTCAAGATTTATATATTAATGGAAAGCGGAAAGTTCGTACTTTCTAAAAATGTATAGTTATATAGGCCTATTGCACCTTTGAAAAATGCCAACTTTGATAGGTCTGCGATGGCTGTATCAAAAGATATAGAGGTTTAAAGATAACGTAAGTTCAAAATAGCGCCACATCCACAGTTCTGATCGCATTTTCAAGATTTATATATTAATGGAAAGCGGAAAGTTCGTACTTTCTAAAAATTTATAGTTATATAGGCCTATTGCACTTTTGAAAAATGCCAACTTTCATAAGTCTGCGATGGCTATATCAAAAGATATAGAGGTTTAAAGATAACGTAAGTTCAAAATAGCGCCACATCCACAGTTCTGATCGCATTTTCAAGATTTATATATTAATGGAAAGCGGAAAGTTCGTACTTTCTAAAAATGTATAGTTATATAGGCCTATTGCACTTTTGAAAAATGCCAACTTTCATAGGTCTGCGATGGCTGTATCAAAAGATATAGAGGTTTAAAGATAACGTAAGTTCAAAATAGCGCCACATCCACAGTTCTGATCGCATTTTCAAGATTTATATATTAATGGAAAGCGGAAAGTTCGTACTTTCTAAAAATGTATAGTTATATAGGCTAATTGCACTTTTGAAAAATGCCAACTTTGATAGGTCTGCGATGGCTGTATCAAAAGATATAGAGGTTTAAAGATAACGTAAGTTCAAAATAGCGCCACATCCACAGTTTTGATCGCATTTTCAAGATTTATATATTAATGGAAAGCGGAAAGTTCGTACTTTCTAAAAATGTATAGTTATATAGGCCTATTGCACCTTTGAAAAATGCCAACTTTGATAGGTCTGCGATGGCTGTATCAAAAGATATAGAGGTTTAAAGATAACGTAAGTTCAAAATAGCGCCACATCCACAGTTTTGATCGCATTTTCAAGATTTATATATTAATGGAAAGCGGAAAGTTCGTACTTTCTAAAAATTTATAGTTATATAGGCCTATTGCACTTTTGAAAAATGCCAACTTTCATAAGTCTGCGATGGCTATATCAAAAGATATAGAGGTTTAAAGATAACGTAAGTTCAAAATAGCGCCACATCCACAGTTCTGATCGCATTTTCAAGATTTATATATTAATGGAAAGCGGAAAGTTCGTACTTTCTAAAAATGTATAGTTATATAGGCCTATTGCACTTTTGAAAAATGCCAACTTTCATAGGTCTGCGATGGCTGTATCAAAAGATATAGAGGTTTAAAGATAACGTAAGCTCAAAATAGCGCCACATCCACAGTTTTGATCGCATTTTCAAGATTTATATATTAATGGAAAGCGGAAAGTTCGTACTTTCTAAAAATGTATAGTGATATAGGCCTATTGCACTTTTGAAAAATGCCAACTTTCATAGGTCTGCGATGGCTGTATCAAAAGATATAGAGGTTTAAAGATAACGTAGGTTCACAATAGCGCCACATCCACAGTTTTGATCGCATTTTCAAGATTTATATATTAATGGAAAGCGGAAAGTTCGTACTTTCTAAAAATTTATAGTTATATAGGCCTATTGCACTTTTGAAAAATGCCAACTTTGATAGGTCTGCGATGGCTGTATCAAAAGATATAGAGGTTTAAAGATAACGTAAGTTCAAAATAGCGCCACATCCACAGTTTTGATTGCATTTTCAAGATTTATATATTAATGGAAAGCGGAAAGTTCGTACTTTCTAAAAATTTATAGTTATATAGGCCTATTGCACTTTTGAAAAATGCCAACTTTCATAGGTCTGCGATGGCTGTATCAAAAGATATAGAGGTTTAAAGATAACGTATTTTCACAATAGCGCCACATCCACAGTTTTGATCGCATTTTCAAGATTTATATATTAATGGAAAGCGGAAAGTTCGTACTTTCTAAAAATGTATTGTGATATAGGCCTATTGCACTTTTGAAAAATGCCAACTTTGATAGGTCTGCGATGGCTGTATCAAAAGATATAGAGGTTTAAAGATAACGTAAGTTCAAAATAGCGCCACATCCACAGTTTTGATCGCATTTTCAAGATTTATATATTAATGGAAAGCGGAAAGTTCGTACTTTCTAAAAATTTATAGTGATATAGGCCTATTGCACTTTTGAAAAATGCCAACTTTGATAGGTCTGCGATGGCTGTATCAAAAGATATAGAGGTTTAAAGATAACGTAAGTTCAAAATAGCGCCACATCCACAGTTTTGATCGCATTTTCAAGATTTATATATTAATGGAAAGCGGAAAGTTCGTACTTTCTAAAAATGCATAGTGATATAGGCCTATTGCACTTTTGAAAAATGCCAACTTTGATAGGTCTGCGATGGCTGTATCAAAAGATATAGAGGTTTAAAGATAACGTAAGTTCAAAATAGCGCCACATCCACAGTTTTGATCGCATTTTCAAGATTTATATATTAATGGAAAGCGGAAAGTTCGTACTTTCTAAAAATGTATAGTTATATAGGCTAATTGCACTTTTGAAAAATGCCAACTTTGATAGGTCTGCGATGGCTGTATCAAAAGATATAGAGGTTTAAAGATAACGTAAGTTCAAAATAGCGCCACATCCACAGTTTTGATCGCATTTTCAAGATTTATATATTAATGGAAAGCGGAAAGTTCGTACTTTCTAAAAATGTATAGTTATATAGGCCTATTGCACCTTTGAAAAATGCCAACTTTGATAGGTCTGCGATGGCTGTATCAAAAGATATAGAGGTTTAAAGATAACGTAAGTTCAAAATAGCGCCACATCCACAGTTTTGATCGCATTTTCAAGATTTATATATTAATGGAAAGCGGAAAGTTCGTACTTTCTAAAAATTTATAGTTATATAGGCCTATTGCACTTTTGAAAAATGCCAACTTTCATATGTCTGCGATGGCTATATCAAAAGATATAGAGGTTTAAAGATAACGTAAGTTCAAAATAGCGCCACATCCACAGTTCTGATCGCATTTTCAAGATTTATATATTAATGGAAAGCGGAAAGTTCGTACTTTCTAAAAATGTATAGTTATATAGGCCTATTGCACTTTTGAAAAATGCCAACTTTCATAGGTCTGCGATGGCTGTATCAAAAGATATAGAGGTTTAAAGATAACGTAAGTTCAAAATAGCGCCACATCCACAGTTCTGATCGCATTTTCAAGATTTATATATTAATGGAAAGCGGAAAGTTCGTACTTTCTACAAATGTATAGTGATATAGGCCTATTGCACTTTTGAAAAATGCCAACTTTCATAGGTCTGCGATGGCTGTATCAAAAGATATAGAGGTTTAAAGATAACGTAGGTTCACAATAGCGCCACATCCACAGTTTTGATCGCATTTTCAAGATTTATATATTAATGGAAAGCGGAAAGTTCGTACTTTCTAAAAATGTATAGTTATATAGGCCTATTGCACTTTTGAAAAATGCCAACTTTGATAGGTCTGCGATGGCTGTATCAAAAGATATAGAGGTTTAAAGATAACGTAAGTTCAAAATAGCGCCACATCCACAGTTTTGATTGCATTTTCAAGATTTATATATTAATGGAAAGCGGAAAGTTCGTACTTTCTAAAAATTTATAGTTATATAGGCCTATTGCACTTTTGAAAAATGCCAACTTTCATAGGTCTGCGATGGCTGTATCAAAAGATATAGAGGTTTAAAGATAACGTAAGTTCAAAATAGCGCCACATCCACAGTTCGGATCGCATTTTCAAGATTTATATATTAATGGAAAGCGGAAAGTTCGTACTTTCTAAAAATGTATAGTTATATAGGCCTATTGCACTTTTGAAAAATGCCAACTTTCATAGGTCTGCGATGGCTGTATCAAAAGATATAGAGGTTTAAAGATAACGTAAGTTCAAAATAGCGCCACATCCACAGTTCTGATCGCATTTTCAAGATTTATATATTAATGGAAAGCGGAAAGTTCGTACTTTCTAAAAATGTATAGTTATATAGGCCTATTGCACTTTTGAAAAATGCCAACTTTCATAGGCCTGCGATGGCTGTATCAAAAGATATAGAGGTTTAAAGATAACGTATTTTCACAATAGCGCCACATCCACAGTTTTGATCGCATTTTCAAGATTTATATATTAATGGAAAGCGGAAAGTTCGTACTTTCTAAAAATGTATAGTTATATAGGCCTATTGCACTTTTGAAAAATGCCAACTTTCATAGGTCTGCGATGGCTGTATCAAAAGATATAGAGGTTTAAAGATAACGTAGGTTCAAAATAGCGCCACATCCACAGTTCTGATCGCATTTTCAAGATTTATATATTAATGGAAAGCGGAAAGTTCGTACTTTCTAAAAATTTATAGTTATATAGGCCTATTGCACTTTTGAAAAATGCCAACTTTCATAAGTCTGCGATGGCTATATCAAAAGATATAGAGGTTTAAAGATAACGTAAGTTCAAAATAGCGCCACATCCACAGTTCTGATCGCATTTTCAAGATTTATATATTAATGGAAAGCGGAAAGTTCGTACTTTCTAAAAATGTATAGTTATATAGGCCTATTGCACTTTTGAAAAATGCCAACTTTCATAGGTCTGCGATGGCTGTATCAAAAGATATAGAGGTTTAAAGATAACGTAAGTTCAAAATAGCGCCACATCCACAGTTCTGATCGCATTTTCAAGATTTATATATTAATGGAAAGCGGAAAGTTCGTACTTTCTAAAAATGTATAGTTATATAGGCTAATTGCACTTTTGAAAAATGCCAACTTTGATAGGTCTGCGATGGCTGTATCAAAAGATATAGAGGTTTAAAGATAACGTAAGTTCAAAATAGCGCCACATCCACAGTTTTGATCGCATTTTCAAGATTTATATATTAATGGAAAGCGGAAAGTTCGTACTTTCTAAAAATGTATAGTTATATAGGCCTATTGCACCTTTGAAAAATGCCAACTTTGATAGGTCTGCGATGGCTGTATCAAAAGATATAGAGGTTTAAAGATAACGTAAGTTCAAAATAGCGCCACATCCACAGTTTTGATCGCATTTTCAAGATTTATATATTAATGGAAAGCGGAAAGTTCGTACTTTCTAAAAATTTATAGTTATATAGGCCTATTGCACTTTTGAAAAATGCCAACTTTCATAAGTCTGCGATGGCTATATCAAAAGATATAGAGGTTTAAAGATAACGTAAGTTCAAAATAGCGCCACATCCACAGTTCTGATCGCATTTTCAAGATTTATATATTAATGGAAAGCGGAAAGTTCGTACTTTCTAAAAATGTATAGTTATATAGGCCTATTGCACTTTTGAAAAATGCCAACTTTCATAGGTCTGCGATGGCTGTATCAAAAGATATAGAGGTTTAAAGATAACGTAAGCTCAAAATAGCGCCACATCCACAGTTTTGATCGCATTTTCAAGATTTATATATTAATGGAAAGCGGAAAGTTCGTACTTTCTAAAAATTTATAGTGATATAGGCCTATTGCACTTTTGAAAAATGCCAACTTTCATAGGTCTGCGATGGCTGTATCAAAAGATATAGAGGTTTAAAGATAACGTAGGTTCACAATAGCGCCACATCCACAGTTTTGATCGCATTTTCAAGATTTATATATTAATGGAAAGCGGAAAGTTCGTACTTTCTAAAAATTTATAGTTATATAGGCCTATTGCACTTTTGAAAAATGCCAACTTTGATAGGTCTGCGATGGCTGTATCAAAAGATATAGAGGTTTAAAGATAACGTAAGTTCAAAATAGCGCCACATCCACAGTTTTGATTGCATTTTCAAGATTTATATATTAACGGAAAGCGGAAAGTTCGTACTTTCTAAAAATTTATAGTTATATAGGCCTATTGCACTTTTGAAAAATGCCAACTTTCATAGGTCTGCGATGGCTGTATCAAAAGATATAGAGGTTTAAAGATAACGTATTTTCACAATAGCGCCACATCCACAGTTTTGATCGCATTTTCAAGATTTATATATTAATGGAAAGCGGAAAGTTCGTACTTTCTAAAAATGTATTGTGATATAGGCCTATTGCACTTTTGAAAAATGCCAACTTTGATAGGTCTGCGATGGCTGTATCAAAAGATATAGAGGTTTAAAGATAACGTAAGTTCAAAATAGCGCCACATCCACAGTTTTGATCGCATTTTCAAGATTTATATATTAATGGAAAGCGGAAAGTTCGTACTTTCTAAAAATTTATAGTGATATAGGCCTATTGCACTTTTGAAAAATGCCAACTTTGATAGGTCTGCGATGGCTGTATCAAAAGATATAGAGGTTTAAAGATAACGTAAGTTCAAAATAGCGCCACATCCACAGTTTTGATCGCATTTTCAAGATTTATATATTAATGGAAAGCGGAAAGTTCGTACTTTCTAAAAATGCATAGTGATATAGGCCTATTGCACTTTTGAAAAATGCCAACTTTGATAGGTCTGCGATGGCTGTATCAAAAGATATAGAGGTTTAAAGATAACGTAAGTTCAAAATAGCGCCACATCCACAGTTTTGATCGCATTTTCAAGATTTATATATTAATGGAAAGCGGAAAGTTCGTACTTTCTAAAAATGTATAGTTATATAGGCTAATTGCACTTTTGAAAAATGCCAACTTTGATAGGTCTGCGATGGCTGTATCAAAAGATATAGAGGTTTAAAGATAACGTAAGTTCAAAATAGCGCCACATCCACAGTTTTGATCGCATTTTCAAGATTTATATATTAATGGAAAGCGGAAAGTTCGTACTTTCTAAAAATGTATAGTTATATAGGCCTATTGCACCTTTGAAAAATGCCAACTTTGATAGGTCTGCGATGGCTGTATCAAAAGATATAGAGGTTTAAAGATAACGTAAGTTCAAAATAGCGCCACATCCACAGTTTTGATCGCATTTTCAAGATTTATATATTAATGGAAAGCGGAAAGTTCGTACTTTCTAAAAATTTATAGTTATATAGGCCTATTGCACTTTTGAAAAATGCCAACTTTCATAAGTCTGCGATGGCTATATCAAAAGATATAGAGGTTTAAAGATAACGTAAGTTCAAAATAGCGCCACATCCACAGTTCTGATCGCATTTTCAAGATTTATATATTAATGGAAAGCGGAAAGTTCGTACTTTCTAAAAATGTATAGTTATATAGGCCTATTGCACTTTTGAAAAATGCCAACTTTCATAGGTCTGCGATGGCTGTATCAAAAGATATAGAGGTTTAAAGATAACGTAAGTTCAAAATAGCGCCACATCCACAGTTCTGATCGCATTTTCAAGATTTATATATTAATGGAAAGCGGAAAGTTCGTACTTTCTACAAATGTATAGTGATATAGGCCTATTGCACTTTTGAAAAATGCCAACTTTCATAGGTCTGCGATGGCTGTATCAAAAGATATAGAGGTTTAAAGATAACGTAGGTTCACAATAGCGCCACATCCACAGTTTTGATCGCATTTTCAAGATTTATATATTAATGGAAAGCGGAAAGTTCGTACTTTCTAAAAATGTATAGTTATATAGGCCTATTGCACTTTTGAAAAATGCCAACTTTGATAGGTCTGCGATGGCTGTATCAAAAGATATAGAGGTTTAAAGATAACGTAAGTTCAAAATAGCGCCACATCCACAGTTTTGATTGCATTTTCAAGATTTATATATTAATGGAAAGCGGAAAGTTCGTACTTTCTAAAAATTTATAGTTATATAGGCCTATTGCACTTTTGAAAAATGCCAACTTTCATAGGTCTGCGATGGCTGTATCAAAAGATATAGAGGTTTAAAGATAACGTAAGTTCAAAATAGCGCCACATCCACAGTTCGGATCGCATTTTCAAGATTTATATATTAATGGAAAGCGGAAAGTTCGTACTTTCTAAAAATGTATAGTTATATAGGCCTATTGCACTTTTGAAAAATGCCAACTTTCATAGGTCTGCGATGGCTGTATCAAAAGATATAGAGGTTTAAAGATAACGTAAGTTCAAAATAGCGCCACATCCACAGTTCTGATCGCATTTTCAAGATTTATATATTAATGGAAAGCGGAAAGTTCGTACTTTCTAAAAATGTATAGTTATATAGGCCTATTGCACTTTTGAAAAATGCCAACTTTCATAGGCCTGCGATGGCTGTATCAAAAGATATAGAGGTTTAAAGATAACGTATTTTCACAATAGCGCCACATCCACAGTTTTGATCGCATTTTCAAGATTTATATATTAATGGAAAGCGGAAAGTTCGTACTTTCTAAAAATGTATAGTTATATAGGCCTATTGCACTTTTGAAAAATGCCAACTTTCATAGGTCTGCGATGGCTGTATCAAAAGATATAGAGGTTTAAAGATAACGTAGGTTCAAAATAGCGCCACATCCACAGTTTTGATCGCATTTTCAAGATTTATATATTAATGGAAAGCGGAAAGTTCGTACGTTCTAAAAATGTATAGTTATATAGGCCTATTGCACTTTTGAAAAATGCCAACTTTCATAGGTCTGCGATGGCTGTATCAAAAGATATAGAGGTTTAAAGATAACGTAAGTTCAAAATAGCGCCACATCCACAGTTTTGATCGCATTTTCAAGATTTATATATTAATAGAAAGCGGAAAGTTCGTACTTTCTAAAAATGTATAGTTATATAGGCCCATTGCACTTTTGAAAAATGCCAACTTTCATAGGTCTGCGATGGCTGTATCAAAAGATATAGAGGTTTAAAGATAACGTAAGTTCAAAATAGCGCCACATCCACAGTTCGGATCGCATTTTCAAGATTTATATATTAATGGAAAGCGGAAAGTTCGTACTTTCTAAAAATGTATAGTTATATAGGCCTATTGCACTTTTGAAAAATGCCAACTTTCATTGGTCTGCGATGGCTGTATCAAAAGATATAGAGGTTTAAAGATAACGTAAGTTCAAAATAGCGCCACATCCACAGTTCTGATCGCATTTTCAAGATTTATATATTAATGGAAAGCGGAAAGTTCGTACTTTCTAAAAATGTATAGTGATATAGGCCTATTGCACTTTTGAAAAATGCCAACTTTGATAGGTCTACGATGGCTGTATCAAAAGATATAGAGGTTTAAAGATAACGTAAGTTCAAAATAGCGCCACATCCACAGTTTTGATCGCATTTTCAAGATTTATATATTAATAGAAAGCGGAAAGTTCGTACTTTCTAAAAATGTACAGTTATATAGGCCTATTGCATTTTTGAAAAATGCCAACTTTGATAGGTCTGCGATGGCTGTATCAAAAGATATAGAGGTTTAAAGATAACGTAAGTTCAAAATAGCGCCACATCCACAGTTTTGATCGCATTTTCAAGATTTATATATTAATGGAAAGCGGAAAGTTCGTACTTTCTAAAAATGTATAGTGAGATAGACCTATTGCACTTTTGAAAAATGCCAACTTTGATAGGTCTGCGATGGCTGTATCAAAAGATATAGAGGTTTAAAGATAACGTAAGTTCAAAATAGCGCCACATCCACAGTTTTGATCGCATTTTCAAGATTTATATATTAATGGAAAGCGGAAAGTTCGTACTTTCTAAAAATGTATAGTGATATAGACCTATTGCACTTTTGAAAAATGCCAACTTTCATAGGTCTGCGATGGCTGTATCAAAAGATATAGAGGTTTAAAGATAACGTCAGTTCAAAATAGCGCCACATCCACAGTTTTGATCGCATTTTCAAGATTTATATATTAATGGAAAGCGGAAAGTTCGTACTTTCTAAAAATGTATAGTTATATAGGCCCATTGCACTTTTGAAAAATGCCAACTTTGATAGGTCTGCGATGGCTGTATCAAAAGATATAGAGGTTTAAAGATAACGTAAGTTCAAAATAGCGCCACATCCACAGTTTTGATCGCATTTTCAAGATTTATATATTAATGGAAAGCGGAAAGTTCGTACTTTCTAAAAATGTATAGTTATATAGGCTAATTGCACTTTTGAAAAATGCCAACTTTGATAGGTCTGCGATGGCTGTATCAAAAGATATAGAGGTTTAAAGATAACGTAAGTTCAAAATAGCGCCACATCCACAGTTTTGATCGCATTTTCAAGATTTATATATTAATGGAAAGCGGAAAGTTCGTACTTTCTAAAAATGTATAGTGATATAGGCCTATTGCACTTTTGAAAAATGCCAACTTTGATAGGTCTGCGATGGCTGTATCAAAAGATATAGAGGTTTAAAGATAACGTAAGTTCAAAATAGCGCCACATCCACAGTTTTGATCGCATTTTCAAGATTTATATATTAATGGAAAGCGGAAAGTTCGTACTTTCTAAAAATGTATAGTGATATAGGCCTATTGCACTTTTGAAAAATGCCAACTTTGATAGGTCTGCGATGGCTGTATCAAAAGATATAGAGGTTTAAAGATAACGTAAGTTCAAAATAGCGCCACATCCACAGTTTTGATCGCATTTTCAAGATTTATATATTAATGGAAAGCGGAAAGTTCGTACTTTCTAAAAATGTATAGTTATATAGGCTAATTGCACTTTTGAAAAATGCCAACTTTGATAGGTCTGCGATGGCTGTATCAAAAGATATAGAGGTTTAAAGATAACGTAAGTTCAAAATAGCGCCACATCCACAGTTTTGATCGCATTTTCAAGATTTATATATTAATGGAAAGCGGAAAGTTCGTACTTTCTAAAAATGTATAGTTATATAGACCTATTGCACTTTTGAAAAATGCCAACTTTGATAGGTCTGCGATGGCTATATCAAAAGATATAGAGGTTTAAAGATAACGTAAGTTCAAAATAGCGCCACATCCACAGTTTTGATCACATTTTCAAGATTTATATATTAATGGAAAGCGGAAAGTTCGTACTTTCTAAAAATGTATAGTTATATAGACCTATTGCACTTTTGAAAAATGCCAACTTTGATAGGTCTGCGATGGCTATATCAAAAGATATAGAGGTTTAAAGATAACGTAAGTTCAAAATAGCGCCACATCCACAGTTTTGATCACATTTTCAAGATTTATATATTAATGGAAAGCGGAAAGTTCGTACTTTCTAAAAATGTATAGTTATATAGACCTATTGCACTTTTGAAAAATGCCAACTTTGATAGGTCTGCGATGGCTGTATCAAAAGATATAGAGGTTTAAAGATAACGTAAGTTCAAAATAGCGCCACATCCACAGTTTTGATCACATTTTCAAGATTTATATATTAATGGAAAGCGGAAAGTTCGTACTTTCTAAAAATGTATAGTTATATAGACCTATTGCACTTTTGAAAAATGCCAACTTTGATAGGTCTGCGATGGCTATATCAAAAGATATAGAGGTTTAAAGATAACGTAAGTTCAAAATAGCGCCACATCCACAGTTTTGATCACATTTTCAAGATTTATATATTAATGGAAAGCGGAAAGTTCGTACTTTCTAAAAATGTATAGTTATATAGACCTATTGCACTTTTGAAAAATGCCAACTTTGATAGGTCTGCGATGGCTGTATCAAAAGATATAGAGGTTTAAAGATAACGTAAGTTCAAAATAGCGCCACATCCACAGTTTTGATCACATTTTCAAGATTTATATATTAATGGAAAGCGGAAAGTTCGTACTTTCTAAAAATGTATAGTTATATAGACCTATTGCACTTTTGAAAAATGCCAACTTTGATAGGTCTGCGATGGCTATATCAAAAGATATAGAGGTTTAAAGATAACGTAAGTTCAAAATAGCGCCACATCCACAGTTTTGATCACATTTTCAAGATTTATATATTAATGGAAAGCGGAAAGTTCGTACTTTCTAAAAATGTATAGTTATATAGACCTATTGCACTTTTGAAAAATGCCAACTTTGATAGGTCTGCGATGGCTGTATCAAAAGATATAGAGGTTTAAAGATAACGTAAGTTCAAAATAGCGCCACATCCACAGTTTTGATCACATTTTCAAGATTTATATATTAATGGAAAGCGGAAAGTTCGTACTTTCTAAAAATGTATAGTTATATAGGCTAATTGCACTTTTGAAAAATGCCAACTTTGATAGGTCTGCGATGGCTGTATCAAAAGATATAGAGGTTTAAAGATAACGTAAGTTCAAAATAGCGCCACATCCACAGTTTTGATCACATTTTCAAGATTTATATATTAATGGAAAGCGGAAAGTTCGTACTTTCTAAAAATGTATAGTTATATAGACCTATTGCACTTTTGAAAAATGCCAACTTTGATAGGTCTGCGATGGCTATATCAAAAGATATAGAGGTTTAAAGATAACGTAAGTTCAAAATAGCGCCACATCCACAGTTTTGATCACATTTTCAAGATTTATATATTAATGGAAAGCGGAAAGTTCGTACTTTCTAAAAATGTATAGTTATATAGGCTAATTGCACTTTTGAAAAATGCCAACTTTGATAGGTCTGCGATGGCTGTATCAAAAGATATAGAGGTTTAAAGATAACGTAAGTTCAAAATAGCGCCACATCCACAGTTTTGATCGCATTTTCAAGATTTATATATTAATGGAAAGCGGAAAGTTCGTACTTTCTAAAAATGTATAGTTATATAGGCTAATTGCACTTTTGAAAAATGCCAACTTTGATAGGTCTGCGATGGCTGTATCAAAAGATATAGAGGTTTAAAGATAACGTAAGTTCAAAATAGCGCCACATCCACAGTTTTGATCGCATTTTCAAGATTTATATATTAATGGAAAGCGGAAAGTTCGTACTTTCTAAAAATGTATAGTTATATAGGCCCATTGCACTTTTGAAAAATGCCAACTTTGATAGGTCTGCGATGGCTGTATCAAAAGATATAGAGGTTTAAAGATAACGTAAGTTCAAAATAGCGCCACATCCACAGTTTTGATCGCATTTTCAAGATTTATATATTAATGGAAAGCGGAAAGTTCGTACTTTCTAAAAATGTATAGTGATATAGGCCCATTGCACTTTTGAAAAATGCCAACTTTGATAGGTCTGCGATGGCTGTATCAAAAGATATAGAGGTTTAAAGATAACGTAAGTTCAAAATAGCGCCACATCCACAGTTTTGATCGCATTTTCAAGATTTATATATTAATGGAAAGCGGAAAGTTCGTACTTTCTAAAAATGTATAGTTATATAGACCTATTGCACTTTTGAAAAATGCCAACTTTGATAGGTCGGCGATGGCTGTATCAAAAGATATAGAGGTTTAAAGATAACGTAAGTTCAAAATAGCGCCACATCCACAGTTTTGATCGCATTTTCAAGATTTATATATTAATGGAAAGCGGAAAGTTCGTACTTTCTAAAAATGTATAGTTATATAGGCCCATTGCACTTTTGAAAAATGCCAACTTTGATAGGTCTGCGATGGCTGTATCAAAAGATATAGAGGTTTAAAGATAACGTAAGTTCAAAATAGCGCCACATCCACAGTTTTGATCACATTTTCAAGATTTATATATTAATGGAAAGCGGAAAGTTCGTACTTTCTAAAAATGTATAGTTATATAGACCTATTGCACTTTTGAAAAATGCCAACTTTGATAGGTCTGCGATGGCTGTATCAACAGATATAGAGGTTTAAAGATAACGTAAGTTCAAAATAGCGCCACATCCACAGTTTTGATCGCATTTTCAAGATTTATATATTAATGGAAAGCGGAAAGTTCAAAATAGCGCCACATCCACAGTTTTGATCGCATTTTCAAGATTTATATATTAATGGAAAGCGGAAAGTTCGTACTTTCTAAAAATGTATAGTGATATAGGCCTATTGCACTTTTGAAAAATGCCAACTTTCATAGGTCTGCGATGGCTGTATCTAAAGATATAGAGGTTTAAAGATAACGTAAGTTCAAAATAGCGCCACATCCACAGTTTTGATCGCATTTTCAAGATTTATATATTAATGGAAAGCGGAAAGTTCGTACTTTCTAAAAATGTATAGTGATATAGGCCTATTGCACTTTTGAAAAATGCCAACTTTGATAGGTCTGCGATGGCTGTATCAAAAGATATAGAGGTTTAAAGATAACGTAAGTTCAAAATAGCGCCACATCCACAGTTTTGATCGCATTTTCAAGATTTATATATTAATGGAAAGCGGAAAGTTCGTACTTTCTAAAAATGTATAGTGATATAGGCCTATTGCACTTTTGAAAAATGCCAACTTTGATAGGTCTGCGATGGCTGTATCAAAAGATATAGAGGTTTAAAGATAACGTAAGTTCAAAATAGCGCCACATCCACAGTTTTGATCGCATTTTCAAGATTTATTTATTAATGGAAAGCGGAAAGTTCGTACTTTCTAAAAATGTATAGTTATATAGACCTATTGCACTTTTGAAAAATGCCAACTTTGATAGGTCTGCGATGGCTGTATCAAAAGATATAGAGGTTTAAAGATAACGTAAGTTCAAAATAGCGCCACATCCACAGTTTTGATCGCATTTTCAAGATTTATATATTAATGGAAAGCGGAAAGTTCGTACTTTCTAAAAATGTACAGTTATATAGGCCCATTGCACTTTTGAAAAATGCCAACTTTCATAGGTCTGCGATGGCTGTATCAAAAGATATAGAGGTTTAAAGATAACGTAAGTTCAAAATAGCGCCACATCCACTGTTTTGATTGCATTCTCAAGATTTATATATTAATGGAAAGCGGAAAGTTCGTACTTTATAAAAATGTATAGTTATATAGGACCATTGCACTTTTGAAAAATGCCAACTTTGATAGGTCTGCGATGGCTGTATCAAAAGATATAGAGGTTTAAAGATAACGTAAGTTCAAAATAGCGCCACATCCACAGTTTTGATCGCATTTTCAAGATTTATATATTAATGGAAAGCGGAAAGTTCGTACTTTCTAAAAATGTACAGTTATATAGGACCATGGCACTTTTGAAAAATGCCAACTTTCATAGGTCTGCGATGGCTGTATCAAAAGATATAGAGGTTTAAAGATAACGTAAGTTCAAAATAGCGCCACATCCACAGTTTTGATCGCATTTTCAAGATTTATATATTATAGGCCTATTGCACTTTTGAAAAATGCCAACTTTGATAGGTCTGCGATGGCTGTATCAAAAGATATAGAGGTTTAAAGATAACGTAAGTTCAAAATAGCGCCACATCCACAGTTTTGATCGCATTTTCAAGATTTATATATTAATGGAAAGCGGAAAGTTCGTACTTTCTAAAAATGTATAGTGATATAGGCCTATTGCACTTTTGAAAAAGGCCAACTTTCATAGGTCTGCGATGGCTGTATCAAAAGATATAGAGGTTTAAAGATAACGTAAGTTCAAAATAGCGCCACATCCACAGTTTTGATCGCATTTTCAAGATTTATATATTAATGGAAAGCGGAAAGTTCGTACTTTCTAAAAATGTATAGTGATATAGGCCTATTGCACTTTTGAAAAATGCCAACTTTGATAGGTCTGCGATGGCTGTATCAAAAGATATAGAGGTTTACAGATAACGTAAGTTCAAAATAGCGCCACATCCACAGTTTTGATCGCATTTTCAAGATTTATATATTAATGGAAAGCGGAAAGTTCGTACTTTCTAAAAATGTATAGTTATATAGGCCCATTGCACTTTTGCAAAATGCCAACTTTGATAGGTCTGCGATGGCTGTATCAAAAGATATAGGGGTTTAAAGATAACGTAAGTTCAAAATAGCGCCACATCCACAGTTTTGATCGCATTTTGAAGATTTATATATTAATGGAAAGCGGAAAGTTCGTACTTTCTAAAAATGTATAGTTATATAGGCCCATTGCACTTTTGAAAAATGCCAACTTTGATAGGTCTGCGATGGCTGTATCAAAAGATATAGAGGTTTAAAGATAACGCAAGTTCAAAATAGCGCCACATCCACAGTTTTGATCGCATTTTCAAGATTTATATATTAATGGAAAGCGGAAAGTTCGTACTTTCTAAAAATGTATAGTGATATAGACCTATTGCACTTTTGAAAAATGCCAACTTTGATAGGTCTGCGATGGCTGTATCAAAAGATATAGAGGTTTAAAGATAACGTAAGTTCAAAATAGCGCTACATCCACAGTTTTGATCGCATTTTCAAGATTTATATATTAATGGAAAGCGGAAAGTTCGTACTTTCTAAAAATGTATAGTGATATAAACCTATTGCACTTTTGAAAAATGCCAACTTTCATAGGTCTGCGATGGCTGTATCAAAAGATATAGAGGTTTAAAGATAACGTAAGTTCAAAATAGCGCCACATCCACAGTTTTGATCGCATTTTCAAGATTTATATATTAATGGAAAGCGGAAAGTTCGTACTTTATAAAAATGTATAGTTATATAGGACCATTGCACTTTTGAAAAATGCCAACTTTGATAGGTCTGCGATGGCTGTATCAAAAGATATAGAGGTTTAAAGATAACGTAAGTTCAAAATAGCGCCACATCCACAGTTTTGATTGCATTCTCAAGATTTATATATTAATGGAAAGCGGAAAGTTCGTACTTTATAAAAATGTATAGTTATATAGGACCATTGCACTTTTGAAAAATGCCAACTTTGATAGGTCTGCGATGGCTGTATCAAAAGATATAGAGGTTTAAAGATAACGTAAGTTCAAAATAGCGCCACATCCACAGTTTTGATTGCATTCTCAAGATTTATATATTAATGGAAAGCGGAAAGTTCGTACTTTATAAAAATGTATAGTTATATAGGACCATTGCACTTTTGAAAAATGCCAACTTTGATAGGTCTGCGATGGCTGTATCAAAAGATATAGAGGTTTAAAGATAACGTAAGTTCAAAATAGCGCCACAACCACAGTTTTGATCGCATTTTCAAGATTTATATATTAATGGAAAGCGGAAAGTTCGTACTTTATAAAAATGTATAGTTATATAGGCCCATTGCACTTTTGAAAAATGCCAACTTTGATAGGTCTGCGATGGCTGTATCAAAAGATATAGAGGTTTAAAGATAACGTAAGTTCAAAATAGCGCCACATCCACAGTTTTGATCGCATTTTCAAGATTTATATATTAATGGAAAGCGGAAAGTTCGTACTTTCTAAAAATGTACAGTTATATAGGACCATTGCACTTTTGAAAAATGCCAACTTTCATAGGTCTGCGATGGCTGTATCAAAAGATATAGAGGTTTAAAGATAACGTAAGTTCAAAATAGCGCCACATCCACAGTTTTGATTGCATTCTCAAGATTTATATATTAATGGAAAGCGGAAAGTTCGTACTTTATAAAAATGTATAGTTATATAGGACCATTGCACTTTTGAAAAATGCCAACTTTGATAGGTCTGCGATGGCTGTATCAAAAGATATAGAGGTTTAAAGATAACGTAAGTTCAAAATAGCGCCACATCCACAGTTTTGATTGCATTCCCAAGATTTATATATTAATGGAAAGCGGAAAGTTCGTACTTTCTAAAAATGTATAGTTATATAGGCCCATTGCACTTTTGAAAAATGCCAACTTTGATAGGTCTGCGATGGCTGTATCAAAAGATATAGAGGTTTAAAGATAACGTAAGTTCAAAATAGCGCCACATCCACAGTTTTGATCGCATTTTCAAGATTTATATATTAATGGAAAGCGGAAAGTTCGTACTTTCTAAAAATGTACAGTTATATAGGCCCATTGCACTTTTGAAAAATGCCAACTTTCATAGGTCTGCGATGGCTGTATCAAAAGATATAGAGGTTTAAAGATAACGTAAGTTCAAAATAGCGCCACATCCACAGTTTTGATTGCATTCTCAAGATTTATATATTAATGGAAAGCGGAAAGTTCGTACTTTATAAAAATGTATAGTTATATAGGACCATTGCACTTTTGAAAAATGCCAACTTTGATAGGTCTGCGATGGCTGTATCAAAAGATATAGAGGTTTAAAGATAACGTAAGTTCAAAATAGCGCCACATCCACAGTTTTGATCGCATTTTCAAGATTTATATATTAATGGAAAGCGGAAAGTTCGTACTTTCTAAAAATGTACAGTTATATAGGCCCATTGCACTTTTGAAAAATGCCAACTTTCATAGGTCTGCGATGGCTGTATCAAAAGATATAGAGGTTTAAAGATAACGTAAGTTCAAAATAGCGCCACAGCCACAGTTTTGATTGCATTTTCAAGATTTATATATTAATGGAAAGCGGAAAGTTCGTACTTTATAAAAATGTATAGTTATATAGGCCCATTGCACTTTTGAAAAATGCCAACTTTGATAGGTCTGCGATGGCTGTATCAAAAGATATAGAGGTTTAAAGATAACGTAAGTTCAAAATAGCGCCACATCCACAGTTTTGATCGCATTTTCAAGATTTATATATTAATGGAAAGCGGAAAGTTCGTACTTTCTAAAAATGTACAGTTATATAGGCCCATTGCACTTTTGAAAAATGCCAACTTTCATAGGTCTGCGATGGCTGTATCAAAAGATATAGAGGTTTAAAGATAACGTAAGTTCAAAATAGCGCCACATCCACAGTTTTGATCGCATTTTCAAGATTTATATATTAATGGAAAGCGGAAAGTTCGTACTTTCTAAAAATGTATAGTTATATAGGCCCATTGCACTTTTGAAAAATGCCAACTTTGATAGGTCTGCGATGGCTGTATAAAAAGATATAGAGGTTTAAAGATAACGTAAGTTCAAAATAGCGCCACATCCACAGTTTTGATCGCATTTTCAAGATTTATATATTAATGGAAAGCGGAAAGTTCGTACTTTCTAAAAATGTACAGTTATATAGGCCCATTGCACTTTTGAAAAATGCCAACTTTCATAGGTCTGCGATGGCTGTATCAAAAGATATAGAGGTTTAAAGATAACGTAAGTTCAAAATAGCGCCACATCCACAGTTTTGATCGCATTTTCAAGATTTATATATTAATGGAAAGCGGAAAGTTCGTACTTTCTAAAAATGTACAGTTATATAGGCCCATTGCACTTTTGAAAAATGCCAACTTTCATAGGTCTGCGATGGCTGTATCAAAAGATATAGAGGTTTAAAGATAACGTAAGTTCAAAATAGCGCCACATCCACAGTTTTGATCGCATTTTCAAGATTTATATATTAATGGAAAGCGGAAAGTTCGTACTTTCTAAAAATGTACAGTTATATAGGCCCATTGCACTTTTGAAAAATGCCAACTTTTATAGGTCTGCGATGGCTGTATCAAAAGATATAGAGGTTTAAAGATAACGTAAGTTCAAAATAGCGCCACATCCACAGTTTTGATTGCATTCTCAAGATTTATATATTAATGGAAAGCGGAAAGTTCGTACTTTCTAAAAATGTATAGTTATATAGGCCCATTGCACTTTTGAAAAATGCCAACTTTGATAGGTCTGCGATGGCTGTATCAAAAGATATAGAGGTTTAAAGATAACGTAAGTTCAAAATAGCGCCACATCCACAGTTTTGATCGAATTTTCAAGATTTATATATTAATGGAAAGCGGAAAGTTCGTACTTTCTAAAAATGTACAGTTATATAGGCCCATTGCACTTTTGAAAAATGCCAACTTTCATAGGTCTGCGATGGCTGTATCAAAAGATATAGAGGTTTAAAGATAACGTAAGTTCAAAATAGCGCCACATCCACAGTTTTGATTGCATTCTCAAGATTTATATATTAATGGAAAGCGGAAAGTTCGTACTTTATAAAAATGTATAGTTATATAGGACCATTGCACTTTTGAAAAATGCCAACTTTGATAGGTCTGCGATGGCTGTATCAAAAGATATAGAGGTTTAAAGATAACGTAAGTTCAAAATAGCGCCACATCCACAGTTTTGATCGCATTTTCAAGATTTATATATTAATGGAAAGCGGAAAGTTCGTACTTTCTAAAAATGTACAGTTATATAGGCCCATTGCACTTTTGAAAAATGCCAACTTTCATAGGTCTGCGATGGCTGTATCAAAAGATATAGAGGTTTAAAGATAACGTAAGTTCAAAATAGCGCCACATCCACAGTTTTGATTGCATTCTCAAGATTTATATATTAATGGAAAGCGGAAAGTTCGTACTTTATAAAAATGTATAGTTATATAGGACCATTGCACTTTTGAAAAATGCCAACTTTGATAGGTCTGCGATGGCTGTATCAAAAGATATAGAGGTTTAAAGATAACGTAAGTTCAAAATAGCGCCGCATCCACAGTTTTGATCGCATTTTCAAGATTTATATATTAATGGAAAGAGGAAAGTTCGTACTTTCTAAAAATGTACAGTTATATAGGCCCATTGCACTTTTGAAAAATGCCAACTTTCATAGGTCTGCGATGGCTGTATCAAAAGATATAGAGGTTTAAAGATAACGTAAGTTCAGAATAGCGCCACATCCACAGTTTTGATTGCATTTTCAAGATTTATATATTAATGGAAAGCGGAAAGTTCGTACTTTATAAAAATGTATAGTTATATAGGCCCATTGCACTTTTGAAAAATGCCAACTTTGATAGGTCTGCGATGGCTGTATCAAAAGATATAGAGGTTTAAAGATAACGTAAGTTCAAAATAGCGCCACATCCACAGTTTTGATCGCATTTTCAAGATTTATATATTAATGGAAAGCGGAAAGTTCGTACTTTCTAAAAATGTATAGTTATATAGGCCCATTGCACTTTTGAAAAATGCCAACTTTGATAGGTCTGCGATGGCTGTATCAAAAGATATAGAGGTTTAAAGATAACGTAAGTTCAAAATAGCGCCACATCCACAGTTTTGATTGCATTCTCAAGATTTATATATTAATGGAAAGCGGAAAGTTCGTACTTTCTAAAAATGTTTAGTGATATAGGCCTATTGCACTTTTGAAAAATGCAACTTTGATAGGTCTGCGATGGCTGTATCAAAAGATATAGAGGTTTAAAGATAACGTAAGTTCAAAATAGCGCCACATCCACAGTTTTGATCGCATTTTCAAGATTTATATATTAATGGAAAGCGGAAAGTTCGTACTTTCTAAAAATGTATAGTGATATAGGCCTATTGCACTTTTGAAAAATGCCAACTTTGATAGGTCTGCGATGGCTGTATCAAAAGATATAGAGGTTTAAAGATAACGTAAGTTCAAAATAGCGCCACATCCACAGTTTTGATTGCATTCTCAAGATTTATATATTAATGGAAAGCGGAAAGTTCGTACTTTCTAAAAATGTATAGTGATATAGGCCCATTGCACTTTTGAAAAATGCCAACTTTCATAGGTCTGCGATGGCTGTATCAAAAGATATAGAGGTTTAAAGATAACGTAAGTTCAAAATAGCGCCACATCCACAGTTTTGATCGCATTTTCAAGATTTATATATTAATGGAAAGCGGAAAGTTCGTACTTTCTAAAAATGTATAGTGATATAGGCCTATTGCACTTTTGAAAAATGCCAACTTTGATAGGTCTGCGATGGCTGTATCAAAAGATATAGAGGTTTAAAGATAACGTAAGTTCAAAATAGCGCCACATCCACAGTTTTGATCGCATTTTCAAGATTTATATATTAATGGAAAGCGGAAAGTTCGTACTTTCTAAAAATGTATAGTGATATAGGCCTATTGCACTTTTGAAAAATGCCAACTTTCATAGGTCTGCGATGGCTGTATCAAAAGATATAGAGGTTTAAAGATAACGTAAGTTCAAAATAGCGCCACATCCACAGTTTTGATCGCATTTTCAAGATTTATATATTAATGGAAAGCGGAAAGTTCGTACTTTCTAAAAATGTATAGTAATATAGGCCTATTGCACTTTTGAAAAATGCCAACTTTGATAGGTCTGCGATGGCTGTATCAAAAGATATAGAGGTTTAAAGATAACGTAAGTTCAAAATAGCGCCACATCCACAGTTTTGATCGCATTTTCAAGATTTATATATTAATGGAAAGCGGAAAGTTCGTACTTTCTAAAAATGTATAGTGATATAGGCCTATTGCACTTTTGAAAAATGCCAACTTTGATAGGTCTGCGATGGCTGTATCAAAAGATATAGAGGTTTAAAGATAACGTAAGTTCAAAATAGCGCCACATCCACAGTTTTGATTGCATTCTCAAGATTTATATATTAATGGAAAGCGGAAAGTTCGTACTTTATAAAAATGTATAGTTATATAGGACCATTGCACTTTTGAAAAATGCAAACTTTGATAGGTCTGCGATGGCTGTATCAAAAGATATAGAGGTTTAAAGATAACGTAAGTTCAAAATAGCGCCACATCCACAGTTTTGATCGCATTTTCAAGATTTATATATTAATGGAAAGCGGAAAGTTCGTACTTTCTAAAAATGTACAGTTATATAGGCCCATTGCACTTTTGAAAAATGCCAACTTTCATAGGTCTGCGATGGCTGTATCAAAAGATATAGAGGTTTAAAGATAACGTAAGTTCAAAATAGCGCCACATCCACAGTTTTGATCGCATTTTCAAGATTTATATATTAATGGAAAGCGGAAAGTTCGTACTTTCTAAAAATGTACAGTTATATAGGCCCATTGCACTTTTGAAAAATGCCAACTTTCATAGGTCTGCGATGGCTGTATCAAAAGATATAGAGGTTTAAAGATAACGTAAGTTCAAAATAGCGCCACATCCACAGTTTTGATTGCATTTTCAAGATTTATATATTAATGGAAAGCGGAAAGTTCGTACTTTATAAAAATGTATAGTTATATAGGCCCATTGCACTTTTGAAAAATGCCAACTTTGATAGGTCTGCGATGGCTGTATCAAAAGATATAGAGGTTTAAAGATAACGTAAGTTCAAAATAGCGCCACATCCACAGTTTTGATCGCATTTTCAAGATTTATATATTAATGGAAAGCGGAAAGTTCGTACTTTCTAAAAATGTATAGTGATATAGGCCTATTGCACTTTTGAAAAATGCCAACTTTGATAGGTCTGCGATGGCTGTATCAAAAGATATAGAGGTTTAAAGATAACGTAAGTTCAAAATAGCGCCACATCCACAGTTTTGATTGCATTCTCAAGATTTACATATTAATGGAAAGCGGAAAGTTCGTACTTTCTACAAATGTATAGTGATATAGGCCTATTGCACTTTTGAAAAATGCCAACTTTCATAGGTCTGCGATGGCTGTATCAAAAGATATAGAGGTTTAAAGATAACGTAAGTTCAAAATAGCGCCACATCCACAGTTTTGATCGCATTTTCAAGATTTATATATTAATGGAAAGCGGAAAGTTCGTACTTTCTAAAAATGTATAGTGATATAGGCCTATTGCACTTTGGAAAAATGCCAACTTTGATAGGTCTGCGATGGCTGTATCAAAAGATATAGAGGTTTAAAGATAACGTAAGTTCAAAATAGCGCCACATCCACAGTTTTGATCGCATTTTCAAGATTTATATATTAATGGAAAGCGGAAAGTTCGTACTTTCTAAAAATGTATAGTGATATAGGCCTATTGCACTTTTGAAAAATGCCAACTTTCATAGGTCTGCGATGGCTGTATCAAAAGATATAGAGGTTTAAAGATAACGTAAGTTCAAAATAGCGCCACATCCACAGTTTTGATCGCATTTTCAAGATTTATATATTAATGGAAAGCGGAAAGTTCGTACTTTCTAAAAATGTATAGTAATATAGGCCTATTGCACTTTTGAAAAATGCCAACTTTGATAGGTCTGCGATGGCTGTATCAAAAGATATAGAGGTTTAAGGATAACGTAAGTTCAAAATAGCGCCACATCCACAGTTTTGATCGCATTTTCAAGATTTATATATTAATGGAAAGCGGAAAGTTCGTACTTTCTAAAAATGTATAGTGATATAGGCCTATTGCACTTTTGAAAAATGCCAACTTTGATAGGTCTGCGATGGCTGTATCAAAAGATATAGAGGTTTAAAGATAACGTAAGTTCAAAATAGCGCCACATCCACAGTTTTGATTGCATTCTCAAGATTTATATATTAATGGAAAGCGGAAAGTTCGTACTTTATAAAAATGTATAGTTATATAGGACCATTGCACTTTTGAAAAATGCCAACTTTGATAGGTCTGCGATGGCTGTATCAAAAGATATAGAGGTTTAAAGATAACGTAAGTTCAAAATAGCGCCACATCCACAGTTTTGATCGCATTTTCAAGATTTATATATTAATGGAAAGCGGAAAGTTCGTACTTTCTAAAAATGTACAGTTATATAGGCCCATTGCACTTTTGAAAAATGCCAACTTTCATAGGTCTGCGATGGCTGTATCAAAAGATATAGAGGTTTAAAGATAACGTAAGTTCAAAATAGCGCCACATCCACAGTTTTGATAGCATTTTCAAGATTTATATATTAATGGAAAGCGGAAAGTTCGTACTTTCTAAAAATGTACAGTTATATAGGCCCATTGCACTTTTGAAAAATGCCAACTTTCATAGGTCTGCGATGGCTGTATCAAAAGATATAGAGGTTTAAAGATAACGTAAGTTCAAAATAGCACCACATCCACAGTTTTGATTGCATTTTCAAGATTTATATATTAATGGAAAGCGGAAAGTTCGTACTTTATAAAAATGTATAGTTATATAGGCCCATTGCACTTTTGAAAAATGCCAACTTTGATAGGTCTGCGATGGCTGTATCAAAAGATATAGAGGTTTAAAGATAACGTAAGTTCAAAATAGCGCCACATCCACAGTTTTGATCGCATTTTCAAGATTTATATATTAATGGAAAGCGGAAAGTTCGTACTTTCTAAAAATGTATAGTTATATAGGCCCATTGCACTTTTGAAAAATGCCAACTTTGATAGGTCTGCGATGGCTGTATCAAAAGATATAGAGGTTTAAAGATAACGTAAGTTCAAAATAGCGCCACATCCACAGTTTTGATTGCATTCTCAAGATTTATATATTAATGGAAAGCGGAAAGTTCGTACTTTCTAAAAATGTTTAGTGATATAGGCCTATTGCACTTTTGAAAAATGCCAACTTTGATAGGTCTGCGATGGCTGTATCAAAAGATATAGAGGTTTAAAGATAACGTAAGTTCAAAATAGCGCCACATCCACAGTTTTGATCGCATTTTCAAGATTTATATATTAATGGAAAGCGGAAAGTTCGTACTTTCTAAAAATGTATAGTGATATAGGCCTATTGCACTTTTGAAAAATGCCAACTTTGATAGGTCTGCGATGGCTGTATCAAAAGATATAGAGGTTTAAAAATAACGTAAGTTCAAAATAGCGCCACATCCACAGTTTTGATTGCATTCTCAAGATTTATATATTAATGGAAAGCGGAAAGTTCGTACTTTCTAAAAATGTATAGTGATATAGGCCTATTGCACTTTTGAAAAATGCCAACTTTCATAGGTCTGCGATGGCTGTATCAAAAGATATAGAGGTTTAAAGATAACGTAAGTTCAAAATAGCGCCACATCCACAGTTTTGATCGCATTTTCAAGATTTATATATTAATGGAAAGCGGAAAGTTCGTACTTTCTAAAAATGTATAGTGATATAGGCCTATTGCACTTTTGAAAAATGCCAACTTTGATAGGTCTGCGATGGCTGTATCAAAAGATATAGAGGTTTAAAGATAACGTAAGTTCAAAATAGCGCCACATCCACAGTTTTGATCGCATTTTCAAGATTTATATATTAATGGAAAGCGGAAAGTTCGTACTTTCTAAAAATGTATAGTGATATAGGCCTATTGCACTTTTGAAAAATGCCAACTTTCATAGGTCTGCGATGGCTGTATCAAAAGATATAGAGGTTTAAAGATAACGTAAGTTCAAAATAGCGCCACATCCACAGTTTTGATCGCATTTTCAAGATTTATATATTAATGGAAAGCGGAAAGTTCGTACTTTCTAAAAATGTATAGTAATATAGGCCTATTGCACTTTTGAAAAATGCCAACTTTGATAGGTCTGCGATGGCTGTATCAAAAGATATAGAGGTTTAAAGATAACGTAAGTTCAAAATAGCGCCACATCCACAGTTTTGATCGCATTTTCAAGATTTATATATTAATGGAAAGCGGAAAGTTCGTACTTTCTAAAAATGTATAGTGATATAGGCCTATTGCACTTTTGAAAAATGCCAACTTTGATAGGTCTGCGATGGCTGTATCAAAAGATATAGAGGTTTAAAGATAACGTAAGTTCAAAATAGCGCCACATCCACAGTTTTGATCGCATTTTCAAGATTTATATATTAATGGAAAGCGGAAAGTTCGTACTTTCTAAAAATGTATAGTGATATAGGCCTATTGCACTTTTGAAAAATGCCAACTTTCATAGGTCTGCGATGGCTGTATCAAAAGATATAGAGGTTTAAAGATAACGTAAGTTCAAAATAGCGCCACATCCACAGTTTTGATCGCATTTTCAAGATTTATATATTAATGGAAAGCGGAAAGTTCGTACTTTCTAAAAATGTATAGTGATATAGGCCTATTGCACTTTTGAAAAATGCCAACTTTGATAGGTCTGCGATGGCTGTATCAAAAGATATAGAGGTTTAAAGATAACGTAAGTTCAAAATAGCGCCACATCCACAGTTTTGATCGCATTTTCAAGATTTATATATTAATGGAAAGCGGAAAGTTCGTACTTTCTAAAAATGTATAGTGATATAGGCCTATTGCACTTTTGAAAAATGCCAACTTTCATAGGTCTGCGATGGCTGTATCAAAAGATATAGAGGTTTAAAGATAACGTAAGTTCAAAATAGCGCCACATCCACAGTTTTGATCGCATTTTCAAGATTTATATATTAATGGAAAGCGGAAAGTTCGTACTTTCTAAAAATGTATAGTTATATAGGCCCATTGCACTTTTGCAAAATGCCAACTTTGATAGGTCTGCGATGGCTTTATCAAAAGATATAGGGGTTTAAAGATAACGTAAGTTCAAAATAGCGCCACATCCACAGTTTTGATCGCATTTTCAAGATTTATATATTAATGGAAAGCGGAAAGTTCGTACTTTCTAAAAATGTATAGTTATATAGGCCCATTGCACTTTTGCAAAATGCCAACTTTGATAGGTCTGCGATGGCTGTATCAAAAGATATAGAGGTTTAAAGATAACGTAAGTTCAAAATAGCGCCACATCCACAGTTTTGATCGCATTTTCAAGATTTATATATTAATGGAAAGCGGAAAGTTCGTACTTTCTAAAAATGTATAGTGATATAGGCCTATTGCACTTTTGAAAAATGCCAACTTTCATAGGTCTGCGATGGCTGTATCAAAAGATATAGAGGTTTAAAGATAACGTAAGTTCAAAATAGCGCCACATCCACAGTTTTGATCGCATTTTCAAGATTTATATATTAATGGAAAGCGGAAAGTTCGTACTTTCTAAAAATGTATAGTGATATAGGCCTATTGCACTTTTGAAAAATGCCAACTTTGATAGGTCTGCGATGGCTGTATCAAAAGATATAGAGGTTTAAAGATAACGTAAGTTCAAAATAGCGCCACATCCACAGTTTTGATCGCATTTTCAAGATTTATATATTAATGGAAAGCGGAAAGTTCGTACTTTCTAAAAATGTATAGTGATATAGGCCTATTGCACTTTTGAAAAATGCCAACTTTCATAGGTCTGCGATGGCTGTATCAAAAGATATAGAGGTTTAAAGATAACGTAAGTTCAAAATAGCGCCACATCCACAGTTTTGATCGCATTTTCAAGATTTATATATTAATGGAAAGCGGAAAGTTCGTACTTTCTAAAAATGTATAGTTATATAGGCCCATTGCACTTTTGCAAAATGCCAACTTTGATAGGTCTGCGATGGCTTTATCAAAAGATATAGGGGTTTAAAGATAACGTAAGTTCAAAATAGCGCCACATCCACAGTTTTGATCGCATTTTCAAGATTTATATATTAATGGAAAGCGGAAAGTTCGTACTTTCTAAAAATGTATAGTTAAATAGGCCCATTGCACTTTTGCAAAATGCCAACTTTGATAGGTCTGCGATGGCTTTATCAAAAGATATAGGGGTTTAAAGATAACGTAAGTTCAAAATAGCGCCACATCCACAGTGTTGATCGCATTTTGAAGATTTATATATTAATGGAAAGCGGAAAGTTCGTACTTTCTAAAAATGTATAGTTATATAGGCCCATTGCACTTTTGAAAAATGCCAACTTTGATAGGTCTGCGATGGCTTTATCAAAAGATATAGGGGTTTAAAGATAACGTAAGTTCAAAATAGCGCCACATCCACAGTTTTGATCGCATTTTCAAGATTTATATATTAATGGAAAGCGGAAAGTTCGTACTTTCTAAAAATGTATAGTTAAATAGGCCCATTGCACTTTTGCAAAATGCCAACTTTGATAGGTCTGCGATGGCTTTATCAAAAGATATAGGGGTTTAAAGATAACGTAAGTTCAAAATAGCGCCACATCCACAGTGTTGATCGCATTTTGAAGATTTATATATTAATGGAAAGCGGAAAGTTCGTACTTTCTAAAAATGTATAGTTAAATAGGCCCATTGCACTTTTGCAAAATGCCAACTTTGATAGGTCTGCGATGGCTTTATCAAAAGATATAGGGGTTTAAAGATAACGTAAGTTCAAAATAGCGCCACATCCACAGTGTTGATCGCATTTTGAAGATTTATATATTAATGGAAAGCGGAAAGTTCGTACTTTCTAAAAATGTATAGTTATATAGGCCCATTGCACTTTTGAAAAATGCCAACTTTGATAGGTCTGCGATGGCTGTATCAAAAGATATAGAGGTTTAAAGATAACGTAAGTTAAAAATAGCGCCACATCCACAGTTTTGATCGCATTTTCAAGATTTATATATTAATGGAAAGCGGAAAGTTCGTACTTTCTAAAAATGTATAGTGATATAGACCTATTGCACTTTTGAAAAATGCCAACTTTGATAGGTCTGCGATGGCTGTATCAAAAGATATAGAGGTTTAAAGATAACGTAAGTTCAAAATAGCGCCACATCCACAGTTTTGATCGCATTTTCAAGATTTATATATTAATGGAAAGCGGAAAGTTCGTACTTTCTAAAAATGTATAGTTATATAGGCCCATTGCACTTTTGCAAAATGCCAACTTTGATAGGTCTGCGATGGCTTTATCAAAAGATATAGGGGTTTAAAGATAACGTAAGTTCAAAATAGCGCCACATCCACAGTGTTGATCGCATTTTGAAGATTTATATATTAATGGAAAGCGGAAAGTTCGTACTTTCTAAAAATGTATAGTTATATAGGCCCATTGCACTTTTGAAAAATGCCAACTTTGATAGGTCTGCGATGGCTGTATCAAAAGATATAGAGGTTTAAAGATAACGTAAGTTAAAAATAGCGCCACATCCACAGTTTTGATCGCATTTTCAAGATTTATATATTAATGGAAAGCGGAAAGTTCGTACTTTCTAAAAATGTATAGTTATATAGGCCCATTGCACTTTTGCAAAATGCCAACTTTGATAGGTCTGCGATGGCTTTATCAAAAGATATAGGGGTTTAAAGATAACGTAAGTTCAAAATAGCGCCACATCCACAGTGTTGATCGCATTTTGAAGATTTATATATTAATGGAAAGCGGAAAGTTCGTACTTTCTAAAAATGTATAGTTATATAGGCCCATTGCACTTTTGAAAAATGCCAACTTTGATAGGTCTGCGATGGCTGTATCAAAAGATATAGAGGTTTAAAGATAACGTAAGTTAAAAATAGCGCCACATCCACAGTTTTGATCGCATTTTCAAGATTTATATATTAATGGAAAGCGGAAAGTTCGTACTTTCTAAAAATGTATAGTTATATAGGCCCATTGCACTTTTGCAAAATGCCAACTTTGATAGATCTGCGATGGCTGTATCAAAAGATATAGAGGTTTAAAGATAACGTAAGTTCAAAATAGCGCCACATCCACAGTTTTGATCGCATTTTCAAGATTTATATATTAATGGAAAGCGGAAAGTTCGTACTTTCTAAAAATGTATAGTTATATAGGCCCATTGCACTTTTGCAAAATGCCAACTTTGATAGGTCTGCGATGGCTTTATCAAAAGATATAGGGGTTTAAAGATAACGTAAGTTCAAAATAGCGCCACATCCACAGTGTTGATCGCATTTTGAAGATTTATATATTAATGGAAAGCGGAAAGTTCGTACTTTCTAAAAATGTATAGTTATATAGGCCCATTGCACTTTTGAAAAATGCCAACTTTGATAGATCTGCGATGGCTGTATCAAAAGATATAGAGGTTTAAAGATAACGTAAGTTCAAAATAGCGCCACATCCACAGTTTTGATCGCATTTTCAAGATTTATATATTAATGGAAAGCGGAAAGTTCGTACTTTCTAAAAATGTATAGTTATATAGACCTATTGCACTTTTGAAAAATGCCAACTTTGATAGATCTGCGATGGCTGTATCAAAAGATATAGAGGTTTAAAGATAACGTAAGTTCAAAATAGCGCCACATCCACAGTTTTGATCGCATTTTCAAGATTTATATATTAATGGAAAGCGGAAAGTTCGTACTTTCTAAAAATGTATAGTTATATAGGCCCATTGCACTTTTGCAAAATGCCAACTTTGATAGGTCTGCGATGGCTTTATCAAAAGATATAGGGGTTTAAAGATAACGTAAGTTCAAAATAGCGCCACATCCACAGTGTTGATCGCATTTTGAAGATTTATATATTAATGGAAAGCGGAAAGTTCGTACTTTCTAAAAATGTATAGTTATATAGGCCCATTGCACTTTTGAAAAATGCCAACTTTGATAGGTCTGCGATGGCTGTATCAAAAGATATAGAGGTTTAAAGATAACGTAAGTTAAAAATAGCGCCACATCCACAGTTTTGATCGCATTTTCAAGATTTATATATTAATGGAAAGCGGAAAGTTCGTACTTTCTAAAAATGTATAGTGATATAGACCTATTGCACTTTTGAAAAATGCCAACTTTGATAGGTCTGCGATGGCTGTATCAAAAGATATAGAGGTTTAAAGATAACGTAAGTTCAAAATAGCGCTACATCCACAGTTTTGATCGCATTTTCAAGATTTATATATTAATGGAAAGCGGAAAGTTCGTACTTTCTAAAAATGTATAGTGATATAGACCTATTGCACTTTTGAAAAATGCCAACTTTCATAGGTCTGCGATGGCTGTATCAAAAGATATAGAGGTTTAAAGATAACGTAAGTTCAAAATAGCGCCACATCCACAGTTTTGATCGCATTTTCAAGATTTATATATTAATGGAAAGCGGAAAGTTCGTACTTTCTAAAAATGTATAGTTATATAGGCCCATTGCACTTTTGAAAAATGCCAACTTTGATAGGTCTGCGATGGCTGTATCAAAAGATATAGAGGTTTAAAGATAACGTAAGTTCAAAATAGCGCCACATCCACAGTTTTGATTGCATTCTCAAGATTTATATATTAATGGAAAGCGGAAAGTTCGTACTTTCTAAAAATGTATAGTGATATAGGCCTATTGCATTTTTGAAAAATGCCAACTTTGATAGGTCTGCGATGGCTGTATCAAAAGATATAGAGGTTTAAAGATAACGTAAGTTCAAAATAGCGCCACATCCACAGTTTTGATTGCATTCTCAAGATTTATATATTAATGGAAAGCGGAAAGTTCGTACTTTCTAAAAATGTATAGTGATATAGGCCTATTGCACTTTTGAAAAATGCCAACTTTGATAGGTCTGCGATGGCTGTATCAAAAGATATAGAGGTTTAAAGATAACGTAAGTTCAAAATAGCGCCACATCCACAGTTTTGATTGCATTCTCAAGATTTATATATTAATGGAAAGCGGAAAGTTCGTACTTTCTAAAAATGTATAGTGATATAGGCCTATTGCACTTTTGAAAAATGCCAACTTTGATAGGTCTGCGATGGCTGTATCAAAAGATATAGAGGTTTAAAGATAACGTAAGTTCAAAATAGCGCCACATCCACAGTTTTGATCGCATTTTCAAGATTTATATATTAATGGAAAGCGGAAAGTTCGTACTTTCTAAAAATGTATAGTTATATAGGCCCATTGCACTTTTGAAAAATGCCAACTTTGATAGGTCTGCGATGGCTGTATCAAAAGATATAGAGGTTTAAAGATAACGTAAGTTCAAAATAGCGCCACATCCACAGTTTTGATCGCATTTTCAAGATTTATATATTAATGGAAAGCGGAAAGTTCGTACTTTCTAAAAATGTACAGTTATATAGGACCATTGCACTTTTGAAAAATGCCAACTTTCATAGGTCTGCGATGGCTGTATCAAAAGATATAGAGGTTTAAAGATAACGTAAGTTCAAAATAGCGCCACATCCACAGTTTTGATTGCATTCTCAAGATTTATATATTAATGGAAAGCGGAAAGTTCGTACTTTATAAAAATGTATAGTTATATAGGACCATTGCACTTTTGAAAAATGCCAACTTTGATAGGTCTGCGATGGCTGTATCAAAAGATATAGAGGTTTAAAGATAACGTAAGTTCAAAATAGCGCCACATCCACAGTTTTGATCGCATTTTCAATATTTATATATTAATGGAAAGCGGAAAGTTCGTACTTTCTAAAAATGTACAGTTATATAGGACCATTGCACTTTTGAAAAATGCCAACTTTCATAGGTCTGCGATGGCTGTATCAAAAGATATAGAGGTTTAAAGATAACGTAAGTTCAAAATAGCGCCACATCCACAGTTTTGATTGCATTCTCAAGATTTATATATTAATGGAAAGCGGAAAGTTCGTACTTTATAAAAATGTATAGTTATATAGGACCATTGCACTTTTGAAAAATGCCAACTTTGATAGGTCTGCGATGGCTGTATCAAAAGATATAGAGGTTTAAAGATAACGTAAGTTCAAAATAGCGCCACATCCACAGTTTTGATTGCATTCTCAAGATTTATATATTAATGGAAAGCGGAAAGTTCGTACTTTCTAAAAATGTACAGTTATATAGGACCATTGCACTTTTGAAAAATGCCAACTTTCATAGGTCTGCGATGGCTGTATCAAAAGATATAGAGGTTTAAAGATAACGTAAGTTCAAAATAGCGCCACATCCACAGTTTTGATCGCATTCTCAAGATTTATATATTAATGGAAAGCGGAAAGTTCGTACTTTCTAAAAATGTACAGTTATATAGGACCATTGCACTTTTGAAAAATGCCAACTTTCATAGGTCTGCGATGGCTGTATCAAAAGATATAGAGGTTTACAGATAACGTAAGTTCAAAATAGCGCCACATCCACAGTTTTGATTGCATTCTCAAGATTTATATATTAATGGAAAGCGGAAAGTTCGTACTTTCTAAAAATGTACAGTTATATAGGACCATTGCACTTTTGAAAAATGCCAACTTTCATAGGTCTGCGATGGCTATATCAAAAGATATAGAGGTTTAAAGATAACGTAAGTTCAAAATAGCGCCACATCCACAGTTTTGATCGCATTCTCAAGATTTATATATTAATGGAAAGCGGAAAGTTCGTACTTTCTAAAAATGTACAGTTATATAGGACCATTGCACTTTTGAAAAATGCCAACTTTCATAGGTCTGCGATGGCTGTATCAAAAGATATAGAGGTTTACAGATAACGTAAGTTCAAAATAGCGCCACATCCACAGTTTTGATTGCATTCTCAAGATTTATATATTAATGGAAAGCGGAAAGTTCGTACTTTATAAAAATGTATAGTTATATAGGACCATTGCACTTTTGAAAAATGCCAACTTTGATAGGTCTGCGATGGCTGTATCAAAAGATATAGAGGTTTAAAGATAACGTAAGTTCAAAATAGCGCCACATCCACAGTTTTGATCGCATTTTCAAGATTTATATATTAATGGAAAGCGGAAAGTTCGTACTTTCTAAAAATGTACAGTTATATAGGACCATGGCACTTTTGAAAAATGCCAACTTTCATAGGTCTGCGATGGCTGTATCAAAAGATATAGAGGTTTAAAGATAACGTAAGTTCAAAATAGCGCCACATCCACAGTTTTGATTGCATTCTCAAGATTTATATATTAATGGAAAGCGGAAAGTTCGTACTTTATAAAAATGTATAGTTATATAGGACCATTGCACTTTTGAAAAATGCCAACTTTGATAGGTCTGCGATGGCTGTATCAAAAGATATAGAGGTTTAAAGATAACGTAAGTTCAAAATAGCGCCACATCCACAGTTTTGATTGCATTCTCAAGATTTATATATTAATGGAAAGCGGAAAGTTCGTACTTTCTAAAAATGTATAGTTATATAGGCCCATTGCACTTTTGAAAAATGCCAACTTTGATAGGTCTGCGATGGCTGTATCAAAAGATATAGAGGTTTAAAGATAACGTAAGTTCAAAATAGCGCCACATCCACAGTTTTGATTGCATTCTCAAGATTTATATATTAATGGAAAGCGGAAAGTTCGTACTTTCTAAAAATGTACAGTTATATAGGACCATTGCACTTTTGAAAAATGCCAACTTTCATAGGTCTGCGATGGCTGTATCAAAAGATATAGAGGTTTAAAGATAACGTAAGTTCAAAATAGCGCCACATCCACAGTTTTGATTGCATTCTCAAGATTTATATATTAATGGAAAGCGGAAAGTTCGTACTTTCTAAAAATGTACAGTTATATAGGCCCATTGCACTTTTGAAAAATGCCAACTTTCATAGGTCTGCGATGGCTGTATCAAAAGATATAGAGGTTTAAAGATAACGTAAGTTCAAAATAGCGCCACATCCACAGTTTTGATCGCATTTTCAAGATTAATATATTAATGGAAAGCGGAAAGTTCGTACTTTCTAAAAATGTACAGTTATATAGGACCATTGCACTTTTGAAAAATGCCAACTTTCATAGGCCTGCGATGGCTGTATCAAAAGATATAGAGGTTTAAAGATAACGTAAGTTCAAAATAGCGCCACATCCACAGTTTTGATTGCATTCTCAAGATTTATATATTAATGGAAAGCGGAAAGTTCGTACTTTCTAAAAATGTATAGTTATATAGGACCATTGCACTTTTGAAAAATGCCAACTTTGATAGGTCTGCGATGGCTGTATCAAAAGATATAGAGGTTTAAAGATAACGTAAGTTCAAAATAGCGCCACATCCACAGTTTTGATTGCATTCTCAAGATTTATATATTAATGGAAAGCGGAAAGTTCGTACTTTCTAAAAATGTATAGTTATATAGGACCATTGCACTTTTGAAAAATGCCAACTTTGATAGGTCTGCGATGGCTGTATCAAAAGATATAGAGGTTTAAAGATAACGTAAGTTCAAAATAGCGCCACATCCACAGTTTTGATTGCATTCTCAAGATTTATATATTAATGGAAAGCGGAAAGTTCGTACTTTCTAAAAATGTACAGTTATATAGGACCATTGCACTTTTGAAAAATGCCAACTTTCATAGGTCTGCGATGGCTGTATCAAAAGATATAGAGGTTTAAAGATAACGTAAGTTCAAAATAGCGCCACATCCACAGTTTTGATCGCATTTTCAAGATTTATATATTAATGGAAAGCGGAAAGTTCGTACTTTCTAAAAATGTACAGTTATATAGGACCATTGCACTTTTGAAAAATGCCAACTTTCATAGGTCTGCGATGGCTGTATCAAAAGATATAGAGGTTTAAAGATAACGTAAGTTCAAAATAGCGCCACATCCACAGTTTTGATTGCATTCTCAAGATTTATATATTAATGGAAAGCGGAAAGTTCGTACTTTCTAAAAATGTATAGTTATATAGGACCATTGCACTTTTGAAAAATGCCAACTTTGATAGGTCTGCGATGGCTGTATCAAAAGATATAGAGGTTTAAAGATAACGTAAGTTCAAAATAGCGCCACATCCACAGTTTTGATTGCATTCTCAAGATTTATATATTAATGGAAAGCGGAAAGTTCGTACTTTCTAAAAATGTACAGTTATATAGGACCATTGCACTTTTGAAAAATGCCAACTTTCATAGGTCTGCGATGGCTGTATCAAAAGATATAGAGGTTTAAAGATAACGTAAGTTCAAAATAGCGCCACATCCACAGTTTTGATTGCATTCTCAAGATTTATATATTAATGGAAAGCGGAAAGTTCGTACTTTATAAAAATGTATAGTTATATAGGACCATTGCACTTTTGAAAAATGCCAACTTTGATAGGTCTGCGATGGCTGTATCAAAAGATATAGAGGTTTAAAGATAACGTAAGTTCAAAATAGCGCCACATCCACAGTTTTGATTGCATTCTCAAGATTTATATATTAATGGAAAGCGGAAAGTTCGTACTTTCTAAAAATGTATAGTTATATAGGCCCATTGCACTTTTGAAAAATGCCAACTTTGATAGGTCTGCGATGGCTGTATCAAAAGATATAGAGGTTTAAAGATAACGTAAGTTCAAAATAGCGCCACATCCACAGTTTTGATCGCATTTTCAAGATTTATATATTAATGGAAAGCGGAAAGTTCGTACTTTCTAAAAATGTACAGTTATATAGGCCCATTGCACTTTTGAAAAATGCCAACTTTCATAGGTCTGCGATGGCTGTATCAAAAGATATAGAGGTTTAAAGATAACGTAAGTTCAAAATAGCGCCACATCCACTGTTTTGATTGCATTCTCAAGATTTATATATTAATGGAAAGCGGAAAGTTCGTACTTTATAAAAATGTATAGTTATATAGGACCATTGCACTTTTGAAAAATGCCAACTTTGATAGGTCTGCGATGGCTGTATCAAAAGATATAGAGGTTTAAAGATAACGTAAGTTCAAAATAGCGCCACATCCACAGTTTTGATCGCATTTTCAAGATTTATATATTAATGGAAAGCGGAAAGTTCGTACTTTCTAAAAATGTACAGTTATATAGGACCATGGCACTTTTGAAAAATGCCAACTTTCATAGGTCTGCGATGGCTGTATCAAAAGATATAGAGGTTTAAAGATAACGTAAGTTCAAAATAGCGCCACATCCACAGTTTTGATTGCATTCTCAAGATTTATATATTAATGGAAAGCGGAAAGTTCGTACTTTATAAAAATGTATAGTTATATAGGACCATTGCACTTTTGAAAAATGCCAACTTTGATAGGTCTGCGATGGCTGTATCAAAAGATATAGAGGTTTAAAGATAACGTAAGTTCAAAATAGCGCCACATCCACAGTTTTGATTGCATTCTCAAGATTTATATATTAATGGAAAGCGGAAAGTTCGTACTTTCTAAAAATGTATAGTTATATAGGCCCATTGCACTTTTGAAAAATGCCAACTTTGATAGGTCTGCGATGGCTGTATCAAAAGATATAGAGGTTTAAAGATAACGTAAGTTCAAAATAGCGCCACATCCACAGTTTTGATTGCATTCTCAAGATTTATATATTAATGGAAAGCGGAAAGTTCGTACTTTCTAAAAATGTATAGTTATGTAGGACCATTGCACTTTTGAAAAATGCCAACTTTCATAGGTCTGCGATGGCTGTATCAAAAGATATAGAGGTTTAAAGATAACGTAAGTTCAAAATAGCGCCACATCCACAGTTTTGATCGCATTTTCAAGATTAATATATTAATGGAAAGCGGAAAGTTCGTACTTTCTAAAAATGTACAGTTATATAGGACCATTGCACTTTTGAAAAATGCCAACTTTCATAGGCCTGCGATGGCTGTATCAAAAGATATAGAGGTTTAAAGATAACGTAAGTTCAAAATAGCGCCACATCCACAGTTTTGATTGCATTCTCAAGATTTATATATTAATGGAAAGCGGAAAGTTCGTACTTTCTAAAAATGTATAGTTATATAGGACCATTGCACTTTTGAAAAATGCCAACTTTGATAGGTCTGCGATGGCTGTATCAAAAGATATAGAGGTTTAAAGATAACGTAAGTTCAAAATAGCGCCACATCCACAGTTTTGATTGCATTCTCAAGATTTATATATTAATGGAAAGCGGAAAGTTCGTACTTTCTAAAAATGTATAGTTATATAGGACCATTGCACTTTTGAAAAATGCCAACTTTGATAGGTCTGCGATGGCTGTATCAAAAGATATAGAGGTTTAAAGATAACGTAAGTTCAAAATAGCGCCACATCCACAGTTTTGATTGCATTCTCAAGATTTATATATTAATGGAAAGCGGAAAGTTCGTACTTTCTAAAAATGTACAGTTATATAGGACCATTGCACTTTTGAAAAATGCCAACTTTCATAGGTCTGCGATGGCTGTATCAAAAGATATAGAGGTTTAAAGATAACGTAAGTTCAAAATAGCGCCACATCCACAGTTTTGATCGCATTTTCAAGATTTATATATTAATGGAAAGCGGAAAGTTCGTACTTTCTAAAAATGTACAGTTATATAGGACCATTGCACTTTTGAAAAATGCCAACTTTCATAGGTCTGCGATGGCTGTATCAAAAGATATAGAGGTTTAAAGATAACGTAAGTTCAAAATAGCGCCACATCCACAGTTTTGATTGCATTCTCAAGATTTATATATTAATGGAAAGCGGAAAGTTCGTACTTTCTAAAAATGTATAGTTATATAGGACCATTGCACTTTTGAAAAATGCCAACTTTGATAGGTCTGCGATGGCTGTATCAAAAGATATAGAGGTTTAAAGATAACGTAAGTTCAAAATAGCGCCACATCCACTGTTTTGATTGCATTCTCAAGATTTATATATTAATGGAAAGCGGAAAGTTCGTACTTTATAAAAATGTATAGTTATATAGGACCATTGCACTTTTGAAAAATGCCAACTTTCATAGGTCTGCGATGGCTGTATCAAAAGATATAGAGGTTTAAAGATAACGTAAGTTCAAAATAGCGCCACATCCACAGTTTTGATCGCATTTTCAAGATTTATATATAAATGTAAAGCGGAAAGTTCGTACTTTCTAAAAATGTACAGTTATATAGGCCCATTGCACTTTTGAAAAATGCCAACTTTCATAGGTCTGCGATGGCTGTATCAAAAGATATAGAGGTTTAAAGATAACGTAAGTTCAAAATAGCGCCACATCCACAGTTTTGATCGCATTTTCAAGATTTATATATTAATGGAAAGCGGAAAGTTCGTACTTTATAAAAATGTATAGTTATATAGGCCCATTGCACTTTTGAAAAATGCCAACTTTGATAGGTCTGCGATGGCTGTATCAAAAGATATAGAGGTTTAAAGATAACGTAAGTTCAAAATAGCGCCACATCCACAGTTTTGATCGCATTTTCAAGATTTATATATTAATGGAAAGCGGAAAGTTCGTACTTTCTAAAAATGTATAGTTATATAGGCCCATTGCACTTTTGAAAAATGCCAACTTTGATAGGTCTGCGATGGCTGTATCAAAAGATATAGAGGTTTAAAGATAACGTAAGTTCAAAATAGCGCCACATCCACAGTTTTGATTGCATTCTCAAGATTTATATATTAATGGAAAGCGGAAAGTTCGTACTTTCTAAAAATGTATAGTGATATAGGCCTATTGCATTTTTGAAAAATGCCAACTTTGATAGCTCTGCGATGGCTGTATCAAAAGATATAGAGGTTTAAAGATAACGTAAGTTCAAAATAGCGCCACATCCACAGTTTTGATTGCATTCTCAAGATTTATATATTAATGGAAAGCGGAAAGTTCGTACTTTCTAAAAATGTACAGTTATATAGGACCATTGCACTTTTGAAAAATGCCAACTTTCATAGGTCTGCGATGGCTGTATCAAAAGATATAGAGGTTTAAAGATAACGTAAGTTCAAAATAGCGCCACATCCACAGTTTTGATTGCATTCTCAAGATTTATATATTAATGGAAAGCGGAAAGTTCGTACTTTATAAAAATGTATAGTTATATAGGACCATTGCACTTTTGAAAAATGCCAACTTTCATAGGTCTGCGATGGCTGTATCAAAAGATATAGAGGTTTAAAGATAACGTAAGTTCAAAATAGCGCCACATCCACAGTTTTGATCGCATTTTCAAGATTTATATATTAATGGAAAGCGGAAAGTTCGTACTTTCTAAAAATGTACAGTTATATAGGACCATTGCACTTTTGAAAAATGCCAACTTTCATAGGTCTGCGATGGCTGTATCAAAAGATATAGAGGTTTAAAGATAACGTAAGTTCAAAATAGCGCCACATCCACAGTTTTGATTGCATTCTCAAGATTTATATATTAATGGAAAGCGGAAAGTTCGTACTTTCTAAAAATGTATAGTTATATAGGACCATTGCACTTTTGAAAAATGCCAACTTTGATAGGTCTGCGATGGCTGTATCAAAAGATATAGAGGTTTAAAGATAACGTAAGTTCAAAATAGCGCCACATCCACTGTTTTGATTGCATTCTCAAGATTTATATATTAATGGAAAGCGGAAAGTTCGTACTTTATAAAAATGTATAGTTATATAGGACCATTGCACTTTTGAAAAATGCCAACTTTCATAGGTCTGCGATGGCTGTATCAAAAGATATAGAGGTTTAAAGATAACGTAAGTTCAAAATAGCGCCACATCCACAGTTTTGATCGCATTTTCAAGATTTATATATAAATGGAAAGCGGAAAGTTCGTACTTTCTAAAAATGTACAGTTATATAGGCCCATTGCACTTTTGAAAAATGCCAACTTTCATAGGTCTGCGATGGCTGTATCAAAAGATATAGAGGTTTAAAGATAACGTAAGTTCAAAATAGCGCCACATCCACAGTTTTGATCGCATTTTCAAGATTTATATATTAATGGAAAGCGGAAAGTTCGTACTTTATAAAAATGTATAGTTATATAGGCCCATTGCACTTTTGAAAAATGCCAACTTTGATAGGTCTGCGATGGCTGTATCAAAAGATATAGAGGTTTAAAGATAACGTAAGTTCAAAATAGCGCCACATCCACAGTTTTGATCGCATTTTCAAGATTTATATATTAATGGAAAGCGGAAAGTTCGTACTTTCTAAAAATGTATAGTTATATAGGCCCATTGCACTTTTGAAAAATGCCAACTTTGATAGGTCTGCGATGGCTGTATCAAAAGATATAGAGGTTTAAAGATAACGTAAGTTCAAAATAGCGCCACATCCACAGTTTTGATTGCATTCTCAAGATTTATATATTAATGGAAAGCGGAAAGTTCGTACTTTCTAAAAATGTATAGTGATATAGGCCTATTGCATTTTTGAAAAATGCCAACTTTGATAGCTCTGCGATGGCTGTATCAAAAGATATAGAGGTTTAAAGATAACGTAAGTTCAAAATAGCGCCACATCCACAGTTTTGATTGCATTCTCAAGATTTATATATTAATGGAAAGCGGAAAGTTCGTACTTTCTAAAAATGTATAGTTATATAGGACCATTGCACTTTTGAAAAATGCCAACTTTGATAGGTCTGCGATGGCTGTATCAAAAGATATAGAGGTTTAAAGATAACGTAAGTTCAAAATAGCGCCACATCCACAGTTTTGATTGCATTCTCAAGATTTATATATTAATGGAAAGCGGAAAGTTCGTACTTTCTAAAAATGTACAGTTATATAGGACCATTGCACTTTTGAAAAATGCCAACTTTCATAGGTCTGCGATGGCTGTATCAAAAGATATAGAGGTTTAAAGATAACGTAAGTTCAAAATAGCGCCACATCCACAGTTTTGATCGCATTTTCAAGATTTATATATTAATGGAAAGCGGAAAGTTCGTACTTTCTAAAAATGTACAGTTATATAGGACCATTGCACTTTTGAAAAATGCCAACTTTCATAGGTCTGCGATGGCTGTATCAAAAGATATAGAGGTTTAAAGATAACGTAAGTTCAAAATAGCGCCACATCCACAGTTTTGATTGCATTCTCAAGATTTATATATTAATGGAAAGCGGAAAGTTCGTACTTTCTAAAAATGTATAGTTATATAGGACCATTGCACTTTTGAAAAATGCCAACTTTGATAGGTCTGCGATGGCTGTATCAAAAGATATAGAGGTTTAAAGATAACGTAAGTTCAAAATAGCGCCACATCCACAGTTTTGATTGCATTCTCAAGATTTATATATTAATGGAAAGCGGAAAGTTCGTACTTTCTAAAAATGTACAGTTATATAGGACCATTGCACTTTTGAAAAATGCCAACTTTCATAGGTCTGCGATGGCTGTATCAAAAGATATAGAGGTTTAAAGATAACGTAAGTTCAAAATAGCGCCACATCCACAGTTTTGATTGCATTCTCAAGATTTATATATTAATGGAAAGCGGAAAGTTCGTACTTTATAAAAATGTATAGTTATATAGGACCATTGCACTTTTGAAAAATGCCAACTTTGATAGGTCTGCGATGGCTGTATCAAAAGATATAGAGGTTTAAAGATAACGTAAGTTCAAAATAGCGCCACATCCACAGTTTTGATTGCATTCTCAAGATTTATATATTAATGGAAAGCGGAAAGTTCGTACTTTCTAAAAATGTATAGTTATATAGGCCCATTGCACTTTTGAAAAATGCCAACTTTGATAGGTCTGCGATGGCTGTATCAAAAGATATAGAGGTTTAAAGATAACGTAAGTTCAAAATAGCGCCACATCCACAGTTTTGATAGCATTTTCAAGATTTATATATTAATGGAAAGCGGAAAGTTCGTACTTTCTAAAAATGTACAGTTATATAGGCCCATTGCACTTTTGAAAAATGCCAACTTTCATAGGTCTGCGATGGCTGTATCAAAAGATATAGAGGTTTAAAGATAACGTAAGTTCAAAATAGCGCCACATCCACTGTTTTGATTGCATTCTCAAGATTTATATATTAATGGAAAGCGGAAAGTTCGTACTTTATAAAAATGTATAGTTATATAGGACCATTGCACTTTTGAAAAATGCCAACTTTCATAGGTCTGCGATGGCTGTATCAAAAGATATAGAGGTTTAAAGATAACGTAAGTTCAAAATAGCGCCACATCCACAGTTTTGATCGCATTTTCAAGATTTATATATTAATGGAAAGCGGAAAGTTCGTACTTTCTAAAAATGTACAGTTATATAGGACCATGGCACTTTTGAAAAATGCCAACTTTCATAGGTCTGCGATGGCTGTATCAAAAGATATAGAGGTTTAAAGATAACGTAAGTTCAAAATAGCGCCACATCCACAGTTTTGATTGCATTCTCAAGATTTATATATTAATGGAAAGCGGAAAGTTCGTACTTTATAAAAATGTATAGTTATATAGGACCATTGCACTTTTGAAAAATGCCAACTTTGATAGGTCTGCGATGGCTGTATCAAAAGATATAGAGGTTTAAAGATAACGTAAGTTCAAAATAGCGCCACATCCACAGTTTTGATTGCATTCTCAAGATTTATATATTAATGGAAAGCGGAAAGTTCGTACTTTCTAAAAATGTATAGTTATATAGGCCCATTGCACTTTTGAAAAATGCCAACTTTGATAGGTCTGCGATGGCTGTATCAAAAGATATAGAGGTTTAAAGATAACGTAAGTTCAAAATAGCGCCACATCCACAGTTTTGATTGCATTCTCAAGATTTATATATTAATGGAAAGCGGAAAGTTCGTACTTTCTAAAAATGTATAGTTATGTAGGACCATTGCACTTTTGAAAAATGCCAACTTTCATAGGTCTGCGATGGCTGTATCAAAAGATATAGAGGTTTAAAGATAACGTAAGTTCAAAATAGCGCCACATCCACAGTTTTGATCGCATTTTCAAGATTAATATATTAATGGAAAGCGGAAAGTTCGTACTTTCTAAAAATGTACAGTTATATAGGACCATTGCACTTTTGAAAAATGCCAACTTTCATAGGCCTGCGATGGCTGTATCAAAAGATATAGAGGTTTAAAGATAACGTAAGTTCAAAATAGCGCCACATCCACAGTTTTGATTGCATTCTCAAGATTTATATATTAATGGAAAGCGGAAAGTTCGTACTTTCTAAAAATGTATAGTTATATAGGACCATTGCACTTTTGAAAAATGCCAACTTTGATAGGTCTGCGATGGCTGTATCAAAAGATATAGAGGTTTAAAGATAACGTAAGTTCAAAATAGCGCCACATCCACAGTTTTGATTGCATTCTCAAGATTTATATATTAATGGAAAGCGGAAAGTTCGTACTTTCTAAAAATGTATAGTTATATAGGACCATTGCACTTTTGAAAAATGCCAACTTTGATAGGTCTGCGATGGCTGTATCAAAAGATATAGAGGTTTAAAGATAACGTAAGTTCAAAATAGCGCCACATCCACAGTTTTGATTGCATTCTCAAGATTTATATATTAATGGAAAGCGGAAAGTTCGTACTTTCTAAAAATGTACAGTTATATAGGACCATTGCACTTTTGAAAAATGCCAACTTTCATAGGTCTGCGATGGCTGTATCAAAAGATATAGAGGTTTAAAGATAACGTAAGTTCAAAATAGCGCCACATCCACAGTTTTGATCGCATTTTCAAGATTTATATATTAATGGAAAGCGGAAAGTTCGTACTTTCTAAAAATGTACAGTTATATAGGACCATTGCACTTTTGAAAAATACCAACTTTCATAGGTCTGCGATGGCTGTATCAAAAGATATAGAGGTTTAAAGATAACGTAAGTTCAAAATAGCGCCACATCCACAGTTTTGATTGCATTCTCAAGATTTATATATTAATGGAAAGCGGAAAGTTCGTACTTTCTAAAAATGTATAGTTATATAGGACCATTGCACTTTTGAAAAATGCCAACTTTGATAGGTCTGCGATGGCTGTATCAAAAGATATAGAGGTTTAAAGATAACGTAAGTTCAAAATAGCGCCACATCCACAGTTTTGATTGCATTCTCAAGATTTATATATTAATGGAAAGCGGAAAGTTCGTACTTTCTAAAAATGTACAGTTATATAGGACCATTGCACTTTTGAAAAATGCCAACTTTCATAGGTCTGCGATGGCTGTATCAAAAGATATAGAGGTTTAAAGATAACGTAAGTTCAAAATAGCGCCACATCCACAGTTTTGATTGCATTCTCAAGATTTATATATTAATGGAAAGCGGAAAGTTCGTACTTTATAAAAATGTATAGTTATATAGGACCATTGCACTTTTGAAAAATGCCAACTTTGATAGGTCTGCGATGGCTGTATCAAAAGATATAGAGGTTTAAAGATAACGTAAGTTCAAAATAGCGCCACATCCACAGTTTTGATTGCATTCTCAAGATTTATATATTAATGGAAAGCGGAAAGTTCGTACTTTCTAAAAATGTATAGTTATATAGGCCCATTGCACTTTTGAAAAATGCCAACTTTGATAGGTCTGCGATGGCTGTATCAAAAGATATAGAGGTTTAAAGATAACGTAAGTTCAAAATAGCGCCACATCCACAGTTTTGATCGCATTTTCAAGATTTATATATTAATGGAAAGCGGAAAGTTCGTACTTTCTAAAAATGTACAGTTATATAGGCCCATTGCACTTTTGAAAAATGCCAACTTTCATAGGTCTGCGATGGCTGTATCAAAAGATATAGAGGTTTAAAGATAACGTAAGTTCAAAATAGCGCCACATCCACTGTTTTGATTGCATTCTCAAGATTTATATATTAATGGAAAGCGGAAAGTTCGTACTTTATAAAAATGTATAGTTATATAGGACCATTGCACTTTTGAAAAATGCCAACTTTCATAGGTCTGCGATGGCTGTATCAAAAGATATAGAGGTTTAAAGATAACGTAAGTTCAAAATAGCGCCACATCCACAGTTTTGATCGCATTTTCAAGATTTATATATAAATGGAAAGCGGAAAGTTCGTACTTTCTAAAAATGTACAGTTATATAGGCCCATTGCACTTTTGAAAAATGCCAACTTTCATAGGTCTGCGATGGCTGTATCAAAAGATATAGAGGTTTAAAGATAACGTAAGTTCAAAATAGCGCCACATCCACAGTTTTGATCGCATTTTCAAGATTTATATATTAATGGAAAGCGGAAAGTTCGTACTTTATAAAAATGTATAGTTATATAGGCCCATTGCACTTTTGAAAAATGCCAACTTTGATAGGTCTGCGATGGCTGTATCAAAAGATATAGAGGTTTAAAGATAACGTAAGTTCAAAATAGCGCCACATCCACAGTTTTGATCGCATTTTCAAGATTTATATATTAATGGAAAGCGGAAAGTTCGTACTTTCTAAAAATGTATAGTTATATAGGCCCATTGCACTTTTGAAAAATGCCAACTTTGATAGGTCTGCGATGGCTGTATCAAAAGATATAGAGGTTTAAAGATAACGTAAGTTCAAAATAGCGCCACATCCACAGTTTTGATTGCATTCTCAAGATTTATATATTAATGGAAAGCGGAAAGTTCGTACTTTCTAAAAATGTTTAGTGATATAGGCCTATTGCATTTTTGAAAAATGCCAACTTTGATAGCTCTGCGATGGCTGTATCAAAAGATATAGAGGTTTAAAGATAACGTAAGTTCAAAATAGCGCCACATCCACAGTTTTGATTGCATTCTCAAGATTTATATATTATTGGAAAGCGGAAAGTTCGTACTTTCTAAAAATGTATAGTGATATAGGCCTATTGCACTTTTGAAAAATGCCAACTTTGATAGGTCTGCGATGGCTGTATCAAAAGATATAGAGGTTTAAAGATAACGTAAGTTCAAAATAGCGCCACATCCACAGTGTTGATCGCATTTTCAAGATTTATATATTAATGGAAAGCGGAAAGTTCGTACTTTCTAAAAATGTACAGTTATATAGGCCTATTGCATATTTGAAAAATGCCAACTTTCATAGGTCTGCGATGGCTGTATCAAAAGATATAGAGGTTTAAAGATAACGTAAGTTCAAAATAGCGCCACATCCACAGTTTTGATTGCATTCTCAAGATTTATATATTAATGGAAAGCGGAAAGTTCGCACTTTATAAAAATGTATAGTTATATAGGACCATTGCACTTTTGAAAAATGCCAACTTTGATAGGTCTGCGATGGCTGTATCAAAAGATATAGAGGTTTAAAGATAACGTAAGTTCAAAATAGCGCCACATCCACAGTGTTGATCGCATTTTCAAGATTTATATATTAATGGAAAGCGGAAAGTTCGCACTTTATAAAAATGTATAGTTATAGAGGACCATTGCACTTTTGAAAAATGCCAACTTTGATAGGTCTGCGATGGCTGTATCAAAAGATATAGAGGTTTAAAGATAACGTAAGTTCAAAATAGCGCCACATCCACAGTGTTGATCGCATTTTCAAGATTTATATATTAATGGAAAGCGGAAAGTTCGCACTTTATAAAAATGTATAGTTATATAGGACCATTGCACTTTTGAAAAATGCCAACTTTGATAGGTCTGCGATGGCTGTATCAAAAGATATAGAGGTTTAAAGATAACGTAAGTTCAAAATAGCGCCACATCCACAGTGTTGATCGCATTTTCCAGATTTATATATTAATGGAAAGCGGAAAGTTCGCACTTTATAAAAATGTATAGTTATATAGGACCATTGCACTTTTGAAAAATGCCAACTTTGATAGGTCTGCGATGGCTGTATCAAAAGATATAGAGGTTTAAAGATAACGTAAGTTCAAAATAGCGCCACATCCACAGTGTTGATCGCATTTTCAAGATTTATATATTAATGGAAAGCGGAAAGTTCGCACTTTATAAAAATGTATAGTTATATAGGACCATTGCACTTTTGAAAAATGCCAACTTTGATAGGTCTGCGATGGCTGTATCAAAAGATATAGAGGTTTAAAGATAACGTAAGTTCAAAATAGCGCCACATCCACAGTTTTGATCGCATTTTCAAGATTTATATATTAATCGGAAAGTTCGCACTTTATAAAAATGTATAGTTATATAGGACCATTGCACTTTTGAAAAATGCCAACTTTGATAGGTCTGCGATGGCTGTATCAAAAGATATAGAGGTTTAAAGATAACGTAAGTTCAAAATAGCGCCACATCCACAGTTTTGATCGCATTTTCAAGATTTATATATTAATGGAAAGCGGAAAGTTCGTACTTTATAAAAATGTATAGTTATATAGGACCATTGCACTTTTGAAAAATGCCAACTTTGATAGGTCTGCGATGGCTGTATCAAAAGATATAGAGGTTTAAAGATAACGTAAGTTCAAAATAGCGCCACATCCACAGTGTTGATCGCATTTTCAAGATTTATATATTAATGGAAAGCGGAAAGTTCGTACTTTATAAAAATGTATAGTTATATAGGACCATTGCACTTTTGAAAAATGCCAACTTTGATAGGTCTGCGATGGCTGTATCAAAAGATATAGAGGTTTAAAGATAACGTAAGTTCAAAATAGCGCCACATCCACAGTTTTGATCGCATTTTCAAGATTTATATATTAATGGAAAGCGGAAAGTTCGCACTTTATAAAAATGTATAGTTATATAGGACCATTGCACTTTTGAAAAATGCCAACTTTGATAGGTCTGCGATGGCTGTATCAAAAGATATAGAGGTTTAAAGATAACGTAAGTTCAAAATAGCGCCACATCCACAGTTTTGATCGCATTTTCAAGATTTATATATTAATGGAAAGCGGAAAGTTCGCACTTTATAAAAATGTATAGTTATATAGGACCATTGCACTTTTGAAAAATGCCAACTTTGATAGGTCTGCGATGGCTGTATCAAAAGATATAGAGGTTTAAAGATAACGTAAGTTCAAAATAGCGCCACATCCACAGTTTTGATTGCATTCTCAAGATTTATATATTAATGGAAAGCGGAAAGTTCGTACTTTCTAAAAATGTATAGTTATATAGGACCATTGCACTTTTGAAAAATGCCAACTTTGATAGGTCTGCGATGGCTGTATCAAAAGATATAGAGGTTTAAAGATAACGTAAGTTCAAAATAGCGCCACATCCACAGTTTTGATTGCATTCTCAAGATTTATATATTAATGGAAAGCGGAAAGTTCGTACTTTCTAAAAATGTACAGTTATATAGGACCATTGCACTTTTGAAAAATGCCAACTTTCATAGGTCTGCGATGGCTGTATCAAAAGATATAGAGGTTTAAAGATAACGTAAGTTCAAAATAGCGCCACATCCACAGTTTTGATTGCATTCTCAAGATTTATATATTAATGGAAAGCGGAAAGTTCGTACTTTATAAAAATGTATAGTTATATAGGACCATTGCACTTTTGAAAAATGCCAACTTTGATAGGTCTGCGATGGCTGTATCAAAAGATATAGAGGTTTAAAGATAACGTAAGTTCAAAATAGCGCCACATCCACAGTTTTGATTGCATTCTCAAGATTTATATATTAATGGAAAGCGGAAAGTTCGTACTTTCTAAAAATGTATAGTTATATAGGCCCATTGCACTTTTGAAAAATGCCAACTTTGATAGGTCTGCGATGGCTGTATCAAAAGATATAGAGGTTTAAAGATAACGTAAGTTCAAAATAGCGCCACATCCACAGTTTTGATCGCATTTTCAAGATTTATATATTAATGGAAAGCGGAAAGTTCGTACTTTCTAAAAATGTACAGTTATATAGGCCCATTGCACTTTTGAAAAATGCCAACTTTCATAGGTCTGCGATGGCTGTATCAAAAGATATAGAGGTTTAAAGATAACGTAAGTTCAAAATAGCGCCACATCCACAGTTTTGATTGCATTCTCAAGATTTATATATTAATGGAAAGCGGAAAGTTCGTACTTTATAAAAATGTATAGTTATATAGGACCATTGCACTTTTGAAAAATGCCAACTTTGATAGGTCTGCGATGGCTGTATCAAAAGATATAGAGGTTTAAAGATAACGTAAGTTCAAAATAGCGCCACATCCACAGTTTTGATCGCATTTTCAAGATTTATATATTAATGGAAAGCGGAAAGTTCGCACTTTATAAAAATGTATAGTTATATAGGACCATTGCACTTTTGAAAAATGCCAACTTTGATAGGTCTGCGATGGCTGTATCAAAAGATATAGAGGTTTAAAGATAACGTAAGTTCAAAATAGCGCCACATCCACAGTTTTGATTGCATTCTCAAGATTTATATATTAATGGAAAGCGGAAAGTTCGTACTTTCTAAAAATGTATAGTTATATAGGACCATTGCACTTTTGAAAAATGCCAACTTTGATAGGTCTGCGATGGCTGTATCAAAAGATATAGAGGTTTAAAGATAACGTAAGTTCAAAATAGCGCCACATCCACAGTTTTGATTGCATTCTCAAGATTTATATATTAATGGAAAGCGGAAAGTTCGTACTTTCTAAAAATGTACAGTTATATAGGACCATTGCACTTTTGAAAAATACCAACTTTCATAGGTCTGCGATGGCTGTATCAAAAGATATAGAGGTTTAAAGATAACGTAAGTTCAAAATAGCGCCACATCCACAGTTTTGATTGCATTCTCAAGATTTATATATTAATGGAAAGCGGAAAGTTCGTACTTTATAAAAATGTATAGTTATATAGGACCATTGCACTTTTGAAAAATGCCAACTTTGATAGGTCTGCGATGGCTGTATCAAAAGATATAGAGGTTTAAAGATAACGTAAGTTCAAAATAGCGCCACATCCACAGTTTTGATTGCATTCTCAAGATTTATATATTAATGGAAAGCGGAAAGTTCGTACTTTCTAAAAATGTATAGTTATATAGGCCCATTGCACTTTTGAAAAATGCCAACTTTGATAGGTCTGCGATGGCTGTATCAAAAGATATAGAGGTTTAAAGATAACGTAAGTTCAAAATAGCGCCACATCCACAGTTTTGATCGCATTTTCAAGATTTATATATTAATGGAAAGCGGAAAGTTCGTACTTTCTAAAAATGTACAGTTATATAGGCCCATTGCACTTTTGAAAAATGCCAACTTTCATAGGTCTGCGATGGCTGTATCAAAAGATATAGAGGTTTAAAGATAACGTAAGTTCAAAATAGCGCCACATCCACAGTTTTGATTGCATTCTCAAGATTTATATATTAATGGAAAGCGGAAAGTTCGTACTTTATAAAAATGTATAGTTATATAGGACCATTGCACTTTTGAAAAATGCCAACTTTCATAGGTCTGCGATGGCTGTATCAAAAGATATAGAAGTTTAAAGATAACGTAAGTTCAAAATAGCGCCACATCCACAGTTTTGATCGCATTTTCAAGATTTATATATTAATGGAAAGCGGAAAGTTCGTACTTTCTAAAAATGTACAGTTATATAGGCCCATTGCACTTTTGAAAAATGCCAACTTTCATAGGTCTGCGATGGCTGTATCAAAAGATATAGAGGTTTAAAGATAACGTAAGTTCAAAATAGCGCCACATCCACAGTTTTGATCGCATTTTCAAGATTTATATATTAATGGAAAGCGGAAAGTTCGTACTTTATAAAAATGTATAGTTATATAGGCCCATTGCACTTTTGAAAAATGCCAACTTTGATAGGTCTGCGATGGCTGTATCAAAAGATATAGAGGTTTAAAGATAACGTAAGTTCAAAATAGCGCCACATCCACAGTTTTGATCGCATTTTCAAGATTTATATATTAATGGAAAGCGGAAAGTTCGTACTTTCTAAAAATGTATAGTTATATAGGCCCATTGCACTTTTGAAAAATGCCAACTTTGATAGGTCTGCGATGGCTGTATCAAAAGATATAGAGGTTTAAAGATAACGTAAGTTCAAAATAGCGCCACATCCACAGTTTTGATTGCATTCTCAAGATTTATATATTAATGGAAAGCGGAAAGTTCGTACTTTCTAAAAATGTTTAGTGATATAGGCCTATTGCATTTTTGAAAAATGCCAACTTTGATAGCTCTGCGATGGCTGTATCAAAAGATATAGAGGTTTAAAGATAGCGTAAGTTCAAAATAGCGCCACATCCACAGTGTTGATCGCATTTTCAAGATTTATATATTAATGGAAAGCGGAAAGTTCGCACTTTATAAAAATGTATAGTTATATAGGACCATTGCACTTTTGAAAAATGCCAACTTTGATAGGTCTGCGATGGCTGTATCAAAAGATATAGAGGTTTAAAGATAACGTAAGTTCAAAATAGCGCCACATCCACAGTTTTGATCGCATTTTCAAGATTTATATATTAATGGAAAGCGGAAAGTTCGTACTTTATAAAAATGTATAGTTATATAGGCCCATTGCACTTTTGAAAAATGCCAACTTTGATAGGTCTGCGATGGCTGTATCAAAAGATATAGAGGTTTAAAGATAACGTAAGTTCAAAATAGCGCCACATCCACAGTTTTGATTGCATTCTCAAGATTTATATATTAATGGAAAGCGGAAAGTTCGTACTTTATAAAAATGTATAGTTATATAGGACCATTGCACTTTTGAAAAATGCCAACTTTGATAGGTCTGCGATGGCTGTATCAAAAGATATAGAGGTTTAAAGATAACGTAAGTTCAAAATAGCGCCACATCCACAGTTTTGATTGCATTCTCAAGATTTATATATTAATGGAAAGCGGAAAGTTCGTACTTTCTAAAAATGTACAGTTATATAGGACCATTGCACTTTTGAAAAATGCCAACTTTCATAGGTCTGCGATGGCTGTATCAAAAGATATAGAGGTTTAAAGATAACGTAAGTTCAAAATAGCGCCACATCCACAGTTTTGATTGCATTCTCAAGATTTATATATTAATGGAAAGCGGAAAGTTCGTACTTTCTAAAAATGTTTAGTGATATAGGCCTATTGCATTTTTGAAAAATGCCAACTTTGATAGCTCTGCGATGGCTGTATCAAAAGATATAGAGGTTTAAAGATAGCGTAAGTTCAAAATAGCGCCACATCCACAGTTTTGATCGCATTTTCAAGATTTATATATTAATCGGAAAGTTCGCACTTTATAAAAATGTATAGTTATATAGGACCATTGCACTTTTGAAAAATGCCAACTTTGATAGGTCTGCGATGGCTGTATCAAAAGATATAGAGGTTTAAAGATAACGTAAGTTCAAAATAGCGCCACATCCACAGTTTTGATCGCATTTTCAAGATTTATATATTAATGGAAAAGCGGAAAGTTCGTACTTTATAAAAATGTATAGTTATATAGGACCATTGCACTTTTGAAAAATGCCAACTTTGATAGGTCTGCGATGGCTGTATCAAAAGATATAGAGGTTTAAAGATAACGTAAGTTCAAAATAGCGCCACATCCACAGTGTTGATCGCATTTTCAAGATTTATATATTAATGGAAAGCGGAAAGTTCGTACTTTATAAAAATGTATAGTTATATAGGACCATTGCACTTTTGAAAAATGCCAACTTTGATAGGTCTGCGATGGCTGTATCAAAAGATATAGAGGTTTAAAGATAACGTAAGTTCAAAATAGCGCCACATCCACAGTTTTGATCGCATTCTCAAGATTTATATATTAATGGAAAGCGGAAAGTTCGCACTTTATAAAAATGTATAGTTATATAGGACCATTGCACTTTTGAAAAATGCCAACTTTGATAGGTCTGCGATGGCTGTATCAAAAGATATAGAGGTTTAAAGATAACGTAAGTTCAAAATAGCGCCACATCCACAGTTTTGATTGCATTCTCAAGATTTATATATTAATGGAAAGCGGAAAGTTCGTACTTTCTAAAAATGTATAGTTATATAGGACCATTGCACTTTTGAAAAATGCCAACTTTGATAGGTCTGCGATGGCTGTATCAAAAGATATAGAGGTTTAAAGATAACGTAAGTTCAAAATAGCGCCACATCCACAGTTTTGATTGCATTCTCAAGATTTATATATTAATGGAAAGCGGAAAGTTCGTACTTTCTAAAAATGTACAGTTATATAGGACCATTGCACTTTTGAAAAATGCCAACTTTCATAGGTCTGCGATGGCTGTATCAAAAGATATAGAGGTTTAAAGATAACGTAAGTTCAAAATAGCGCCACATCCACAGTTTTGATTGCATTCTCAAGATTTATATATTAATGGAAAGCGGAAAGTTCGTACTTTATAAAAATGTATAGTTATATAGGACCATTGCACTTTTGAAAAATGCCAACTTTGATAGGTCTGCGATGGCTGTATCAAAAGATATAGAGGTTTAAAGATAACGTAAGTTCAAAATAGCGCCACATCCACAGTTTTGATTGCATTCTCAAGATTTATATATTAATGGAAAGCGGAAAGTTCGTACTTTCTAAAAATGTATAGTTATATAGGCCCATTGCACTTTTGAAAAATGCCAACTTTGATAGGTCTGCGATGGCTGTATCAAAAGATATAGAGGTTTAAAGATAACGTAAGTTCAAAATAGCGCCACATCCACAGTTTTGATCGCATTTTCAAGATTTATATATTAATGGAAAGCGGAAAGTTCGTACTTTCTAAAAATGTACAGTTATATAGGCCCATTGCACTTTTGAAAAATGCCAACTTTCATAGGTCTGCGATGGCTGTATCAAAAGATATAGAGGTTTAAAGATAACGTAAGTTCAAAATAGCGCCACATCCACAGTTTTGATTGCATTCTCAAGATTTATATATTAATGGAAAGCGGAAAGTTCGTACTTTATAAAAATGTATAGTTATATAGGACCATTGCACTTTTGAAAAATGCCAACTTTCATAGGTCTGCGATGGCTGTATCAAAAGATATAGAGGTTTAAAGATAACGTAAGTTCAAAATAGCGCCACATCCACAGTTTTGATCGCATTTTCAAGATTTATATATTAATGGAAAGCGGAAAGTTCGTACTTTCTAAAAATGTACAGTTATATAGGCCCATTGCACTTTTGAAAAATGCCAACTTTCATAGGTCTGCGATGGCTGTATCAAAAGATATAGAGGTTTAAAGATAACGTAAGTTCAAAATAGCGCCACATCCACAGTTTTGATCGCATTTTCAAGATTTATATATTAATGGAAAGCGGAAAGTTCGTACTTTATAAAAATGTATAGTTATAAAGGCCCATTGCACTTTTGAAAAATGCCAACTTTGATAGGTCTGCGATGGCTGTATCAAAAGATATAGAGGTTTAAAGATAACGTAAGTTCAAAATAGCGCCACATCCACAGTTTTGATCGCATTTTCAAGATTTATATATTAATGGAAAGCGGAAAGTTCGTACTTTCTAAAAATGTATAGTTATATAGGCCCATTGCACTTTTGAAAAATGCCAACTTTGATAGGTCTGCGATGGCTGTATCAAAAGATATAGAGGTTTAAAGATAACGTAAGTTCAAAATAGCGCCACATCCACAGTTTTGATTGCATTCTCAAGATTTATATATTAATGGAAAGCGGAAAGTTCGTACTTTCTAAAAATGTTTAGTGATATAGGCCTATTGCATTTTTGAAAAATGCCAACTTTGATAGCTCTGCGATGGCTGTATCAAAAGATATAGAGGTTTAAAGATAGCGTAAGTTCAAAATAGCGCCACATCCACAGTTTTGATTGCATTCTCAAGATTTATATATTATTGGAAAGCGGAAAGTTCGTACTTTCTAAAAATGTATAGTGATATAGGCCTATTGCACTTTTGAAAAATGCCAACTTTGATAGGTCTGCGATGGCTGTATCAAAAGATATAGAGGTTTAAAGATAACGTAAGTTCAAAATAGCGCCACATCCACAGTGTTGATCGCATTTTCAAGATTTATATATTAATGGAAAGCGGAAAGTTCGTACTTTCTAAAAATGTACAGTTATATAGGCCTATTGCATTTTTGAAAAATGCCAACTTTCATAGGTCTGCGATGGCTGTATCAAAAGATATAGAGGTTTAAAGATAACGTAAGTTCAAAATAGCGCCACATCCACAGTTTTGATTCCATTCTCAAGATTTATATATTAATGGAAAGCGGAAAGTTCGCACTTTATAAAAATGTATAGTTATATAGGACCATTGCACTTTTGAAAAATGCCAACTTTGATAGGTCTGCGATGGCTGTATCAAAAGATATAGAGGTTTAAAGATAACGTAAGTTCAAAATAGCGCCACATCCACAGTGTTGATCGCATTTTCAAGATTTATATATTAATGGAAAGCGGAAAGTTCGCACTTTATAAAAATGTATAGTTATATAGGACCATTGCACTTTTGAAAAATGCCAACTTTGATAGGTCTGCGATGGCTGTATCAAAAGATATAGAGGTTTAAAGATAACGTAAGTTCAAAATAGCGCCACATCCACAGTGTTGATCGCATTTTCAAGATTTATATATTAATGGAAAGCGGAAAGTTCGCACTTTATAAAAATGTATAGTTATATAGGACCATTGCACTTTTGAAAAATGCCAACTTTGATAGGTCTGCGATGGCTGTATCAAAAGATATAGAGGTTTAAAGATAACGTAAGTTCAAAATAGCGCCACATCCACAGTGTTGATCGCATTTTCAAGATTTATATATTAATGGAAAGCGGAAAGTTCGCACTTTATAAAAATGTATAGTTATATAGGACCATTGCACTTTTGAAAAATGCCAACTTTGATAGGTCTGCGATGGCTGTATCAAAAGATATAGAGGTTTAAAGATAACGTAAGTTCAAAATAGCGCCACATCCACAGTGTTGATCGCATTTTCAAGATGTATATATTAATGGAAAGCGGAAAGTTCGCACTTTATAAAAATGTATAGTTATATAGGACCATTGCACTTTTGAAAAATGCCAACTTTGATAGGTCTGCGATGGCTGTATCAAAAGATATAGAGGTTTAAAGATAACGTAAGTTCAAAATAGCGCCACATCCACAGTTTTGATCGCATTTTCAAGATTTATATATTAATCGGAAAGTTTGCACTTTATAAAAATGTATAGTTATATAGGACCATTGCACTTTTGAAAAATGCCAACTTTGATAGGTCTGCGATGGCTGTATCAAAAGATATAGAGGTTTAAAGATAACGTAAGTTCAAAATAGCGCAACATCCACAGTTTTGATCGCATTTTCAAGTTTACATATTAATGGAAAGCGGAAAGTTCGTACTTTATAAAAATGTATAGTTATATAGGACCATTGCACTTTTGAAAAATGCCAACTTTGATAGGTCTGCGATGGCTGTATCAAAAGATATAGAGGTTTAAAGATAACGTAAGTTCAAAATAGCGCCACATCCACAGTGTTGATCGCATTTTCAAGATTTATATATTAATGGAAAGCGGAAAGTTCGTACTTTATAAAAATGTATAGTTATATAGGACCATTGCACTTTTGAAAAATGCCAACTTTGATAGGTCTGCGATGGCTGTATCAAAAGATATAGAGGTTTAAAGATAACGTAAGTTCAAAATAGCGCCACATCCACAGTTTTGATCGCATTTTCAAGATTTATATATTAATGGAAAGCGGAAAGTTCGTACTTTATAAAAATGTATAGTTATATAGGCCCATTGCACTTTTGAAAAATGCCAACTTTGATAGGTCTGCGATGGCTGTATCAAAAGATATAGAGGTTTAAAGATAACGTAAGTTCAAAATAGCGCCACATCCACAGTTTTGATCGCATTTTCAAGATTTATATATTAATGGAAAGCGGAAAGTTCGCACTTTATAAAAATGTATAGTTATATAGGACCATTGCACTTTTGAAAAATGCCAACTTTGATAGGTCTGCGATGGCTGTATCAAAAGATATAGAGGTTTAAAGATAACGTAAGTTCAAAATAGCGCCACATCCACAGTTTTGATCGCATTCTCAAGATTTATATATTAATGGAAAGCGGAAAGTTCGCACTTTATAAAAATGTATAGTTATATAGGACCATTGCACTTTTGAAAAATGCCAACTTTGATAGGTCTGCGATGGCTGTATCAAAAGATATAGAGGTTTAAAGATAACGTAAGTTCAAAATAGCGCCACATCCACAGTGTTGATCGCATTTTCAAGATTTATATATTAATGGAAAGCGGAAAGTTCGTACTTTATAAAAATGTATAGTTATATAGGACCATTGCACTTTTGAAAAATGCCAACTTTGATAGGTCTGCGATGGCTGTATCAAAAGATATAGAGGTTTAAAGATAACGTAAGTTCAAGCGCCACATCCACAGTTTTGATCGCATTTTCAAGATTTATATATTAATGGAAAGCGGAAAGTTCGCACTTTATAAAAATGTATAGTTATATAGGACCATTGCACTTTTGAAAAATGCCAACTTTGATAGGTCTGCGATGGCTGTATCAAAAGATATAGAGGTTTAAAGATAACGTAAGTTCAAAATAGCACCACATCCACAGTGTTGATCGCATTTTCAAGATTTATATATTAATGGAAAGCGGAAAGTTCGTACTTTCTAAAAATGTTTAGTGATATAGGCCTATTGCATTTTTGAAAAATGCCAACTTTGATAGCTCTGCTATGGCTGTATCAAAAGATATAGAGGTTTAAAGATAACGTAAGTTCAAAATAGCGCCACATCCACAGTTTTGATTGCATTCTCAAGATTTATATATTAATGGAAAGCGGAAAGTTCGTACTTTCTAAAAATGTATAGTGATATAGGCCTATTGCACTTTTGAAAAATGCCAACTTTGATAGGTCTGCGATCGCTGTATCAAAAGGTATAGAGGTTTAAAGATAACGTAAGTTCAAAATAGCGCCACATCCACAGTGTTGATCGCATTTTCAAGATTTATATATTAATGGAAAGCGGAAAGTTCGTACTTTCTAAAAATGTACAGTTATATAGGCCTATTGCATTTTTGAAAAATGCCAACTTTCATAGGTCTGCGATGGCTGTATCAAAAGATATAGAGGTTTAAAGATAACGTAAGTTCAAAATAGCGCCACATCCACAGTTTTGATTGCATTCTCAAGATTTATATATTAATGGAAAGCGGAAAGTTCGCACTTTATAAAAATGTATAGTTATATAGGACCATTGCACTTTTGAAAAATGCCAACTTTGATAGGTCTGCGATGGCTGTATCAAAAGATATAGAGGTTTAAAGATAACGTAAGTTCAAAATAGCGCCACATCCACAGTGTTGATCGCATTTTCAAGATTTATATATTAATGGAAAGCGGAAAGTTCGTACTTTATAAAAATGTATAGTTATATAGGACCATTGCACTTTTGAAAAATGCCAACTTTGATAGTTCTGCGATGGCTGTATCAAAAGATATAGAGGTTTAAAGATAACGTAAGTTCAAAATAGCGCCACATCCACAGTTTTGATCGCATTTTCAAGATTTATATATTAATCGGAAAGTTCGCACTTTATAAAAATGTATAGTTATATAGGACCATTGCACTTTTGAAAAATGCCAACTTTGATAGGTCTGCGATGGCTGTATCAAAAGATATAGAGGTTTAAAGATAACGTAAGTTCAAAATAGCGCCACATCCACAGTTTTGATCGCATTTTCAAGATTTATATATTAATGGAAAGCGGAAAGTTCGTACTTTATAAAAATGTATAGTTATATAGGACCATTGCACTTTTGAAAAATGCCAACTTTGATAGGTCTGCGATGGCTGTATCAAAAGATATAGAGGTTTAAAGATAACGTAAGTTCAAAATATCGCCACATCCACAGTGTTGATCGCATTTTCAAGATTTATATATTAATGGAAAGCGGAAAGTTCGTACTTTATAAAAAAGTATAGTTATATAGGACCATTGCACTTTTGAAAAATGCCAACTTTGATAGGTCTGCGATGGCTGTATCAAAAGATATAGAGGTTTAAAGATAACGTAAGTTCAAGCGCCACATCCACAGTTTTGATCGCATTTTCAAGATTTATATATTAATGGAAAGCGGAAAGTTCGCACTTTATAAAAATGTATAGTTATATAGGACCATTGCACTTTTGAAAAATGCCAACTTTGATAGGTCTGCGATGGCTGTATCAAAAGATATAGAGGTTTAAAGATAACGTAAGTTCAAAATAGCGCCACATCCACAGTTTTGATCGCATTTTCAAGATTTATATATTAATGGAAAGCGGAAAGTTCGTACTTTATAAAAATGTATAGTTATATAGGCCCATTGCACTTTTGAAAAATGCCCACTTTGATAGGTCTGCGATGGCTGTATCAAAAGATATAGAGGTTTAAAGATAACGTAAGTTCAAAATAGCGCCACATCCACAGTTTTGATCGCATTCTCAAGATTTATATATTAATGGAAAGCGGAAAGTTCGCACTTTATAAAAATGTATAGTTATATAGGACCATTGCACTTTTGAAAAATGCCAACTTTGATAGGTCTGCGATGGCTGTATCAAAAGATATAGAGGTTTAAAGATAACGTAAGTTCAAAATAGCGCCACATCCACAGTTTTGATCGCATTTTCAAGATTTATATATTAATGGAAAGCGGAAAGTTCGCACTTTATAAAAATGTATAGTTATATAGGACCATTGCACTTTTGAAAAATGCCAACTTTGATAGGTCTGCGATGGCTGTATCAAAAGATATAGAGGTTTAAAGATAACGTAAGTTCAAAATAGCGCCACATCCACAGTTTTGATCGCATTTTCAAGATTTATATATTAATGGAAAGCGGAAAGTTCGTACTTTCTAAAAATGTATAGTTATATAGGCCCATTGCACTTTTGAAAAATGCCAACTTTGATAGGTCTGCGATGGCTGTATCAAAAGATATAGAGGTTTAAAGATAACGTAAGTTCAAAATAGCGCCACATCCACAGTTTTGATCGCATTTTCAAGATTTATATATTAATGGAAAGCGGAAAGTTCGTACTTTATAAAAATGTATAGTTATATAGGCCCATTGCACTTTTGAAAAATGCCAACTTTGATAGGTCTGCGATGGCTGTATCAAAAGATATAGAGGTTTAAAGATAACGTAAGTTCAAAATAGCGCCACATCCACAGTTTTGATCGCATTTTCAAGATTTATATATTAATGGAAAGCGGAAAGTTCGTACTTTATAAAAATGTATAGTTATATAGGCCCATTGCACTTTTGAAAAATGCCAACTTTGATAGGTCTGCGATGGCTGTATCAAAAGATATAGAGGTTTAAAGATAACGTAAGTTCAAAATAGCGCCACATCCACAGTTTTGATTGCATTCTCAAGATTTATATATTAATGGAAAGCGGAAAGTTCGCACTTTATAAAAATGTATAGTTATATAGGACCATTGCACTTTTGAAAAATGCCAACTTTGATAGGTTTGCGATGGCTGTATCAAAAGATATAGAGGTTTAAAGATAACGTAAGTTCAAAATAGCGCCACATCCACAGTTTTGATCGCATTTTCAAGATTTATATATTAATGGAAAGCGGAAAGTTCGTACTTTATAAAAATGTATAGTTATATAGGCCCATTGCACTTTTGAAAAATGCCAACTTTGATAGGTCTGCGATGGCTGTATCAAAAGATATAGAGGTTTAAAGATAACGTAAGTTCAAAATAGCGCCACATCCACAGTTTTGATCGCATTTTCAAGATTTATATATTAATGGAAAGCGGAAAGTTCGCACTTTATAAAAATGTATAGTTATATAGGACCATTGCACTTTTGAAAAATGCCAACTTTGATAGGTCTGCGATGGCTGTATCAAAAGATATAGAGGTTTAAAGATAACGTAAGTTCAAAATAGCGCCACATCCACAGTTTTGATCGCATTTTCAAGATTTATATATTAATGGAAAGCGGAAAGTTCGTACTTTATAAAAATGTATAGTTATATAGGCCCATTGCACTTTTGAAAAATGCCAACTTTGATAGGTCTGCGATGGCTGTATCAAAAGATATAGAGGTTTAAAGATAACGTAAGTTCAAAATAGCGCCACATCCACAGTTTTGATCGCATTTTCAAGATTTATATATTAATGGAAAGCGGAAAGTTCGTACTTTATAAAAATGTATAGTTATATAGGCCCATTACACTTTTGAAAAATGCCAACTTTGATAGGTCTGCGATGGCTGTATCAAAAGATATAGAGGTTTAAAGATAACGTAAGTTCAAAATAGCGCCACATCCACAGTTTTGATCGCATTTTCAAGATTTATATATTAATGGAAAGCGGAAAGTTCGTACTTTATAAAAATGTATAGTTATATAGGCCCATTGCACTTTTGAAAAATGCCAACTTTGATAGGTCTGCGATTTCTGTATCAAGAGATATAGAGGTTTAAAGATAACGTAAGTTCAAAATAGCGCCACATCCACAGTTTTGATCGCATTTTCAAGATTTATATATTAATGGAAAGCGGAAAGTTCGTACTTTATAAAAATGTATAGTTATATAGGCCCATTACACTTTTGAAAAATGCCAACTTTGATAGGTCTGCGATGGCTGTATCAAAAGATATAGAGGTTTAAAGATAACGTAAGTTCAAAATAGCGCCACATCCACAGTTTTGATTGCATTCTCAAGATTTATATATTAATGGAAAGCGGAAAGTTCGCACTTTATAAAAATGTATAGTTATATAGGACCATTGCACTTTTGAAAAATGCCAACTTTGATAGGTCTGCGATGGCTGTATCAAAAGATATAGAGGTTTAAAGATAACGTAAGTTCAAAATAGCGCCACATCCACAGTGTTGATCGCATTTTCAAGATTTATATATTAATGGAAAGCGGAAAGTTCGTACTTTATAAAAATGTATAGTTATATAGGACCATTGCACTTTTGAAAAATGCCAACTTTGATAGGTCTGCGATGGCTGTATCAAAAGATATAGAGGTTTAAAGATAACGTAAGTTCAAAATAGCGCCACATCCACAGTTTTGATCGCATTTTCAAGATTTATATATTAATCGGAAAGTTCGCACTTTATAAAAATGTATAGTTATATAGGACCATTGCACTTTTGAAAAATGCCAACTTTGATAGGTCTGCGATGGCTGTATCAAAAGATATAGAGGTTTAAAGATAACGTAAGTTCAAAATAGCGCCACATCCACAGTTTTGATCGCATTTTCAAGATTTATATATTAATGGAAAGCGGAAAGTTCGTACTTTATAAAAATGTATAGTTATATAGGACCATTGCACTTTTGAAAAATGCCAACTTTGATAGGTCTGCGATGGCTGTATCAAAAGATATAGAGGTTTAAAGATAACGTAAGTTCAAAATATCGCCACATCCACAGTGTTGATCGCATTTTCAAGATTTATATATTAATGGAAAGCGGAAAGTTCGTACTTTATAAAAATGTATAGTTATATAGGACCATTGCACTTTTGAAAAATGCCAACTTTGATAGGTCTGCGATGGCTGTATCAAAAGATATAGAGGTTTAAAGATAACGTAAGTTCAAGCGCCACATCCACAGTTTTGATCGCATTTTCAAGATTTATATATTAATGGAAAGCGGAAAGTTCGCACTTTATAAAAATGTATAGTTATATAGGACCATTGCACTTTTGAAAAATGCCAACTTTGATAGGTCTGCGATGGCTGTATCAAAAGATATAGAGGTTTAAAGATAACGTAAGTTCAAAATAGCGCCACATCCACAGTTTTGATCGCATTTTCAAGATTTATATATTAATGGAAAGCGGAAAGTTCGCACTTTATAAAAATGTATAGTTATATAGGACCATTGCACTTTTGAAAAATGCCAACTTTGATAGGTCTGCGATGGCTGTATCAAAAGATATAGAGGTTTAAAGATAACGTAAGTTCAAAATAGCGCCACATCCACAGTTTTGATCGCATTTTCAAGATTTATATATTAATGGAAAGCGGAAAGTTCGTACTTTCTAAAAATGTATAGTTATATAGGCCCATTGCACTTTTGAAAAATGCCAACTTTGATAGGTCTGCGATGGCTGTATCAAAAGATATAGAGGTTTAAAGATAACGTAAGTTCAAAATAGCGCCACATCCACAGTTTTGATCGCATTTTCAAGATTTATATATTAATGGAAAGCGGAAAGTTCGTACTTTATAAAAATGTATAGTTATATAGGCCCATTGCACTTTTGAAAAATGCCAACTTTGATAGGTCTGCGATGGCTGTATCAAAAGATATAGAGGTTTAAAGATAACGTAAGTTCAAAATAGCGCCACATCCACAGTTTTGATCGCATTTTCAAGATTTATATATTAATGGAAAGCGGAAAGTTCGTACTTTATAAAAATGTATAGTTATATAGGCCCATTGCACTTTTGAAAAATGCCAACTTTGATAGGTCTGCGATGGCTGTATCAAAAGATATAGAGGTTTGAAGATAACGTAAGTTCAAAATAGCGCCACATCCACAGTTTTGATTGCATTCTCAAGATTTATATATTAATGGAAAGCGGAAAGTTCGCACTTTATAAAAATGTATAGTTATATAGGACCATTGCACTTTTGAAAAATGCCAACTTTGATAGGTTTGCGATGGCTGTATCAAAAGATATAGAGGTTTAAAGATAACGTAAGTTCAAAATAGCGCCACATCCACAGTTTTGATCGCATTTTCAAGATTTATATATTAATGGAAAGCGGAAAGTTCGTACTTTATAAAAATGTATAGTTATATAGGCCCATTGCACTTTTGAAAAATGCCAACTTTGATAGGTCTGCGATGGCTGTATCAAAAGATATAGAGGTTTAAAGATAACGTAAGTTCAAAATAGCGCCACATCCACAGTTTTGATCGCATTTTCAAGATTTATATATTAATGGAAAGCGGAAAGTTCGCACTTTATAAAAATGTATAGTTATATAGGACCATTGCACTTTTGAAAAATGCCAACTTTGATAGGTCTGCGATGGCTGTATCAAAAGATATAGAGGTTTAAAGATAACGTAAGTTCAAAATAGCGCCACATCCACAGTTTTGATCGCATTTTCAAGATTTATATATTAATGGAAAGCGGAAAGTTCGTACTTTATAAAAATGTATAGTTATATAGGCCCATTGCACTTTTGAAAAATGCCAACTTTGATAGGTCTGCGATGGCTGTATCAAAAGATATAGAGGTTTAAAGATAACGTAAGTTCAAAATAGCGCCACATCCACAGTTTTGATCGCATTTTCAAGATTTATATATTAATGGAAAGCGGAAAGTTCGTACTTTATAAAAATGTATAGTTATATAGGCCCATTACACTTTTGAAAAATGCCAGCTTTGATAGGTCTGCGATGGCTGTATCAAAAGATATAGAGGTTTAAAGATAACGTAAGTTCAAAATAGCGCCACATCCACAGTTTTGATCGCATTTTCAAGATTTATATATTAATGGAAAGCGGAAAGTTCGTACTTTATAAAAATGTATAGTTATATAGGCCCATTACACTTTTGAAAAATGCCAACTTTGATAGGTCTGCGATGGCTGTATCAAAAGATATAGAGGTTTAAAGATAACGTAAGTTCAAAATAGCGCCACATCCACAGTTTTGATCGCATTTTCAAGATTTATATATTAATGGAAAGCGGAAAGTTCGTACTTTCTAAAAATGTATAGTGAGATAGACCTATTGCACTTTTGAAAAATGCCAACTTTCATAGGTCTGCGATGGCTGTATCAAAAGATATAGAGGTTTAAAGATAACGTAAGTTCAAAATAGCGCCACATCCACAGTTTTGATCGCATTTTCAAGATTTATATATTAATGGAAAGCGGAAAGTTCGTACTTTATAAAAATGTATAGTTATATAGGCCCATTACACTTTTGAAAAATGCCAGCTTTGATAGGTCTGCGATGGCTGTATCAAAAGATATAGAGGTTTAAAGATAACGTAAGTTCAAAATAGCGCCACATCCACAGTTTTGATCGCATTTTCAAGATTTATATATTAATGGAAAGCGGAAAGTTCGTACTTTCTAAAAATGTATAGTGAGATAGACCTATTGCACTTTTGAAAAATGCCAACTTTCATAGGTCTGCGATGGCTGTATCAAAAGATATAGAGGTTTAAAGATAACGTAAGTTCAAAATAGCGCCACATCCACAGTTTTGATCGCATTTTCAAGATTTATATATTAATGGAAAGCGGAAAGTTCGTACTTTATAAAAATGTATAGTTATATAGGCCCATTACACTTTTGAAAAATGCCAACTTTGATAGGTCTGCGATGGCTGTATCAAAAGATATAGAGGTTTAAAGATAACGTAAGTTCAAAATAGCGCCACATCCACAGTTTTGATCGCATTTTCAAGATTTATATATTAATGGAAAGCGGAAAGTTCGTACTTTCTAAAAATGTATAGTGAGATAGACCTATTGCACTTTTGAAAAATGCCAACTTTCATAGGTCTGCGATGGCTGTATCAAAAGATATAGAGGTTTAAAGATAACGTAAGTTCAAAATAGCGCCACATCCACAGTTTTGATCGCATTTTCAAGATTTATATATTAATGGAAAGCGGAAAGTTCGTACTTTATAAAAATGTATAGTTATATAGGCCCATTACACTTTTGAAAAATGCCAGCTTTGATAGGTCTGCGATGGCTGTATCAAAAGATATAGAGGTTTAAAGATAACGTAAGTTCAAAATAGCGCCACATCCACAGTTTTGATCGCATTTTCAAGATTTATATATTAATGGAAAGCGGAAAGTTCGTACTTTATAAAAATGTATAGTTATATAGGCCCATTACACTTTTGAAAAATGCCAGCTTTGATAGGTCTGCGATGGCTGTATCAAAAGATATAGAGGTTTAAAGATAACGTAAGTTCAAAATAGCGCCACATCCACAGTTTTGATCGCATTTTCAAGATTTATATATTAATGGAAAGCGGAAAGTTCGTACTTTATAAAAATGTATAGTTATATAGGCCCATTACACTTTTGAAAAATGCCAGCTTTGATAGGTCTGCGATGGCTTTATCAAAAGATATAGAGGTTTAAAGATAACGTAAGTTCAAAATAGCGCCACATCCACAGTTTTGATCGCATTTTCAAGATTTATATATTAATGGAAAGCGGAAAGTTCGTACTTTATAAAAATGTATAGTTATATAGGCCCATTGCACTTTTGAAAAATGCCAACTTTGATAGGTCTGCGATGGCTGTATCAAAAGATATAGAGGTTTAAAGATAACGTAAGTTCAAAATAGCGCCACATCCACAGTTTTGATCGCATTTTCAAGATTTATATATTAATGGAAAGCGGAAAGTTCGTACTTTATAAAAATGTATAGTTATATAGGCCCATTACACTTTTGAAAAATGCCAACTTTGATAGGTCTGCGATGGCTGTATCAAAAGATATAGAGGTTTAAAGATAACGTAAGTTCAAAATAGCGCCACATCCACAGTTTTGATCGCATTTTCAAGATTTATATATTAATGGAAAGCGGAAAGTTCGTACTTTATAAAAATGTATAGTTATATAGGCCCATTGCACTTTTGAAAAATGCCAACTTTGATAGGTCTGCGATTTCTGTATCAAGAGATATAGAGGTTTAAAGATAACGTAAGTTCAAAATAGCGCCACATCCACAGTTTTGATCGCATTCTCAAGATTTATATATTAATGGAAAGCGGAAAGTTCGCACTTTATAAAAATGTATAGTTATATAGGACCATTGCACTTTTGAAAAATGCCAACTTTGATAGGTCTGCGATGGCTGTATCAAAAGATATAGAGGTTTAAAGATAACGTAAGTTCAAAATAGCGCCACATCCACAGTTTTGATCGCATTTTCAAGATTTATATATTAATGGAAAGCGGAAAGTTCGCACTTTATAAAAATGTATAGTTATATAGGCCCATTGCACTTTTGAAAAATGCCAACTTTGATAGGTCTGCGATGGCTGTATCAAAAGATATAGAGGTTTAAAGATAACGTAAGTTCAAAATAGCGCCACATCCACAGTTTTGATCGCATTTTCAAGATTTATATATTAATGGAAAGCGGAAAGTTCGTACTTTATAAAAATGTATAGTTATATAGGCCCATTGCACTTTTGAAAAATGCCAACTTTGATAGGTCTGCGATGGCTGTATCAAAAGATATAGAGGTTTAAAGATAACGTAAGTTCAAAATAGCGCCACATCCACAGTTTTGATCGCATTCTCAAGATTTATATATTAATGGAAAGCGGAAAGTTCGCACTTTATAAAAATGTATAGTTATATAGGACCATTGCACTTTTGAAAAATGCCAACTTTGATAGGTCTGCGATGGCTGTATCAAAAGATATAGAGGTTTAAAGATAACGTAAGTTCAAAATAGCGCCACATCCACAGTTTTGATCGCATTTTCAAGATTTATATATTAATGGAAAGCGGAAAGTTCGTACTTTATAAAAATGTATAGTTATATAGGCCCATTGCACTTTTGAAAAATGCCAACTTTGATAGGTCTGCGATGGCTGTATCAAAAGATATAGAGGTTTAAAGATAACGTAAGTTCAAAATAGCGCCACATCCACAGTTTTGATCGCATTTTCAAGATTTATATATTAATGGAAAGCGGAAAGTTCGTACTTTATAAAAATGTATAGTTATATAGGCCCATTGCACTTTTGAAAAATGCCAACTTTGATAGGTCTGCGATGGCTGTATCAAAAGATATAGAGGTTTAAAGATAACGTAAGTTCAAAATAGCGCCACATCCACAGTTTTGATCGCATTTTCAAGATTTATATATTAATGGAAAGCGGAAAGTTCGTACTTTATAAAAATGTATAGTTATATAGGCCCATTGCACTTTTGAAAAATGCCAACTTTGATAGGTCTGCGATGGCTGTATCAAAAGATATAGAGGTTTAAAGATAACGTAAGTTCAAAATAGCGCCACATCCACAGTTTTGATCGCATTCTCAAGATTTATATATTAATGGAAAGCGGAAAGTTCGCACTTTATAAAAATGTATAGTTATATAGGACCATTGCACTTTTGAAAAATGCCAACTTTGATAGGTCTGCGATGGCTGTATCAAAAGATATAGAGGTTTAAAGATAACGTAAGTTCAAAATAGCGCCACATCCACAGTTTTGATCGCATTTTCAAGATTTATATATTAATGGAAAGCGGAAAGTTCGTACTTTATAAAAATGTATAGTTATATAGGCCCATTGCACTTTTGAAAAATGCCAACTTTGATAGGTCTGCGATGGCTGTATCAAAAGATATAGAGGTTTAAAGATAACGTAAGTTCAAAATAGCGCCACATCCACAGTTTTGATCGCATTCTCAAGATTTATATATTAATGGAAAGCGGAAAGTTCGTACTTTATAAAAATGTATAGTTATATAGGACCATTGCACTTTTGAAAAATGCCAACTTTGATAGGTCTGCGATGGCTGTATCAAAAGATATAGAGGTTTAAAGATAACGTAAGTTCAAAATAGCGCCACATCCACAGTTTTGATCGCATTTTCAAGATTTATATATTAATGGAAAGCGGAAAGTTCGTACTTTATAAAAATGTATAGTTATATAGGCCCATTGCACTTTTGAAAAATGCCAACTTTGATAGGTCTGCGATGGCTGTATCAAAAGATATAGAGGTTTAAAGATAACGTAAGTTCAAAATAGCGCCACATCCACAGTTTTGATCGCATTCTCAAGATTTATATATTAATGGAAAGCGAAAAGTTCGCACTTTATAAAAATGTATAGTTATATAGGACCATTGCACTTTTGAAAAATGCCAACTTTGATAGGTCTGCGATGGCTGTATCAAAAGATATAGAGGTTTAAAGATAACGTAAGTTCAAAATAGCGCCACATCCACAGTTTTGATCGCATTTTCAAGATTTATATATTAATGGAAAGCGGAAAGTTCGTACTTTATAAAAATGTATAGTTATATAGGCCCATTGCACTTTTGAAAAATGCCAACTTTGATAGGTCTGCGATGGCTGTATCAAAAGATATAGAGGTTTAAAGATAACGTAAGTTCAAAATAGCGCCACATCCACAGTTTTGATCGCATTCTCAAGATTTATATATTAATGGAAAGCGGAAAGTTCGCACTTTATAAAAATGTATAGTTATATAGGACCATTGCACTTTTGAAAAATGCCAACTTTGATAGGTCTGCGATGGCTGTATCAAACGATATAGAGGTTTAAAGATAACGTAAGTTCAAAATAGCGCCACATCCACAGTTTTGATCGCATTTTCAAGATTTATATATTAATGGAAAGCGGAAAGTTCGTACTTTCTAAAAATGTATAGTTATATAGGCCCATTGCACTTTTGAAAAATGCCAACTTTGATAGGTCTGCGATGGCTGTATCAAAAGATATAGAGGTTTAAAGATAACGTAAGTTCAAAATAGCGCCACATCCACAGTTTTGATCGCATTTTCAAGATTTATATATTAATGGAAAGCGGAAAGTTCGTACTTTATAAAAATGTATAGTTATATAGGCCCATTGCACTTTTGAAAAATGCCAACTTTGATAGGTCTGCGATGGCTGTATCAAAAGATATAGAGGTTTAAAGATAACGTAAGTTCAAAATAGCGCCACATCCACAGTTTTGATTGCATTCTCAAGATTTATATATTAATGGAAAGCGGAAAGTTCGCACTTTATAAAAATGTATAGTTATATAGGACCATTGCACTTTTGAAAAATGCCAACTTTGATAGGTCTGCGATGGCTGTATCAAAAGATATAGAGGTTTAAAGATAACGTAAGTTCAAAATAGCGCCACATCCACAGTTTTGATCGCATTTTCAAGATTTATATATTAATGGAAAGCGGAAAGTTCGCACTTTATAAAAATGTATAGTTATATAGGCCCATTGCACTTTTGAAAAATGCCAACTTTGATAGGTCTGCGATGGCTGTATCAAAAGATATAGATGTTTAAAGATAACGTAAGTTCAAAATAGCGCCACATCCACAGTTTTGATCGCATTTTCAAGATTTATATATTAATGGAAAGCGGAAAGTTCGTACTTTATAAAAATGTATAGTTATATAGGCCCATTGCACTTTTGAAAAATGCCAACTTTGATAGGTCTGCGATGGCTGTATCAAAAGATATAGAGGTTTAAAGATAACGTAAGTTCAAAATAGCGCCACATCCACAGTTTTGATTGCATTCTCAAGATTTATATATTAATGGAAAGCGGAAAGTTCGCACTTTATAAAAATGTATAGTTATATAGGACCATTGCACTTTTGAAAAATGCCAACTTTGATAGGTCTGCGATGGCTGTATCAAAAGATATAGAGGTTTAAAGATAACGTAAGTTCAAAATAGCGCCACATCCACAGTTTTGATCGCATTTTCAAGATTTATATATTAATGGACAGCGGAAAGTTCGCACTTTATAAAAATGTATAGTTATATAGGCCCATTGCACTTTTGAAAAATGCCAACTTTGATAGGTCTGCGATGGCTGTATCAAAAGATATAGAGGTTTAAAGATAACGTAAGTTCAAAATAGCGCCACATCCACAGTTTTGATCGCATTTTCAAGATTTATATATTAATGGAAAGCGGAAAGTTCGTACTTTATAAAAATGTATAGTTATATAGGCCCATTGCACTTTTGAAAAATGCCAACTTTGATAGGTCTGCGATGGCTGTATCAAAAGATATAGAGGTTTAAAGATAACGTAAGTTCAAAATAGCGCCACATCCACAGTTTTGATCGCATTTTCAAGATTTATATATTAATGGAAAGCGGAAAGTTCGTACTTTATAAAAATGTATAGTTATATAGGCCCATTGCACTTTTGAAAAATGCCAACTTTGATAGGTCTGCGATGGCTGTATCAAAAGATATAGAGGTTTAAAGATAACGTAAGTTCAAAATAGCGCCACATCCACAGTTTTGATCGCATTTTCAAGATTTATATATTAATGGAAAGCGGAAAGTTCGCACTTTATAAAAATGTATAGTTATATAGGACCATTGCACTTTTGAAAAATGCCAACTTTGATAGGTCTGCGATGGCTGTATCAAAAGATATAGAGGTTTAAAGATAACGTAAGTTCAAAATAGCGCCACATCCACAGTTTTGATCGCATTTTCAAGATTTATATATTAATGGAAAGCGGAAAGTTCGTACTTTATAAAAATGTATAGTTATATAGGCCCATTGCACTTTTGAAAAATGCCAACTTTGATAGGTCTGCGATGGCTGTATCAAAAGATATAGAGGTTTAAAGATAACGTAAGTTCAAAATAGCGCCACATCCACAGTTTTGATCGCATTTTCAAGATTTATATATTAATGGAAAGCGGAAAGTTCGTACTTTATAAAAATGTATAGTTATATAGGCCCATTACACTTTTGAAAAATGCCAACTTTGATAGGTCTGCGATGGCTGTATCAAAAGATATAGAGGTTTAAAGATAACGTAAGTTCAAAATAGCGCCACATCCACAGTTTTGATCGCATTTTCAAGATTTATATATTAATGGAAAGCGGAAGGTTCGTACTTTATAAAAATGTATAGTTATATAGGCCCATTACACTTTTGAAAAATGCCAACTTTGATAGGTCTGCGATGGCTGTATCAAAAGATATAGAGGTTTAAAGATAACGTAAGTTCAAAATAGCGCCACATCCACAGTTTTGATCGCATTTTCAAGATTTATATATTAATGGAAAGCGGAAAGTTCGTACTTTATAAAAATGTATAGTTATATAGGCCCATTGCACTTTTGAAAAATGCCAACTTTGATAGGTCTGCGATTTCTGTATCAAGAGATATAGAGGTTTAAAGATAACGTAAGTTCAAAATAGCGCCACATCCACAGTTTTGATCGCATTCTCAAGATTTATATATTAATGGAAAGCGGAAAGTTCGCACTTTATAAAAATGTATAGTTATATAGGACCATTGCACTTTTGAAAAATGCCAACTTTGATAGGTCTGCGATGGCTGTATCAAAAGATATAGAGGTTTAAAGATAACGTAAGTTCAAAATAGCGCCACATCCACAGTTTTGATCGCATTTTCAAGATTTATATATTAATGGAAAGCGGAAAGTTCGCACTTTATAAAAATGTATAGTTATATAGGACCATTGCACTTTTGAAAAATGCCAACTTTGATAGGTCTGCGATGGCTGTATCAAAAGATATAGAGGTTTAAAGATAACGTAAGTTCAAAATAGCGCCACATCCACAGTTTTGATCGCATTTTCAAGATTTATATATTAATGGAAAGCGGAAAGTTCGTACTTTATAAAAATGTATAGTTATATAGGCCCATTGCACTTTTGAAAAATGCCAACTTTGATAGGTCTGCGATGGCTGTATCAAAAGATATAGAGGTTTAAAGATAACGTAAGTTCAAAATAGCGCCACATCCACAGTTTTGATCGCATTCTCAAGATTTATATATTAATGGAAAGCGGAAAGTTCGCACTTTATAAAAATGTATAGTTATATAGGACCATTGCACTTTTGAAAAATGCCAACTTTGATAGGTCTGCGATGGCTGTATCAAAAGATATAGAGGTTTAAAGATAACGTAAGTTCAAAATAGCGCCACATCCACAGTTTTGATCGCATTTTCAACATTCAACATTCAACATTCCCACAACAGCCGGTTCTACGTACCGGAATGACTCGGATTTTTACATCCGACCAAGGGCTGTTATTTCGACTCTACCCTGTCTAACCTGTCACCTTTTTCACTAATAATGTCATCCTCCGAGCAGCTCCTTGCAGCAGGGCTGCTCAAAACCCTCCTTATCCGGGCTGGGGTCGAATCCAACCCGGGTCCAGGAGAATGGATCTGCTGCGTCTGCTGGAAGAAAATCTACGTTAAGCGTTCACACTCCGTCCAGTGCAATTCTTGCAAAAGATGGCTGCACAAAACCAGGTGCTCCGGGCTAAATCCCTCCACACATAGGCCCCCTAGTTTCTACAAAACTTTCGTGGCCCCTTGCTGTTCACGCCCTCGGACGTCCCGTGGCCAACGACGATCTAGTATCGCACCGTCACAAGCTTCTGTAACAGTCTGCACGACTAATAGCACAAACAACGCCCAGCAAGAAGTGTGTAACACCCGCTGCCGCTCACGCCCACAGGCGCCAACACCTCACACAGCCGCTCACAGCTACTTTCTACGTAGCACCTCTGTTTCAGAAGTGAGCAATGCCGAGCGACAGCCTACCCCCCGCCCACTTTCAACTTCCCCTTCTTCTTCCAGCACTAGTACAAATGTAAGTCAAAGCCACCAGCTCCTGGTCCCTTACACCTTGTGCTCTGTTTGTCGGTTGAGATTATATACACCTGCGACATCAGTCAAATGCAACTCTTGCCTTGGCCTGTGTCACCTGCTTATATGTTCTCAACTTGGAAACAGGAACCTATGGACTGATACGTACGTTGCACCATGCTGTCGAGCTACGCAACCTACAACGTCAACTGATTCGCCACCTTCTGGTGCTTCGGATCCCTTGACTTCTAGAGTGCGACGTAGTGTGCGACCCAGCCTGCTTCCACCAAGGCATACGCACCAGTCCCTGACTCCCAGCGTGAATATTTCTCCCCCTTCGCACTTTCGCGTCCTACAACTAAACTGCAACGGCCTAACTGGGAAAGTGAGTGAAATAGTGAACTTCATGAAGCGTCAGAACATTAAGATCGCTGCCATTCAGGAGACGAAGTTAAACGCCCGATCAAGTCTTCGGACTTGTGACGGCTATAACATCCACCGACGTGACCGAGAGAGGGGACTTGGGGGCGGACTCGCCTTCATCACCCACCAATCCGTGCAATATCGTACATTTGAGCCTGACGTCGACCCGAGGGACAACCTCCTGGAACGTCAAGGAATGGTTGTCCGGACAGTAGACGTCGACCTTGAAATTATAAACATCTATATACCTCCTGCCACCTGCTGTCCGAGAGATTACCACCCTGACATCAGTGCGTTACTCAGGGGCGATAACCGTGTAATTATCGGAGACTTCAACGCACACCACGATCTGTGGCACTCAAGCCTACAAGCCGATGGCAGGGGACAGGAATTGGCTGAACAAATAGACGATTCGACGTTTTGCACTGTGAACGGGGACGCCCCCACGAGAGTTGCGGCAAATTGTTCCAGTTCGCCAGACCTCACAATTGTCAGCGCAGGTCTCATAAACTGCGTTGAATGGCGACCAATGCTCACTCTTGCATCTGACCATCTGCCGATAGTCCTCTCAATCGATCGCCCCAATGACTTCGTCACTTCTGAGAAGCGCACCTTCACTAACTTCAACAAAGCTGACTGGGTTGGTTTTCTTGGTTTCACTGAGAGCACCTTCGCTGCTCTTCCCATCCCGTCTGATGTACGAGAAGGGGAAAAAGCGTTTCGCATGGTCATAGCTTCAGCCTCCAATCAATACATTCCGTCAGGCAGAATTAAGGAGATACGTCCGTACTTCCCCGCAGAGGCAGCGGCCCTGGCTAATGAACGTGACCACGTGCGACGCTTGAACCCTACGGATCCCCAAATTCAAGATCTCAATGCGGAGATCAGACGGCTAGTCGATCAACACAAACGCGCCAAATGGGAGGAGCACCTAAGGTCCTGCAACCTCTCTGCTGGTGTTGGCAAATTATGGTCCACTGTCAAATCCTTGTCTAATCCGACCAAACCTAACGACAAAATATCCATCACCTTTGGTGATAAGGTACAGTCGAAACCAAAGAGATGCGCGAGCGCTTTCTGCCGGCAATTCGTACTGCATCCTCCGGTTGACAAGGAAATCAGGCGCGCCATCAGGGAAGCGCACAAACGCAAAAACAACCAAGCGCCCATTGTCATCACCACCACAGAGGTTCGGGAGGCCATACGGAGGTCCAAAAATTCTAAATCCATTGGGCCAGACGGTATATCCATGCTGATGCTAAAACATCTCGGCGATGAGGGAGTAAGGTACCTAACAACCGTCTTCAATCTGTCCATGACCACCTTTGTCATTCCAGAAAGATGGAAACAGGCAAAGGTGGTGCCACTACTAAAGCCCGGCAAGCCGGCTAACGTGGGGGAGTCATATCGACCGATATCACTCCTCTCGCCAGTAGTGAAGACCTTGGAGGCGGTCTTGCTCCCTTATTATACCGCTAACCTGCGATTAGCCGAACATCAGCATGGTTTCCGCAAAATGCATAGCACTACCACCGCGCTAAACGCCATCACCACACAGATAGGTGACGGTCTCAACCAATCTCGCCCAAATGACAGGACCGTGCTAGTTGCGCTTGATCTGTCGAAAGCTTTCGACACTGTTAATCACGCACAACTCATTAACGACCTGGAAGATTCAAACCTTCCCCCCTGTCTAAAGCGTTGGACCGCCAACTATCTGAGTGGCCGGCAGTCATCGGTTGAATTTAGAGGCGAAAGATCAAAACCACGTATAACTAAGCAGGGGGTGCCACAGGGTGGTGTCCTATCCCCGCTTCTGTTTAATTACTACATATCGAGGCTCCCTTCCCCACCAGAAGGCGTCTCGATCGTCTCCTACGCCGATGACTGCACGATCCTGGCGACTGGACCCTCCGTTGATGAGCTCTGCTCGAGACTAAATTCATACCTTCCAACCCTTTCCAGTTTCTTCGCTGCACGGAACCTGACACTGTCACCGACCAAATCCTCGGCCACCCTATTTACGACGTGGACAGCGCAGGCGAACATGGAATTAAACGTCTACGTCGACGGCATCAAGCTTCCGACTGTCACACACCCCAAAATCTTAGGGGTCACGTTTGATAACATGTTCAAATACGGTGCTCATGTAGCCGCGATTGCCACCAAAGTACAAAGCCGTAACAAAATCCTCAAGTCACTAGCTGGCAGTACTTGGGGGAAAGACAAAGAAACGTTACTGGCAACGTACAAGGCAATCGGCCAGCCGGTTCTGAGCTACGCGACGCCAATATGGTCGCCGGGGTTAGCAGACACACATTGGAGGAGGTTGCAGGCCTGCCAAAACACCGCACTCAGAACCGCCACGGGGTGCCTCCTTATGTCTCCTGAGCATCACCTTCATAATGAGGCAAAAATGCTCAATGTCAAAGAGCATTGCGAGATGTTGTCCAGACAATTCCTGTTCAACTGCCATAATCAGCAGCATCCGAACAGGAACCTGCTCAACGAAAATCCGCCTCCCAGGAGAATAAGGAGTCACCTCCGTAAGCACTATGATGAGATCCGGCATCACATCTCCTCGCCGTTTGATCCAGAGGTGCACCGGCGGGCCCTCAACCTCATCCACACGGAGTCGGTAAACTCCTTTGTCAGGTCTCGTCCAGTGAATGTGGTCCTACAGGCACAAGCTCCACCTGTTGCCGCCGAGGAACGCGAACTGCCCAGGGAGACAAGAGTCACGCTGGCTCAACTTCGTTCTGGATATTGTAACAGACTAAACTCTTACTTATCCAGACTGAACCCCGACATGCCAAATGTCTGCCCGGCATGCGGCGTGTCTCCCCACGATACTAACCATCTGTTCCTCTGCTCAACCGAGCCCACTCTTCTAACTCCAATCTCACTCTGGTCCACCCCTGTTGAAGCCGCGAGGTTTCTTGGACTTCCGTTAGAAGAGCCTGATGACAGTGTTGGTTGGGGGTGACACCCTGGACAGGTTAAGTAGTCGCTACAACAACAACAACAACATCGCATTTTCAAGATTTATATATTAATGGAAAGCGGAAAGTTCGTACTTTATAAAAATGTATAGTTATATAGGCCCATTGCACTTTTGAAAAATGCCAACTTTGATAGGTCTGCGATGGCTGTATCAAAAGATATAGAGGTTTAAAGATAACGTAAGTTCAAAATAGCGCCACATCCACAGTTTTGATCGCATTTTCAAGATTTATATATTAATGGAAAGCGGAAAGTTCGTACTTTATAAAAATGTATAGTTATATAGGCCCATTGCACTTTTGAAAAATGCCAACTTTGATAGGTCTGCGATGGCTGTATCAAAAGATATAGAGGTTTAAAGATAACGTAAGTTCAAAATAGCGCCACATCCACAGTTTTGATCGCATTTTCAAGATTTATATATTAATGGAAAGCGGAAAGTTCGCACTTTATAAAAATGTATAGTTATATAGGACCATTGCACTTTTGAAAAATGCCAACTTTGATAGGTCTGCGATGGCTGTATCAAAAGATATAGAGGTTTAAAGATAACGTAAGTTCAAAATAGCGCCACATCCACAGTTTTGATCGCATTTTCAAGATTTATATATTAATGGAAAGCGGAAAGTTCGTACTTTATAAAAATGTATAGTTATATAGGCCCATTGCACTTTTGAAAAATGCCAACTTTGATAGGTCTGCGATGGCTGTATCAAAAGATATAGAGGTTTAAAGATAACGTAAGTTCAAAATAGCGCCACATCCACAGTTTTGATCGCATTTTCAAGATTTATATATTAATGGAAAGCGGAAAGTTCGTACTTTATAAAAATGTATAGTTATATAGGCCCATTACACTTTTGAAAAATGCCAACTTTGATAGGTCTGCGATGGCTGTATCAAAAGATATAGAGGTTTAAAGATAACGTAAGTTCAAAATAGCGCCACATCCACAGTTTTGATCGCATTTTCAAGATTTATATATTAATGGAAAGCGGAAAGTTCGTACTTTATAAAAATGTATAGTTATATAGGCCCATTACACTTTTGAAAAATGCCAACTTTGATAGGTCTGCGATGGCTGTATCAAAAGATATAGAGGTTTAAAGATAACGTAAGTTCAAAATAGCGCCACATCCACAGTTTTGATCGCATTTTCAAGATTTATATATTAATGGAAAGCGGAAAGTTCGTACTTTATAAAAATGTATAGTTATATAGGCCCATTGCACTTTTGAAAAATGCCAACTTTGATAGGTCTGCGATGGCTGTATCAAAAGATATAGAGGTTTAAAGATAACGTAAGTTCAAAATAGCGCCACATCCACAGTTTTGATCGCATTTTCAAGATTTATATATTAATGGAAAGCGGAAAGTTCGTACTTTATAAAAATGTATAGTTATATAGGCCCATTACACTTTTGAAAAATGCCAACTTTGATAGGTCTGCGATGGCTGTATCAAAAGATATAGAGGTTTAAAGATAACGTAAGTTCAAAATAGCGCCACATCCACAGTTTTGATCGCATTTTCAAGATTTATATATTAATGGAAAGCGGAAAGTTCGTACTTTATAAAAATGTATAGTTATATAGGCCCATTGCACTTTTGAAAAATGCCAACTTTGATAGGTCTGCGATTTCTGTATCAAAAGATATAGAGGTTTAAAGATAACGTAAGTTCAAAATAGCGCCACATCCACAGTTTTGATCGCATTTTCAAGATTTATATATTAATGGAAAGCGGAAAGTTCGTACTTTATAAAAATGTATAGTTATATAGGCCCATTACACTTTTGAAAAATGCCAACTTTGATAGGTCTGCGATGGCTGTATCAAAAGATATAGAGGTTTAAAGATAACGTAAGTTCAAAATAGCGCCACATCCACAGTTTTGATCGCATTTACAAGATTTATATATTAATGGAAAGCGGAAAGTTCGTACTTTATAAAAATGTATAGTTATATAGGCCCATTACACTTTTGAAAAATGCCAACTTTGATAGGTCTGCGATGGCTGTATCAAAAGATATAGAGGTTTAAAGATTACGTAAGTTCAAAATAGCGCCACATCCACAGTTTTGATCGCATTTTCAAGATTTATATATTAATGGAAAGCGGCAAGTTCGTACTTTATAAAAATGTATAGTTATATAGGACCATTGCACTTTTGAAAAATGCCAACTTTGATAGGTCTGCGATGGCTGTATCAAAAGATATAGAGGTTTAAAGATAACGTAAGTTCAAAATAGCGCCACATCCACAGTTTTGATCGCATTTTCAAGATTTATATATTAATGGAAAGCGGAAAGTTCGTACTTTATAAAAATGTATAGTTATATAGGCCCATTACACTTTTGAAAAATGCCAACTTTGATAGGTCTGCGATGGCTGTATCAAAAGATATAGAGGTTTAAAGATAACGTAAGTTCAAAATAGCGCCACATCCACAGTTTTGATCGCATTTTCAAGATTTATATATTAATGGAAAGCGAAAAGTTCGCACTTTATAAAAATGTATAGTTATATAGGACCATTGCACTTTTGAAAAATGCCAACTTTGATAGGTCTGCGATGGCTGTATCAAAAGATATAGAGGTTTAAAGATAACGTAAGTTCAAAATAGCGCCACATCCACAGTTTTGATCGCATTTTCAAGATTTATATATTAATGGAAAGCGGAAAGTTCGTACTTTCTAAAAATGTATAGTTATATAGGCCCATTGCACTTTTGAAAAATGCCAACTTTGATAGGTCTGCGATGGCTGTATCAAAAGATATAGAGGTTTAAAGATAACGTAAGTTCAAAATAGCGCCACATCCACAGTTTTGATCGCATTTTCAAGATTTATATATTAATGGAAAGCGGAAAGTTCGTACTTTATAAAAATGTATAGTTATATAGGCCCATTGCACTTTTGAAAAATGCCAACTTTGATAGGTCTGCGATGGCTGTATCAAAAGATATAGAGGTTTAAAGATAACGTAAGTTCAAAATAGCGCCACATCCACAGTTTTGATTGCATTTTCAAGATTTATATATTAATGGAAAGCGGAAAGTTCGCACTTTATAAAAATGTATAGTTATATAGGACCATTGCACTTTTGAAAAATGCCAACTTTGATAGGTCTGCGATGGCTGTATCAAAAGATATAGAGGTTTAAAGATAACGTAAGTTCAAAATAGCGCCACATCCACAGTTTTGATCGCATTTTCAAGATTTATATATTAATGGAAAGCGGAAAGTTCGTACTTTATAAAAATGTATAGTTATATAGGCCCATTGCACTTTTGAAAAATGCCAACTTTGATAGGTCTGCGATGGCTGTATCAAAAGATATAGAGGTTTAAAGATAACGTAAGTTCAAAATAGCGCCACATCCACAGTTTTGATCGCATTTTCAAGATTTATATATTAATCCGAAAGTTCGCACTTTATAAAAATGTATAGTTATATAGGACCATTGCACTTTTGAAAAATGCCAACTTTGATAGGTCTGCGATGGCTGTATCAAAAGATATAGAGGTTTAAAGATAACGTAAGTTCAAAATAGCGCCACATCCACAGTTTTGATCGCATTTTCAAGATTTATATATTAATGGAAAGCGGAAAGTTCGTACTTTATAAAAATGTATAGTTATATAGGACCATTGCACTTTTGAAAAATGCCAACTTTGATAGGTCTGCGATGGCTGTATCAAAAGATATAGAGGTTTAAAGATAACGTAAGTTCAAAATATCGCCACATCCACAGTGTTGATCGCATTTTCAAGATTTATATATTAATGGAAAGCGGAAAGTTCGTACTTTATAAAAATGTATAGTTATATAGGACCATTGCACTTTTGAAAAATGCCAACTTTGATAGGTCTGCGATGGCTGTATCAAAAGATATAGAGGTTTAAAGATAACGTAAGTTCAAGCGCCACATCCACAGTTTTGATCGCATTTTCAAGATTTATATATTAATGGAAAGCGGAAAGTTCGCACTTTATAAAAATGTATAGTTATATAGGACCATTGCACTTTTGAAAAACGCCAACTTTGATAGGTCTGCGATGGCTGTATCAAAAGATATAGAGGTTTAAAGATAACGTAAGTTCAAAATAGCGCCACATCCACAGTTTTGATCGCATTCTCAAGATTTATATATTAATGGAAAGCGGAAAGTTCGCACTTTATAAAAATGTATAGTTATATAGGACCATTGCACTTTTGAAAAATGCCAACTTTGATAGGTCTGCGATGGCTGTATCAAAAGATATAGAGGTTTAAAGATAACGTAAGTTCAAAATAGCGCCACATCCACAGTTTTGATCGCATTTTCAAGATTTATATATTAATGGAAAGCGGAAAGTTCGCACTTTATAAAAATGTATAGTTATATAGGACCATTGCACTTTTGAAAAATGCCAACTTTGATAGGTCTGCGATGGCTGTATCAAAAGATATAGAGGTTTAAAGATAACGTAAGTTCAAAATAGCGCCACATCCACAGTTTTGATCGCATTTTCAAGATTTATATATTAATGGAAAGCGGAAAGTTCGTACTTTATAAAAATGTATAGTTATATAGGCCCATTGCACTTTTGAAAAATGCCAACTTTGATAGGTCTGCGATGGCTGTATCAAAAGATATAGAGGTTTAAAGATAACGTAAGTTCAAAATAGCGCCACATCCACAGTTTTGATTGCATTCTCAAGATTTATATATTAATGGAAAGCGGAAAGTTCGCACTTTATAAAAATGTATAGTTATATAGGACCATTGCACTTTTGAAAAATGCCAACTTTGATAGGTCTGCGATGGCTGTATCAAAAGATATAGAGGTTTAAAGATAACGTAAGTTCAAAATAGCGCCACATCCACAGTTTTGATCGCATTTTCAAGATTTATATATTAATGGAAAGCGGAAAGTTCGTACTTTATAAAAATGTATAGTTATATAGGCCCATTGCACTTTTGAAAAATGCCAACTTTGATAGGTCTGCGATGGCTGTATCAAAAGATATAGAGGTTTAAAGATAACGTAAGTTCAAAATAGCGCCACATCCACAGTTTTGATCGCATTTTCAAGATTTATATATTAATGGAAAGCGGAAAGTTCGCACTTTATAAAAATGTATAGTTATATAGGACCATTGCACTTTTGAAAAATGCCAACTTTGATAGGTCTGCGATGGCTGTATCAAAAGATATAGAGGTTTAAAGATAACGTAAGTTCAAAATAGCGCCACATCCACAGTTTTGATCGCATTTTCAAGATTTATATATTAATGGAAAGCGGAAAGTTCGTACTTTATAAAAATGTATAGTTATATAGGCCCATTGTACTTTTGAAAAATGCCAACTTTGATAGGTCTGCGATGGCTGTATCAAAAGATATAGAGGTTTAAAGATAACGTAAGTTCAAAATAGCGCCACATCCACAGTTTTGATCGCATTTTCAAGATTTATATATTAATGGAAAGCGGAAAGTTCGTACTTTATAAAAATGTATAGTTATATAGGCCCATTACACTTTTGAAAAATGCCAACTTTGATAGGTCTGCGATGGCTGTATCAAAAGATATAGAGGTTTAAAGATAACGTAAGTTCAAAATAGCGCCACATCCACAGTTTTGATCGCATTTTCAAGATTTATATATTAATGGAAAGCGGAAAGTTCGTACTTTATAAAAATGTATAGTTATATAGGCCCATTACACTTTTGAAAAATGCCAACTGTTTGCGCCCATAAGGCAACTCTTAATTACTATGTAATTCCAAAGAATGATGGAAGTGAAGTAATAAGAAGAACTAAAATGACAGTTCATTGTAAACATCCGCAACGATTACATTCGCCATAACCCGCTTGAGAACTTTTTTAATAAAACAGATATCGGTATCAATCCGCTTTAATAATTTGATCATTTGGTTTAACCCGCTTTATTTGTGTACATTGTATGCATGGAAACAGTCCGCTTTTATACGTTTTCGTTTTTGTAAACAACAACTGGTCCTTCGACCGCCGGATCGTGTTAATTTACAAAGTGCAAAATACGATCTAAACACATTTGAAAAACTTTGAAATCGTTTTTAAAACCATTGAAAACCTACATCAAAATAGGTTTAATCAGCAAACAATCGCTTTTGTGTACATATGTGCAATTTTTAAGCGCATATCTACAAATTCGTACACGTGTGTGAACATAACCCAACTTGCAAACAATCAACTACCCCCCAGCAACATCCATGTCGAAAGTAAAGGTAAGAGATTCAGCCTTACATGCAATTAAAAGATATCTCACGGCTAGCAAAAAAGATGAATTGGCATTAGATAGGGAGTCAACAGAAACTTATCTGCAGCTTCTCGAGGAGCAGTGGCTCAGATTCTGCGAAGCTCAACAAGAAGTCGAATTATCATGTGGCGAAGAAAATGCGCCAGTTGAAGAGCAATCGCGCACACAGGCAGAAGAATGGTACGTAATAGCAAAGACGAATTTTAGACGTCTCATTGGAGTTCCTGAGACACCACGCTTATCTACAACAACAACTTTCACGTCATCGCCAGTTCAGCTACCCAAATTGCAGTTACCAAATTTCAGTGGTGACCCTACAAATTGGTTATCATTTTTCGACGCATTCCAGTCTCTCGTACACAACAACGCCAGTTTATCTGCTAGTCAGAAACTGCATTATTTACGCAATTGTCTGCAAGGTGAGGCGCTACAACTTGTAAGTAGTTTACAAATTTCTGATGGCAACTACGATGCCGCGTGGGATTTACTCACCACGCGTTATAAGGTTGTGCGTGTCATGGTTGATAGCCATTTCAAAGCAATTTTCGCTATCGAAAAGGCACCGCGAGATACTGGCAAGGCAATTAAGCAGGTTTTAAATGTTACTATGCAACATGTTGGTTCGCTAAAAGCATTAGGTCGGCCGGTAGAATATTGGGACGATTGGCTTGTGCACATAACGGTTTCAAAATTGGCTTATGAAACCAGAAAGCAATGGGAGTTGTCATTGGTAGGAGATATATTACCTACCTTTGAACAACTAGTCGAGTTTTTGGAAACACGTGCACGTTCATTAGAAATGGTACCAACGAGTGGTATAACGTCAACGCAAGCATCACGCGCGTCAACCAAATCTGCAACAAAGACAACAAATGTGCTTCATGCTATTGGTGAGCAACGTTCATCGTCATCCAACTCAGTTGATGCTGGAGCCAGTGCAGCTTCATGCTTTAATTGCAACAGCAATCACAAAATCTACGCTTGTCCCACATTTCGCAAACTAAATTCTGCTACAAGGTTTTTATTAGTCAAAAAACATAACGCTTGCATAAATTGTCTAAGTAAAGGTCACTTTCAAGCAAAATGTCGCAGTTCATCGAACTGTAACATTTGCAAACGTCGACACCACACATTATTGCATGGCTGCCGCGAAGAAGACAATACCAGTACCGAGCTGAATACAAACGCTGCTCCATTCGTAAAGCAGCAAGGAAATTTTTCCACGCATAAAGTTAGTATGTCTTCTTCGACGGATAATACTACTACAACACCGATGGTTATTGCTAACTCCGATGCACCACAATCTGGTTGCGTAGCATCTCACGTCGCTGAAGCTGACAAAGCCATTTTGTTGGCAACCGCTGAAATATATTTGAAAGACCACGCAGGGCGATGGCAACCCGCACGAGTGTTGTTTGACAACGGCTCACATGCATCCTTCGTGACTGAGGCTTGTATACAACGCCTTCGTCTGTCAAGGAAGCCTTCGACCGCTCATGTCACGGGGATTGGTTCCTCAGATGGCTTCAGGGTTAAGGGTGAGACAAACCTATCGCTTGCGCCTCGATCTCTCCATCAGAGTTTCACAATCAATTCGCTAATTCTATCAAAGATTACAAACGATCTTCCTAGTGTTTGTGTGCAGATGTCTTCTTGGCCTCATCTACGAAATCTTACGCTTGCAGATCCGCATTTCGCTAAACCTGGTCCTATTGATATCCTAATAGGGATGGACGAGATGGATCAATTCTTGCTAACGGGCCTCTGTAAGGGGCCACCGGATACACCCATGGCACAAAACACAGTTTTTGGTTGGGTCCTTTTCGGAAAGGCTATGCGTTCGTCAAGTCCCGGTGCAGGAGTCTTGTCTCTCCACTGTGATGTGCAGCTCGTCAGAATGGTGAGTAAATTCTGGGAGCTTGAAGAGTTTCCACCTAAGCGATACCTAACCGCTGAAGAGGAGGCTTGTGAAAATCATTTCCGCAAGTACTGCCGCCGCGCCGACGACGGGCGTTACATCGTACGTCTTCCGTTTAAGGAATCCGTAGCTCTAGGAGAGTCGAAAAATATTGCTGTAAGAAGTTTACTGAGGATGGAAAAACGTTTCGCTGCTGATGACGAGTTACGCCGTCAATACGTCGAATTTATGCGTGAACTCGTAACCATGGGCCACATGGAACTCGTAGGCGACGCTCACCCGCATAAAAGTTACTACATGCCGCACCATGCTGTTGTTAAGAACACCAGCTCCACTACTAAACTTAGAGTGGTGTTTAATGCGTCCTCGAAAACATCATCAGGATCTTCCTTAAATGATGCGCTAATGGTGGGTCCACAATTACAAGAGGACCTGTTCTCCATAATGGTACGATTCCGCACGCATCGCTACGCCATAATGTCCGACGTCGAGAAGATGTATCGGCAAGTATACGTCGCTGAACAAGATGCTGACTACCAACGCATAGTCTGGCGTGACACATCAACTGAACGCATCCAGGACTACCGCATGCTTCGCGTAACCTACGGGGTCGCCTCGGCTTCGCATCTAGCCGTACGATCTCTGCATCAAATCGCGTCAGATTCCGCTGAAACGCATAAAGTTGCGTCCGCTGTTATTACACGCGACTTTTACATGGATGATCTTCTCACGGGCTCATATTCGATAGATCAGCTCATCAAGCTACAAAATGATGTAACCGTAGTTCTGTCTAGTGCCGGTTTCGAGCTGCGAAAAGGGGCAACTAATTGCGACGAACTAAGGGAGAAGATACCACACGTTTCGAAACAAATCACGCATCTGTTGGCTGACGGCGATGAAGTACGAACACTTGGAACAATTTGGAATACGAGTGACGATTGTTTATCGATTGCGGTGAATCTGGCACCGCTGAATGCAGTTCTTACGAAAAGAGTGTTTCTGTCAGACTCAAGTAAAATCTTCGACCCGCTCGGATTAATCGCACCTTGTACTATTCTTTCTAAAATTTGGCTTCAACGAATCTGGCGAGCGGATGTTGATTGGGATGAACCTGTGCCTGTCGATATTGCTGCAGAGTGGCTCCGTCATCGTCAGCAGCTGCCTAAGCTCACGGATCTCAAGCTAAATCGTTGGATTGGGACCAGTGACATCGTCGATCATGCTGAGTACCACGTTTTTACTGATGCATCGCAGCGTGCTTACGCCGCCGTGCTCTATTGTCGCACGCAACTATACGATGGGAAATTGAAGGTCGTTTTAGTCGCCGCTCGGGCCAAGGTAGCACCTTTAAAAAGCGCCACGCTCCCACGTTTGGAATTATGCGCAGCGCATTTAGGCGCCAAACTCGTCAAACAGGTGCAGTTAAGCTTCGGCTGCAAAATGCCACGAATGTACGCATGGACTGACTCTACTATTACGTTAGCTTGGCTGAAGAGTCACCCAAGTCGATGGTCTGTCTTTGTTGCGAATCGCGTAGCTGCTGTACAGGAAGTTCTACCTCCTGACTGTTGGAGACACGTCCGCTCGGAACACAACCCAGCTGACTGCGCTTCTAGAGGCATGACTCCGTCAAACCTACTCGCACATCATCTGTGGTGGCAAGGGCCACATTGGTTGGCTGAAAACGAAAACCAGTGGCAGCATCAAGCAGCAGAGGATTTAGAGCAGCTGACAAAACGCAACCCAATCGTTAGCTCTGAACTGCGATCAACAAAGTCATCACATCTCACTCAAACCGAAGATGAGTGGGAACTCTTGTCACGATATAGCTCATTTATCAAGCTCAAAAGAGTTATGGCCTACGTTCTCCGTCTGGTCAAAAACCTACGGACAGCCAGAGGGCAACGCATCACTGGCGCTCTCACTGGCGACGAAATTCTTCGTGCTGAACAAGCATTGGTAAAGTATGTCCAAACCAACGCTTTCCCAAAGGAAATTGTCTCTTTCGGGTCAAACAAACAAATTCCGTTGCGAAGTCAACTAATCCGGCTTCAACCGTTTTTGGATGCTGATGGGATTCTTCGTGTTGGCGGGCGAATAAAGAGAGCTTCGGTCGCTGCCGACGTCAAACACCCTATAATTTTGCCGAAGAAATCATCACTAGCAAAGATCATTATATTTGACATTCATCACAATACACTTCACGCAGGCCCGCAAATCATGCAAACAATTTTACAACGTCGTTTCTGGGTGTTGGGTGCTCGCAACCTCGTTCGTTCTATTTATCATAAATGTGCCAAATGCAAACGCATAAACCGCCAACCTCTTGGTCAAATAATGTCAGATTTGCCAAGCAGCCGCCTAACTAGTTCCCGATGTTTTCTACACAGTGCCGTAGACTTTGCGGGCCCCTATTTTATTAAGTTTACCCAAGGTAGAGGAGCGAAATCATGCAAGGCTTACGTTTGCAGTTTCATTTGTATGAGTACGGGCGCAATGCATCTTGAGCTCGTTGGAGATCTCTCTTCCCCTACGTTTATTGCAGCTTTTTCAAGATTCGTAAATCGAAGAGGTTATTGTCAGCACGTATATTCGGACAACGGCACTAATTTCGTTGGCGCCGAAAGGGAGTTACACGCTGCTTACCAACGTTGTATGAGAGATGAAAGACTGACGTCATATTTGGCGAACATGCAAGTAACATGGCACTTTAATCCACCAAGCGCACCACACATGGGTGGCTATTGGGAAGTTGGGGTGAAGAGAGTGAAGTACCACTTAAAGCGCGCTCTCGGTAATCATTTATTAAGTTATGAAGAATTTTCTACGCTATTGACAGAAGTGGAAGCATGCGTGAATTCACGACCGCTATATTGGCACTCAGCTAATGCAGATGATTTGGAAATTCTCACACCTGGCCATTTCTTGATTGGCGAACCAATTAAGGCGTTACCTGAACCTGTCACAGATAATTTCTCAGGGGCATTACATCAAAGGTGGCAAATTATCAGTGCAATGCGCCAACATTTTTGGTCTCGCTGGCGAAGCGAATATCTCGTCAACTTGCAGCGACGAGTTAAATGGTTTCGTCCGTCTCAGAATTTAAGAGAAGATGACGTGGTCGTCATTCATGATGCGAACGTCCCACCCACTAAATGGCGACTTGGACGAGTTATTCAGTGTTGCCCAGGCGCAGATGGACAAGTACGCGTAGTCAGACTGAAGACAGCAGATGGCGAATTGGTTCGTCCTATAGCGAAGCTGACGCTTTTGCCAACAAGAAATGAAATTTGATTTGTAATACTTATAGTTTTAGTAATGTAATTTGAATTTTGAATTTAATTTTGAACTTAACATGGTCGTTCAAGGCGGCCGGTATGTTTGCGCCCATAAGGCAACTCTTAATTACTATGTAATTCCAAAGAATGATGGAAGTGAAGTAATAAGAAGAACTAAAATGACAGTTCATTGTAAACATCCGCAACGATTACATTCGCCATAACCCGCTTGAGAACTTTTTTAATAAAACAGATATCGGTATCAATCCGCTTTAATAATTTGATCATTTGGTTTAACCCGCTTTATTTGTGTACATTGTATGCATGGAAACAGTCCGCTTTTATACGTTTTCGTTTTTGTAAACAACACCAACTTTGATAGGTCTGCGATGGCTGTATCAAAAGATATAGAGGTTTAAAGATAACGTAAGTTCAAAATAGCGCCACATCCACAGTTTTGATCGCATTTTCAAGATTTATATATTAATGGAAAGCGGAAAGTTCGTACTTTATAAAAATGTATAGTTATATAGGCCCATTGCACTTTTGAAAAATGCCAACTTTGATAGGTCTGCGATTTCTGTATCAAAAGATATAGAGGTTTAAAGATAACGTAAGTTCAAAATAGCGCCACATCCACAGTTTTGATCGCATTTTCAAGATTTATATATTAATGGAAAGCGGAAAGTTCGTACTTTATAAAAATGTATAGTTATATAGGCCCATTGCACTTTTGAAAAATGCCAACTTTGATAGGTCTGCGATTTCTGTATCAAAAGATATAGAGGTTTAAAGATAACGTAAGTTCAAAATAGCGCCACATCCACAGTTTTGATCGCATTTTCAAGATTTATATATTAATGGAAAGCGGAAAGTTCGTACTTTATAAAAATGTATAGTTATATAGGCCCATTACACTTTTGAAAAATGCCAACTTTGATAGGTCTGCGATGGCTGTATCAAAAGATATAGAGGTTTAAAGATAACGTAAGTTCAAAATAGCGCCACATCCACAGTTTTGATCGCATTTTCAAGATTTATATATTAATGGAAAGCGGAAAGTTCGTACTTTATAAAAATGTATAGTTATATAGGCCCATTGCACTTTTGAAAAATGCCAACTTTGATAGGTCTGCGATTTCTGTATCAAAAGATATAGAGGTTTAAAGATAACGTAAGTTCAAAATAGCGCCACATCCACAGTTTTGATCGCATTTTCAAGATTTATATATTAATGGAAAGCGGAAAGTTCGTACTTTATAAAAATGTATAGTTATATAGGCCCATTACACTTTTGAAAAATGCCAACTTTGATAGGTCTGCGATGGCTGTATCAAAAGATATAGAGGTTTAAAGATAACGTAAGTTCAAAATAGCGCCACATCCACAGTTTTGATCGCATTTTCAAGATTTATATATTAATGGAAAGCGGAAAGTTCGTACTTTATAAAAATGTATAGTTATATAGGCCCATTACACTTTTGAAAAATGCCAACTTTGATAGGTCTGCGATGGCTGTATCAAAAGATATAGAGGTTTAAAGATAACGTAAGTTCAAAATAGCGCCACATCCACAGTTTTGATCGCATTTTCAAGGTTTATATATTAATGGAAAGCGGAAAGTTCGTACTTTATAAAAATGTATAGTTATATAGGCCCATTACACTTTTGAAAAATGCCAACTTTGATAGGTCTGCGATGGCTGTATCAAAAGATATAGAGGTTTAAAGATAACGTAAGTTCAAAATAGCGCCACATCCACAGTTTTGATCGCATTTTCAAGATTTATATATTAATGGAAAGCGGAAAGTTCGCACTTTATAAAAATGTATAGTTATATAGGACCATTGCACTTTTGAAAAATGCCAACTTTGATAGGTCTGCGATGGCTGTATCAAAAGATATAGAGGTTTAAAGATAACGTAAGTTCAAAATAGCGCCACATCCACAGTTTTGATCGCATTTTCAAGATTTATATATTAATGGAAAGCGGAAAGTTCGTACTTTCTAAAAATGTATAGTTATATAGGCCCATTGCACTTTTGAAAAATGCCAACTTTGATAGGTCTGCGATGGCTGTATCAAAAGATATAGAGGTTTAAAGATAACGTAAGTTCAAAATAGCGCCACATCCACAGTTTTGATCGCATTTTCAAGATTTATATATTAATGGAAAGCGGAAAGTTCGTACTTTATAAAAATGTATAGTTATATAGGCCCATTGCACTTTTGAAAAATGCCAACTTTGATAGGTCTGCGATGGCTGTATCAAAAGATATAGAGGTTTAAAGATAACGTAAGTTCAAAATAGCGCCACATCCACAGTTTTGATTGCATTCTCAAGATTTATATATTAATGGAAAGCGGAAAGTTCGCACTTTATAAAAATGTATAGTTATATAGGACCATTGCACTTTTGAAAAATGCCAACTTTGATAGGTCTGCGATGGCTGTATCAAAAGATATAGAGGTTTAAAGATAACGTAAGTTCAAAATAGCGCCACATCCACAGTTTTGATCGCATTTTCAAGATTTATATATTAATGGAAAGCGGAAAGTTCGTACTTTATAAAAATGTATAGTTATATAGGGCCCATTGCACTTTTGAAAAATGCCAACTTTGATAGGTCTGCGATGGCTGTATCAAAAGATATAGAGGTTTAAAGATAACGTAAGTTCAAAATAGCGCCACATCCACAGTTTTGATCGCATTTTCAAGATTTATATATTAATGGAAAGCGGAAAGTTCGCACTTTATAAAAATGTATAGTTATATAGGACCATTGCACTTTTGAAAAATGCCAACTTTGATAGGTCTGCGATGGCTGTATCAAAAGATATAGAGGTTTAAAGATAACGTAAGTTCAAAATAGCGCCACATCCACAGTTTTGATCGCATTTTCAAGATTTATATATTAATGGAAAGCGGAAAGTTCGTACTTTATAAAAATGTATAGTTATATAGGCCCATTGCACTTTTGAAAAATGCCAACTTTGATAGGTCTGCGATGGCTGTATCAAAAGATATAGAGGTTTAAAGATAACGTAAGTTCAAAATAGCGCCACATCCACAGTTTTGATCGCATTTTCAAGATTTATATATTAATGGAAAGCGGAAAGTTCGTACTTTATAAAAATGTATAGTTATATAGGCCCATTACACTTTTGAAAAATGCCAACTTTGATAGGTCTGCGATGGCTGTATCAAAAGATATAGAGGTTTAAAGATAACGTAAGTTCAAAATAGCGCCACATCCACAGTTTTGATCGCATTTTCAAGATTTATATATTAATGGAAAGCGGAAAGTTCGTACTTTATAAAAATGTATAGTTATATAGGCCCATTGCACTTTTGAAAAATGCCAACTTTGATAGGTCTGCGATTTCTGTATCAAAAGATATAGAGGTTTAAAGATAACGTAAGTTCAAAATAGCGCCACATCCACAGTTTTGATCGCATTTTCAAGATTTATATATTAATGGAAAGCGGAAAGTTCGTACTTTATAAAAATGTATAGTTATATAGGCCCATTACACTTTTGAAAAATGCCAACTTTGATAGGTCTGCGATGGCTGTATCAAAAGATATAGAGGTTTAAAGATAACGTAAGTTCAAAATAGCGCCACATCCACAGTTTTGATCGCATTTTCAAGATTTATATATTAATGGAAAGCGGAAAGTTCGTACTTTATAAAAATGTATAGTTATATAGGCCCATTACACTTTTGAAAAATGCCAACTTTGATAGGTCTGCGATGGCTGTATCAAAAGATATAGAGGTTTAAAGATAACGTAAGTTCAAAATAGCGCCACATCCACAGTTTTGATCGCATTTTCAAGATTTATATATTAATGGAAAGCGGAAAGTTCGTACTTTATAAAAATGTATAGTTATATAGGACCATTGCACTTTTGAAAAATGCCAACTTTGATAGGTCTGCGATGGCTGTATCAAAAGATATAGAGGTTTAAAGATAACGTAAGTTCAAAATAGCGCCACATCCACAGTTTTGATCGCATTTTCAAGATTTATATATTAATGGAAAGCGGAAAGTTCGTACTTTATAAAAATGTATAGTTATATAGGCCCATTACACTTTTGAAAAATGCCAACTTTGATAGGTCTGCGATGGCTGTATCAAAAGATATAGAGGTTTAAAGATAACGTAAGTTCAAAATAGCGCCACATCCACAGTTTTGATCGCATTTTCAAGATTTATATATTAATGGAAAGCGGAAAGTTCGTACTTTATAAAAATGTATAGTTATATAGGCCCATTGCACTTTTGAAAAATGCCAACTTTGATAGGTCTGCGATGGCTGTACCAAAAGATATAGAGGTTTAAAGATAACGTAAGTTCAAAATAGCGCCACATCCACAGTTTTGATTGCATTCTCAAGATTTATATATTAATGGAAAGCGGAAAGTGCGTACTTTCTAAAAATGTATAGTGATATAGGCCTATTGCACTTTTGAAAAATGCCAACTTTGATAGGTCTGCGATGGCTGTATCAAAAGATATAGAGGTTTAAAGATAACGTAAGTTCAAAATAGCGCCACATCCACAGTTTTGATCGCATTTTCAAGATTTATATATTATTGGAAAGCGGAAAGTTCGTACTTTCTAAAAATGTACAGTTATATAGGCCTATTGCATTTTTGAAAAATGCCAACTTTGATAGGTCTGCGATGGCTGTATCAAAAGATATAGAGGTTTAAAGATAACGTAAGTTCAAAATAGCGCCACATCCACAGTTTTGATCGCATTTTCAAGATTTATATATTAATGGAAAGCGGAAAGTTCGTACTTTCTAAAAATGTATAGTGATATAGGCCTATTGCACTTTTGAAAAATGCCAACTTTCATAGGTCTGCGATGGCTGTATCAAAAGATATAGAGGTTTAAAGATAACGTAAGTTCAAAATAGCGCCACATCCACAGTTTTGATCGCATTTTCAAGATTTATATATTAATGGAAAGCGGAAAGTTCGTACTTTCTAAAAATGTATAGTGATATAGACCTATTGCACTTTTGAAAAATGCCAACTTTGATAGGTCTGCGATGGCTGTATCAAAAGATATAGAGGTTTAAAGATAACGTAAGTTCAAAATAGCGCCACATCCACAGTTTTGATCGCATTTAATGGAAAGCGGAAAGTTCGTACTTTCTAAAAATGCATAGTTATATAGGCCCATTGCACTTTTGAAAAATGCCAACTTTCATAGGTCTGCGATGGCTGTATCAAAAGATATAGAGGTTTAAAGATAACGTAAGTTCAAAATAGCGCCACATCCACAGTTTTGATCGCATTTTCAAGATTTATATATTAATGGAAAGCGGAAATTTCGTACTTTATAAAACTGTATAGTTATATAGGACCATTGCACTTTTGAAAAATGCCAACTTTCATAGGTCTGCGATGGCTGTATCAAAAGATATAGAGGTTTAAAGATGAGGTAAGTTCAAAATAGCGCCACGTCCACAGTTTTGATCGCATTTTCAAGATTTATATATTAATGGAAAGCGGAAAGTTCGCACTTTATAAAAATGTATAGTTATATAGGACCATTGCACTTTTGAAAAATGCCAAGTTTGATAGGTCTGCGATGGCTGTATTAAAAGATATAGAGGTTTAAAGATAACGTAAGTTCAAAATAGCGCCACATCCACAGTTTTGATCGCATTTTCAAGAGTTATATATTAATGGAAAGCGGAAAGTTCGTACTTTATAAAAATGTATAGTTATATAGGCCCATTGCACTTTTGAAAAATGCCAACTTTGATAGGTCTGCGATGGCTGTATCAAAAGATATAGAGGTTTAAAGATAACGTAAGTTCAAAATAGCGCCACGTCCACAGTTTTGATCGCATTTTCAAGATTTATATATTAATGGAAAGCGGAAAGTTCGTACTTTATAAAAATGTATAGTTATATAGGACCATTGCACTTTTGAAAAATGCCAACTTTCATAGGTCTGCGATGGCTGTATCAAAAGATATAGAGGTTTAAAGATAACGTAAGTTCAAAATAGCGCCACGTCCACAGTTTTGATCGCATTTTCAAGATTTATATATTAATGGAAAACGGAAAGTTCGCACTTTATAAAAATGTATAGTTATATAGGACCATTGCACTTTTGAAAAATGCCAACTTTGATAGGTCTGCGATGGCTGTATCAAAAGATATAGAGGTTTAAAGATAACGTAAGTTCAAAATAGCGCCACATCCACAGTTTTGATCGCATTTTCAAGATTTATATATTAATGGAAAGCGGAAAGTTCGTACTTTCTAAAAATGTATAGTTATATAGGCCCATTGCACTTTTGAAAAATGCCAACTTTGATAGGTCTGCGATGGCTGTATCAAAATAGAGGTTTAAAGATAACGTAAGTTCAAAATAGCGCCACATCCACAGTTTTGATCGCATTTTCAAGAGTTATATATTAATGGAAAGCGGAAAGTTCGTACTTTATAAAAATGTATAGTTATATAGGCCCATTGCACTTTTGAAAAATGCCAACTTTGATAGGTCTGCGATGGCTGTATCAAAAGATATAGAGGTTTAAAGATAACGTAAGTTCAAAATAGCGCCACGTCCACAGTTTTGATCGCATTTTCAAGATTTATATATTAATGGAAAGCGGAAAGTTCGTACTTTATAAAAATGTATAGTTATATAGGACCATTGCACTTTTGAAAAATGCCAACTTTCATAGGTCTGCGATGGCTGTATCAAAAGATATAGAGGTTTAAAGATAACGTAAGTTCAAAATAGCGCCACGTCCACAGTTTTGATCGCATTTTCAAAATTTATATATTAATGGAAAACGGAAAGTTCGCACTTTATAAAAATGTATAGTTATATAGGACCATTGCACTTTTGAAAAATGCCAACTTTGATAGGTCTGCGATGGCTGTATCAAAAGATATAGAGGTTTAAAGATAACGTAAGTTCAAAATAGCGCCACATCCACAGTTTTGATCGCATTTTCAAGATTTATATATTAATGGAAAGCGGAAAGTTCGTACTTTCTAAAAATGTATAGTTATATAGGCCCATTGCACTTTTGAAAAATGCCAACTTTGATAGGTCTGCGATGGCTGTATCAAAAGATATAGAGGTTTAAAGATAACGTAAGTTCAAAATAGCGCCACGTCCACAGTTTTGATCGCATTTTAAAGATTTATATATTAATGGAAAGCGGAAAGTTCGCACTTTATAAAAATGTATAGTTATATAGCCCTATTGCACTTTTGAAAAATGCCAACTTTGATAGGTCTGCGATGGCTGTATCAAAAGATATAGAGGTTTAAAGATAACGTAAGTTCAAAATAGCGCCACATCCACAGTTTTGATCGCATTTTCAAGATTTATATATTAATGGAAAGCGGAAAGTTCGCACTTTATAAAAATGTATAGTTATAAAGGACCATTGCACTTTTGAAAAATGCCAACTTTGATAGGTCTGCGATGGCTGTATCAAAAGATATAGAGGTTTAAAGATAACGTAAGTTCAAAATAGCGCCACATCCACAGTTTTGATCGCATTTTCAAGATTTATATATTAATGGAAAGCGGAAAGTTCGTACTTTCTAAAAATGTATAGTTATATAGGCCCATTGCACTTTTGAAAAATGCCAACTTTGATAGGTCTGCGATGGCTGTATCAAAAGATATAGAGGTTTAAAGATAACGTAAGTTCAAAATAGCGCCACATCCACAGTTTTGATCGCATTTTCAAGATTTATATATTAATGGAAAGCGGAAAGTTCGCACTTTATAAAAATGTATAGTTATATAGGACCATTGCACTTTTGAAAAATGCCAACTTTGATAGGTCTGCGATGGCTGTATCAAAAGATATAGAGGTTTAAAGATAACGTAAGTTCAAAATAGCGCCACATCCACAGTTTTGATCGCATTTTCAAGATTTATATATTAATGGAAAGCGGAAAGTTCGTACTTTCTAAAAATGTATAGTTATATAGGCCCATTGCACTTTTGAAAAATGCCAACTTTGATAGGTCTGCGATGGCTGTATCAAAAGATATAGAGGTTTAAAGATAACGTAAGTTCAAAATAGCGCCACATCCACAGTTTTGATCGCATTTTCAAGATTTATATATTAATGGAAAGCGGAAAGTTCGTACTTTCTAAAAATGTATAGTTATATAGGCCCATTGCACTTTTGAAAAATGCCAACTTTGATAGGTCTGCGATGGCTGTATCAAAAGATATAGAGGTTTAAAGATAACGTAAGTTCAAAATAGCGCCACATCCACAGTTTTGATCGCATTTTCAAGATTTATATATTAATGGAAAGCGGAAAGTTCGTACTTTCTAAAAATGTATAGTTATATAGGACCATTGCACTTTTGAAAAATGCCAACTTTGATAGGTCTGCGATGGCTGTATCAAAAGATATAGAGGTTTAAAGATAACGTAAGTTCAAAATAGCGCCACATCCACAGTTTTGATCGCATTTTCAAGATGTATATATTAATGGAAAGCGGAAAGTTCGTACTTTCTAAAAATGTATAGTTGTATAGGCCTATTGCACTTTTGAAAAATGCCAACTTTGATAGGTCTGCGATGGCTGTATCAAAAGATATAGAGGTTTAAAGATAACGTAAGATCAAAATAGCGCCACATCCACAGTTTTGATCGCATTTTCAAGATTTATATATTAATGGAAAGCGGAAAGTTCGTACTTTATAAAAATGTATAGTTATATAGGCCTATTGCACTTTTGAAAAATGCCAACTTTCATAGGTCTGCGATGGCTGTATCAAAAGATATAGAGGTTTAAAGATAACGTAAGTTCAAAATAGCGCCACATCCACAGTTTTGATCGCATTTTCAAGATTTATATATTAATGGAAAGCGGAAAGTTCGTACTTTCTAAAAATGTATAGTTATATAGGCCCATTGCACTTTTGAAAAATGCCAACTTTGATAGGTCTGCGATGGCTGTATCAAAAGATATAGAGGTTTAAAGATAACGTAAGTTCAAAATAGCGCCACATCCACAGTTTTGATCGCATTTTCAAGATTTATATATTAATGGAAAGCGGAAAGTTCGTACTTTCTAAAAATGTATAGTTATATAGGACCATTGCACTTTTGAAAAATGCCAACTTTGATAGGTCTGCCATGGCTGTATCAAAAGATATAGAGGTTTAAAGATAACGTAAGTTCAAAATAGCGCCACATCCACAGTTTTGATCGCATTTTCAAGATTTATATATTAATGGAAAGCGGAAAGTTCGTACTTTATAAAAATGTATAGTTATATAGGCCCATTGCACTTTTGAAAAATGCCAACTTTGATAGGTCTGCGATGGCTGTATCAAAAGATATAGAGGTTTAAAGATAACGTAAGTTCAAAATAGCGCCACATCCACAGTTTTGATCGCATTTTCAAGATTTATATATTAATGGAAAGCGGAAAGTTCGCACTTTATAAAAATGTATAGTTATATAGGACCATTGCACTTTTGAAAAATGCCAACTTTGATAGGTCTGCGATGGCTGTATCAAAAGATATAGAGGTTTAAAGATAACGTAAGTTCAAAATAGCGCCACATCCACAGTTTTGATCGCATTTTCAAGATTTATATATTAATGGAAAGCGGAAAGTTCGTACTTTCTAAAAATGTATAGTTATATAGGCCCATTGCACTTTTGAAAAATGCCAACTTTGATAGGTCTGCGATGGCTGTATCAAAAGATATAGAGGTTTAAAGATAACGTAAGTTCAAAATAGCGCCACGTCCACAGTTTTGATCGCATTTTCAAGATTTATATATTAATGGAAAGCGGAAAGTTCGCACTTTATAAAAATGTATAGTTATATAGGCCTATTGCACTTTTGAAAAATGCCAACTTTCATAGGTCTGCGATGGCTGTATCAAAAGATATAGAGGTTTAAAGATAACGTAAGTTCAAAATAGCGCCACGTCCACAGTTTTGATCGCATTTTCAAGATTTATATATTAATGGAAAGCGGAAAGTTCGCACTTTATAAAAATGTATAGTTATATAGGACCATTGCACTTTTGAAAAATGCCAACTTTGATAGGTCTGCGATGGCTGTATCAAAAGATATAGAGGTTTAAAGATAACGTAAGTTCAAAATAGCGCCACATCCACAGTTTTGATCGCATTTTCAAGATTTATATATTAATGGAAAGCGGAAAGTTCGTACTTTATAAAAATGAAGAGTTATATAGGCCCATTGCACTTTTGAAAAATGCCAACTTTGATAGGTCTGCGATGGCTGTATCAAAAGATATAGAGGTTTAAAGATAACGTAAGTTCAAAATAGCGCCACATCCACAGTTTTGATCGCATTTTCAAGATTTATATATTAATGGAAAGCGGAAAGTTCGCACTTTATAAAAATGTATAGTTATATAGGACCATTGCACTTTTGAAAAATGCCAACTTTGATAGGTCTGCGATGGCTGTATCAAAAGATATAGAGGTTTAAAGATAACGTAAGTTCAAAATAGCGCCACATCCACAGTTTTGATCGCATTTTCAAGATTTATATATTAATGGAAAGCGGAAAGTTCGTACTTTCTAAAAATGTATAGTTATATAGGCCCATTGCACTTTTGAAAAATGCCAACTTTGATAGGTCTGCGATGGCTGTATCAAAAGATATAGAGGTTTAAAGATAACGTAAGTTCAAAATAGCGCCACATCCACAGTTTTGATCGCATTTTCAAGATTTATATATTAATGGAAAGCGGAAATTTCGTACTTTATAAAAATGTATAGTTATATAGGACCATTGCACTTTTGAAAAATGCCAACTTTGATAGGTCTGCGATGGCTGTATCAAAAGATATAGAGGTTTAAAGATAACGTAAGTTCAAAATAGCGCCACATCCACAGTTTTGATCGCATTTTCAAGATTTATATATTAATGGAAAGCGGAAAGTTCGTACTTTCTAAAAATGTATAGTTATATAGGCCTATTGCACTTTTGAAAAATGCCAACTTTGATAGGTCTGCGATGGCTGTATCAAAAGATATAGAGGTTTAAAGATAACGTAAGATCAAAATAGCGCCACATCCACAGTTTTGATCGCATTTTCAAGATTTATATATTAATGGAAAGCGGAAAGTTCGTACTTTATAAAAATGTATAGTTATATAGGCCTATTGCACTTTTGAAAAATGCCAACTTTCATAGGTCTGCGATGGCTGTATAAAAAGATATAGAGGTTTAAAGATAACGTAAGTTCAAAATAGCGCCACATCCACAGTTTTGATCGCATTTTCAAGATTTATATATTAATGGAAAGCGGAAAGTTCTTACTTTATAAAAATGTATAGTTATATAGGCCTATTGCACTTTTGAAAAATGCCAACTTTCATAGGTCTGCGATGGCTGTATAAAAAGATATAGAGGTTTAAAGATAACGTAAGTTCAAAATAGCGCCACATCCACAGTTTTGATCGCATTTTCAAGATTTATATATTAATGGAAAGCGGAAAGTTCGTACTTTCTAAAAATGTATAGTTATATAGGCCCATTGCACTTTTGAAAAATGCCAACTTTGATAGGTCTGCGATGGCTGTATCAAAAGATATAGAGGTTTAAAGATAACGTAAGTTCAAAATAGCGCCACATCCACAGTTTTGATCGCATTTTCAAGATTTATATATTAATGGAAAGCGGAAAGTTCGTACTTTCTAAAAATGTATAGTTATATAGGCCCATTGCACTTTTGAAAAATGCCAACTTTGATAGGTCTGCGATGGCTGTATCAAAAGATATAGAGGTTTAAAGATAACGTAAGTTCAAAATAGCGCCACATCCACAGTTTTAATCGCATTTTCAAGATTTATATATTAATGGAAAGCGGAAAGTTCGTACTTTCTAAAAGTGTATAGTTATATAGGCCCATTGCACTTTTGAAAAATGCCAACTTTGATAGGTCTGCGATGGCTGTATCAAAAGATATAGAGGTTTAAAGATAACGTAAGTTCAAAATAGCGCCACATCCACAGTGTTGATCGCATTTTCAAGATTTATATATTAATGGAAAGCGGAAAGTTCGTACTTTATAAAAATTTATAGTTATATAGGCCCATTGCACTTTTGAAAAATGCCAACTTTGATAGGTCCGCAATGGCTGTATCAAAAGATATAGAGGTTTAAAGATAAAATAGCGCCACATCCACAGTTTTGATCGCATTTTCAAGATTTATATATTAATGGAAAGCGGAAAGTTCGTACTTTCTAAAAATGTATAGTTATATAGGCCCATTGCACTTTTGAAAAATGCCAACTTTGATAGGTCTGCGATGGCTGTATCAAAAGATATAGAGGTTTAAAGATAACGTAAGTTCAAAATAGCCCCACATCCACAGTTTTGATCGCATTTTCAAGATTTATATATTAATGGAAAGCGGAAAGTTCGCACTTTATAAAAATGTATAGTTATATAGGACCATTGCACTTTTGAAAAATGCCAACTTTGATAGGTCTGCGATGGCTGTATCAAAAGATATAGAGGTTTAAAGATAACGTAAGTTCAAAATAGCGCCACATCCACAGTTTTGATCGCATTTTCAAGATTTATATATTAATGGAAAGCGGAAAGTTCGTACTTTCTAAAAATGTATAGTTATATAGGCCCATTGCACTTTTGAAAAATGCCAACTTTGATAGGTCTGCGATGGCTGTATCAAAAGATATAGAGGTTTAAAGATAACGTAAGTTCAAAATAGCGCCACATCCACAGTTTTGATCGCATTTTCAAGATTTATATATTAATGGAAAGCGGAAAGTTCGTACTTTCTAAAAATGTATAGTTATATAGGACCATTGCACTTTTGAAAAATGCCAACTTTGATAGGTCTGCGATGGCTGTATCAAAAGATATAGAGGTTTAAAGATAACGTAAGTTCAAAATAGCGCCACATCCACAGTTTTGATCGCATTTTCAAGATTTATATATTAATGGAAAGCGGAAAGTTCGTACTTTATAAAAATGTATAGTTATATAGGCCTATTGCACTTTTGAAAAATGCCAACTTTGATAGGTCTGCGATGGCTGTATCAAAAGATATAGAGGTTTAAAGATAACGTAAGATCAAAATAGCGCCACATCCACAGTTTTGATCGCATTTTCAAGATTTATATATTAATGGAAAGCGGAAAGTTCGTACTTTATAAAAATGTATAGTTATATAGGCCTATTGCACTTTTGAAAAATGCCAACTTTCATAGGTCTGCGATGGCTGTATAAAAAGATATAGAGGTTTAAAGATAACGTAAGTTCAAAATAGCGCCACATCCACAGTTTTGATCGCATTTTCAAGATTTATATATTAATGGAAAGCAGAAAGTTCGTACTTTCTAAAAATGTATAGTTATATAGGCCCATTGCACTTTTGAAAAATGCCAACTTTGATAGGTCTGCGATGGCTGTATCAAAAGATATAGAGGTTTAAAGATAACGTAAGTTCAAAATAGCGCCACATCCACAGTTTTGATCGCATTTTCAAGATTTATATATTAATGGAAAGCGGAAAGTTCGTACTTTCTAAAAATGTATAGTTATATAGGCCTATTGCACTTTTGAAAAATGCCAACTTTGATAGGTCTGCGATGGCTGTATCAAAAGATATAGAGGTTTAAAGATAACGTAAGTTCAAAATAGCGCCACATCCACAGTTTTGATCGCATTTTCAAGATTTATATATTAATGGAAAGCGGAAAGTTCGTACTTTATAAAAATGTATAGTTATATAGTCCCATTGCACTTTTGAAAAATGCCAACTTTGATAGGTCTGCGATGGCTGTATCAAAAGATATAGAGGTTTAAAGATAACGTAAGTTCAAAATAGCGCCACATCCACAGTTTTGATCGCATTTTCAAGATTTATATATTAATGGAAAGCGGAAAGTTCGCACTTTATAAAAATGTATAGTTATATAGGACCATTGCACTTTTGAAAAATGCCAACTTTGATAGGTCTGCGATGGCTGTATCAAAAGATATAGAGGTTTAAAGATAACGTAAGTTCAAAATAGCGCCACATCCACAGTTTTGATCGCATTTTCAAGATTTATATATTAATGGAAAGCGGAAAGTTCGTACTTTCTAAAAATGTATAGTTATATAGGCCCATTGCACTTTTGAAAAATGCCAACTTTGATAGGTCTGCGATGGCTGTATCAAAAGATATAGAGGTTTAAAGATAACGTAAGTTCAAAATAGCGCCACGTCCACAGTTTTGATCGCATTTTCAAGATTTATATATTAATGGAAAGCGGAAAGTTCGCACTTTATAAAAATGTATAGTTATATAGGCCTATTGCACTTTTGAAAAATGCCAACTTTCATAGGTCTGCGATGGCTGTATCAAAAGATATAGAGGTTTAAAGATAACGTAAGTTCAAAATAGCGCCACGTCCACAGTTTTGATCGCATTTTCAAGATTTATATATTAATGGAAAGCGGAAAGTTCGCACTTTATAAAAATGTATAGTTATATAGGACCATTGCACTTTTGAAAAATGCCAACTTTGATAGGTCTGCGATGGCTGTATCAAAAGATATAGAGGTTTAAAGATAACGTAAGTTCAAAATAGCGCCACATCCACAGTTTTGATCGCATTTTCAAGATTTATATATTAATGGAAAGCGGAAAGTTCGTACTTTATAAAAATGAAGAGTTATATAGGCCCATTGCACTTTTGAAAAATGCCAACTTTGATAGGTCTGCGATGGCTGTATCAAAAGATATAGAGGTTTAAAGATAACGTAAGTTCAAAATAGCGCCACATCCACAGTTTTGATCGCATTTTCAAGATTTATATATTAATGGAAAGCGGAAAGTTCGCACTTTATAAAAATGTATAGTTATATAGGACCATTGCACTTTTGAAAAATGCCAACTTTGATAGGTCTGCGATGGCTGTATCAAAAGATATAGAGGTTTAAAGATAACGTAAGTTCAAAATAGCGCCACATCCACAGTTTTGATCGCATTTTCAAGATTTATATATTAATGGAAAGCGGAAAGTTCGTACTTTCTAAAAATGTATAGTTATATAGGCCCATTGCACTTTTGAAAAATGCCAACTTTGATAGGTCTGCGATGGCTGTATCAAAAGATATAGAGGTTTAAAGATAACGTAAGTTCAAAATAGCGCCACATCCACAGTTTTGATCGCATTTTCAAGATTTATATATTAATGGAAAGCGGAAATTTCGTACTTTATAAAAATGTATAGTTATATAGGACCATTGCACTTTTGAAAAATGCCAACTTTGATAGGTCTGCGATGGCTGTATCAAAAGATATAGAGGTTTAAAGATAACGTAAGTTCAAAATAGCGCCACATCCACAGTTTTGATCGCATTCTCAAGATTTATATATTAATGGAAAGCGGAAAGTTCGCACTTTATAAAAATGTATAGTTATATAGGACCATTGCACTTTTGAAAAATGCCAACTTTGATAGGTCTGCGATGGCTGTATCAAAAGATATAGAGGTTTAAAGATAACGTAAGTTCAAAATAGCGCCACATCCACAGTTTTGATCGCATTTTCAAGATTTATATATTAATGGAAAGCGGAAAGTTCGTACTTTATAAAAATGTATAGTTATATAGGCCCATTGCACTTTTGAAAAATGCCAACTTTGATAGGTCTGCGATGGCTGTATCAAAAGATATAGAGGTTTAAAGATAACGTAAGTTCAAAATAGCGCCACATCCACAGTTTTGATCGCATTTTCAAGATTTATATATTAATGGAAAGCGGAAAGTTCGTACTTTCTAAAAATGTATAGTTATATAGGCCCATTGCACTTTTGAAAAATGCCAACTTTGATAGGTCTGCGATGGCTGTATCAAAAGATATAGAGGTTTAAAGATAACGTAAGTTCAAAATAGCGCCACATCCACAGTTTTGATCGCATTTTCAAGATTTATATATTAATGGAAAGCAGAAAGTTCGTACTTTCTAAAAATGTATAGTTATATAGGCCCATTGCACTTTTGAAAAATGCCAACTTTGATAGGTCTGCGATGGCTGTATCAAAAGATATAGAGGTTTAAAGATAACGTAAGTTCAAAATAGCGCCACATCCACAGTTTTGATCGCATTTTCAAGATTTATATATTAATGGAAAGCGGAAAGTTCGTACTTTCTAAAAATGTATAGTTATATAGGCCTATTGCACTTTTGAAAAATGCCAACTTTGATAGGTCTGCGATGGCTGTATCAAAAGATATAGAGGTTTAAAGATAACGTAAGTTCAAAATAGCGCCACGTCCACAGTTTTGATCGCATTTTCAAGATTTATATATTAATGGAAAGCGGAAAGTTCGCACTTTATAAAAATGTATAGTTATATAGGCCTATTGCACTTTTGAAAAATGCCAACTTTCATAGGTCTGCGATGGCTGTATCAAAAGATATAGAGGTTTAAAGATAACGTAAGTTCAAAATAGCGCCACGTCCACAGTTTTGATCGCATTTTCAAGATTTATATATTAATGGAAAGCGGAAAGTTCGCACTTTATAAAAATGTATAGTTATATAGGACCATTGCACTTTTGAAAAATGCCAACTTTGATAGGTCTGCGATGGCTGTATCAAAAGATATAGAGGTTTAAAGATAACGTAAGTTCAAAATAGCGCCACATCCACAGTTTTGATCGCATTTTCAAGATTTATATATTAATGGAAAGCGGAAAGTTCGTACTTTATAAAAATGAAGAGTTATATAGGCCCATTGCACTTTTGAAAAATGCCAACTTTGATAGGTCTGCGATGGCTGTATCAAAAGATATAGAGGTTTAAAGATAACGTAAGTTCAAAATAGCGCCACATCCACAGTTTTGATCGCATTTTCAAGATTTATATATTAATGGAAAGCGGAAAGTTCGCACTTTATAAAAATGTATAGTTATATAGGACCATTGCACTTTTGAAAAATGCCAACTTTGATAGGTCTGCGATGGCTGTATCAAAAGATATAGAGGTTTAAAGATAACGTAAGTTCAAAATAGCGCCACATCCACAGTTTTGATTGCATTTTCAAGATTTATATATTAATGGAAAGCGGAAAGTTCGTACTTTCTAAAAATGTATAGTTATATAGGCCCATTGCACTTTTGAAAAATGCCAACTTTGATAGGTCTGCGATGGCTGTATCAAAAGATATAGAGGTTTAAAGATAACGTAAGTTCAAAATAGCGCCACATCCACAGTTTTGATCGCATTTTCAAGATTTATATATTAATGGAAAGCGGAAATTTCGTACTTTATAAAAATGTATAGTTATATAGGACCATTGCACTTTTGAAAAATGCCAACTTTGATAGGTCTGCGATGGCTGTATCAAAAGATATAGAGGTTTAAAGATAACGTAAGTTCAAAATAGCGCCACATCCACAGTTTTGATCGCATTCTCAAGATTTATATATTAATGGAAAGCGGAAAGTTCGCACTTTATAAAAATGTATAGTTATATAGGACCATTGCACTTTTGAAAAATGCCAACTTTGATAGGTCTGCGATGGCTGTATCAAAAGATATAGAGGTTTAAAGATAACGTAAGTTCAAAATAGCGCCACATCCACAGTTTTGATCGCATTTTCAAGATTTATATATTAATGGAAAGCGGAAAGTTCGTACTTTATAAAAATGTATAGTTATATAGGCCCATTGCACTTTTGAAAAATGCCAACTTTGATAGGTCTGCGATGGCTGTATCAAAAGATATAGAGGTTTAAAGATAACGTAAGTTCAAAATAGCGCCACATCCACAGTTTTGATCGCATTTTCAAGATTTATATATTAATGGAAAGCGGAAAGTTCGTACTTTCTAAAAATGTATAGTTATATAGGCCCATTGCACTTTTGAAAAATGCCAACTTTGATAGGTCTGCGATGGCTGTATCAAAAGATATAGAGGTTTAAAGATAACGTAAGTTCAAAATAGCGCCACATCCACAGTTTTGATCGCATTTTCAAGATTTATATATTAATGGAAAGCAGAAAGTTCGTACTTTCTAAAAATGTATAGTTATATAGGCCCATTGCACTTTTGAAAAATGCCAACTTTGATAGGTCTGCGATGGCTGTATCAAAAGATATAGAGGTTTAAAGATAACGTAAGTTCAAAATAGCGCCACATCCACAGTTTTGATCGCATTTTCAAGATTTATATATTAATGGAAAGCGGAAAGTTCGTACTTTCTAAAAATGTATAGTTATATAGGCCTATTGCACTTTTGAAAAATGCCAACTTTGATAGGTCTGCGATGGCTGTATCAAAAGATATAGAGGTTTAAAGATAACGTAAGTTCAAAATAGCGCCACGTCCACAGTTTTGATCGCATTTTCAAGATTTATATATTAATGGAAAGCGGAAAGTTCGCACTTTATAAAAATGTATAGTTATATAGGCCTATTGCACTTTTGAAAAATGCCAACTTTGATAGGTCTGCGATGGCTGTATCAAAAGATATAGAGGTTTAAAGATAACGTAAGTTCAAAATAGCGCCACATCCACAGTTTTGATCGCATTTTCAAGATTTATATATTAATGGAAAGCGGAAAGTTCGTACTTTCTAAAAATGTATAGTTATATAGGCCCATTGCACTTTTGAAAAATGCCAACTTTGATAGGTCTGCGATGGCTGTATCAAAAGATATAGAGGTTTAAAGATAACGTAAGTTCAAAATAGCGCCACATCCACAGTTTTGATCGCATTTTCAAGATTTATATATTAATGGAAAGCGGAAAGTTCGTACTTTCTAAAAATGTATAGTTATATAGGCCTATTGCACTTTTGAAAAATGCCAACTTTCATAGGTCTGCGATGGCTGTATAAAAAGATATAGAGGTTTAAAGATAACGTAAGTTCAAAATAGCGCCACATCCACAGTTTTGATCGCATTTTCAAGATTTATATATTAATGGAAAGCGCAAAGTTCGTACTTTCTAAAAATGTATAGTTATATAGGCCCATTGCACTTTTGAAAAATGCCAACTTTGATAGGTCTGCGATGGCTGTATCAAAAGATATAGAGGTTTAAAGATAACGTAAGTTCAAAATAGCGCCACATCCACAGTTTTGATCGCATTTTCAAGATTTATATATTAATGGAAAGCGGAAAGTTCGTACTTTCTAAAAATGTATAGTTATATAGGCCCATTGCACTTTTGAAAAATGCCAACTTTGATAGGTCTGCGATGGCTGTATCAAAAGATATAGAGGTTTAAAGATAACGTAAGTTCAAAATAGCGCCACATCCACAGTTTTGATCGCATTTTCAAGATTTATATATTAATGGAAAGCGGAAAGTTCGTACTTTCTAAAAATGTATAGTTATATAGGCCTATTGCACTTTTGAAAAATGCCAACTTTCATAGGTCTGCGATGGCTGTATAAAAAGATATAGAGGTTTAAAGATAACGTAAGTTCAAAATAGCGCCACATCCACAGTTTTGATCGCATTTTCAAGATTTATATATTAATGGAAAGCGGAAAGTTCGCACTTTATAAAAATGTATAGTTATATAGGACCATTGCACTTTTGAAAAATGCCAACTTTGATAGGTCTGCGATGGCTGTATCAAAAGATATAGAGGTTTAAAGATAACGTAAGTTCAAAATAGCGCCACATCCACAGTTTTGATCGCATTTTCAAGATTTATATATTAATGGAAAGCGGAAAGTTCGTACTTTCTAAAAATGTATAGTTATATAGGCCCATTGCACTTTTGAAAAATGTCAACTTTGATAGGTCTGCGATGGCTGTATCAAAAGATATAGAGGTTTAAAGATAACGTAAGTTCAAAATAGCGCCACGTCCACAGTTTTGATCGCATTTTCAAGATTTATATATTAATGGAAAGCGGAAAGTTCGCACTTTATAAAAATGTATAGTTATATAGGCCTATTGCACTTTTGAAAAATGCCAACTTTCATAGGTCTGCGATGGCTGTATCAAAAGATATAGAGGTTTAAAGATAACGTAAGTTCAAAATAGCGCCACGTCCACAGTTTTGATCGCATTTTCAAGATTTATATATTAATGGAAAGCGGAAAGTTCGTACTTTCTAAAAATGTATAGTTATATAGGCCTATTGCACTTTTGAAAAATGCCAACTTTGATAGGTCTGCGATGGCTGTATCAAAAGATATAGAGGTTTAAAGATAACGTAAGTTCAAAATAGCGCCACATCCACAGTTTTGATCGCATTTTCAAGATTTATATATTAATGGAAAGCGGAAAGTTCGTACTTTCTAAAAATGTATAGTTATATAGGCCCATTGCACTTTTGAAAAATGCCAACTTTGATAGGTCTGCGATGGCTGTATAAAAAGATATAGAGGTTTAAAGATAACGTAAGTTCAAAATAGCGCCACATCCACAGTTTTGATCGCATTTTCAAGATTTATATATTAATGGAAAGCGGAAAGTTCGTACTTTCTAAAAATGTATAGTTATATAGGCCCATTGCACTTTTGAAAAATGCCAACTTTGATAGGTCTGCGATGGCTGTATAAAAAGATATAGAGGTTTAAAGATAACGTAAGTTCAAAATAGCGCCACGTCCACAGTTTTGATCGCATTTTCAAGATTTATATATTAATGGAAAGCGGAAAGTTCGTACTTTCTAAAAATGTATAGTTATATAGGCCCATTGCACTTTTGAAAAATGCCAACTTTGATAGGTCTGCGATGGCTGTATAAAAAGATATAGAGGTTTAAAGATAACGTAAGTTCAAAATAGCGCCACATCCACAGTTTTGATCGCATTTTCAAGATTTATATATTAATGGAAAGCGGAAAGTTCGTACTTTCTAAAAATGTATAGTTATATAGGCCCATTGCACTTTTGAAAAATGCCAACTTTGATAGGTCTGCGATGGCTGTATCAAAAGATATAGAGGTTTAAAGATAACGTAAGTTCAAAATAGCGCCACATCCACAGTTTTGATCGCATTTTCAAGATTTATATATTAATGGAAAGCGGAAAGTTCGCACTTTCTAAAAATGTATAGTTATATAGGCCCATTGCACTTTTGAAAAATGCCAACTTTGATAGGTCTGCGATGGCTGTATCAAAAGATATAGAGGTTTAAAGATAACGTAAGTTCAAAATAGCGCCACATCCACAGTTTTGATCGCATTTTCAAGATTTATATATTAATGGAAAGCGGAAAGTTCGTACTTTCTAAAAATGTATAGTTATATAGGCCCATTGCACTTTTGAAAAATGCCAACTTTGATAGGTCTGCGATGGCTGTATCAAAAGATATAGAGGTTTAAAGATAACGTAAGTTCAAAATAGCGCCACATCCACAGTTTTGATCGCATTTTCAAGATTTATATATTAATGGAAAGCGGAAAGTTCGTACTTTCTAAAAATGTATAGTTATATAGGCCTATTGCACTTTTGAAAAATGCCAACTTTCATAGGTCTGCGATGGCTGTATAAAAAGATATAGAGGTTTAAAGATAACGTAAGTTCAAAATAGCGCCACATCCACAGTTTTGATCGCATTTTCAAGATTTATATATTAATGGAAAGCGGAAAGTTCGCACTTTATAAAAATGTATAGTTATATAGGACCATTGCACTTTTGAAAAATGCCAACTTTGATAGGTCTGCGATGGCTGTATCAAAAGATATAGAGGTTTAAAGATAACGTAAGTTCAAAATAGCGCCACATCCACAGTTTTGATCGCATTTTCAAGATTTATATATTAATGGAAAGCGGAAAGTTCGTACTTTCTAAAAATGTATAGTTATATAGGCCCATTGCACTTTTGAAAAATGTCAACTTTGATAGGTCTGCGATGGCTGTATCAAAAGATATAGAGGTTTAAAGATAACGTAAGTTCAAAATAGCGCCACGTCCACAGTTTTGATCGCATTTTCAAGATTTATATATTAATGGAAAGCGGAAAGTTCGCACTTTATAAAAATGTATAGTTATATAGGCCTATTGCACTTTTGAAAAATGCCAACTTTCATAGGTCTGCGATGGCTGTATCAAAAGATATAGAGGTTTAAAGATAACGTAAGTTCAAAATAGCGCCACGTCCACAGTTTTGATCGCATTTTCAAGATTTATATATTAATGGAAAGCGGAAAGTTCGTACTTTCTAAAAATGTATAGTTATATAGGCCTATTGCACTTTTGAAAAATGCCAACTTTGATAGGTCTGCGATGGCTGTATCAAAAGATATAGAGGTTTAAAGATAACGTAAGTTCAAAATAGCGCCACATCCACAGTTTTGATCGCATTTTCAAGATTTATATATTAATGGAAAGCGGAAAGTTCGTACTTTATAAAAATGTATAGTTATATAGGCCCATTGCACTTTTGAAAAATGCCAACTTTGATAGGTCTGCGATGGCTGTATCAAAAGATATAGAGGTTTAAAGATAACGTAAGTTCAAAATAGCGCCACGTCCACAGTTTTGATCGCATTTTCAAGATTTATATATTAATGGAAAGCGGAAAGTTCGCACTTTATAAAAATGTATAGTTATATAGGCCTATTGCACTTTTGAAAAATGCCAACTTTCATAGGTCTGCGATGGCTGTATCAAAAGATATAGAGGTTTAAATATAACGTAAGTTCAAAATAGCGCCACGTCCACAGTTTTGATCGCATTTTCAAGATTTATATATTAATGGAAAGCGGAAAGTTCGCACTTTATAAAAATGTATAGTTATATAGGACCATTGCACTTTTGAAAAATGCCAACTTTGATAGGTCTGCGATGGCTGTATCAAAAGATATAGAGGTTTAAAGATAACGTAAGTTCAAAATAGCGCCACATCCACAGTTTTGATCGCATTTTCAAGATTTATATATTAATGGAAAGCGGAAAGTTCGTACTTTATAAAAATGAAGAGTTATATAGGCCCATTGCACTTTTGAAAAATGCCAACTTTGATAGGTCTGCGATGGCTGTATCAAAAGATATAGAGGTTTAAAGATAACGTAAGTTCAAAATAGCGCCACATCCACAGTTTTGATCGCATTTTCAAGATTTATATATTAATGGAAAGCGGAAAGTTCGCACTTTATAAAAATGTATAGTTATATAGGACCATTGCACTTTTGAAAAATGCCAACTTTGATAGGTCTGCGATGGCTGTATCAAAAGATATAGAGGTTTAAAGATAACGTAAGTTCAAAATAGCGCCACATCCACAGTTTTGATCGCATTTTCAAGATTTATGTATTAATGGAAAGCGGAAAGTTCGTACTTTCTAAAAATGTATAGTTATATAGGCCCATTGCACTTTTGAAAAATGCCAACTTTGATAGGTCTGCGATGGCTGTATCAAAAGATATAGAGGTTTAAAGATAACGTAAGTTCAAAATAGCGCCACATCCACAGTTTTGATCGCATTTTCAAGATTTATATATTAATGGAAAGCGGAAATTTCGTACTTTATAAAAATGTATAGTTATATAGGACCATTGCACTTTTGAAAAATGCCAACTTTGATAGGTCTGCGATGGCTGTATCAAAAGATATAGAGGTTTAAAGATAACGTAAGTTCAAAATAGCGCCACATCCACAGTTTTGATCGCATTCTCAAGATTTATATATTAATGGAAAGCGGAAAGTTCGCACTTTATAAAAATGTATAGTTATATAGGACCATTGCACTTTTGAAAATGCCAACTTTGATAGGTCTGCGATGGCTGTATCAAAAGATATAGAGGTTTAAAGATAACGTAAGTTCAAAATAGCGCCACATCCACAGTTTTGATCGCATTTTCAAGATTTATATATTAATGGAAAGCGGAAAGTTCGTACTTTATAAAAATGTATAGTTATATAGGCCCATTGCACTTTTGAAAAATGACAACTTTGATAGGTCTGCGATGGCTGTATCAAAAGATATAGAGGTTTAAAGATAGCGTAAGTTCAAAATAGCGCCACATCCACAGTTTTGATCGCATTTTCAAGATTTATATATTAATGGAAAGCGGAAAGTTCGTACTTTCTAAAAATGTATAGTTATATAGGCCCATTGCACTTTTGAAAAATGCCAACTTTGATAGGTCTGCGATGGCTGTATCAAAAGATATAGAGGTTTAAATATAACGTAAGTTCAAAATAGCGCCACATCCACAGTTTTGATCGCATTTTCAAGATTTATATATTAATGGAAAGCGGAAAGTTCGTACTTTCTAAAAATGTATAGTTATATAGGCCTATTGCACTTTTGAAAAATGCCAACTTTGATAGGTCTGCGATGGCTGTATCAAAAGATATAGAGGTTTAAAGATAACGTAAGTTCAAAATAGCGCCACATCCACAGTTTTGATCGCATTTTCAAGATTTATATATTAATGGAAAGCGGAAAGTTCGTACTTTATAAAAATGTATAGTTATATAGGCCCATTGCACTTTTGAAAAATGCCAACTTTGATAGGTCTGCGATGGCTGTATCAAAAGATATAGAGGTTTAAAGATAACGTAAGTTCAAAATAGCGCCACATCCACAGTTTTGATCGCATTTTCAAGATTTATATATTAATGGAAAGCGGAAAGTTCGCACTTTATAAAAATGTATAGTTATATAGGACCATTGCACTTTTGAAAAATGCCAACTTTGATAGGTCTGCGATGGCTGTATCAAAAGATATAGAGGTTTAAAGATAACGTAAGTTCAAAATAGCGCCACATCCACAGTTTTGATCGCATTTTCAAGATTTATATATTAATGGAAAGCGGAAAGTTCGTACTTTCTAAAAATGTATAGTTATATAGGCCCATTGCACTTTTGAAAAATGCCAACTTTGATAGGTCTGCGATGGCTGTATCAAAAGATATAGAGGTTTAAAGATAACGTAAGTTCAAAATAGCGCCACGTCCACAGTTTTGATCGCATTTTCAAGATTTATATATTAATGGAAAGCGGAAAGTTCGCACTTTATAAAAATGTATAGTTATATAGGCCTATTGCACTTTTGAAAAATGCCAACTTTCATAGGTCTGCGATGGCTGTATCAAAAGATATAGAGGTTTAAAGATAACGTAAGTTCAAAATAGCGCCACGTCCACAGTTTTGATCGCATTTTCAAGATTTATATATTAATGGAAAGCGGAAAGTTCGCACTTTATAAAAATGTATAGTTATATAGGACCATTGCACTTTTGAAAAATGCCAACTTTGATAGGTCTGCGATGGCTGTATCAAAAGATATAGAGGTTTAAAGATAACGTAAGTTCAAAATAGCGCCACATCCACAGTTTTGATCGCATTTTCAAGATTTATATATTAATGGAAAGCGGAAAGTTCGTACTTTATAAAAATGAAGAGTTATGTAGGCCCATTGCACTTTTGAAAAATGCCAACTTTGATAGGTCTGCGATGGCTGTATCAAAAGATATAGAGGTTTAAAGATAACGTAAGTTCAAAATAGCGCCACATCCACAGTTTTGATCGCATTTTCAAGATTTATATATTAATGGAAAGCGGAAAGTTCGCACTTTATAAAAATATATAGTTATATAGGACCATTGCACTTTTGAAAAATGCCAACTTTGATAGGTCTGCGATGGCTGTATCAAAAGATATAGAGGTTTAAAGATAACGTAAGTTCAAAATAGCGCCACATCCACAGTTTTGATCGCATTTTCAAGATTTATATATTAATGGAAAGCGGAAATTTCGTACTTTATAAAAATGTATAGTTATATAGGACCATTGCACTTTTGAAAAATGCCAACTTTGATAGGTCTGCGATGGCTGTATCAAAAGATATAGAGGTTTAAAGATAACGTAAGTTCAAAATAGCGCCACATCCACAGTTTTGATCGCATTCTCAAGATTTATATATTAATGGAAAGCGGAAAGTTCGCACTTTATAAAAATGTATAGTTATATAGGACCATTGCACTTTTGAAAAATGCCAACTTTGATAGGTCTGCGATGGCTGTATCAAAAGATATAGAGGTTTAAAGATAACGTAAGTTCAAAATAGCGCCACATCCACAGTTTTGATCGCATTTTCAAGATTTATATATTAATGGAAAGCGGAAAGTTCGTACTTTCTAAAAATGTATAGTTATATAGGCCCATTGCACTTTTGAAAAATGCCAACTTTGATAGGTCTGCGATGGCTGTATCAAAAGATATAGAGGTTTAAAGATAACGTAAGTTCAAAATAGCGCCACATCCACAGTTTTGATCGCATTTTCAAGATTTATATATTAATGGAAAGCGGAAAGTTCGTACTTTCTAAAAATGTATAGTTATATAGGCCTATTGCACTTTTGAAAAATGCCAACTTTCATAGGTCTGCGATGGCTGTATAAAAAGATATAGAGGTTTAAAGATAACGTAAGTTCAAAATAGCGCCACATCCACAGTTTTGATCGCATTTTCAAGATTTATATATTAATGGAAAGCGGAAAGTTCGTACTTTCTAAAAATGTATAGTTATATAGGCCCATTGCACTTTTGAAAAATGCCAACTTTGATAGGTCTGCGATGGCTGTATCAAAAGATATAGAGGTTTAAAGATAACGTAAGTTCAAAATAGCGCCACATCCACAGTTTTGATCGCATTTTCAAGATTTATATATTAATGGAAAGCGGAAAGTTCGTACTTTCTAAAAATGTATAGTTATATAGGCCCATTGCACTTTTGAAAAATGCCAACTTTGATAGGTCTGCGATGGCTGTATCAAAAGATATAGAGGTTTAAAGATAACGTAAGTTCAAAATAGCGCCACATCCACAGTTTTGATCGCATTTTCAAGATTTATATATTAATGGAAAGCGGAAAGTTCGTACTTTCTAAAAATGTATAGTTATATAGGCCCATTGCACTTTTGAAAAATGCCAACTTTGATAGGTCTGCGATGGCTGTATCAAAAGATATAGAGGTTTAAAGATAACGTAAGTTCAAAATAGCGCCACATCCACAGTTTTGATCGCATTTTCAAGATTTATATATTAATGGAAAGCGGAAAGTTCGTACTTTCTAAAAATGTATAGTTATATAGGCCCATTGCACTTTTGAAAAATGCCAACTTTCATAGGTCTGCGATGGCTGTATCAAAAGATATAGAGGTTTAAAGATAACGTAAGTTCAAAATAGCGCCACATCCACAGTTTTGATCGCATTTTCAAGATTTATATATTAATGGAAAGCGGAAAGTTCGTACTTTCTAAAAATGTATAGTTATATAGGCCTATTGCACTTTTGAAAAATGCCAACTTTGATAGGTCTGCGATGGCTGTATCAAAAGATATAGAGGTTTAAAGATAACGTAAGTTCAAAATAGCGCCACATCCACAGTTTTGATCGCATTTTCAAGATTTATATATTAATGGAAAGCGGAAAGTTCGTACTTTCTAAAAATGTATAGTTATATAGGCCCATTGCACTTTTGAAAAATGCCAACTTTGATAGGTCTGCGATGGCTGTATCAAAAGATATAGAGGTTTAAAGATAACGTAAGTTCAAAATAGCGCCACATCCACAGTTTTGATCGCATTTTCAAGATTTATATATTAATGGAAAGCGGAAAGTTCGTACTTTCTAAAAATGTATAGTTATATAGGCCTATTGCACTTTTGAAAAATGCCAACTTTCATAGGTCTGCGATGGCTGTATCAAAAGATATAGAGGTTTAAAGATAACGTAAGTTCAAAATAGCGCCACATCCACAGTTTTGATCGCATTTTCAAGATTTATATATTAATGGAAAGCGGAAAGTTCGTACTTTCTAAAAATGTATAGTTATATAGGCCCATTGCACTTTTGAAAAATGCCAACTTTGATAGGTCTGCGATGGCTGTATCAAAAGATATAGAGGTTTAAAGATAACGTAAGTTCAAAATAGCGCCACATCCACAGTTTTGATCGCATTTTCAAGATTTATATATTAATGGAAAGCGGAAAGTTCGTACTTTCTAAAAATGTATAGTTATATAGGCCCATTGCACTTTTGAAAAATGCCAACTTTGATAGGTCTGCGATGGCTGTATCAAAAGATATAGAGGTTTAAAGATAACGTAAGTTCAAAATAGCGCCACATCCACAGTTTTGATCGCATTTTCAAGATTTATATATTAATGGAAAGCGGAAAGTTCGTACTTTCTAAAAATGTATAGTTATATAGGCCCATTGCACTTTTGAAAAATGCCAACTTTGATAGGTCTGCGATGGCTGTATCAAAAGATATAGAGGTTTAAAGATAACGTAAGTTCAAAATAGCGCCACATCCACAGTTTTGATCGCATTTTCAAGATTTATATATTAATGGAAAGCGGAAAGTTCGTACTTTCTAAAAATGTATAGTTATATAGGCCTATTGCACTTTTGAAAAATGCCAACTTTCATAGGTCTGCGATGGCTGTATCAAAAGATATAGAGGTTTAAAGATAACGTAAGTTCAAAATAGCGCCACATCCACAGTTTTGATCGCATTTTCAAGATTTATATATTAATGGAAAGCGGAAAGTTCGTACTTTCTAAAAATGTATAGTTATATAGGCCCATTGCACTTTTGAAAAATGCCAACTTTGATAGGTCTGCGATGGCTGTATCAAAAGATATAGAGGTTTAAAGATAACGTAAGTTCAAAATAGCGCCACATCCACAGTTTTGATCGCATTTTCAAGATTTATATATTAATGGAAAGCGGAAAGTTCGTACTTTCTAAAAATGTATAGTTATATAGGCCCATTGCACTTTTGAAAAATGCCAACTTTCATAGGTCTGCGATGGCTGTATCAAAAGATATAGAGGTTTAAAGATAACGTAAGTTCAAAATAGCGCCACATCCACAGTTTTGATCGCATTTTCACGATTTATATATTAATGGAAAGCGGAAAGTTCGTACTTTCTAAAAATGTATAGTTATATAGGCCCATTGCACTTTTGAAAAATGCCAACTTTGATAGGTCTGCGATGGCTGTATCAAAAGATATAGAGGTTTAAAGATAACGTAAGTTCAAAATAGCGCCACATCCACAGTTTTAATCGCATTTTCAAGATTTATATATTAATGGAAAGCGGAAAGTTCGTACTTTCTAAAAGTGTATAGTTATATAGGCCCATTGCACTTTTGAAAAATGCCAACTTTGATAGGTCTGCGATGGCTGTATCAAAAGATATAGAGGTTTAAAGATAACGTAAGTTCAAAATAGCGCCACATCCACAGTTTTGATCGCATTTTCAAGATTTATATATTAATGGAAAGCGGAAAGTTCGTACTTTCTAAAAATGTATAGTTATATAGGCCCATTGCCCTTTTGAAAAATGCCAACTTTGATAGGTCTGCGATGGCTGTATCAAAAGATATAGAGGTTTAAAGATAACGTAAGTTCAAAATAGCGCCACATCCACAGTTTTAATCGCATTTTCAAGATTTATATATTAATGGAAAGCGGAAAGTTCGTACTTTCTAAAAGTGTATAGTTATATAGGCCCATTGCACTTTTGAAAAATGCCAACTTTGATAGGTCTGCGATGGCTGTATCAAAAGATATAGAGGTTTAAAGATAACGTAAGTTCAAAATAGCGCCACATCCACAGTTTTGATCGCATTTTCAAGATTTATATATTAATGGAAAGCGGAAAGTTCGTACTTTATAAAAATTTATAGTTATATAGGCCCATTGCACTTTTGAAAAATGCCAACTTTGATAGGTCCGCAATGGCTGTATCAAAAGATATAGAGGTTTAAAGATAACGTAAGTTCAAAATAGCGCCACATCCACAGTTTTGATCGCATTTTCAAGATTTATATATTAATGGAAAGCGGAAAGTTCGTACTTTCTAAAAATGTATAGTTATATAGGCCTATTGCACTTTTGAAAAATGCCAACTTTGATAGGTCTGCGATGGCTGTATCAAAAGATATAGAGGTTTAAAGATAACGTAAGTTCAAAATAGCGCCACATCCACAGTTTTGATCGCATTTTCAAGATTTATATATTAATGGAAAGCGGAAAGTTCGTACTTTCTAAAAATGTATAGTTATATAGGCCCATTGCACTTTTGAAAAATGCCAACTTTGATAGGTCTGCGATGGCTGTATCAAAAGATATAGAGGTTTAAAGATAACGTAAGTTCAAAATAGCGCCACATCCACAGTTTTGATCGCATTTTCAAGATTTATATATTAATGGAAAGCGGAAAGTTCGTACTTTATAAAAATTTATAGTTATATAGGCCCATTGCACTTTTGAAAAATGCCAACTTTGATAGGTCTGCGATGACTGTATCAAAAGATATAGAGGTTTAAAGATAACGTAAGTTTAAAATAGCGCCACATCCACAGTTTTGATCGCATTTTCAAGATTTATATATTAATGGAAAGCGGAATGTTCGTACTTTCTAAAAATGTATAGTTATATAGGCCCATTGCACTTTTGAAAAATGCCAACTTTGATAGGTCTGCGATGGCTGTATCAAAATATATAGAGGTTTAAAGATAACGTAAGTTCAAAATAGCGCCACATCCACAGTTTTAATCGCATTTTCAAGATTTATATATTAATGGAAAGCGGAAAGTTCGTACTTTATAAAAATTTATAGTTATATAGGCCCATTGCACTTTTGAAAAATGCCAACTTTGATAGGTCTGCGATGGCTGTATCAAAAGATATAGAGGTTTAAAGATAACGTAAGTTCAAAATAGCGCCACATCCACAGTTTTGATCGCATTTTCAAGATTTATATATTAATGGAAAGCGGAAAGTTCGTACTTTCTAAAAATTTATAGTTATATAGGCCCATTGCACTTTTGAAAAATGCCAACTTTGATAGGTCTGCGATGGCTGTATCAAAAGATATAGAGGTTTAAAGATAACGTAAGTTCAAAATAGCGCCACATCCACAGTTTTGATCGCATTTTCAAGATTTATATATTAATGGAAAGCGGAAAGTTCGTACTTTATAAAAATTTATAGTTATATAGGCCCATTGCACTTTTGAAAAATGCCAACTTTGATAGGTCTGCGATGGCTGTATCAAAAGATATAGAGGTTTAAAGATAACGTAAGTTCAAAATAGCGCCACATCCACAGTTTTGATCGCATTTTCAAGATTTATATATTAATGGAAAGCGGAAAGTTCGTACTTTCTAAAAATTTATAGTTATATAGGCCCATTGCACTTTTGAAAAATGCCAACTTTGATAGGTCTGCGATGGCTGTATCAAAAGATATAGAGGTTTAAAGATAACGTAAGTTCAAAATAGCGCCACATCCACAGTTTTAATCGCATTTTCAAGATTTATATATTAATGGAAAGCGGAAAGTTCGTACTTTATAAAAATTTATAGTTATATAGGCCCATTGCACTTTTGAAAAATGCCAACTTTGATAGGTCTGCGATGGCTGTATCAAAAGATATAGAGGTTTAAAGATAACGTAAGTTCAAAATAGCGCCACATCCACAGTTTTGATCGCATTTTCAAGATTTATATATTAATGGAAAGCGGAAAGTTCGTACTTTCTAAAAATTTATAGTTATATAGGCCCATTGCACTTTTGAAAAATGCCAACTTTGATAGGTCTGCGATGACTGTATCAAAAGATATAGAGGTTTAAAGATAACGTAAGTTCAAAATAGCGCCACATCCACAGTTTTGATCGCATTTTCAAGATTTATATATTAATGGAAAGCGGAAAGTTCGTACTTTCTAAAAATGTATAGTTATATAGGCCCATTGCACTTTTGAAAAATGCCAACTTTGATAGGTCTGCGATGGCTGTATCAAAAGATATAGAGGTTTAAAGATAACGTAAGTTCAAAATAGCGCCACATCCACAGTTTTGATCGCATTTTCAAGATTTATATATTAATGGAAAGCGGAAAGTTCGTACTTTATAAAAATTTATAGTTATATAGGCCCATTGCACTTTTGAAAAATGCCAACTTTGATAGGTCTGCGATGACTGTATCAAAAGATATAGAGGTTTAAAGATAACGTAAGTTTAAAATAGCGCCACATCCACAGTTTTGATCGCATTTTCAAGATTTATATATTAATGGAAAGCGGAATGTTCGTACTTTCTAAAAATGTATAGTTATATAGGCCCATTGCACTTTTGAAAAATGCCAACTTTGATAGGTCTGCGATGGCTGTATCAAAATATATAGAGGTTTAAAGATAACGTAAGTTCAAAATAGCGCCACATCCACAGTTTTAATCGCATTTTCAAGATTTATATATTAATGGAAAGCGGAAAGTTCGTACTTTATAAAAATTTATAGTTATATAGGCCCATTGCACTTTTGAAAAATGCCAACTTTGATAGGTCTGCGATGGCTGTATCAAAAGATATAGAGGTTTAAAGATAACGTAAGTTCAAAATAGCGCCACATCCACAGTTTTGATCGCATTTTCAAGATTTATATATTAATGGAAAGCGGAAAGTTCGTACTTTCTAAAAATTTATAGTTATATAGGCCCATTGCACTTTTGAAAAATGCCAACTTTGATAGGTCTGCGATGGCTGTATCAAAAGATATAGAGGTTTAAAGATAACGTAAGTTCAAAATAGCGCCACATCCACAGTTTTGATCGCATTTTCAAGATTTATATATTAATGGTAAGCGGAAAGTTCTTACATTATAAAAATTTATAGTTATATAGGCCCATTGCACTTTTGAAAAATGCCAACTTTGATAGGTCTGCGATGGCTGTATCAAAAGATATAGAGGTTTAAAGATAACGTAAGTTCAAAATAGCGCCACATCCACAGTTTTGATCGCATTTTCAAGATTTATATATTAATGGAAAGCGGAAAGTTCGTACTTTCTAAAAATTTATAGTTATATAGGCCCATTGCACTTTTGAAAAATGCCAACTTTGATAGGTCTGCGATGGCTGTATCAAAAGATATAGAGGTTTAAAGATAACGTAAGTTCAAAATAGCGCCACATCCACAGTTTTAATCGCATTTTCAAGATTTATATATTAATGGAAAGCGGAAAGTTCGTACTTTATAAAAATTTATAGTTATATAGGCCCATTGCACTTTTGAAAAATGCCAACTTTGATAGGTCTGCGATGGCTGTATCAAAAGATATAGAGGTTTAAAGATAAAGTAAGTTCAAAATAGCGCCACATCCACAGTTTTGATCGCATTTTCAAGATTTATATATTAATGGAAAGCGGAAAGTTCGTACTTTCTAAAAATTTATAGTTATATAGGCCCATTGCACTTTTGAAAAATGCCAACTTTGATAGGTCTGCGATGACTGTATCAAAAGATATAGAGGTTTAAAGATAACGTAAGTTCAAAATAGCGCCACATCCACAGTTTTAATCGCATTTTCAAGATTTATATATTAATGGAAAGCGGAAAGTTCGTACTTTATAAAAATTTATAGTTATATAGGGCCATTGCACTTTTGAAAAATGCCAACTTTGATAGGTCTGCGATGGCTGTATCAAAAGATATAGAGGTTTAAAGATAACGTAAGTTCAAAATAGCGCCACATCCTCAGTTTTGATCGCATTTTCAAGATTTATATATTAATGGAAAGCGGAAAGTTCGTACTTTCTAAAAATTTATAGTTATATAGGCCCATTGCACTTTTGAAAAATTCCAACTTTGATAGGTCTGCGATGGCTGTATCAAAAGATATAGAGGTTTAAAGATAACGTAAGTTCAAAATAGCGCCACATCCACAGTTTTGATCGCATTTTCAAGATTTATATATTAATGGAAAGCGGAAAGTTCGTACTTTATAAAAATTTATAGTTATATAGGCCCACTGCACTTTTGAAAAATGCCAACTTTGATAGGTCTGCGATGGCTGTATCAAAAGATATAGAGGTTTAAAGATAACGTAAGTTCAAAATAGCGCCACATCCACAGTTTTAATCGCATTTTCAAGATTTATATATTAATGGAAAGCGGAAAGTTCTTACTTTATAAAAATTTATAGTTATATAGGCCCATTGCACTTTTGAAAAATGCCAACTTTGATAGGTCTGCGATGGCTGTATCAAAAGATATAGAGGTTTAAAGATAACGTAAGTTCAAAATAGCGCCACATCCACAGTTTTGATCGCATTTTCAAGATTTATATATTAATGCAAAGCGGAAAGTTCGTACTTTCTAAAAATGTATAGTTATATAGGCCCATTGCACTTTTAAAAAATGCCAACTTTGATAGGTCTGCGATGGCTGTATCAAAAGATATAGAGGTTTAAAGATAACGTAAGTTCAAAATAGCGCCACATCCACAGTTTTAATCGCATTTTCAAGATTTATATATTAATGGAAAGCGGAAAGTTCGTACTTTATAAAAATTTATAGTTATATAGGCCCATTGCACTTTTGAAAAATGCCAACTTTGATAGGTCTGCGATGGCTGTATCAAAAGATATAGAGGTTTAAAGATAACGTAAGTTCAAAATAGCGCCACATCCACAGTTTTAATCGCATTTTCAAGATTTATATATTAATGGAAAGCGGAAAGTTCGTACTTTATAAAAATTTATAGTTATATAGGCCCATTGCACTTTTGAAAAATGCCAACTTTGATAGGTCTGCGATGGCTGTATCAAAAGATATAGAGGTTTAAAGATAACGTAAGTTCAAAATAGCGCCACATCCACAGTTTTGATCGCAATTTCAAGATTTATATATTAATGGAAAGCGGAAAGTTCGTACTTTCTAAAAATGTATAGTTATATAGGCCCATTGCACTTTTGAAAAATGCCAACTTTCAAAGGTCTGCGATGGCTGTATCAAAAGATATAGAGGTTTAAAGATAACGTAAGTTCAAAATAGCGCCACATCCACAGTTTTGATCGCATTTTCAAGATTTATATATTAATGGAAAGCGGAAAGTTCGTACTTTCTAAAAATGTATAGTTATATAGGCCCATTGCACTTTTGAAAAATGCCAACCTTGATAGGTCTGCGATGGCTGTATCAAAAGATATAGAGGTTTAAAGATAACGTAAGTTCAAAATAGCGCCACATCCACAGTTTTAATCGCATTTTCAAGATTTATATATTAATGGAAAGCGGAAAGTTCGTACTTTATAAAAATTTATAGTTATATAGGCCCATTGCACTTTTGAAAAATGCCAACTTTGATAGGTCTGCGATGGCTGTATCAAAAGATATAGAGGTTTAAAGATAACGTAAGTTCAAAATAGCGCCACATCCACAGTTTTAATCGCATTTTCAAGATTTATATATTAATGGAAAGCGGAAAGTTCGTACTTTCTAAAAATTTATAGTTATATAGGCCCATTGCACTTTTGAAAAATGCCAACTTTGATAGGTCTGCGATGGCTGTATCAAAAGATATAGAGGTTTAAAGATAACGTAAGTTCAAAATAGCGCCACATCCACAGTTTTGATCGCATTTTCAAGATTTATATATTAATGGAAAGCGGAAAGTTCGTACTTTCTAAAAATGTATAGTTATATAGGCCCATTGCACTTTTGAAAAATGCCAACTTTGATAGGTCTGCGATGGCTGTATCAAAAGATATAGAGGTTTAAAGATAACGTAAGTTCAAAATAGCGCCACATCCACAGTTTTAATCGCATTTTCAAGATTTATATATTAATGGAAAGCGGAAAGTTCGTACTTTATAAAAATTTATAGTTATATAGGCCCATTGCAATTTTGAAAAATGCCAACTTTGATAGGTCTGCGATGGCTGTATCAAAAGATATAGAGGTTTAAAGATAACGTAAGTTCAAAATAGCGCCACATCCACAGTTTTAATCGCATTTTCAAGATTTATATATTAATGGAAAGCGGAAAGTTCGTACTTTATAAAAATTTATAGTTATATAGGCCCATTGCAATTTTGAAAAATGCCAACTTTGATAGGTCTGCGATGGCTGTATCAAAAGATATAGAGGTTTAAAGATAACGTACGTTCAAAATAGCGCCACATCCACAGTTTTGATCGCATTTTCAAGATTTATATATTAATGGAAAGCGGAAAGTTCGTACTTTATAAAAATGTATAGTTATATAGGCCCATTGCACTTTTGAAAAATGCCAACTTTGATAGGTCTGCGATGGCTGTATCAAAAGATATAGAGGTTTAAAGATAACGTAAGTTCAAAATAGCGCCACATCCACAGTTTTAATCGCATTTTCAAGATTTATATATTAATGGAAAGCGGAAAGTTCGTACTTTATAAAAATTTATAGTTATATAGGCCCATTGCACTTTTGAAAAATGCCAACTTTGATAGGTCTGCGATGGCTGTATCAAAAGATATAGAGGTTTAAAGATAACGTAAGTTCAAAATAGCGCCACATCCACAGTTTTGATCGCATTTTCAAGATTTATATATTAATGGAAAGCGGAAAGTTCGTACTTTCTAAAAATGTATAGTTATATAGGCCCATTGCACTTTTAAAAAATGCCAACTTTGATAGGTCTGCGATGGCTGTATCAAAAGATATAGAGGTTTAAAGATAACGTAAGTTCAAAATAGCGCCACATCCACAGTTTTGATCGCATTTTCAAGATTTATATATTAATGGAAAGCGGAAAGTTCGTACTTTCTAAAAATGTATAGTTATATAGGCCCATTGCACTTTTAAAAAATGCCAACTTTGATAGGTCTGCGATGGCTGTATCAAAAGATATAGAGGTTTAAAGATAACGTAAGTTCAAAATAGCGCCACATCCACAGTTTTGATCGCATTTTCAAGATTTATATATTAATGGAAAGCGGAAAGTTCGTACTTTATAAAAATTTATAGTTATATAGGCCCATTGCACTTTTGAAAAATGCCAACTTTGATAGGTCTGCGATGACTGTATCAAAAGATATAGAGGTTTAAAGATAACGTAAGTTCAAAATAGCGCCACATCCACAGTTTTGATCGCATTTTCAAGATTTATATATTAATGGAAAGCGGAAAGTTCGTACTTTCTAAAAATGTATAGTTATATAGGCCCATTGCACTTTTAAAAAATGCCAACTTTGATAGGTCTGCGATGGCTGTATCAAAAGATATAGAGGTTTAAAGATAACGTAAGTTCAAAATAGCGCCACATCCACAGTTTTGATCGCATTTTCAAGATTTATATATTAATGGAAAGCGGAAAGTTCGTACTTTCTAAAAATGTATAGTTATATAGGCCCATTGCACTTTTAAAAAATGCCAACTTTGATAGGTCTGCGATGGCTGTATCAAAAGATATAGAGGTTTAAAGATAACGTAAGTTCAAAATAGCGCCACATCCACAGTTTTGATCGCATTTTCAAGATTTATATATTAATGGAAAGCGGAAAGTTCGTACTTTCTAAAAATGTATAGTTATATAGGCCCATTGCACTTTTGAAAAATGCCAACTTTGATAGGTCTGCGATGGCTTTATCAAAAGATATAGAGGTTTAAAGATAACGTAAGTTCAAAATAGCGCCACATCCACAGTTTTGATCGCATTTTCAAGATTTATATATTAATGGAAAGCGGAAAGTTCGTACTTTCTAAAAATGTATAGTTATATAGGCCCATTGCACTTTTGAAAAATGCCAACTTTGATAGGTCTGCGATGGCTGTATCAAAAGATATAGAGGTTTAAAGATAACGTAAGTTCAAAATAGCGCCACATCCACAGTTTTGATCGCATTTTCAAGATTTATATATTAATGGAAAGCGGAAAGTTCGTACTTTCTAAAAATGTATAGTTATATAGGCCCATTGCACTTTTAAAAAATGCCAACTTTGATAGGTCTGCGATGGCTTTATCAAAAGATATAGAGGTTTAAAGATAACGTAAGTTCAAAATAGCGCCACATCCACAGTTTTGATCGCATTTTCAAGATTTATATATTAATGGAAAGCGGAAAGTTCGTACTTTCTAAAAATGTATAGTTATATAGGCCCATTGCACTTTTAAAAAATGCCAACTTTGATAGGTCTGCGATGGCTGTATCAAAAGATATAGAGGTTTAAAGATAACGTAAGTTCAAAATAGCGCCACATCCACAGTTTTGATCGCATTTTCAAGATTTATATATTAATGGAAAGCGGAAAGTTCGTACTTTCTAAAAATGTATAGTTATATAGGCCCATTGCACTTTTAAAAAATGCCAACTTTGATAGGTCTGCGATGGCTGTATCAAAAGATATAGAGGTTTAAAGATAACGTAAGTTCAAAATAGCGCCACATCCACAGTTTTGATCGCATTTTCAAGATTTATATATTAATGGAAAGCGGAAAGTTCGTACTTTCTAAAAATGTATAGTTATATAGGCCCATTGCACTTTTGAAAAATGCCAACTTTGATAGGTCTGCGATGGCTTTATCAAAAGATATAGAGGTTTAAAGATAACGTAAGTTCAAAATAGCGCCACATCCACAGTTTTGATCGCATTTTCAAGATTTATATATTAATGGAAAGCGGAAAGTTCGTACTTTCTAAAAATGTATAGTTATATAGGCCCATTGCACTTTTGAAAAATGCCAACTTTGATAGGTCTGCGATGGCTGTATCAAAAGATATAGAGGTTTAAAGATAACGTAAGTTCAAAATAGCGCCACATCCACAGTTTTGATCGCATTTTCAAGATTTATATATTAATGGAAAGCGGAAAGTTCGTACTTTCTAAAAATGTATAGTTATATAGGCCCATTGCACTTTTGAAAAATGCCAACTTTGATAGGTCTGCGATGGCTTTATCAAAAGATATAGAGGTTTAAAGATAACGTAAGTTCAAAATAGCGCCACATCCACAGTTTTGATCGCATTTTCAAGATTTATATATTAATGGAAAGCGGAAAGTTCGTACTTTCTAAAAATGTATAGTTATATAGGCCCATTGCACTTTTGAAAAATGCCAACTTTGATAGGTCTGCGATGGCTTTATCAAAAGATATAGAGGTTTAAAGATAACGTAAGTTCAAAATAGCGCCACATCCACAGTTTTGATCGCATTTTCAAGATTTATATATTAATGGAAAGCGGAAAGTTCGTACTTTCTAAAAATGTATAGTTATATAGGCCCATTGCACTTTTGAAAAATGCCAACTTTGATAGGTCTGCGATGGCTGTATCAAAAGATATAGAGGTTTAAAGATAACGTAAGTTCAAAATAGCGCCACATCCACAGTTTTGATCGCATTTTCAAGATTTATATATTAATGGAAAGCGGAAAGTTCGTACTTTCTAAAAATGTATAGTTATATAGGCCCATTGCACTTTTGAAAAATGCCAACTTTGATAGGTCTGCGATGACTGTATCAAAAGATATAGAGGTTTAAAGATAACGTAAGTTCAAAATAGCGCCACATCCACAGTTTTGATCGCATTTTCAAGATTTATATATTAATGGAAAGCGGAAAGTTCGTACTTTCTAAAAATGTATAGTTATATAGGCCCATTGCACTTTTGAAAAATGCCAACTTTGATAGGTCTGCGATGACTGTATCAAAAGATATAGAGGTTTAAAGATAACGTAAGTTCAAAATAGCGCCACATCCACAGTTTTGATCGCATTTTCAAGATTTATATATTAATGGAAAGCGGAAAGTTCGTACTTTCTAAAAATGTATAGTTATATAGGCCCATTGCACTTTTAAAAAATGCCAACTTTGATAGGTCTGCGATGGCTGTATCAAAAGATATAGAGGTTTAAAGATAACGTAAGTTCAAAATAGCGCCACATCCACAGTTTTGATCGCATTTTCAAGATTTATATATTAATGGAAAGCGGAAAGTTCGTACTTTCTAAAAATGTATAGTTATATAGGCCCATTGCACTTTTGAAAAATGCCAACTTTGATAGGTCTGCGATGGCTTTATCAAAAGATATAGAGGTTTAAAGATAAGGTAAGTTCAAAATAGCGCCACATCCACAGTTTTGATCGCATTTTCAAGATTTATATATTAATGGAAAGCGGAAAGTTCGTACTTTCTAAAAATGTATAGTTATATAGGCCCATTGCACTTTTGAAAAATGCCAACTTTGATAGGTCTGCGATGGCTTTATCAAAAGATATAGAGGTTTAAAGATAACGTAAGTTCAAAATAGCGCCACATCCACAGTTTTGATCGCATTTTCAAGATTTATATATTAATGGAAAGCGGAAAGTTCGTACTTTCTAAAAATGTATAGTTATATAGGCCCATTGCACTTTTGAAAAATGCCAACTTTGATAGGTCTGCGATGGCTGTATTAAAAGATATAGAGGTTTAAAGATAACGTAAGTTCAAAATAGCGCCACATCCACAGTTTTAATCGCATTTTCAAGATTTATATATTAATGGAAAGCGGAAAGTTCGTACTTTATAAAAATTTATAGTTATATAGGCCCATTGCACTTTTGAAAAATGCCAACTTTGATAGGTCTGCGATGGCTGTATCAAAAGATATAGAGGTTTAAAGATAACGTAAGTTCAAAATAGCGCCACATCCACAGTTTTGATCGCATTTTCAAGATTTATATATTAATGGAAAGCGGAAAGTTCGTACTTTCTAAAAATGTATAGTTATATAGGCCCATTGCACTTTTGAAAAATGCCAACTTTGATAGGTCTGCGATGGCTTTATCAAAAGATATAGAGGTTTAAAGATAACGTAAGTTCAAAATAGCGCCACATCCACAGTTTTGATGGCATTTTCAAGATTTATATATTAATGGAAAGCGGAAAGTTCGTTCTTTCTAAAAATGTATAGTGATATAGACCTATTGCACTTTTGAAAAATGCCAACTTTGATAGGTCTGCGATGGCTGTATCAAAAGATATAGAGGTTTAAAGATAACGTAAGTTCAAAATAGCGCCACATCCACAGTTTTGATCGCATTTTCAAGATTTATATAGTAATGGAAAGCGGAAAGTTCGTACTTTCTAAAAATGTATAGTTATATAGGCCCATTGCACTTTTGAAAAATGCCAACTTTGATAGGTCTGCGATGGCTGTATCAAAAGATATAGAGGTTTAAAGATAACGTAAGCTCAAAATAGCGCCACATCCACAGTTAACATCGCATTTTCAAGATTTATATATTAATGGAAAGCGGAAAGTTCGTACTTTATAAAAATGTATAGTTATATAGGCCCATTGCACTTTTGAAAAATGCCAACTTTGATAGGTCTGCGATGGCTGTATCAAAAGATATAGAGGTTTAAAGATAACGTAAGTTCAAAATAGCGCCACATCCACAGTTTTGATCGCATTTTCAAGATTTATATATTAATGGAAAGCGGAAAGTTCGTACTTTATAAAAATGTATAGTTATATAGGCCCATTGCACTTTTGAAAAATGCCAACTTTGATAGGTCTGCGATGGCTGTATCAAAAGATATAGAGGTTTAAAGATAACGTAAGTTCAAAATAGCGCCACATCCACAGTTTTGATCGCATTTTCAAGATTTATATATTAATGGAAAGCGGAAAGTTCGTACTTTATAAAAATGTATAGTTATATAGGCCCATTGCACTTTTGAAAAATGCCAACTTTCATAGGTCTGCGATGGCTGTATCAAAAGATATAGAGGTTTAAAGATAACGTAAGTTCAAAATAGCGCCACATCCACAGTTTTAATCGCATTTTCAAGATTTATATATTAATGGAAAGCGGAAAGTTCGTACTTTCTAAAAATGTATAGTTATATAGGCCTATTGCACTTTTGAAAAATGCCAACTTTCATAGGTCTGCGATGGCTGTATCAAAAGATATAGAGGTTTAAAGATAACGTAAGTTCAAAATAGCGCCACATCCACAGTTTTGATCGCATTTTCAAGATTTATATATTAATGGAAAGCGGAAAGTTCGTACTTTATAAAAATGTATAGTTATATAGGCCCATTGCACTTTTGAAAAATGCCAACTTTCATAGGTCTGCGATGGCTGTATCAAAAGATATAGAGGTTTAAAGATAACGTAAGTTCAAAATAGCGCCACATCCACAGTTTTAATCGCATTTTCAAGATTTATATATTAATGGAAAGCGGAAAGTTCGTACTTTCTAAAAATGTATAGTTATATAGGCCTATTGCACCTTTGAAAAATGCCAACTTTGATAGGTCTGCGATGGCTGTATCAAAAGATATAGAGGTTTAAAGATAACGTAAGTTCAAAATAGCGCCACATCCACAGTTTTGATCGCATTTTCAAGATTTATATATTAATGGAAAGCGGAAAGTTCGTACTTTATAAAAATGTATAGTTATATAGGCCCATTGCACTTTTGAAAAATGCCAACTTTCATAGGTCTGCGATGGCTGTATCAAAAGATATAGAGGTTTAAAGATAACGTAAGTTCAAAATAGCGCCACATCCACAGTTTTAATCGCATTTTCAAGATTTATATATTAATGGAAAGCGGAAAGTTCGTACTTTCTAAAAATGTATAGTGATATAGGCCTATTGCACTTTTGAAAAATGCCAACTTTCATAGGTCTGCGATGGCTGTATCAAAAGATATAGAGGTTTAAAGATAACGTAAGTTCAAAATAGCGCCACATCCACAGTTTTGATCGCATTTTCAAGATTTATATATTAATGGAAAGCGGAAAGTTCGTACTTTCTAAAAATGTATAGTGATATAGGCCTATTGGACTTTTGAAAAATGCCAACTTTCATAGGTCTGCGATGGCTGTATCAAAAGATATAGAGGTTTAAAGATAACGTAAGTTCAAAATAGCGCCACATCCACAGTTTTGATCGCATTTTCAAGATTTATATATTAATGGAAAGCGGAAAGTTCGTACTTTCTAAAAATGTATAGTTATATAGGCTAATTGCACTTTTGAAAAATGCCAACTTTGATAGGTCTGCGATGGCTGTATCAAAAGATATAGAGGTTTAAAGATAACGTAAGTTCAAAATAGCGCCACATCCACAGTTTTGATCGCATTTTCAAGATTTATATATTAATGGAAAGCGGAAAGTTCGTACTTTCTAAAAATGTATAGTTATATAGGCAAATTGCACTTTTGAAAAATGCCAACTTTGATAGGTCTGCGATGGCTGTATCAAAAGATATAGAGGTTTAAAGATAACGTAAGTTCAAAATAGCGCCACATCCACAGTTTTGATCGCATTTTCAAGATTTATATATTAATGGAAAGCGGAAAGTTCGTACTTTCTAAAAATGTATAGTTATATAGGCCCATTGCACTTTTGAAAAATGCCAACTTTGATAGGTCTGCGATGGCTGTATCAAAAGATATAGAGGTTTAAAGATAACGTAAGTTCAAAATAGCGCCACATCCACAGTTTTAATCGCATTTTCAAGATTTATATATTAATGGAAAGCGGAAAGTTCGTACTTTCTAAAAATGTATAGTGATATAGGCCTATTGCACTTTTGAAAAATGCCAACTTTCATAGGTCTGCGATGGCTGTATCAAAAGATATAGAGGTTTAAAGATAACGTAAGTTCAAAATAGCGCCACATCCACAGTTTTGATCGCATTTTCAAGATTTATATATTAATGGAAAGCGGAAAGTTCGTACTTTATAAAAATGTATAGTTATATAGGCCCATTGCACTTTTGAAAAATGCCAACTTTCATAGGTCTGCGATGGCTGTATCAAAAGATATAGAGGTTTAAAGATAACGTAAGTTCAAAATAGCGCCACATCCACAGTTTTAATCGCATTTTCAAGATTTATATATTAATGGAAAGCGGAAAGTTCGTACTTTCTAAAAATGTATAGTGATATAGGCCTATTGCACTTTTGAAAAATGCCAACTTTCATAGGTCTGCGATGGCTGTATCAAAAGATATAGAGGTTTAAAGATAACGTAAGTTCAAAATAGCGCCACATCCACAGTTTTGATCGCATTTTCAAGATTTATATATTAATGGAAAGCGGAAAGTTCGTACTTTCTAAAAATGTATAGTTATATAGGCTAATTGCACTTTTGAAAAATGCCAACTTTGATAGGTCTGCGATGGCTGTATCAAAAGATATAGAGGTTTAAAGATAACGTAAGTTCAAAATAGCGCCACATCCACAGTTTTGATCGCATTTTCAAGATTTATATATTAATGGAAAGCGGAAAGTTCGTACTTTCTAAAAATGTATAGTTATATAGGCCCATTGCACTTTTGAAAAATGCCAACTTTGATAGGTCTGCGATGGCTGTATCAAAAGATATAGAGGTTTAAAGATAACGTAAGTTCAAAATAGCGCCACATCCACAGTTTTAATCGCATTTTCAAGATTTATATATTAATGGAAAGCGGAAAGTTCGTACTTTCTAAAAATGTATAGTGATATAGGCCTATTGCACTTTTGAAAAATGCCAACTTTCATAGGTCTGCGATGGCTGTATCAAAAGATATAGAGGTTTAAAGATAACGTAAGTTCAAAATAGCGCCACATCCACAGTTTTGATCGCATTTTCAAGATTTATATATTAATGGAAAGCGGAAAGTTCGTACTTTATAAAAATGTATAGTTATATAGGCCCATTGCACTTTTGAAAAATGCCAACTTTCATAGGTCTGCGATGGCTGTATCAAAAGATATAGAGGTTTAAAGATAACGTAAGTTCAAAATAGCGCCACATCCACAGTTTTGATCGCATTTTCAAGATTTATATATTAATGGAAAGCGGAAAGTTCGTACTTTATAAAAATGTATAATTATATAGGCCCATTGCACTTTTGAAAAATGCCAACTTTCATAGCTCTGCGATGGCTGTATCAAAAGATATAGAGGTTTAAAGATAACGTAAGTTCAGAATAGCGCCACATCCACAGTTTTAATCGCATTTTCAAGATTTATATATTAATGGAAAGCGGAAAGTTCGTACTTTATAAAAATGTATAGTTATATAGGACCATTGCACTTTTGAAAAATGCCAACTTTGATAGGTCTGCGATGGCTGTATCAAAAGATATAGAGGTTTAAAGATAACGTAAGTTCAAAATAGCGCCACATCCACAGTTTTGATCGCATTTTCAAGATTTATATATTAATGGAAAGCGGAAAGTTCGTACTTTATAAAAATGTATAGTTATATAGGCCCATTGCACTTTTGAAAAATGCCAACTTTCATAGGTCTGCGATGGCTGTATCAAAAGATATAGAGGTTTAAAGATAACGTAAGTTCAGAATAGCGCCACATCCACAGTTTTGATCGCATTTTCAAGATTTATATATTAATGGAAAGCGGAAAGTTCGTACTTTATAAAAATGTATAGTTATATAGGCCTATTGCACTTTTGAAAAATGCCAACTTTGATAGGTCTGCGATGGCTGTATCAAAAGATATAGAGGTTTAAAGATAACGTAAGTTCAAAATAGCGCCACATCCACAGTTTTGATCGCATTTTCAAGATTTATATATTAATGGAAAGCGGAAAGTTCGTACTTTATAAAAATGTATAGTTATATAGGCCCATTGCACTTTTGAAAAATGCCAACTTTGATAGGTCTGCGATGGCTGTATCAAAAGATATAGAGGTTTAAAGATAACGTAAGTTCAAAATAGCGCCACATCCACAGTTTTGATCGCATTTTCAAGATTTATATATTAATGGAAAGCGGAAAGTTCGTACTTTCTAAAAATGTATAGTTATATAGGCCCATTGCACTTTTGAAAAATGCCAACTTTCATAGGTCTGCGATGGCTGTATCAAAAGATATAGAGGTTTAAAGATAACGTAAGTTCAAAATAGCGCCACATCCACAGTTTTAATCGCATTTTCAAGATTTATATATTAATGGAAAGCGGAAAGTTCGTACTTTATAAAAATGTATAGTTATATAGGCCCATTGCACTTTTGAAAAATGCCAACTTTCATAGGTCTGCGATGGCTGTATCAAAAGATATAGAGGTTTAAAGATAACGTAAGTTCAGAATAGCGCCACATCCACAGTTTTGATCGCATTTTCAAGATTTATATATTAATGGAAAGCGGAAAGTTCGTACTTTATAAAAATGTATAGTTATATAGGCCCATTGCACTTTTGAAAAATGCCAACTTTCATAGGTCTGCGATGGCTGTATCAAAAGATATAGAGGTTTAAAGATAACGTAAGTTCAAAATAGCGCCACATCCACAGTTTTAATCGCATTTTCAAGATTTATATATTAATGGAAAGCGGAAAGTTCGTACTTTATAAAAATGTATAGTTATATAGGCCCATTGCACTTTTGAAAAATGCCAACTTTCATAGGTCTGCGATGGCTGTATCAAAAGATATAGAGGTTTAAAGATAACGTAAGTTCAGAATAGCGCCACATCCACAGTTTTGATCGCATTTTCAAGATTTATATATTAATGGAAAGCGGAAAGTTCGTACTTTATAAAAATGTATAGTTATATAGGCCCATTGCACTTTTGAAAAATGCCAACTTTGATAGGTCTGCGATGGCTGTATCAAAAGATATAGAGGTTTAAAGATAACGTAAGTTCAAAATAGCGCCACATCCACAGTTTTGATCGCATTTTCAAGATTTATATATTAATGGAAAGCGGAAAGTTCGTACTTTCTAAAAATGTATAGTTATATAGGCCCATTGCACTTTTGAAAAATGCCAACTTTCATAGGTCTGCGATGGCTGTATCAAAAGATATAGAGGTTTAAAGATAACGTAAGTTCAAAATAGCGCCACATCCACAGTTTTAATCGCATTTTCAAGATTTATATATTAATGGAAAGCGGAAAGTTCGTACTTTATAAAAATGTATAGTTATATAGGCCCATTGCACTTTTGAAAAATGCCAACTTTCATAGGTCTGCGATGGCTGTATCAAAAGATATAGAGGTTTAAAGATAACGTAAGTTCAGAATAGCGCCACATCCACAGTTTTGATCGCATTTTCAAGATTTATATATTAATGGAAAGCGGAAAGTTCGTACTTTATAAAAATGTATAGTTATATAGGACCATTGCACTTTTGAAAAATTCCAACTTTCATAGGTCTGCGATGGCTGTATAAAAAGATATAGAGGTTTAAAGATAACGTAAGTTCAAAATAGCGCCACATCCACAGTTTTGATCGCATTTTCAAGATTTATATATTAATGGAAAGCGGAAAGTTCGTACTTTATAAAAATGTATACTTATATAGGCCCATTGCACTTTTGAAAAATGCCAACTTTCATAGGTCTGCGATGGCTGTATCAAAAGATATAGAGGTTTAAAGATAACGTAAGTTCAGAATAGCGCCACATCCACAGTTTTGATCGCATTTTCAAGATTTATATATTAATGGAAAGCGGAAAGTTCGTACTTTCTAAAAATGTATAGTTATATAGGCCCATTGCACTTTTGAAAAATGCCAACTTTGATAGGTCTGCGATGGCTGTATCAAAAGATATAGAGGTTTAAAGATAACGTAAGTTCAAAATAGCGCCACATCCACAGTTTTGATCGCATTTTCAAGATTTATATATTAATGGAAAGCGGAAAGTTCGTACTTTCTAAAAATGTATAGTTATATAGGCCCATTGCACTTTTGAAAAATGCCAACTTTCATAGGTCTGCGATGGCTGTATCAAAAGATATAGAGGTTTAAAGATAACGTAAGTTCAAAATAGCGCCACATCCACAGTTTTGATCGCATTTTCAAGATTTATATATTAATGGAAAGCGGAAAGTTCGTACTTTATAAAAATGTATAGTTATATAGGCCCATTGCACTTTTGAAAAATGCCAACTTTGATAGGTCTGCGATGGCTGTATCAAAAGATATAGAGGTTTAAAGATAACGTAAGTTCAAAATAGCGCCACATCCACAGTTTTGATTGCATTTTCAAGATTTATATATTAATGGAAAGCGGAAAGTTCGCACTTTATAAAAATGTATAGTTATATAGGACCATTGCACTTTTGAAAAATGCCAACTTTGATAGGTCTGCGATGGCTGTATCAAAAGATATAGAGGTTTAAAGATAACGTAAGTTCAAAATAGCTCCACATCCACAGTTTTGATCGCATTTTCAAGATTTATATATTAATGGAAAGCGGAAAGTTCGTACTTTATAAAAATGTATAGTTATATAGGCCTATTGCACTTTTGAAAAATGCCAACTTTGATAGGTCTGCGATGGCTGTATCAAAAGATATAGAGGTTTAAAGATAACGTAAGTTCAAAATAGCGCCACATCCACAGTTTTGATCGCATTTTCAAGATTTATATATTAATGGAAAGCGGAAAGTTCGTACTTTATAAAAATGTATAGTTATATAGGCCTATTGCACTTTTGAAAAATGCCAACTTTCATAGGTCTGCGATGGCTGTATAAAAAGATATAGAATTTTAAAGATAACGTAAGTTCAGAATAGCGCCACATCCACAGTTTTCATCGCATTTTCAAGATTTATATATTAATGGAAAGCGGAAAGTTCGTACTTTCTAAAAATGTATAGTTATATAGGCCTATTGCACTTTTGAAAAATGCCAACTTTGATAGGTCTGCGATGGCTGTATCAAAAGATATAGAGGTTTAAAGATAACGTAAGTTCAAAATAGCGCCACATCCACAGTTTTGATCGCATTTTCAAGATTTATATATTAATGGAAAGCGGAAAGTTCGTACTTTCTAAAAATGTATAGTTATATAGGCCCATTGCACTTTTGAAAAATGCCAACTTTCATAGGTCTGCGATGGCTGTATCAAAAGATATAGAGGTTTAAAGATAACGTAAGTTCAAAATAGCGCCACATCCACAGTTTTGATCGCATTTTCAAGATTTATATATTAATGGAAAGCGGAAAGTTCGTACTTTCTAAAAATGTATAGTTATATAGGCCTATTGCACTTTTGAAAAATGCCAACTTTGATAGGTCTGCGATGGCTGTATCAAAAGATATAGAGGTTTAAAGATAACGTAAGTTCAAAATAGCGCCACATCCACAGTTTTGATCGCATTTTCAAGATTTATATATTAATGGAAAGCGGAAAGTTCGTACTTTCTAAAAATGTATAGTTATATAGGCCTATTGCACTTTTGAAAAATGCCAACTTTGATAGGTCTGCGATGGCTGTATCAAAAGATATAGAGGTTTAAAGATAACGTAAGTTCAAAATAGCGCCACATCCACAGTTTTGATCGCATTTTCAAGATTTATATATTAATGGAAAGCGGAAAGTTCGTACTTTCTAAAAATGTATAGTTATATAGGCCCATTGCACTTTTGAAAAATGCCAACTTTGATAGGTCTGCGATGGCTGTATCAAAAGATATAGAGGTTTAAAGATAACGTAAGTTCAAAATAGCGCCACATCCACAGTTTTGATCGCATTTTCAAGATTTATATATTAATGGAAAGCGGAAAGTCGTACTTTCTAAAACTGTATAGTTATATAGGCCTATTGCACTTTTGAAAAATGCCAACTTTGATAGGTCTGCGATGGCTGTATCAAAAGATATAGAGGTTTAAAGATAACGTAAGTTCAAAATAGCGCCACATCCACAGTTTTGATCGCATTTTCAAGATTTATATATTAATGGAAAGCGGAAAGTTCGTACTTTATAAAAATGTATAGTTATATAGGCCTATTGCACTTTTGAAAAATGCCAACTTTCATAGGTCTGCGATGGCTGTATCAAAAGATATAGAGGTTTAAAGATAACGTAAGTTCAGAATAGCGCCACATCCACAGTTTTGATCGCATTTTCAAGATTTATATATTAATGGAAAGCGGAAAGTTCGTACTTTATAAAAATGTATAGTTATATAGGCCCATTGCACTTTTGAAAAATGCCAACTTTGATAGGTCTGCGATGGCTGTATCAAAAGATATAGAGGTTTAAAGATAACGTAAGTTCAAAATAGCGCCACATCCACAGTTTTGATCGCATTTTCAAGATTTATATATTGATGGAAAGCGGAAAGTTCGTACTTTATAAAAATGTATAGTTATATAGGCCTATTGCACTTTTGAAAAATGCCAACTTTCATAGGTCTGCGATGGCTGTATCAAAAGATATAGAGGTTTAAAGATAACGTAAGTTCAAAATAGCGCCACATCCACAGTTTTGATCGCATTTTCAAGATTTATATATTAATGGAAAGCGGAAAGTTCGTACTTTCTAAAAATGTATAGTTATATAGGCCTATTGCACTTTTGAAAAATGCCAACTTTGATAGGTCTGCGATGGCTGTATCAAAAGATATAGAGGTTTAAAGATAACGTAAGTTCAAAATAGCGCCACATCCACAGTTTTGATCGCATTTTCAAGATTTATATATTAATGGAAAGCGGAAAGTTCGTACTTTATAAAAATGTATAGTTATATAGGCCTATTGCACTTTTGAAAAATGCCAACTTTCATAGGTCTGCGATGGCTGTATCAAAAGATATAGAGGTTTAAAGATAACGTAAGTTCAAAATAGCGCCACATCCACAGTTTTGATCGCATTTTCAAGATTTATATATTAATGGAAAGCGGAAAGTTCGTACTTTCTAAAAATGTATAGTTATATAGGCCCATTGCACTTTTGAAAAATGCCAACTTTCAAAGGTCTGCGATGGCTGTATCAAAAGATATAGAGGTTTAAAGATAACGTAAGTTCAAAATAGCGCCACATCCACAGTTTTGATCGCATTTTCAAGATTTATATATTAATGGAAAGCGGAAAGTTCGTACTTTCTAAAAATGTATAGTTATATAGGCCTATTGCACTTTTGAAAAATGCCAACTTTGATAGGTCTGCGATGGCTGTATCAAAAGATATAGAGGTTTAAAGATAACGTAAGTTCAAAATAGCGCCACATCCACAGTTTTGATCGCATTTTCAAGATTTATATATTAATGGAAAGCGGAAAGTTCGTACTTTATAAAAATGTATAGTTATATAGGCCTATTGCACTTTTGAAAAATGCCAACTTTCATAGGTCTGCGATGGCTGTATCAAAAGATATAGAGGTTTAAAGTTAACGTAAGTTCAAAATAGCGCCACATCCACAGTTTTGATCGCATTTTCAAGATTTATATATTAATGGAAAGCGGAAAGTTCGTACTTTCTAAAAATGTATAGTTATATAGGCCTATTGCACTTTTGAAAAATGCCAACTTTCATAGGCCTGCGATGGCTGTATCAAAAGATATAGAGGTTTAAAGGTAACGTAAGTTCAGAATAGCGCCACATCCACAGTTTTGATCGCATTTTCAAGATTTATATATTAATGGAAAGCGGAAAGTTCGTACTTTATAAAAATGTATAGTTATATAGGCCTATTGCACTTTTGAAAAATGCCAACTTTCATAGGTCTGCGATGGCTGTATCAAAAGATATAGAGGTTTAAAGATAACGTAAGTTCAGAATAGCGCCACATCCACAGTTTTGATCGCATTTTCAAGATTTATATATTAATGGAAAGCGGAAAGTTCGTACTTTATAAAAATGTATAGTTATATAGGCCCATTGCACTTTTGAAAAATGCCAACTTTGATAGGTCTGCGATGGCTGTATCAAAAGATATAGAGGTTTAAAGATAACGTAAGTTCAAAATAGCGCCACATCCACAGTTTTGATCGCATTTTCAAGATTTATATATTAATGGAAAGCGGAAAGTTCGTACTTTCTAAAAATGTATAGTTATATAGGCCTATTGCACTTTTGAAAAATGCCAACTTTGATAGGTCTGCGATGGCTGTATCAAAAGATATAGAGGTTTAAAGATAACGTAAGTTCAAAATAGCGCCACATCCACAGTTTTGATCGCATTTTCAAGATTTATATATTAATGGGACGCGGAAAGTTCGTACTTTATAAAAATGTATAGTTATATAGGCCTATTGCACTTTTGAAAAATGCCAACTTTCATAGGTCTGCGATGGCTGTATCAAAAGATATAGAGGTTTAAAGATAACGTAAGTTCAAAATAGCGCCACATCCACAGTTTTGATCGCATTTTCAAGATTTATATATTAATGGAAAGCGGAAAGTTCGTACTTTATAAAAATGTATAGTTATATAGGCCTATTGCACTTTTGAAAAATGCCAACTTTCATAGGTCTGCGATGGCTGTATCAAAAGATATAGAGGTTTAAAGATAACGTAAGTTCAGAATAGCGCCACATCCACAGTTTTGATCGCATTTTCAAGATTTATATATTAATGGAAAGCGGAAAGTTCGTACTTTATAAAAATGTATAGTTATATAGGCCTATTGCACTTTTGAAAAATGCCAACTTTCATAGGTCTGCGATGGCTGTATAAAAAGATATAGAGGTTTAAAGATAACGTAAGTTCAGAATAGCGCCACATCCACAGTTTTGATCGCATTTTCAAGATTTATATATTAATGGAAAGCGGAAAGTTCGTACTTTATAAAAATGTATAGTTATATAGGCCCATTGCACTTTTGAAAAATGCCAACTTTGATAGGTCTGCGATGGCTGTATCAAAAGATATAGAGGTTTAAAGATAACGTAAGTTCAAAATAGCGCCACATCCACAGTTTTGATCGCATTTTCAAGATTTATATATTAATGGAAAGCGGAAAGTTCGTACTTTATAAAAATGTATAGTTATATAGGCCTATTGCACTTTTGAAAAATGCCAACTTTCATAGGTCTGCGATGGCTGTATAAAAAGATATAGAGGTTTAAAGATAACGTAAGTTCAGAATAGCGCCACATCCACAGTTTTGATCGCATTTTCAAGATTTATATATTAATGGAAAGCGGAAAGTTCGTACTTTCTAAAAATGTATAGTTATATAGGCCTATTGCACTTTTGAAAAATGCCAACTTTGATAGGTCTGCGATGGCTGTATCAAAAGATATAGAGGTTTAAAGATAACGTAAGTTCAAAATAGCGCCACATCCACAGTTTTGATCGCATTTTCAAGATTTATATATTAATGGAAAGCGGAAAGTTCGTACTTTCTAAAAATGTATAGTTATATAGGCCCATTGCACTTTTGAAAAATGCCAACTTTCATAGGTCTGCGATGGCTGTATCAAAAGATATAGAGGTTTAAAGATAACGTAAGTTCAAAATAGCGCCACATCCACAGTTTTGATCGCATTTTCAAGATTTATATATTAATGGAAAGCGGAAAGTTCGTACTTTCTAAAAATGTATAGTTATATAGGCCCATTGCACTTTTGAAAAATGCCAACTTTGATAGGTCTGCGATGGCTGTATCAAAAGATATAGAGGTTTAAAGATAACGTAAGTTCAAAATAGCGCCACATCCACAGTTTTGATCGCATTTTCAAGATTTATATATTAATGGAAAGCGGAAAGTTCGTACTTTCTAAAAATGTATAGTTATATAGGCCTATTGCACTTTTGAAAAATGCCAACTTTGATAGGTTTGCGATGGCTGTATCAAAAGATATAGAGGTTTAAAGATAACGTAAGTTCAAAATAGCGCCACATCCACAGTTTTGATCGCATTTTCAAGATTTATATATTAATTTAAAGCGGAAAGTTCGTACTTTCTAAAAATGTATAGTTATATAGGCCTATTGCACTTTTGAAAAATGCCAACTTTGATAGGTTTGCGATGGCTGTATCAAAAGATATAGAGGTTTAAAGATAACGTAAGTTCAAAATAGCGCCACATCCACAGTTTTGATCGCATTTTCAAGATTTATATATTAATGGAAAGCGGAAAGTTCGTACTTTCTAAAAATGTATAGTTATATAGGCCTATTGCACTTTTGAAAAATGCCAACTTTGATAGGTTTGCGATGGCTGTATCAAAAGATATAGAGGTTTAAAGATAACGTAAGTTCAAAATAGCGCCACATCCACAGTTTTGATCGCATTTTCAAGATTTATATATTAATGGAAAGCGGAAAGTTCGTACTTTCTAAAAATGTATAGTTATATAGGCCTATTGCACTTTTGAAAAATGCCAACTTTGATAGGTTTGCGATGGCTGTATCAAAAGATATAGAGGTTTAAAGATAACGTAAGTTCAAAATAGCGCCACATCCACAGTTTTGATCGCATTTTCAAGATTTATATATTAATGGAAAGCGGAAAGTTCGTACTTTCTAAAAATGTATAGTTATATAGGCCTATTGCACTTTTGAAAAATGCCAACTTTGATAGGTTTGCGATGGCTGTATCAAAAGATATAGAGGTTTAAAGATAACGTAAGTTCAAAATAGCGCCACATCCACAGTTTTGATCGCATTTTCAAGATTTATATATTAATGGAAAGCGGAAAGTTCGTACTTTCTAAAAATGTATAGTTATATAGGCCTATTGCACTTTTGAAAAATGCCAACTTTGATAGGTTTGCGATGGCTGTATCAAAAGATATAGAGGTTTAAAGATAACGTAAGTTCAAAATAGCGCCACATCCACAGTTTTGATCGCATTTTCAAGATTTATATATTAATGGAAAGCGGAAAGTTCGTACTTTCTAAAAATGTATAGTTATATAGGCCTATTGCACTTTTGAAAAATGCCAACTTTGATAGGTTTGCGATGGCTGTATCAAAAGATATAGAGGTTTAAAGATAACGTAAGTTCAAAATAGCGCCACATCCACAGTTTTGATCGCATTTTCAAGATTTATATATTAATGGAAAGCGGAAAGTTCGTACTTTCTAAAAATGTATAGTTATATAGGCCTATTGCACTTTTGAAAAATGCCAACTTTGATAGGTTTGCGATGGCTGTATCAAAAGATATAGAGGTTTAAAGATAACGTAAGTTCAAAATAGCGCCACATCCACAGTTTTGATCGCATTTTCAAGATTTATATATTAATGGAAAGCGGAAAGTTCGTACTTTCTAAAAATGTATAGTTATATAGGCCTATTGCACTTTTGAAAAATGCCAACTTTGATAGGTTTGCGATGGCTGTATCAAAAGATATAGAGGTTTAAAGATAACGTAAGTTCAAAATAGCGCCACATCCACAGTTTTGATCGCATTTTCAAGATTTATATATTAATGGAAAGCGGAAAGTTCGTACTTTCTAAAAATGTATAGTTATATAGGCCTATTGCACTTTTGAAAAATGCCAACTTTGATAGGTTTGCGATGGCTGTATCAAAAGATATAGAGGTTTAAAGATAACGTAAGTTCAAAATAGCGCCACATCCACAGTTTTGATCGCATTTTCAAGATTTATATATTAATGGAAAGCGGAAAGTTCGTACTTTCTAAAAATGTATAGTTATATAGGCCTATTGCACTTTTGAAAAATGCCAACTTTGATAGGTTTGCGATGGCTGTATCAAAAGATATAGAGGTTTAAAGATAACGTAAGTTCAAAATAGCGCCACATCCACAGTTTTGATCGCATTTTCAAGATTTATATATTAATGGAAAGCGGAAAGTTCGTACTTTCTAAAAATGTATAGTTATATAGGCCTATTGCACTTTTGAAAAATGCCAACTTTCATAGGTCTGCGATGGCTGTATAAAAAGATATAGAGGTTTAAAGATAACGTAAGTTCAGAATAGCGCCACATCCACAGTTTTGATCGCATTTTCAAGATTTATATATTAATGGAAAGCGGAAAGTTCGTACTTTCTAAAAATGTATAGTTATATAGGCCTATTGCACTTTTGAAAAATGCCAACTTTGATAGGTCTGCGATGGCTGTATCAAAAGATATAGAGGTTTAAAGATAACGTAAGTTCAAAATAGCGCCACATCCACAGTTTTGATCGCATTTTCAAGATTTATATATTAATGGAAAGCGGAAAGTTCGTACTTTCTAAAAATGTATAGTTATATAGGCCCATTGCACTTTTGAAAAATGCCAACTTTCATAGGTCTGCGATGGCTGTATCAAAAGATATAGAGGTTTAAAGATAACGTAAGTTCAAAATAGCGCCACATCCACAGTTTTGATCGCATTTTCAAGATTTATATATTAATGGAAAGCGGAAAGTTCGTACTTTCTAAAAATGTATAGTTATATAGGCCTATTGCACTTTTGAAAAATGCCAACTTTGATAGGTCTGCGATGGCTGTATCAAAAGATATAGAGGTTTAAAGATAACGTAAGTTCAAAATAGCGCCACATCCACAGTTTTGATCGCATTTTCAAGATTTATATATTAATGGAAAGCGGAAAGTTCGTACTTTCTAAAAATGTATAGTTATATAGGCCTATTGCACTTTTGAAAAATGCCAACTTTGATAGGTTTGCGATGGCTGTATCAAAAGATATAGAGGTTTAAAGATAACGTAAGTTCAAAATAGCGCCACATCCACAGTTTTGATCGCATTTTCAAGATTTATATATTAATTTAAAGCGGAAAGTTCGTACTTTCTAAAAATGTATAGTTATATAGGCCCATTGCACTTTTGAAAAATGCCAACTTTGATAGGTCTGCGATGGCTGTATCAAAAGATATAGAGGTTTAAAGATAACGTAAGTTCAAAATAGCGCCACATCCACAGTTTTGATCGCATTTTCAAGATTTATATATTAATGGAAAGCGGAAAGTTCGTACTTTCTAAAAATGTATAGTTATATAGGCCTATTGCACTTTTGAAAAATGCCAACTTTGATAGGTCTGCGATGGCTGTATCAAAAGATATAGAGGTTTAAAGATAACGTAAGTTCAAAATAGCGCCACATCCACAGTTTTGATCGCATTTTCAAGATTTATATATTAATGGAAAGCGGAAAGTTCGTACTTTATAAAAATGTATAGTTATATAGGCCTATTGCACTTTTGAAAAATGCCAACTTTCATAGGTCTGCGATGGCTGTATAAAAAGATATAGAGGTTTAAAGATAACGTAAGTTCAGAATAGCGCCACATCCACAGTTTTGATCGCATTTTCAAGATTTATATATTAATGGAAAGCGGAAAGTTCGTACTTTATAAAAATGTATAGTTATATAGGCCTATTGCACTTTTGAAAAATGCCAACTTTGATAGGTCTGCGATGGCTGTATCAAAAGATATAGAGGTTTAAAGATAACGTAAGTTCAAAATAGCGCCACATCCACAGTTTTGATCGCATTTTCAAGATTTATATATTAATGGAAAGCGGAAAGTTCGTACTTTATAAAAATGTATAGTTATATAGGCCTATTGCACTTTTGAAAAATGCCAACTTTCATAGGTCTGCGATGGCTGTATAAAAAGATATAGAGGTTTAAAGATAACGTAAGTTCAAAATAGCGCCACATCCACAGTTTTGATCGCATTTTCAAGATTTATATATTAATGGAAAGCGGAAAGTTCGTACTTTATAAAAATGTATAGTTATATAGGCCTATTGCACTTTTGAAAAATGCCAACTTTCATAGGTCTGCGATGGCTGTATAAAAAGATATAGAGGTTTAAAGATAACGTAAGTTCAGAATAGCGCCACATCCACAGTTTTGATCGCATTTTCAAGATTTATATATTAATGGAAAGCGGAAAGTTCGTACTTTCTAAAAATGTATAGTTATATAGGCCCATTGCACTTTTGAAAAATGCCAACTTTCATAGGTCTGCGATGGCTGTATCAAAAGATATAGAGGTTTAAAGATAACGTAAGTTCAAAATAGCGCCACATCCACAGTTTTGATCGCATTTTCAAGATTTATATATTAATGGAAAGCGGAAAGTTCGTACTTTCTAAAAATGTATAGTTATATAGGCCTATTGCACTTTTGAAAAATGCCAACTTTGATAGGTCTGCGATGGCTGTATCAAAAGATATAGAGGTTTAAAGATAACGTAAGTTCAAAATAGCGCCACATCCACAGTTTTGATCGCATTTTCAAGATTTATATATTAATGGAAAGCGGAAAGTTCGTACTTTATAAAAATGTATAGTTATATAGGCCTATTGCACTTTTGAAAAATGCCAACTTTCATAGGTCTGCGATGGCTGTATAAAAAGATATAGAGGTTTAAAGATAACGTAAGTTCAGAATAGCGCCACATCCACAGTTTTGATCGCATTTTCAAGATTTATATATTAATGGAAAGCGGAAAGTTCGTACTTTCTAAAAATGTATAGTTATATAGGCCTATTGCACTTTTGAAAAATGCCAACTTTGATAGGTCTGCGATGGCTGTATCAAAAGATATAGAGGTTTAAAGATAACGTAAGTTCAAAATAGCGCCACATCCACAGTTTTGATCGCATTTTCAAGATTTATATATTAATGGAAAGCGGAAAGTTCGTACTTTCTAAAAATGTATAGTTATATAGGCCCATTGCACTTTTGAAAAATGCCAACTTTCATAGGTCTGCGATGGCTGTATCAAAAGATATAGAGGTTTAAAGATAACGTAAGTTCAAAATAGCGCCACATCCACAGTTTTGATCGCATTTTCAAGATTTATATATTAATGGAAAGCGGAAAGTTCGTACTTTCTAAAAATGTATAGTTATATAGGCCTATTGCACTTTTGAAAAATGCCAACTTTGATAGGTCTGCGATGGCTGTATCAAAAGATATAGAGGTTTAAAGATAACGTAAGTTCAAAATAGCGCCACATCCACAGTTTTGATCGCATTTTCAAGATTTATATATTAATGGAAAGCGGAAAGTTCGTACTTTCTAAAAATGTATAGTTATATAGGCCTATTGCACTTTTGAAAAATGCCAACTTTGATAGGTTTGCGATGGCTGTATCAAAAGATATAGAGGTTTAAAGATAACGTAAGTTCAAAATAGCGCCACATCCACAGTTTTGATCGCATTTTCAAGATTTATATATTAATTTAAAGCGGAAAGTTCGTACTTTCTAAAAATGTATAGTTATATAGGCCCATTGCACTTTTGAAAAATGCCAACTTTGATAGGTCTGCGATGGCTGTATCAAAAGATATAGAGGTTTAAAGATAACGTAAGTTCAAAATAGCGCCACATCCACAGTTTTGATCGCATTTTCAAGATTTATATATTAATGGAAAGCGGAAAGTTCGTACTTTCTAAAAATGTATAGTTATATAGGCCTATTGCACTTTTGAAAAATGCCAACTTTGATAGGTCTGCGATGGCTGTATCAAAAGATATAGAGGTTTAAAGATAACGTAAGTTCAAAATAGCGCCACATCCACAGTTTTGATCGCATTTTCAAGATTTATATATTAATGGAAAGCGGAAAGTTCGTACTTTATAAAAATGTATAGTTATATAGGCCTATTGCACTTTTGAAAAATGCCAACTTTCATAGGTCTGCGATGGCTGTATAAAAAGATATAGAGGTTTAAAGATAACGTAAGTTCAGAATAGCGCCACATCCACAGTTTTGATCGCATTTTCAAGATTTATATATTAATGGAAAGCGGAAAGTTCGTACTTTATAAAAATGTATAGTTATATAGGCCTATTGCACTTTTGAAAAATGCCAACTTTGATAGGTCTGCGATGGCTGTATCAAAAGATATAGAGGTTTAAAGATAACGTAAGTTCAAAATAGCGCCACATCCACAGTTTTAATCGCATTTTCAAGATTTATATATTAATGGAAAGCGGAAAGTTCGTACTTTATAAAAATGTATAGTTATATAGGCCCATTGCACTTTTGAAAAATGCCAACTTTCATAGGTCTGCGATGGCTGTATCAAAAGATATAGAGGTTTAAAGATAACGTAAGTTCAGAATAGCGCCACATCCACAGTTTTGATCGCATTTTCAAGATTTATATATTAATGGAAAGCGGAAAGTTCGTACTTTATAAAAATGTATAGTTATATAGGCCTATTGCACTTTTGAATAATTCCTACTTTCATAGGTCTGCGATGGCTGTATAAAAAGATATAGAGGTTTAAAGATAACGTAAGTTCAAAATAGCGCCACATCCACAGTTTTAATCGCATTTTCAAGATTTATATATTAATGGAAAGCGGAAAGTTCGTACTTTCTAAAAATGTATAGTTATATAGGCCCATTGCACTTTTGAAAAATGCCAACTTTGATAGGTCTGCGATGGCTGTATCAAAAGATATAGAGGTTTAAAGATAACGTAAGTTCAAAATAGCGCCACATCCACAGTTTTGATCGCATTTTCAAGATTTATATATTAATGGAAAGCGGAAAGTTCGTACTTTCTAAAAATGTATAGTTATATAGGCCTATTGCACTTTTGAAAAATGCCAACTTTGATAGGTCTGCGATGGCTGTATCAAAAGATATAGAGGTTTAAAGATAACGTAAGTTCAAAATAGCGCCACATCCACAGTTTTGATCGCATTTTCAAGATTTATATATTAATGGAAAGCGGAAAGTTCGTACTTTCTAAAAATGTATAGTTATATAGGCCCATTGCACTTTTGAAAAATGCCAACTTTCATAGGTCTGCGATGGCTGTATCAAAAGATATAGAGGTTTAAAGATAACGTAAGTTCAAAATAGCGCCACATCCACAGTTTTGATCGCATTTTCAAGATTTATATATTAATGGAAAGCGGAAAGTTCGTACTTTCTAAAAATGTATAGTTATATAGGCCTATTGCACTTTTGAAAAATGCCAACTTTGATAGGTCTGCGATGGCTGTATCAAAAGATATAGAGGTTTAAAGATAACGTAAGTTCAAAATAGCGCCACATCCACAGTTTTGATCGCATTTTCAAGATTTATATATTAATGGAAAGCGGAAAGTTCGTACTTTCTAAAAATGTATAGTTATATAGGCCTATTGCACTTTTGAAAAATGCCAACTTTGATAGGTCTGCGATGGCTGTATCAAAAGATATAGAGGTTTAAAGATAACGTAAGTTCAAAATAGCGCCACATCCACAGTTTTGATCGCATTTTCAAGATTTATATATTAATGGAAAGCGGAAAGTTCGTACTTTCTAAAAATGTATAGTTATATAGGCCTATTGCACTTTTGAAAAATGCCAACTTTGATAGGTCTGCGATGGCTGTATCAAAAGATATAGAGGTTTAAAGATAACGTAAGTTCAAAATAGCGCCACATCCACAGTTTTGATCGCATTTTCAAGATTTATATATTAATGGAAAGCGGAAAGTTCGTACTTTCTAAAAATGTATAGTTATATAGGCCTATTGCACTTTTGAAAAATGCCAACTTTGATAGGTCTGCGATGGCTGTATCAAAAGATATAGAGGTTTAAAGATAACGTAAGTTCAAAATAGCGCCACATCCACAGTTTTGATCGCATTTTCAAGATTTATATATTAATGGAAAGCGGAAAGTTCGTACTTTATAAAAATGTATAGTTATATAGGCCTATTGCACTTTTGAAAAATGCCAACTTTCATAGGTCTGCGATGGCTGTATAAAAAGATATAGAGGTTTAAAGATAACGTAAGTTCAGAATAGCGCCACATCCACAGTTTTGATCGCATTTTCAAGATTTATATATTAATGGAAAGCGGAAAGTTCGTACTTTATAAAAATGTATAGTTATATAGGCCTATTGCACTTTTGAAAAATGCCAACTTTGATAGGTCTGCGATGGCTGTATCAAAAGATATAGAGGTTTAAAGATAACGTAAGTTCAAAATAGCGCCACATCCACAGTTTTAATCGCATTTTCAAGATTTATATATTAATGGAAAGCGGAAAGTTCGTACTTTATAAAAATGTATAGTTATATAGGCCCATTGCACTTTTGAAAAATGCCAACTTTCATAGGTCTGCGATGGCTGTATCAAAAGATATAGAGGTTTAAAGATAACGTAAGTTCAGAATAGCGCCACATCCACAGTTTTGATCGCATTTTCAAGATTTATATATTAATGGAAAGCGGAAAGTTCGTACTTTATAAAAATGTATAGTTATATAGGCCTATTGCACTTTTGAATAATTCCTACTTTCATAGGTCTGCGATGGCTGTATAAAAAGATATAGAGGTTTAAAGATAACGTAAGTTCAAAATAGCGCCACATCCACAGTTTTAATCGCATTTTCAAGATTTATATATTAATGGAAAGCGGAAAGTTCGTACTTTCTAAAAATGTATAGTTATATAGGCCCATTGCACTTTTGAAAAATGCCAACTTTGATAGGTCTGCGATGGCTGTATCAAAAGATATAGAGGTTTAAAGATAACGTAAGTTCAGAATAGCGCCACATCCACAGTTTTGATCGCATTTTCAAGATTTATATATTAATGGAAAGCGGAAAGTTCGTACTTTATAAAAATGTATAGTTATATAGGCCTATTGCACTTTTGAAAAATGCCAACTTTGATAGGTCTGCGATGGCTGTATCAAAAGATATAGAGGTTTAAAGATAACGTAAGTTCAAAATAGCGCCACATCCACAGTTTTAATCGCATTTTCAAGATTTATATATTAATGGAAAGCGGAAAGTTCGTACTTTATAAAAATGTATAGTTATATAGGCCTATTGCACTTTTGAAAAATGCCAACTTTGATAGGTCTGCGATGGCTGTATCAAAAGATATAGAGGTTTAAAGATAACGTAAGTTCAAAATAGCGCCACATCCACAGTTTTAATCGCATTTTCAAGATTTATATATTAATGGAAAGCGGAAAGTTCGTACTTTATAAAAATGTATAGTTATATAGGCCCATTGCACTTTTGAAAAATGCCAACTTTCATAGGTCTGCGATGGCTGTATCAAAAGATATAGAGGTTTAAAGATAACGTAAGTTCAGAATAGCGCCACATCCACAGTTTTGATCGCATTTTCAAGATTTATATATTAATGGAAAGCGGAAAGTTCGTACTTTATAAAAATGTATAGTTATATAGGCCTATTGCACTTTTGAATAATTCCTACTTTCATAGGTCTGCGATGGCTGTATAAAAAGATATAGAGGTTTAAAGATAACGTAAGTTCAAAATAGCGCCACATCCACAGTTTTAATCGCATTTTCAAGATTTATATATTAATGGAAAGCGGAAAGTTCGTACTTTCTAAAAATGTATAGTTATATAGGCCCATTGCACTTTTGAAAAATGCCAACTTTGATAGGTCTGCGATGGCTGTATCAAAAGATATAGAGGTTTAAAGATAACGTAAGTTCAAAATAGCGCCACATCCACAGTTTTGATCGCATTTTCAAGATTTATATATTAATGGAAAGCGGAAAGTTCGTACTTTCTAAAAATGTATAGTTATATAGGCCTATTGCACTTTTGAAAAATGCCAACTTTGATAGGTCTGCGATGGCTGTATCAAAAGATATAGAGGTTTAAAGATAACGTAAGTTCAAAATAGCGCCACATCCACAGTTTTGATCGCATTTTCAAGATTTATATATTAATGGAAAGCGGAAAGTTCGTACTTTCTAAAAATGTATAGTTATATAGGCCCATTGCACTTTTGAAAAATGCCAACTTTCATAGGTCTGCGATGGCTGTATCAAAAGATATAGAGGTTTAAAGATAACGTAAGTTCAAAATAGCGCCACATCCACAGTTTTGATCGCATTTTCAAGATTTATATATTAATGGAAAGCGGAAAGTTCGTACTTTCTAAAAATGTATAGTTATATAGGCCTATTGCACTTTTGAAAAATGCCAACTTTGATAGGTCTGCGATGGCTGTATCAAAAGATATAGAGGTTTAAAGATAACGTAAGTTCAAAATAGCGCCACATCCACAGTTTTGATCGCATTTTCAAGATTTATATATTAATGGAAAGCGGAAAGTTCGTACTTTCTAAAAATGTATAGTTATATAGGCCTATTGCACTTTTGAAAAATGCCAACTTTGATAGGTCTGCGATGGCTGTATCAAAAGATATAGAGGTTTAAAGATAACGTAAGTTCAAAATAGCGCCACATCCACAGTTTTGATCGCATTTTCAAGATTTATATATTAATGGAAAGCGGAAAGTTCGTACTTTCTAAAAATGTATAGTTATATAGGCCTATTGCACTTTTGAAAAATGCCAACTTTGATAGGTCTGCGATGGCTGTATCAAAAGATATAGAGGTTTAAAGATAACGTAAGTTCAAAATAGCGCCACATCCACAGTTTTGATCGCATTTTCAAGATTTATATATTAATGGAAAGCGGAAAGTTCGTACTTTCTAAAAATGTATAGTTATATAGGCCTATTGCACTTTTGAAAAATGCCAACTTTGATAGGTCTGCGATGGCTGTATCAAAAGATATAGAGGTTTAAAGATAACGTAAGTTCAAAATAGCGCCACATCCACAGTTTTGATCGCATTTTCAAGATTTATATATTAATGGAAAGCGGAAAGTTCGTACTTTATAAAAATGTATAGTTATATAGGCCTATTGCACTTTTGAAAAATGCCAACTTTCATAGGTCTGCGATGGCTGTATAAAAAGATATAGAGGTTTAAAGATAACGTAAGTTCAGAATAGCGCCACATCCACAGTTTTGATCGCATTTTCAAGATTTATATATTAATGGAAAGCGGAAAGTTCGTACTTTATAAAAATGTATAGTTATATAGGCCTATTGCACTTTTGAAAAATGCCAACTTTGATAGGTCTGCGATGGCTGTATCAAAAGATATAGAGGTTTAAAGATAACGTAAGTTCAAAATAGCGCCACATCCACAGTTTTAATCGCATTTTCAAGATTTATATATTAATGGAAAGCGGAAAGTTCGTACTTTCTAAAAATGTATAGTTATATAGGCCCATTGCACTTTTGAAAAATGCCAACTTTGATAGGTCTGCGATGGCTGTATCAAAAGATATAGAGGTTTAAAGATAACGTAAGTTCAAAATAGCGCCACATCCACAGTTTTGATCGCATTTTCAAGATTTATATATTAATGGAAAGCGGAAAGTTCGTACTTTCTAAAAATGTATAGTTATATAGGCCTATTGCACTTTTGAAAAATGCCAACTTTGATAGGTCTGCGATGGCTGTATCAAAAGATATAGAGGTTTAAAGATAACGTAAGTTCAAAATAGCGCCACATCCACAGTTTTGATCGCATTTTCAAGATTTATATATTAATGGAAAGCGGAAAGTTCGTACTTTCTAAAAATGTATAGTTATATAGGCCCATTGCACTTTTGAAAAATGCCAACTTTCATAGGTCTGCGATGGCTGTATCAAAAGATATAGAGGTTTAAAGATAACGTAAGTTCAAAATAGCGCCACATCCACAGTTTTGATCGCATTTTCAAGATTTATATATTAATGGAAAGCGGAAAGTTCGTACTTTCTAAAAATGTATAGTTATATAGGCCTATTGCACTTTTGAAAAATGCCAACTTTGATAGGTCTGCGATGGCTGTATCAAAAGATATAGAGGTTTAAAGATAACGTAAGTTCAAAATAGCGCCACATCCACAGTTTTGATCGCATTTTCAAGATTTATATATTAATGGAAAGCGGAAAGTTCGTACTTTCTAAAAATGTATAGTTATATAGGCCTATTGCACTTTTGAAAAATGCCAACTTTGATAGGTCTGCGATGGCTGTATCAAAAGATATAGAGGTTTAAAGATAACGTAAGTTCAAAATAGCGCCACATCCACAGTTTTGATCGCATTTTCAAGATTTATATATTAATGGAAAGCGGAAAGTTCGTACTTTCTAAAAATGTATAGTTATATAGGCCTATTGCACTTTTGAAAAATGCCAACTTTGATAGGTCTGCGATGGCTGTATCAAAAGATATAGAGGTTTAAAGATAACGTAAGTTCAAAATAGCGCCACATCCACAGTTTTGATCGCATTTTCAAGATTTATATATTAATGGAAAGCGGAAAGTTCGTACTTTCTAAAAATGTATAGTTATATAGGCCCATTGCACTTTTGAAAAATGCCAACTTTGATAGGTCTGCGATGGCTGTATCAAAAGATATAGAGGTTTAAAGATAACGTAAGTTCAAAATAGCGCCACATCCACAGTTTTGATCGCATTTTCAAGATTTATATATTAATGGAAAGCGGAAAGTTCGTACTTTCTAAAAATGTATAGTTATGTAGGCCTATTGCACTTTTGAAAAATGCCAACTTTGATAGGTCTGCGATGGCTGTATCAAAAGATATAGAGGTTTAAAGATAACGTAAGTTCAAAATAGCGCCACATCCACAGTTTTGATCGCATTTTCAAGATTTATATATTAATGGAAAGCGGAAAGTTCGTACTTTCTAAAAATGTATAGTTATATAGGCCCATTGCACTTTTGAAAAATGCCAACTTTGATAGGTCTGCGATGGCTGTATCAAAAGATATAGAGGTTTAAAGATAACGTAAGTTCAAAATAGCGCCACATCCACAGTTTTGATCGCATTTTCAAGATTTATATATTAATGGAAAGCGGAAAGTCGTACTTTCTAAAAATGTATAGTTATATAGGCCTATTGCACTTTTGAAAAATGCCAACTTTGATAGGTCTGCGATGGCTGTATCAAAAGATATAGAGGTTTAAAGATAACGTAAGTTCAAAATAGCGCCACATCCACAGTTTTGATCGCATTTTCAAGATTTATATATTAATGGAAAGCGGAAAGTTCGTACTTTCTAAAAATGTATAGTTATATAGGCCTATTGCACTTTTGAAAAATGCCAACTTTGATAGGTCTGCGATGGCTGTATCAAAAGATATAGAGGTTTAAAGATAACGTAAGTTCAAAATAGCGCCACATCCACAGTTTTGATCGCATTTTCAAGATTTATATATTAATGGAAAGCGGAAAGTTCGTACTTTCTAAAAATGTATAGTTATATAGGCCTATTGCACTTTTGAAAAATGCCAACTTTGATAGGTCTGCGATGGCTGTATCAAAAGATATAGAGGTTTAAAGATAACGTAAGTTCAAAATAGCGCCACATCCACAGTTTTGATCGCATTTTCAAGATTTATATATTAATGGAAAGCGGAAAGTTCGTACTTTCTAAAAATGTATAGTTATATAGGCCCATTGCACTTTTGAAAAATGCCAACTTTGATAGGTCTGCGATGGCTGTATCAAAAGATATAGAGGTTTAAAGATAACGTAAGTTCAAAATAGCGCCACATCCACAGTTTTGATCGCATTTTCAAGATTTATATATTAATGGAAAGCGGAAAGTTCGTACTTTCTAAAAATGTATAGTTATGTAGGCCTATTGCACTTTTGAAAAATGCCAACTTTGATAGGTCTGCGATGGCTGTATCAAAAGATATAGAGGTTTAAAGATAACGTAAGTTCAAAATAGCGCCACATCCACAGTTTTGATCGCATTTTCAAGATTTATATATTAATGGAAAGCGGAAAGTTCGTACTTTCTAAAAATGTATAGTTATATAGGCCTATTGCACTTTTGAAAAATGCCAACTTTCATAGGTCTGCGATGGCTGTATAAAAAGATATAGAGGTTTAAAGATAACGTAAGTTCAGAATAGCGCCACATCCACAGTTTTGATCGCATTTTCAAGATTTATATATTAATGGAAAGCGGAAAGTTCGTACTTTATAAAAATGTATAGTTATATAGGCCTATTGCACTTTTGAAAAATGCCAACTTTCATAGGTCTGCGATGGCTGTATCAAAAGATATAGAGGTTTAAAGATAACGTAAGTTCAGAATAGCGCCACATCCACAGTTTTGATCGCATTTTCAAGATTTATATATTAATGGAAAGCGGAAAGTTCGTACTTTATAAAAATGTATAGTTATATAGGCCTATTGCACTTTTGAAAAATGCCAACTTTCATAGGTCTGCGATGGCTGTATCAAAAGATATAGAGGTTTAAAGATAACGTAAGTTCAGAATAGCGCCACATCCACAGTTTTGATCGCATTTTCAAGATTTATATATTAATGGAAAGCGGAAAGTTCGTACTTTATAAAAATGTATAGTTATATAGGCCTATTGCACTTTTGAAAAATGCCAACTTTCATAGGTCTGCGATGGCTGTATCAAAAGATATAGAGGTTTAAAGATAACGTAAGTTCAGAATAGCGCCACATCCACAGTTTTGATCGCATTTTCAAGATTTATATATTAATGGAAAGCGGAAAGTTCGTACTTTCTAAAAATGTATAGTTATATAGGCCTATTGCACTTTTGAAAAATGCCAACTTTGATAGGTCTGCGATGGCTGTATCAAAAGATATAGAGGTTTAAAGATAACGTAAGTTCAAAATAGCGCCACATCCACAGTTTTGATCGCATTTTCAAGATTTATATATTAATGGAAAGCGGAAAGTTCGTACTTTCTAAAAATGTATAGTTATATAGGCCCATTGCACTTTTGAAAAATGCCAACTTTCATAGGTCTGCGATGGCTGTATCAAAAGATATAGAGGTTTAAAGATAACGTAAGTTCAGAATAGCGCCACATCCACAGTTTTGATCGCATTTTCAAGATTTATATATTAATGGAAAGCGGAAAGTTCGTACTTTATAAAAATGTATAGTTATATAGGCCCATTGCACTTTTGAAAAATGGCAACTTTGATAGGTCTGCGATGGCTGTATCAAAAGATATAGAGGTTTAAAGATAACGTAAGTTCAAAATAGCGCCACATCCACAGTTTGGATCGCATTTTCAAGATTTATATATTAATGGAAAGCGGAAAGTTCGTACTTTCTAAAAATGTATAGTTATATAGGCCTATTGCACTTTTGAAAAATGCCAACTTTGATAGGTCTGCGATGGCTGTATCAAAAGATATAGAGGTTTAAAGATAACGTAAGTTCAAAATAGCGCCACATCCACAGTTTTGATCGCATTTTCAAGATTTATATATTAATGGGAAGCGGAAAGTTCGTACTTTATAAAAATGTATAGTTATATAGGCCTATTGCACTTTTGAAAAATGCCAACTTTCATAGGTCTGCGATGGCTGTATCAAAAGATATAGAGGTTTAAAGATAACGTAAGTTCAAAATAGCGCCACATCCACAGTTTTGATCGCATTTTCAAGATTTATATATTAATGGAAAGCGGAAAGTTCGTACTTTATAAAAATGTATAGTTATATAGGCCTATTGCACTTTTGAAAAATGCCAACTTTCATAGGTCTGCGATGGCTGTATCAAAAGATATAGAGGTTTAAAGATAACGTAAGTTCAGAATAGCGCCACATCCACAGTTTTGATCGCATTTTCAAGATTTATATATTAATGGAAAGCGGAAAGTTCGTACTTTATAAAAATGTATAGTTATATAGGCCTATTGCACTTTTGAAAAATGCCAAGTTTCATAGGTCTGCGATGGCTGTATCAAAAGATATAGAGGTTTAAAGATAACGTAAGTTCAGAATAGCGCCACATCCACAGTTTTGATCGCATTTTCAAGATTTATATATTAATGGAAAGCGGAAAGTTCGTACTTTATAAAAATGTATAGTTATATAGGCCTATTGCACTTTTGAAAAATGCCAACTTTCATAGGTCTGCGATGGCTGTATAAAAAGATATAGAGGTTTAAAGATAACGTAAGTTCAGAATAGCGCCACATCCACAGTTTTGATCGCATTTTCAAGATTTATATATTAATGGAAAGCGGAAAGTTCGTACTTTCTAAAAATGTATAGTTATATAGGCCTATTGCACTTTTGAAAAATGCCAACTTTGATAGGTCTGCGATGGCTGTATCAAAAGATATAGAGGTTTAAAGATAACGTAAGTTCAAAATAGCGCCACATCCACAGTTTTGATTGCATTCTCAAGATTTATATATTAATGGAAAGCGGAAAGTTCGTACTTTCTAAAAATGTATAGTTATGTAGGACCATTGCACTTTTGAAAAATGCCAACTTTCATAGGTCTGCGATGGCTGTATCAAAAGATATAGAGGTTTAAAGATAACGTAAGTTCAAAATAGCGCCACATCCACAGTTTTGATCGCATTTTCAAGATTTATATATTAATGGAAAGCGGAAAGTTCGTACTTTATAAAAATGTATAGTTATATAGGCCCATTGCACTTTTGAAAAATGCCAACTTTGATAGGTCTGCGATGGCTGTATCAAAAGATATAGAGGTTTAAAGATAACGTAAGTTCAGAATAGCGCCACATCCACAGTTTTGATCGCATTTTCAAGATTTATATATTAATGGAAAGCGGAAAGTTCGTACTTTATAAAAATGTATAGTTATATAGGCCCATTGCACTTTTGAAAAATGCCAACTTTCATAGGTCTGCGATGGCTGTATCAAAAGATATAGAGGTTTAAAGATAACGTAAGTTCAGAATAGCGCCACATCCACAGTTTTGATCGCATTTTCAAGATTTATATATTAATGGAAAGCGGAAAGTTCGTACTTTATAAAAATGTATAGTTATATAGGCCTATTGCACTTTTGAAAAATGCCAACTTTCATAGGTCTGCGATGGCTGTATCAAAAGATATAGAGGTTTAAAGATAACGTAAGTTCAAAATAGCGCCACATCCACAGTTTTGATCGCATTTTCAAGATTTATATATTAATGGAAAGCGGAAAGTTCGTACTTTATAAAAATGTATAGTTATATAGGCCTATTGCACTTTTGAAAAATGCCAACTTTCATAGGTCTGCGATGGCTGTATCAAAAGATATAGAGGTTTAAAGATAACGTAAGTTCAGAATAGCGCCACATCCACAGTTTTGATCGCATTTTCAAGATTTATATATTAATGGAAAGCGGAAAGTTCGTACTTTATAAAAATGTATAGTTATATAGGCCCATTGCACTTTTGAAAAATGCCAACTTTGATAGGTCTGCGATGGCTGTATCAAAAGATATAGAGGTTTAAAGATAACGTAAGTTCAGAATAGCGCCACATCCACAGTTTTGATCGCATTTTCAAGATTTATATATTAATGGAAAGCGGAAAGTTCGTACTTTATAAAAATGTATAGTTATATAGGCCCATTGCACTTTTGAAAAATGCCAACTTTCATAGGTCTGCGATGGCTGTATCAAAAGATATAGAGGTTTAAAGATAACGTAAGTTCAGAATAGCGCCACATCCACAGTTTTGATCGCATTTTCAAGATTTATATATTAATGGAAAGCGGAAAGTTCGTACTTTATAAAAATGTATAGTTATATAGGCCCATTGCACTTTTGAAAAATGCCAACTTTCATAGGTCTGCGATGGCTGTATCAAAAGATATAGAGGTTTAAAGATAACGTAAGTTCAAAATAGCGCCACATCCACAGTTTTGATCGCATTTTCAAGATTTATATATTAATGGAAAGCGGAAAGTTCGTACTTTATAAAAATGTATAGTTATATAGGCCTATTGCACTTTTGAAAAATGCCAACTTTCATAGGTCTGCGATGGCTGTATCAAAAGATATAGAGGTTTAAAGATAACGTAAGTTCAAAATAGCGCCACATCCACAGTTTTGATCGCATTTTCAAGATTTATATATTAATGGAAAGCGGAAAGTTCGTACTTTATAAAAATGTATAGTTATATAGGCCTATTGCACTTTTGAAAAATGCCAACTTTCATAGGTCTGCGATGGCTGTATCAAAAGATATAGAGGTTTAAAGATAACGTAAGTTCAGAATAGCGCCACATCCACAGTTTTGATCGCATTTTCAAGATTTATATATTAATGGAAAGCGGAAAGTTCGTACTTTATAAAAATGTATAGTTATATAGGCCCATTGCACTTTTGAAAAATGCCAACTTTGATAGGTCTGCGATGGCTGTATCAAAAGATATAGAGGTTTAAAGATAACGTAAGTTCAGAATAGCGCCACATCCACAGTTTTGATCGCATTTTCAAGATTTATATATTAATGGAAAGCGGAAAGTTCGTACTTTATAAAAATGTATAGTTATATAGGCCCATTGCACTTTTGCAAAATGCCAACTTTCATAGGTCTGCGATGGCTGTATCAAAAGATATAGAGGTTTAAAGATAACGTAAGTTCAGAATAGCGCCACATCCACAGTTTTGATCGCATTTTCAAGATTTATATATTAATGGAAAGCGGAAAGTTCGTACTTTATAAAAATGTATAGTTATATAGGCCCATTGCACTTTTGAAAAATGCCAACTTTGATAGGTCTGCGATGGCTGTATCAAAAGATATAGAGGTTTAAAGATAACGTAAGTTCAAAATAGCGCCACATCCACAGTTTTGATCGCATTTTCAAGATTTATATATTAATGGAAAGCGGAAAGTTCGTACTTTATAAAAATGTATAGTTATATAGGCCTATTGCACTTTTGAAAAATGCCAACTTTCATAGGTCTGCGATGGCTGTATAAAAAGATATAGAGGTTTAAAGATAACGTAAGTTCAGAATAGCGCCACATCCACAGTTTTGATCGCATTTTCAAGATTTATATATTAATGGAAAGCGGAAAGTTCGTACTTTATAAAAATGTATAGTTATATAGGCCTATTGCACTTTTGAAAAATGCCAACTTTCATAGGTCTGCGATGGCTGTATCAAAAGATATAGAGGTTTAAAGATAACGTAAGTTCAGAATAGCGCCACATCCACAGTTTTGATCGCATTTTCAAGATTTATATATTAATGGAAAGCGGAAAGTTCGTACTTTCTAAAAATGTATAGTTATATAGGCCTATTGCACTTTTGAAAAATGCCAACTTTGATAGGTCTGCGATGGCTGTATCAAAAGATATAGAGGTTTAAAGATAACGTAAGTTCAAAATAGCGCCACATCCACAGTTTTGATCGCATTTTCAAGATTTATATATTAATGGAAAGCGGAAAGTTCGTACTTTCTAAAAATGTATAGTTATATAGGCCCATTGCACTTTTGAAAAATGCCAACTTTCATAGGTCTGCGATGGCTGTATCAAAAGATATAGAGGTTTAAAGATAACGTAAGTTCAAAATAGCGCCACATCCACAGTTTTGATCGCATTTTCAAGATTTATATATTAATGGAAAGCGGAAAGTTCGTACTTTCTAAAAATGTATAGTTATATAGGCCCATTGCACTTTTGAAAAATGCCAACTTTGATAGGTCTGCGATGGCTGTATCAAAAGATATAGAGGTTTAAAGATAACGTAAGTTCAAAATAGCGCCACATCTACAGTTTTGATCGCATTTTCAAGATTTATATAATAATGTATAGTTATATAGGCCTATTGCACTTTTGAAAAATGCCAACTTTCATAGGTCTGCGATGGCTGTATCAAAAGATATAGAGGTTTAAAGATAACGTAAGTTCAAAATAGCGCCACATCCACAGTTTTGATCGCATTTTCAAGATTTATATATTAATGGAAAGCGGAAAGTTCGTACTTTCTAAAAATGTATAGTTATATAGGCCCATTGCACTTTTGAAAAATGCCAACTTTGATAGGTCTGCGATGGCTGTATCAAAAGATATAGAGGTTTAAGGATAACGTAAGTTCAAAATAGCGCCACATCCACAGTTTTGATCGCATTTTCAAGATTTATATATTAATGGAAAGCGGAAAGTTCGTACTTTATAAAAATGTATAGTTATATAGGCCCATTGCACTTTTGAAAAATGCCAACTTTGATAGGTCTGCGATGGCTGTATCAAAAGATATAGAGGTTTAAAGATAACGTAAGTTCAAAATAGCGCCACATCCACAGTTTTGATCGCACTTTCAAGATTTATATATTAATGGAAAGCGGAAAGTTCGTACTTTCTAAAAATGTATAGTTATATAGGCCTATTGCACTTTTGAAAAATGCCAACTTTGATAGGTCTGCGATGGCTGTATCAAAAGATATAGAGGTTTAAAGATAACGTAAGTTCAAAATAGCGCCACATCCACAGTTTTGATCGCATTTTCAAGATTTATATATTAATGGAAAGCGGAAAGTTCGTACTTTCTAAAAATGTATAGTTATATAGGCCCATTGCACTTTTGAAAAATGCCAACTTTCATAGGTCTGCGATGGCTGTATCAAAAGATATAGAGGTTTAAAGATAACGTAAGTTCAAAATAGCGCCACATCCACAGTTTTGATCGCATTTTCAAGATTTATATATTAATGGAAAGCGGAAAGTTCGTACTTTCTAAAAATGTATAGTTATATAGGCCCATTGCACTTTTGAAAAATGCCAACTTTGATAGGTCTGCGATGGCTGTATCAAAAGATATAGAGGTTTAAAGATAACGTAAGTTCAAAATAGCGCCACATCCACAGTTTTGATCGCATTTTGAAGATTTATATATTAATGGAAAGCGGAAAGTTCGTACTTTCTAAAAATGTATAGTTATATAGGCCCATTGCACTTTTGAAAAATGCCAACTTTGATAGGTCTGCGATGGCTGTATCAAAAGATATAGAGGTTTAAAGATAACGTAAGTTCAAAATAGCGCCACATCCACAGTTTTGATCGCATTTTCAAGATTTATATATTAATGGAAAGCGGAAAGTTCGTACTTTCTAAAAATGTATAGTTATATAGGCCCATTGCACTTTTGAAAAATGCCAACTTTGATAGGTCTGCGATGGCTGTATCAAAAGATATAGAGGTTTAAAGATAACGTAAGTTCAAAATAGCGCCACATCCACAGTTTTGATCGCACTTTCAAGATTTATATATTAATGGAAAGCGGAAAGTTCGTACTTTCTAAAAATGTATAGTTATATAGGCCTATTGCACTTTTGAAAAATGCCAACTTTGATAGGTCTGCGATGGCTGTATCAAAAGATATAGAGGTTTAAAGATAACGTAAGTTCAAAATAGCGCCACATCCACAGTTTTGATCGCATTTTCAAGATTTATATATTAATGGAAAGCGGAAAGTTCGTACTTTCTAAAAATGTATAGTTATATAGGCCCATTGCACTTTTGAAAAATGCCAACTTTCATAGGTCTGCGATGGCTGTATCAAAAGATATAGAGGTTTAAAGATAACGTAAGTTCAAAATAGCGCCACATCCACAGTTTTGATCGCATTTTCAAGATTTATATATTAATGGAAAGCGGAAAGTTCGTACTTTCTAAAAATGTATAGTTATATAGGCCCATTGCACTTTTGAAAAATGCCAACTTTGATAGGTCTGCGATGGCTGTATCAAAAGATATAGAGGTTTAAAGATAACGTAAGTTCAAAATAGCGCCACATCCACAGTTTTGATCGCATTTTCAAGATTTATATAATAATGGAAAGCGGAAAGTTCGTACTTTCTAAAAATGTATAGTTATATAGGCCCATTGCACTTTTGAAAAATGCCAACTTTGATAGGTCTGCGATGGCTGTATCAAAAGATATAGAGGTTTAAAGATAACGTAAGTTCAAAATAGCGCCACATCCACAGTTTTGATCGCATTTTCAAGATTTATATATTAATGGAAAGCGGAAAGTTCGTACTTTCTAAAAATGTATAGTTATATAGGCCCATTGCACTTTTGAAAAATGCCAACTTTCATAGGTCTGCGATGGCTGTATCAAAAGATATAGAGGTTTAAAGATAACGTAAGTTCAAAATAGCGCCACATCCACAGTTTTGATCGCATTTTCAAGATTTATATATTAATGGAAAGCGGAAAGTTCGTACTTTCTAAAAATGTATAGTTATATAGGCCTATTGCACTTTTGAAAAATGCCAACTTTGATAGGTCTGCGATGGCTGTATCAAAAGATATAGAGGTTTAAAGATAACGTAAGTTCAAAATAGCGCCACATCCACAGTTTTGATCGCATTTTCAAGATTTATATATTAATGGAAAGCGGAAAGTTCGTACTTTCTAAAAATGTATAGTTATATAGGCCCATTGCACTTTTGAAAAATGCCAACTTTCATAGGTCTGCGATGGCTGTATCAAAAGATATAGAGGTTTAAAGATAACGTAAGTTCAAAATAGCGCCACATCCACAGTTTTGATCGCATTTTCAAGATTTATATATTAATGGAAAGCGGAAAGTTCGTACTTTCTAAAAATGTATAGTTATATAGGCCCATTGCACTTTTGAAAAATGCCAACTTTGATAGGTCTGCGATGGCTGTATCAAAAGATATAGAGGTTTAAAGATAACGTAAGTTCAAAATAGCGCCACATCTACAGTTTTGATCGCATTTTCAAGATTTATATATTAATGGAAAGCGGAAAGTTCGTACTTTCTAAAAATGTATAGTTATATATTCCTATTGCACTTTTGAAAAATGCCAACTTTCATAGGTCTGCGATGGCTGTATCAAAAGATATAGAGGTTTAAAGATAACGTAAGTTCAAAATAGCGCCACATCCACAGTTTTGATCGCATTTTCAAGATTTATATAATAATGTATAGTTATATAGGCCTATTGCACTTTTGAAAAATGCCAACTTTCATAGGTCTGCGATGGCTGTATCAAAAGATATAGAGGTTTAAAGATAACGTAAGTTCAAAATAGCGCCACATCCACAGTTTTGATCGCATTTTCAAGATTTATATATTAATGGAAAGCGGAAAGTTCGTACTTTCTAAAAATGTATAGTTATATAGGCCCATTGCACTTTTGAAAAATGCCAACTTTGATAGGTCTGCGATGGCTGTATCAAAAGATATAGAGGTTTAAGGATAACGTAAGTTCAAAATAGCGCCACATCCACAGTTTTGATCGCATTTTCAAGATTTATATATTAATGGAAAGCGGAAAGTTCGTACTTTATAAAAATGTATAGTTATATAGGCCCATTGCACTTTTGAAAAATGCCAACTTTGATAGGTCTGCGATGGCTGTATAAAAAGATATAGAGGTTTAAAGATAACGTAAGTTCAAAATAGCGCCACATCCACAGTTTTAATCGCATTTTCAAAATTTATATATTAATGGAAAGCGGAAAGTTCGTACTTTCTAAAAATGTATAGTTATATAGGCCCATTGCACTTTTGAAAAATGCCAACTTTGATAGGTCTGCGATGGCTGTATCAAAAGATATAGAGGTTTAAAGATAACGTAAGTTCAAAATAGCGCCACATCCACAGTTTTGATCGCATTTTCAAGATTTATATATTAATGGAAAGCGGAAAGTTCGTACTTTCTAAAAATGTATAGTTATATGGGCCTATTGCACTTTTGAAAAATGCCAACTTTGATAGGTCTGCGATGGCTGTATCAAAAGATATAGAGGTTTAAAGATAACGTAAGTTCAAAATAGCGCCACATCCACAGTTTTGATCGCATTTTCAAGATTTATATATTAATGGAAAGCGGAAAGTTCGTACTTTCTAAAAATGTATAGTGATATAGACCTATTGCACTTTTGAAAAATGCCAACTTTCATAGGTCTGCGATGGCTGTATCAAAAGATATAGAGGTTTAAAGATAACGTAAGTTCAAAATAGCGCCACATCCACAGTTTTGATCGCATTTTCAAGATTTATATATTAATGGAAAGCGGAAAGTTCGTACTTTATAAAAATGTATAGTTATATAGGCCCATTGCACTTTTGAAAAATGCCAACTTTGATAGGTCTGCGATGGCTGTATAAAAAGATATAGAGGTTTAAAGATAACGTAAGTTCAAAATAGCGCCACATCCACAGTTTTAATCGCATTTTCAAAATTTATATATTAATGGAAAGCGGAAAGTTCGTACTTTCTAAAAATGTATAGTTATATAGGCCCATTGCACTTTTGAAAAATGCCAACTTTGATAGGTCTGCGATGGCTGTATCAAAAGATATAGAGGTTTAAAGATAACGTAAGTTCAAAATAGCGCCACATCCACAGTTTTGATCGCATTTTCAAGATTTATATATTAATGGAAAGCGGAAAGTTCGTACTTTCTAAAAATGTATAGTTATATAGACCTATTGCACTTTTGAAAAATGCCAACTTTCATAGGTCTGCGATGGCTGTATCAAAAGATATAGAGGTTTAAAGATAACGTAAGTTCAAAATAGCGCCACATCCACAGTTTTGATCGCATTTTCAAGATTTATATATTAATGGAAAGCGGAAAGTTCGTACTTTATAAAAATGTATAGTTATATAGGCCCATTGCACTTTTGAAAAATGCCAACTTTCATAGGTCTGCGATGGCTGTATCAAAAGATATAGAGGTTTAAAGATAACGTAAGTTCAAAATAGCGCCACATCCACAGTTTTGATCGCATTTTCAAGATTTATATATTAATGGAAAGCGGAAAGTTCGTACTTTCTAAAAATGTATAGTGATATAGACCTATTGCACTTTTGAAAAATGCCAACTTTCATAGGTCTGCGATGGCTGTATCAAAAGATATAGAGGTTTAAAGATAACGTAAGTTCAAAATAGCGCCACATCCACAGTTTTGATCGCATTTTCAAGATTTATATATTAATGGAAAGCGGAAAGTTCGTACTTTATAAAAATGTATAGTTATATAGGCCCATTGCACTTTTGAAAAATGCCAACTTTGATAGGTCTGCGATGGCTGTATCAAAAGATATAGAGGTTTAAAGATAACGTAAGTTCAAAATAGCGCCACATCCACAGTTTTGATCGCATTTTCAAGATTTATATATTAATGGAAAGCGGAAAGTTCGTACTTTATAAAAATGTATAGTTATATAGGCCCATTGCACTTTTGAAAAATGCCAACTTTCATAGGTCTGCGATGGCTGTATCAAAAGATATAGAGGTTTAAAGATAACGTAAGTTCAAAATAGCGCCACATCCACAGTTTTGATCGCATTTACAAGATTTATATATTAATGGAAAGCGGAAAGTTCGTACTTTATAAAAATGTATAGTTATATAGGCCCATTGTACTTTTGAAAAATGCCAACTTTGATAGGTCTGCGATGGCTGTATCAAAAGATATAGAGGTTTAAAGATAACGTAAGTTCAAAATAGCGCCACATCCACAGTTTTGATCGCATTTTCAAGATTTATATATTAATGGAAAGCGGAAAGTTCGTACTTTATAAAAATGTATAGTTATATAGGCCCATTGCACTTTTGAAAAATGCCAACTTTGATAGGTCTGCGATGGCTGTATCAAAAGATATAGAGGTTTAAAGATAACGTAAGTTCAAAATAGCGCCACATCCACAGTTTTGATCGCATTTTCAAGATTTATATATTAATGGAAAGCGGAAAGTTCGTACTTTATAAAAATGTATAGTTATATAGGCCCATTGCACTTTTGAAAAATGCCAACTTTCATAGGTCTGCGATGGCTGTATCAAAAGATATAGAGGTTTAAAGATAACGTAAGTTCAAAATAGCGCCACATCCACAGTTTTGATCGCATTTTCAAGATTTATATATTAATGGAAAGCGGAAAGTTCGTACTTTATAAAAATGTATAGTTATATAGGCCCATTGCACTTTTGAAAAATGCCAACTTTGATAGGTCTGCGATGGCTGTATCAAAAGATATAGAGGTTTAAAGATAACGTAAGTTCAAAATAGCGCCACATCCACAGTTTTGATCGCATTTTCAAGATTTATATATTAATGGAAAGCGGAAAGTTCGTACTTTATAAAAATGTATAGTTATATAGGCCCATTGCACTTTTGAAAAATGCCAACTTTCATAGGTCTGCGATGGCTGTATCAAAAGATATAGAGGTTTAAAGATAACGTAAGTTCAAAATAGCGCCACATCCACAGTTTTGATCGCATTTTCAAGATTTATATATTAATGGAAAGCGGAAAGTTCGTACTTTATAAAAATGTATAGTTATATAGGCCCATTGCACTTTTGAAAAATGCCAACTTTCATAGGTCTGCGATGGCTCTATCAAAAGATATAGAGGTTTAAAGATAACGTAAGTTCAAAATAGCGCCACATCCACAGTTTTGATCGCATTTTCAAGATTTATATATTAATGGAAAGCGGAAAGTTCGTACTTTATAAAAATGTATAGTTATATAGGCCCATTGCACTTTTGAAAAATGCCAACTTTGATAGGTCTGCGATGGCTGTATCAAAAGATATAGAGGTTTAAAGATAACGTAAGTTCAAAATAGCGCCACATCCACAGTTTTGATCGCATTTTCAAGATTTATATATTAATGGAAAGCGGAAAGTTCGTACTTTATAAAAATGTATAGTTATATAGGCCCATTGCACTTTTGAAAAATGCCAACTTTCATAGGTCTGCGATGGCTGTATCAAAAGATATAGAGGTTTAAAGATAACGTAAGTTCAAAATAGCGCCACATCCACAGTTTTGATCGCATTTTCAAGATTTATATATTAATGGAAAGCGGAAAGTTCGTACTTTATAAAAATGTATAGTTATATAGGCCCATTGCACTTTTGAAAAATGCCAACTTTCATAGGTCTGCGATGGCTGTATCAAAAGATATAGAGGTTTAAAGATAACGTAAGTTCAAAATAGCGCCACATCCACAGTTTTGATCGCATTTTCAAGATTTATATATTAATGGAAAGCGGAAAGTTCGTACTTTATAAAAATGTATAGTTATATAGGCCCATTGCACTTTTGAAAAATGCCAACTTTGATAGGTCTGCGATGGCTGTATCAAAAGATATAGAGGTTTAAAGATAACGTAAGTTCAAAATAGCGCCACATCCACAGTTTTGATCGCATTTTCAAGATTTATATATTAATGGAAAGCGGAAAGTTCGTACTTTATAAAAATGTATAGTTATATAGGCCCATTGCACTTTTGAAAAATGCCAACTTTCATAGGTCTGCGATGGCTGTATCAAAAGATATAGAGGTTTAAAGATAACGTAAGTTCAAAATAGCGCCACATCCACAGTTTTGATCGCATTTTCAAGATTTATATATTAATGGAAAGCGGAAAGTTCGTACTTTATAAAAATGTATAGTTATATAGGCCCATTGCACTTTTGAAAAATGCCAACTTTCATAGGTCTGCGATGGCTGTATCAAAAGATATAGAGGTTTAAAGATAACGTAAGTTCAAAATAGCGCCACATCCACAGTTTTGATCGCATTTTCAAGATTTATATATTAATGGAAAGCGGAAAGTTCGTACTTTATAAAAATGTATAGTTATATAGGCCCATTGCACTTTTGAAAAATGCCAACTTTGATAGGTCTGCGATGGCTGTATCAAAAGATATAGAGGTTTAAAGATAACGTAAGTTCAAAATAGCGCCACATCCACAGTTTTGATCGCATTTTCAAGATTTATATATTAATGGAAAGCGGAAAGTTCGTACTTTATAAAAATGTATAGTTATATAGGCCCATTGCACTTTTGAAAAATGCCAACTTTCATAGGTCTGCGATGGCTGTATCAAAAGATATAGAGGTTTAAAGATAACGTAAGTTCAAAATAGCGCCACATCCACAGTTTTGATCGCATTTTCAAGATTTATGTATTAATGGAAAGCGGAAAGTTCGTACTTTATAAAAATGTATAGTTATATAGGCCCATTGCACTTTTGAAAAATGCCAACTTTGATAGGTCTGCGATGGCTGTATCAAAAGATATAGAGGTTTAAAGATAACGTAAGTTCAAAATAGCGCCACATCCACAGTTTTGATCGCATTTTCAAGATTTATATATTAATGGAAAGCGGAAAGTTCGTACTTTATAAAAATGTATAGTTATATAGGCCCATTGCACTTTTGAAAAATGCCAACTTTCATAGGTCTGCGATGGCTGTATAAAAAGATATAGAGGTTTAAAGATAACGTAAGTTCAAAATAGCGCCACATCCACAGTTTTGATCGCATTTTCAAGATTTATATATTAATGGAAAGCGGAAAGTTCGTACTTTATAAAAATGTATAGTTATATAGGCCCATTGCACTTTTGAAAAATGCCAACTTTCATAGGTCTGGGATGGCTGTATAAAAAGATATAGAGGTTTAAAGATAACGTAAGTTCAAAATAGCGCCACATCCACAGTTTTGATCGCATTTTCAAGATTTATATATTAATGGAAAGCGGAAAGTTCGTACTTTATAAAAATGTATAGTTATATAGGCCCATTGCACTTTTGAAAAATGCCAACTTTGATAGGTCTGCGATGGCTGTATAAAAAGATATAGAGGTTTAAAGATAACGTAAGTTCAAAATAGCGCCACATCCACAGTTTTGATCGCATTTTCAAGATTTATATATTAATGGAAAGCGGAAAGTTCGTACTTTCTAAAAATGTATAGTTATATAGGCCCATTGCACTTTTGAAAAATGCCAACTTTCATAGGTCTGGGATGGCTGTATAAAAAGATATAGAGGTTTAAAGATAACGTAAGTTCAAAATAGCGCCACATCCACAGTTTTGATCGCATTTTCAAGATTTATATATTAATGGAAAGCGGAAAGTTCGTACTTTATAAAAATGTATAGTTATATAGGCCCATTGCACTTTTGAAAAATGCCAACTTTCATAGGTCTGCGATGGCTGTATAAAAAGATATAGAGGTTTAAAGATAACGTAAGTTCAAAATAGCGCCACATCCACAGTTTTGATCGCATTTTCAAGATTTATATATTAATGGAAAGCGGAAAGTTCGTACTTTCTAAAAATGTATAGTTATATAGGCCCATTGCACTTTTGAAAAATGCCAACTTTCATAGGTCTGGGATGGCTGTATAAAAAGATATAGAGGTTTAAAGATAACGTAAGTTCAAAATAGCGCCACATCCACAGTTTTGATCGCATTTTCAAGATTTATATATTAATGGAAAGCGGAAAGTTCGTACTTTATAAAAATGTATAGTTATATAGGCCCATTGCACTTTTGAAAAATGCCAACTTTCATAGGTCTGCGATGGCTGTATAAAAAGATATAGAGGTTTAAAGATAACGTAAGTTCAAAATAGCGCCACATCCACAGTTTTGATCGCATTTTCAAGATTTATATATTAATGGAAAGCGGAAAGTTCGTACTTTCTAAAAATGTATAGTTATATAGGCCCATTGCACTTTTGAAAAATGCCAACTTTGATAGGTCTGCGATGGCTGTATCAAAAGATATAGAGGTTTAAAGATAACGTAAGTTCAAAATAGCGCCACATCCACAGTTTTGATCGCATTTTCAAGATTTATATATTAATGGAAAGCGGAAAGTTCGTACTTTATAAAAATGTATAGTTATATAGGCCCATTGCACTTTTGAAAAATGCCAACTTTCATAGGTCTGGGATGGCTGTATAAAAAGATATAGAGGTTTAAAGATAACGTAAGTTCAAAATAGCGCCACATCCACAGTTTTGATCGCATTTTCAAGATTTATATATTAATGGAAAGCGGAAAGTTCGTACTTTCTAAAAATGTATAGTTATATAGGCCTATTGCACTTTTGAAAAATGCCAACTTTGATAGGTCTGCGATGGCTGTATCAAAAGATATAGAGGTTTAAAGATAACGTAAGTTCAAAATAGCGCCACATCCACAGTTTTGATCGAATTTTCAAGATTTATATATTAATGGAAAGCGGAAAGTTCGTACTTTCTAAAAATGTATAGTTATATAGGCCCATTGCACTTTTGAAAAATGCCAACTTTCATAGGTCTGCGATGGCTGTATCAAAAGATATAGAGGTTTAAAGATAACGTAAGTTCAAAATAGCGCCACATCCACAGTTTTGATCGCATTTTCAAGATTTATATATTAATGGAAAGCGGAAAGTTCGTACTTTCTAAAAATGTATAGTTATATAGGCCCATTGCACTTTTGAAAAATGCCAACTTTGATAGGTCTGCGATGGCTGTATCAAAAGATATAGAGGTTTAAAGATAACGTAAGTTCAAAATAGCGCCACATCTACAGTTTTGATCGCATTTTCAAGATTTATATATTAATGGAAAGCGGAAAGTTCGTACTTTCTAAAAATGTATAGTTATATATTCCTATTGCACTTTTGAAAAATGCCAACTTTCATAGGTCTGCGATGGCTGTATCAAAAGATATAGAGGTTTAAAGATAACGTAAGTTCAAAATAGCGCCACATCCACAGTTTTGATCGCATTTTCAAGATTTATATAATAATGTATAGTTATATAGGCCTATTGCACTTTTGAAAAATGCCAACTTTCATAGGTCTGCGATGGCTGTATCAAAAGATATAGAGGTTTAAAGATAACGTAAGTTCAAAATAGCGCCACATCCACAGTTTTGATCGCATTTTCAAGATTTATATATTAATGGAAAGCGGAAAGTTCGTACTTTATAAAAATGTATAGTTATATAGGCCCATTGCACTTTTGAAAAATGCCAACTTTGATAGGTCTGCGATGGCTGTATCAAAAGATATAGAGGTTTGAGGATAACGTAAGTTCAAAATAGCGCCACATCCACAGTTTTGATCGCATTTTCAAGATTTATATATTAATGGAAAGCGGAAAGTTCGTACTTTATAAAAATGTATAGTTATATAGGCCCATTGCACTTTTGAAAAATGCCAACTTTGATAGGTCTGCGATGGCTGTATCAAAAGATATAGAGGTTTGAGGATAACGTAAGTTCAAAATAGCGCCACATCCACAGTTTTGATCGCATTTTCAAGATTTATATATTAATGGAAAGCGGAAAGTTCGTACTTTATAAAAATGTATAGTTATATAGGCCCATTGCACTTTTGAAAAATGCCAACTTTGATAGGTCTGCGATGGCTGTATCAAAAGATATAGAGGTTTGAGGATAACGTAAGTTCAAAATAGCGCCACATCCACAGTTTTGATCGCATTTTCAAGATTTATATATTAATGGAAAGCGGAAAGTTCGTACTTTATAAAAATGTATAGTTATATAGGCCCATTGCACTTTTGAAAAATGCCAACTTTGATAGGTCTGCGATGGCTGTATCAAAAGATATAGAGGTTTGAGGATAACGTAAGTTCAAAATAGCGCCACATCCACAGTTTTGATCGCATTTTCAAGATTTATATATTAATGGAAAGCGGAAAGTTCGTACTTTATAAAAATGTATAGTTATATAGGCCCATTGCACTTTTGAAAAATGCCAACTTTGATAGGTCTGCGATGGCTGTATCAAAAGATATAGAGGTTTGAGGATAACGTAAGTTCAAAATAGCGCCACATCCACAGTTTTGATCGCATTTTCAAGATTTATATATTAATGGAAAGCGGAAAGTTCGTACTTTATAAAAATGTATAGTTATATAGGCCCATTGCACTTTTGAAAAATGCCAACTTTGATAGGTCTGCGATGGCTGTATCAAAAGATATAGAGGTTTGAGGATAACGTAAGTTCAAAATAGCGCCACATCCACAGTTTTGATCGCATTTTCAAGATTTATATATTAATGGAAAGCGGAAAGTTCGTACTTTATAAAAATGTATAGTTATATAGGCCCATTGCACTTTTGAAAAATGCCAACTTTGATAGGTCTGCGATGGCTGTATCAAAAGATATAGAGGTTTGAGGATAACGTAAGTTCAAAATAGCGCCACATCCACAGTTTTGATCGCATTTTCAAGATTTATATATTAATGGAAAGCGGAAAGTTCGTACTTTATAAAAATGTATAGTTATATAGGCCCATTGCACTTTTGAAAAATGCCAACTTTGATAGGTCTGCGATGGCTGTATCAAAAGATATAGAGGTTTGAGGATAACGTAAGTTCAAAATAGCGCCACATCCACAGTTTTGATCGCATTTTCAAGATTTATATATTAATGGAAAGCGGAAAGTTCGTACTTTATAAAAATGTATAGTTATATAGGCCCATTGCACTTTTGAAAAATGCCAACTTTGATATGTCTGCGATGGCTGTATCAAAAGATATAGAGGTTTAAAGATAACGTAAGTTCAAAATAGCGCCACATCCACAGTTTTGATCGCATTTTCAAGATTTATATATTAATGGAAAGCGGAAAGTTCGTACTTTATAAAAATGTATAGTTATATAGGCCCATTGCACTTTTGAAAAATGCCAACTTTGATAGGTCTGCGATGGCTGTATCAAAAGATATAGAGGTTTGAGGATAACGTAAGTTCAAAATAGCGCCACATCCACAGTTTTGATCGCATTTTCAAGATTTATATATTAATGGAAAGCGGAAAGTTCGTACTTTATAAAAATGTATAGTTATATAGGCCCATTGCACTTTTGAAAAATGCCAACTTTGATAGGTCTGCGATGGCTGTATCAAAAGATATAGAGGTTTGAGGATAACGTAAGTTCAAAATAGCGCCACATCCACAGTTTTGATCGCATTTTCAAGATTTATATATTAATGGAAAGCGGAAAGTTCGTACTTTATAAAAATGTATAGTTATATAGGCCCATTGCACTTTTGAAAAATGCCAACTTTGATAGGTCTGCGATGGCTGTATCAAAAGATATAGAGGTTTAAAGATAACGTAAGTTCAAAATAGCGCCACATCCACAGTTTTGATCGCATTTTCAAGATTTATATATTAATGGAAAGCGGAAAGTTCGTACTTTATAAAAATGTATAGTTATATAGGCCCATTGCACTTTTGAAAAATGCCAACTTTCATAGGTCTGCGATGGCTGTATAAAAAGATATAGAGGTTTAAAGATAACGTAAGTTCAAAATAGCGCCACATCCACAGTTTTAATCGCATTTTCAAGATTTATATATTAATGGAAAGCGGAAAGTTCGTACTTTCTAAAAATGTATAGTTATATAGGCCCATTGCACTTTTGAAAAATGCCAACTTTGATAGGTCTGCGATGGCTGTATCAAAAGATATAGAGGTTTAAAGATAACGTAAGTTCAAAATAGCGCCACATCCACAGTTTTGATCGCATTTTCAAGATTTATATATTAATGGAAAGCGGAAAGTTCGTACTTTATAAAAATGTATAGTTATATAGGCCCATTGCACTTTTGAAAAATGCCAACTTTCATAGGTCTGCGATGGCTGTATCAAAAGATATAGAGGTTTAAAGATAACGTAAGTTCAAAATAGCGCCACATCCACAGTTTTGATCGCATTTTCAAGATTTATATATTAATGGAAAGCGGAAAGTTCGTACTTTATAAAAATGTATAGTTATATAGGCCCATTGCACTTTTGAAAAATGCCAACTTTCATAGGTCTGCGATGGCTGTATAAAAAGATATAGAGGTTTAAAGATAACGTAAGTTCAAAATAGCGCCACATCCACAGTTTTAATCGCATTTTCAAGATTTATATATTAATGGAAAGCGGAAAGTTCGTACTTTCTAAAAATGTATAGTTATATAGGCCCATTGCACTTTTGAAAAATGCCAACTTTGATAGGTCTGCGATGGCTGTATCAAAAGATATAGAGGTTTAAAGATAACGTAAGTTCAAAATAGCGCCACATCCACAGTTTTGATCGCATTTTCAAGATTTATATATTAATGGAAAGCGGAAAGTTCGTACTTTCTAAAAATGTATAGTTATATGGGCCTATTGCACTTTTGAAAAATGCCAACTTTGATAGGTCTGCGATGGCTGTATCAAAAGATATAGAGGTTTAAAGATAACGTAAGTTCAAAATAGCGCCACATCCACAGTTTTGATCGCATTTTCAAGATTTATATATTAATGGAAAGCGGAAAGTTCGTACTTTCTAAAAATGTATAGTGATATAGACCTATTGCACTTTTGAAAAATGCCAACTTTGATAGGTCTGCGATGGCTGTATCAAAAGATATAGAGGTTTAAGGATAACGTAAGTTCAAAATAGCGCCACATCCACAGTTTTGATCGCATTTTCAAGATTTATATATTAATGGAAAGCGGAAAGTTCGTACTTTCTAAAAATTTATAGTTATATAGGCCCATTGCACTTTTGAAAAATGCCAACTTTGATAGGTCTGCGATGGCTGTATCAAAAGATATAGAGGTTTAAAGATAACGTAAGTTCAAAATAGCGCCACATCCACAGTTTTGATCGCATTTTCAAGATTTATATATTAATGGAAAGCGGAAAGTTCGTACTTTCTAAAAATGTATAGTTATATAGGCCCATTGCACTTTTGAAAAATGCCAACTTTGATAGGTCTGCGATGGCTGTATCAAAAGATATAGAGGTTTAAATATAACGTAAGTTCAAAATAGCGCCACATCCACAGTTTTGATCGCATTTTCAAGATTTATATATTAATGGAAAGCGGAAAGTTCGTACTTTCTAAAAATGTATAGTTATATAGGCCCATTGCACTTTTGAAAAATGCCAATTTTGATAGGTCTGCGATGGCTGTATCAAAAGATATAGAGGTTTAAATATAACGTAAGTTCAAAATAGCGCCACATCCACAGTTTTGATCGCATTTTCAAGATTTATATATTAATGGAAAGCGGAAAGTTCGTACTTTCTAAAAATGTATAGTTATATAGGCCCATTGCACTTTTGAAAAATGCCAACTGTGGGCGTTAAATAGCGGGTTGCGGGTTGTAAGTTTTACTTACGCGAGGATTAGATCCGATTTAGAAAAAACACTTGCACTTGTTTTGGTTTGTTTAATTGTAAGGAAGAAAAAAGGAAATGAACATTGACGGCTGACAGTTAGTGCTGCCAATACCACTAATTGACATTTGATATGATTGATCGATGATAGATCAAATATAGAGATGCCAATTAGGCGCAAACATGCCGGCCGCCTTGAACGACAGTTCAAAATTAAAAAAATACATTACGTTTGATTTAACATTGACAAAATTTAAATTGAAAATATATCTGTTTTTGTTGGTAACAGCGATAGTTTCGCAATAGGCCTCAGCAGTTCTCCTTCGGATGTTCGTAGATTGACGATTCGTACGCGATCATCTGAGCCGGGATAGCTGTCGAGAACTCGACCAAGTTTCCATTTGGTAGGAGGAGCATTGTTGTCGTGAATAAGTACGACGTCATCTCGTTGTAGGTTTTGCGTTGGACGAAACCACTTTGATCGCCGCTGAAGATTCGCGAGATATTCGTCTCGCCATCGCTTCCAAAAATGTTGCCTTATTGCTGTGATTGCTTGCCACCGCTGATGAAAGTTGCCTTTGAAAGGTTCTAAGTCAGGTTCCGGTAACCCCTTTATAGGTTCGCCGACCATAAAATGCCCCGGTGTTAGCACTTCGAAATCTTGAATGTCAGAAGGTATCCAGCAGAGGGGTCGAGAATTGACGCAGGCTTCCACCTCTGTTAGGACTGTTGAAAATTCCTCGTACGATAGTATTGACGAGTCTAATGCCCGCTTTAAATGATATTTGATGCGCTTAATTCCGGCCTCCCAATAGCCACCCATGTGTGGAGCGCTTGGAGGGTTAAAATGCCAAGTGATTTGCGTATCGGCGAAGTAGGATGCCAACTTGTCGTCGCTGATGCACCGTTCGAACGCGGCACGGAGTTCCTTTTCGGCACCGACAAAATTCGTGCCATTGTCTGAAAACATATGCTGGCAATATCCTCTACGATTGGTGAAACGTTTGAATGCAGCGATAAAGCTTGCTGATGTGAGATCTCCGGCCAATTCTAAGTGCATAGCGCCTGTACTCATACATAGAAATGAACATATGTATGATTTCGTTGATTTCGCGCCTCTACCATGTGTGAATTTTATGTTGTATGGGCCAGCAAAATCGACCGCACTTTGAAGAAAACATCGCGTACTCGTAACGCGACTAGGTGGTAGATCGGACATTTGTTGTTGTAGCGGTTTGCGGTTCAAACGTTTGCATTGTACGCAGTGTCTGTATATGCTCCGAACTAAATTTCGAATACCAGGGATCCAAAATTTACGTTGTATTGCGGTTTGCATCATTTGCGGACCAGCGTGCAACATGGCGATGTGAGTTTCAGCGGCGATAGCTTTAGCTAGTGGTGAATTTTTAGGTAGGATCATCGGATGTTTGATGTCGTTTGAGCACGATGCGTTTTTAATTCGACCTCCTACCCGTAAAATGCCTGCGTCGTCTAAAAATGGTTGGTGACGAACGAGACTACTGCGTATTGGTATTGGCTTCCCTGATCTGCAATTAGAAATTTCTTGTGCGAACACGTTAGCTTGGGAATACCTTACCAAGAATAGTTCAGCTTTGCGGATTTCGGAACAAGTTAATGGTCCCGATATTGGTGCTTGTGCATTCGGCTTCTGAACAGAGGTGCGAGCGTTGCTTACGAAACGAAGTATGTATGCTGTCACTCGTTTGAGCTTTTTGTATGAGTGAAATTTCGTTAGTAAATTCCAATCTTCGTGCGTTTGCGTTACATGAGCGCTAGGTTTGACTGATTTCAGCTCCAACTTCGTAGTATGTTGCGTTAAATGTTGCGACCAAAAGCGATTGGTTTCGGATAACCAGTGGGGGCCCTGCCACCATAAGCGGTGATCGAGGAGCTGTGCAGGTGTGAGACCTCGAGAAGCACAATCTGCAGGGTTGTGCTCGGAGGCGACGTGTCTCCAATTCGATGACGGCAAGACTTCTTGGATATCGGCTACACGATTTGCGACGAATGTTGCCCAACGATTTGGGTTTGATTGCAGCCACGCCAACGTTATCGTTGAGTCTGACCACGCATACAGCTTTTCGAGTTTGTGACCAAAGCTTTGCTGAATTAGGCGGACCAGCTTAGCCCCCAAGTGAGCTGCGCAGAGTTCCAGGCGGGGTAGCGAAGTAGTTCTTAGCGGTGTTACTTTAGTTTTTGCAGCGATGAGCACGACGTTTACCTCGTCGTCCGATGATTGAGTGCGGCAGTAAATAGCAGCTGCATAGGCAGCTTCTGATGCGTCAGTGAAAACATGGAACTCTGCGTCAGTGATTGGGCTAATACCAAGCCAGCGGTTTAATTTGAGCGATGAAAGCGTGGCCAGCTCCTTTCTGTGTGCTAACCAATCTGTAGATATCTCAGGTGGAACTAACTCATCCCAATCGACATTGGAACGCCAAATTCTCTGCAACCAGATTTTTGAGCGAATGGTGCATGGAGAAATGAGGCCGAGAGGGTCGAAAATCTTGCTGATATCGGATAAGAAAATGCGTTTCGTTAATTCGCACTGAAGTGGCTCTATGTTGAAAGCAATCGAAAGCGAGTCAGTTTCTGTATGCCAAATGCATCCCAGAGTTCGGATATCATTCCCATCAGCTAAGAGATGAGACACCTGTGTAGACGCATGAGGTATCTGTCGTCTCAATGGCTCGCAATTTGTTGCCCACTTCCGGAGCTCGAATCCACACTGAGATAAAACGTTTGAGATGTTACGTTGAAGCGCTGTCAGCTCTTGAAGAGAGTCGGCCCCGGAGAGCAAATCATCCATGTAAAAGTCTGCGGTAATGATCTTTGCGACATTTTGATACGACGCGCCAGCTTGTTGTGCCGCGCGATGTAACGATTTGACAGCGAGATGAGAAGCGGAGGCTACCCCATAGGTGACCCGTAATAGACGATAGTCGCGTAAAGGCTGCGATGGATGTTCGCGCCATACAATGCGTTGATAGTCGACGTCCCGTTTATCGACGTAGACCTGTCGATACATTTTCTCGATGTCAGCAATTATACCATAGCGATGGGTGCGAAAGCGAACCAAAATCGAGAAAAGATCTTGTTGGAGCTGTGGACCAACCATTAGCGCGTCGTTCAACGAGTGCCCTGACGACGTCTTCATTGACGCGTTAAACACGACCCTAAGCTTGGTCGTGGAACTTGTTTCCTTTACCCCTGCGTGATGTGGCATATAGTATGCGGTTTGCGTTGTTGGGTTGGCCAGCTCCATATGACCTAAGTCAAGAAGCTCTTTCATAAATTTGCTATATTCTTCGTAAAGACCTTTGTTAACGGCGAACCTCTTTTCCATGCGCAGCAATGCCCGAACGGCTGCGTTACGCGACTCACCAATCACAACCTCCGGTTTGAGCGGTAGGCGTACAATAAATCGGCCGTCTGATGCGCGCCGAGTTGTATCGTCGAATAGCTTCTCACAATGTAACTCTTCAGGCGTATAGAACTTTCTTGGTGGTAGCTCTTCCAGCTCCCAAAACTTTGTGAGAAGGTCAGCTAGTTGCGTGTTACAATAATGCGTTGAGATTATACCAGGTTTTACTTGTGAGGGAGTGGCGTTGCCAAACAGCACCCAACCGAACGCGGTATTCTGTGCCATCGGAGTACCATTTTGACCCTTTTTTAGGCCGTCGAGTAAAAACTTGTCCATTTCGTCCATGCCAATCAAGACATCTATCGGACCAGGTTTGAAATAGTTGGGGTCAGCAAGGGGTAAGCCACTGACATGTGGCCACCGTGATTCGGACAGTGTATTTGTTGGTAGGTCGTTAGTAATTTTAGATAATATGAATGTACTCACGTGAAATGTAGAGTTTAGTGTTCTTGGAGCTATGGCTAACTTGACCTCACCCTTTGTGCGACCTCCTTGTGCTGATCCAATGCCCGTGACACAAGCTGATGATGTACTTCTTGGCAAACGTAGGCGTTGAACGCAGGGCTCCGTGATAAACGACGCATGTGAGCCGTTGTCGAAGAGTGCCCTGGCTGGCTGCCAGCGGCCAGAGTTGTCTTGCAGTAGAATTTCAGCAGTGGCCAGTAATACCACTCGTTCAGCATCGGCGTAGTGCGAAGTTACATTGGTGCCTTGGACGGCGTTTTGAATAGCGGGGGCTGCCTCATTTGTATTGAGGCCAGCATGAAGAAGCGTGTGGTGCCGGCGTTGGCATATGCGGCATGATGATGAACTGCGGCAGTTTGCGAAAGCATGTCCTTTACTAAGGCAGTTTAAACATGCACCTTGCGATTTGATGGTTGATATCTTTGCCCTTGCGTCGAGCTGGTTGAATTTCTCACAGGTATAGATTCGGTGCTCACCCTTACAGTATGTACAGGATACGATTTTAGCGGTTTTTGATGATAAGTTATTATTTGGTTCTGCCTGGTTGCACGTTGAATGTAGCACGTTCTTTGCGGTTGTACGTGCGCTTGCGGCTGCGGGCACCATCTCCAACGAGCGGGCTCGCGTTTCCAAAAATTCACGAAGCGATGTGAATGATGGCACATCGTCGATCACAAGCGATAATTCCCATTGTTTTCGGGTTTCGTAGGCTAATTTTGAAACAGTTAAGTGGACGAGCCAGTCGTCCCAAAACTCAACCGGACGTTTAAGGGCACGTAGCGCACCAACGTGTTGTAATGTTAAATTAAGAACGTGTTTAATTGCTTTGGCAGAGTCTTTTGATGCTTTTTCAATCGATGATAATGCTTTAATATGACTGTCCACTATGATACGCATGACTTTATAACGTGCTGTCAGCATATCCCAGGCTTCACTGTAGTTGCTGTCGCTTACAGCAAAACTACTAACTAATTCCAATGCTTCACCTTTCAAACAGTTGCGCAAATATTGCAACTTCTGTCCGTCCGACAGACTTGCATTGGAATTCACTAGCGAACAAAATGCGTCATGAAAAGTGATCCATTCAGTTGGATCGCCACTAAATGATGGTAGTTGCAGCTTCGGTAGTGGCATGCGTGCTGGTGCAGTCGGAGGCAATTCAGGAGTTGGTTGCTTTTGTGGCGCAAGGATGCGCTTAAAATTTGATTTAGCGAGAGTATACCACTCCTCACCTTGAATGCGTGCCCCCTCTTCCACTGCGACGTTCTCGGTACCACACGACACCTCCACCTGTTCTTGTGCTGCACCGAAGCGTTCCCATTGCTCTTCTAGCAATTGTAAATATGTAGTTGCAGCCTCTGCATCGACTGCAAGCGCATCGGATTTGCTTGTTTGCAAATATCGCTTTATTGCTTTTAAAGCAGAATCGCGAACTTTAAGCGAAGACATTTTTTATGTGCGGGTTTTTATAAAATATTAAAAATAACGCGATGTGGGCTGTATTTCGCGGAAATATTGCGTGATTTGGCTCGATGGACCAAATTTGTGGGCGTTAAATAGCGGGTTGCGGGTTGTAAGTTTTACTTACGCGAGGATTAGATCCGATTTAGAAAAAACACTTGCACTTGTTTTGGTTTGTTTAATTGTAAGGAAGAAAAAAGGAAATGAACATTGACGGCTGACAGTTAGTGCTGCCAATACCACTAATTGACATTTGATATGATTGATCGATGATAGATCAAATATAGAGATGCCAATTAGGCGCAAACACCAACTTTGATAGGTCTGCGATGGCTGTATCAAAAGATATAGAGGTTTAAATATAACGTAAGTTCAAAATAGCGCCACATCCACAGTTTTGATCGCATTTTCAAGATTTATATATTAATGGAAAGCGGAAAGTTCGTACTTTCTAAAAATGTATAGTTATATAGGCCCATTGCACTTTTGAAAAATGCCAATTTTGATAGGTCTGCGATGGCTGTATCAAAAGATATAGAGGTTTAAATATAACGTAAGTTCAAAATAGCTCCACATCCACAGTTTTGATCGCATTTTCAAGATTTATATATTAATGGAAAGCGGAAAGTTCGTACTTTCTAAAAATGTATAGTTATATAGGCCCATTGCACTTTTGAAAAATGCCAATTTTGATAGGTCTGCGATGGCTGTATCAAAAGATATAGAGGTTTAAAGATAACGTAAGTTCCAAATAGCGCCACATCCACAGTTTTGATCGCATTTTCAAGATTTATATATTAATGAAAACGGAAAGTTCGTACTTTATAAAAATGTATAGTTATATAGGCCTATTGCACTTTTGAAAAATGCCAACTTTGATAGGTCTGCGATGGCTGTATCAAAAGATATAGAGGTTTAAGGATAACGTAAGTTCAAAATAGCGCCACATCCACAGTTTTGATCGCATTTTCAAGATTTATATATTATTGGAAAGCGGAAAGTTCGTACTTTCTAAAAATGTATAGTTATATAGGCCCATTGCACTTTTGAAAAATGCCAACTTTGATAGGTCTGCGATGGCTGTATCAAAAGATATAGAGGTTTAAATATAACGTAAGTTCAAAATAGCGCCACATCCACAGTTTTGATCGCATTTTCAAGATTTATATATTAATGGAAAGCGGAAAGTTCGTACTTTATAAAAATGTGTAGTTATATAGGCCTATTGCACTTTTGAAAAATGCCAACTTTCATAGGTCTGCGATGGCTGTATCAAAAGATATAGAGGTTTAAACATAACGTAAGTTCCAAATAGCGCCACATCCACAGTTTTGATCGCATTTTCAAGATTTATATATTAATGGAAAGCGGAAAGTTCGTACTTTCTAAAAATGTATAGTTATATAGGCCTATTGCACTTTTGAAAAATGCCAACTTTCATAGGTCTGCGATGGCTGTATCAAAATATATAGAGGTTTAAAGATAACGTAAGTTCCAAATAGCGCCACATCCACAGTTTTGATCGCATTTTCAAGATTTATATATTAATGGAAAGCGGAAAGTTCGTACTTTCTAAAAATGTATAGTTATATAGGCCTATTGCACTTTTGAAAAATGCCAACTTTCATAGGTCTGCGATGGCTGTATCAAAATATATAGAGGTTTAAAGATAACGTAAGTTCAAAATAGCGCCACATCCACAGTTTTGATCGCATTTTCAAGATTTATATATTAATGGAAAGCGGAAAGTTCGTACTTTATAAAAATGTGTAGTTATATAGGCCTATTGCACTTTTGAAAAATGCCAACTTTCATAGGTCTGCGATGGCTGTATCAAAAGATATAGAGGTTTAAAGATAACGTAAGTTCAAAATAGCGCCACATCCACAGTTTTGATCGCATTTTCAAGATTTATATATTAATGGAAAGCGGAAAGTTCGTACTTTCTAAAAATGTATAGTTATATAGGCCTATTGCACTTTTGAAAAATGCCAACTTTCATAGGTCTGCGATGGCTGTATCAAAATATATAGAGGTTTAAAGATAACGTAAGTTCAAAATAGCGCCACATCCACAGTTTTGATCGCATTTTCAAGATTTATATATTAATGGAAAGCGGAAAGTTCGTACTTTATAAAAATGTATAGTTATATAGGCCTATAGCACTTTTGAAAAATGCCAACTTTCATAGGTCTGCGATGGCTGTATCAAAAGATATAGAGGTTTAAAGATAACGTAAGTTCAAAATAGCGCCACATCCACAGTTTTGATCGCATTTTCAAGATTTATATATTAATGGAAAGCGGAAAGTTCGTACTTTCTAAAAATGTATAGTTATATAGGCCTATTGCACTTTTGAAAAATGCCAACTTTCATAGGTCTGCGATGGCTGTATCAAAAGATATAGAGGTTTAAAGATAACGTAAGTTCCAAATAGCGCCACATCCACAGTTTTGATCGCATTTTCAAGATTTATATATTAATGGAAAGCGGAAAGTTCGTACTTTCTAAAAATGTATAGTTATATAGGCCTATTGCACTTTTGAAAAATGCCAACTTTCATAGGTCTGCGATGGCTGTATCAAAATATATAGAGGTTTAAAGATAACGTAAGTTCAAAATAGCGCCACATCCACAGTTTTGATCGCATTTTCAAGATTTATATATTAATGGAAAGCGGAAAGTTCGTACTTTATAAAAATGTATAGTTATATAGGCCTATTGCACTTTTGAAAAATGCCAACTTTCATAGGTCTGCGATGGCTGTATCAAAAGATATAGAGGTTTAAAGATAACGTAAGTTCCAAATAGCGCCACATCCACAGTTTTGATCGCATTTTCAAGATTTATATATTAATGGAAAGCGGAAAGTTCGTACTTTCTAAAAATGTATAGTTATATAGGCCTATTGCACTTTTGAAAAATGCCAACTTTCATAGGTCTGCGATGGCTGTATCAAAAGATATAGAGGTTTAAAGATAACGTAAGTTCCAAATAGCGCCACATCCACAGTTTTGATCGCATTTTCAAGATTTATATATTAATGGAAAGCGGAAAGTTCGTACTTTATAAAAATGTATAGTTATATAGGCCTATTGCACTTTTGAAAAATGCTAACTTTGATAGGTCTGCGATGGCTGTATCAAAAGATATAGAGGTTTAAAGATAACGTAAGTTCAAAATAGCGCCACATCCACAGTTTTGATCGCATTTTCAAGATTTATATATTAATGGAAAGCGGAAAGTTCGTACTTTCTAAAAATGTATAGTTATATAGGCCTATTGCACTTTTGAAAAATGCCAACTTTCATAGGTCTGCGATGGCTGTATCAAAAGATATAGAGGTTTAAAGATAACGTAAGTTCCAAATAGCGCCACATCCACAGTTTTGATCGCATTTTCAAGATTTATATATTAATGGAAAGCGGAAAGTTCGTACTTTATAAAAATGTATAGTTATATAGGCCTATTGCACTTTTGAAAAATGCCAACTTTGATAGGTCTGCGATGGCTGTATCAAAAGATATAGAGGTTTAAGGATAACGTAAGTTCAAAATAGCGCCACATCCACAGTTTTGATCGCATTTTCAAGATTTATATATTAGTGGAAAGCGGAAAGTTCGTACTTTCTAAAAATGTATAGTTATATAGGCCCATTGCACTTTTGAAAAATGCCAACTTTGATAGGTCTGCGATGGCTGTATCAAAAGATATAGAGGTTTAAATATAACGTAAGTTCAAAATAGCGCCACATCCACAGTTTTGATCGCATTTTCAAGATTTATATATTAATGGAAAGCGGAAAGTTCGTACTTTATAAAAATGTATAGTTATATAGGCCTATTGCACTTTTGAAAAATGCCAACTTTCATAGGTCTGCGATGGCTGTATCAAAAGATATAGAGGTTTAAAGATAACGTAAGTTCCAAATAGCGCCACATCCACAGTTTTGATCGCATTTTCAAGATTTATATATTAATGGAAAGCGGAAGGTTCGTACTTTCTAAAAATGTATAGTTATATAGGCCCATTGCACTTTTGAAAAATGCCAACTTTGATAGGTCTGCGATGGCTGTATCAAAAGATATAGAGGTTTAAATATAACGTAAGTTCAAAATAGCGCCACATCCACAGTTTTGATCGCATTTTCAAGATTTATATATTAATGGAAAGCGGAAAGTTCGTACTTTCTAAAAATGTATAGTTATATAGGCCTATTGCACTTTTGAAAAATGCCAACTTTCATAGGTCTGCGATGGCTGTATCAAAATATATAGAGGTTTAAAGATAACGTAAGTTCAAAATAGCGCCACATCCACAGTTTTGATCGCATTTTCAAGATTTATATATTAATGGAAAGCGGAAAGTTCGTACTTTATAAAAATGTATAGTTATATAGGCCCATTGCACTTTTGAAAAATGCCAACTTTGATAGGTCTGCGATGGCTGTATCAAAAGATATAGAGGTTTAAAGATAACGTAAGTTCAAAATAGCGCCACATCCACAGTTTTGATCGCATTTTCAAGATTTATATATTAATGGAAAGCGGAAAGTTCGTACTTTCTAAAAATGTATAGTTATATAGGCCTATTGCACTTTTGAAAAATGCCAACTTTCATAGGTCTGCGATGGCTGTATCAAAAGATATAGAGGTTTAAAGATAACGTAAGTTCAAAATAGCGCCACATCCACAGTTTTGATCGCATTTTCAAGATTTATATATTAATGGAAAGCGGAAAGTTCGTACTTTCTAAAAATGTATAGTTATATAGGCCTATTGCACTTTTGAAAAATGCCAACTTTCATAGGTCTGCGATGGCTGTATCAAAAGATATAGAGGTTTAAAGATAACGTAAGTTCAAAATAGCGCCACATCCACAGTTTTGATCGCATTTTCAAGATTTATATATTAATGGAAAGCGGAAAGTTCGTACTTTCTAAAAATGTATAGTTATATAGGCCTATTGCACTTTTGAAAAATGCCAACTTTCATAGGTCTGCGATGGCTGTATCAAAAGATATAGAGGTTTAAAGATAACGTAAGTTCAAAATAGCGCCACATCCACAGTTTTGATCGCATTTTCAAGATTTATATATTAATGGAAAGCGGAAAGTTCGTACTTTCTAAAAATGTATAGTTATATAGGCCCATTGCACTTTTGAAAAATGCCAATTTTGATAGGTCTGCGATGGCTGTATCAAAAGATATAGAGGTTTAAATATAACGTAAGTTCAAAATAGCGCCACATCCACAGTTTTGATCGCATTTTCAAGATTTATATATTAGTGGAAAGCGGAAAGTTCGTACTTTCTAAAAATGTATAGTTATATAGGCCCATTGCACTTTTGAAAAATGCCAACTTTGATAGGTCTGCGATGGCTGTATCAAAAGATATAGAGGTTTAAATATAACGTAAGTTCAAAATAGCGCCACATCCACAGTTTTGATCGCATTTTCAAGATTTATATATTAATGGAAAGCGGAAAGTTCGTACTTTATAAAAATGTATAGTTATATAGGCCTATTGCACTTTTGAAAAATGCCAACTTTCATAGGTCTGCGATGGCTGTATCAAAAGATATAGAGGTTTAAAGATAACGTAAGTTCAAAATAGCGCCACATCCACAGTTTTGATCGCATTTTCAAGATTTATATATTAATGGAAAGCGGAAGGTTCGTACTTTCTAAAAATGTATAGTTATATAGGCCCATTGCACTTTTGAAAAATGCCAACTTTGATAGGTCTGCGATGGCTGTGTCAAAAGATATAGAGGTTTAAATATAACGTAAGTTCAAAATAGCGCCACATCCACAGTTTTGATCGCATTTTCAAGATTTATATATTAATGGAAAGCGGAAAGTTCGTACTTTCTAAAAATGTATAGTTATATAGGCCTATTGCACTTTTGAAAAATGCCAACTTTCATAGGTCTGCGATGGCTGTATCAAAATATATAGAGGTTTAAAGATAACGTAAGTTCAAAATAGCGCCACATCCACAGTTTTGATCGCATTTTCAAGATTTATATATTAATGGAAAGCGGAAAGTTCGTACTTTATAAAAATGTATAGTTATATAGGCCTATTGCACTTTTGAAAAATGCCAACTTTCATAGGTCTGCGATGGCTGTATCAAAAGATATAGAGGTTTAAAGATAACGTAAGTTCAAAATAGCGCCACATCCACAGTTTTGATCGCATTTTCAAGATTTATATATTAATGGAAAGCGGAAACTTCGTACTTTCTAACAATGTATAGTTATATAGGCCTATTGCACTTTTGAAAAATGCCAACTTTGATAGGTCTGCGATGGCTGTATCAAAAGATATAGAGGTTTAAAGATAACGTAAGTTCAAAATAGCGCCACATCCACAGTTTTGATCGCATTTTCAAGATTTATATATTAATGGAAAGCGGAAAGTTCGTACTTTCTAAAAATGTATAGTTATATAGGCCTATTGCACTTTTGAAAAATGCCAACTTTCATAGGTCTGCGATGGCTGTATCAAAAGATATAGAGGTTTAAAGATAACGTAAGTTCAAAATAGCGCCACATCCACAGTTTTGATCGCATTTTCAAGATTTATATATTAATGGAAAGCGGAAACTTCGTACTTTCTAACAATGTATAGTTATATAGGCCTATTGCACTTTTGAAAAATGCCAACTTTCATAGGTCTGCGATGGCTGTATCAAAAGATATAGAGGTTTAAAGATAACGTAAGTTCAAAATAGCGCCACATCCACAGTTTTGATCGCATTTTCAAGATTTATATATTAATGGAAAGCGGAAACTTCGTACTTTCTAACAATGTATAGTTATATAGGCCTATTGCACTTTTGAAAAATGCCAACTTTCATAGGTCTGCGATGGCTGTATCAAAAGATATAGAGGTTTAAAGATAACGTAAGTTCAAAATAGCGCCACATCCACAGTTTTGATCGCATTTTCAAGATTTATATATTAATGGAAAGCGGAAACTTCGTACTTTCTAACAATGTATAGTTATATAGGCCTATTGCACTTTTGAAAAATGCCAACTTTCATAGGTCTGCGATGGCTGTATCAAAAGATATAGAGGTTTAAAGATAACGTAAGTTCAAAATAGCGCCACATCCACAGTTTTGATCGCATTTTCAAGATTTATATATTAATGGAAAGCGGAAAGTTCGTACTTTCTAAAAATTTATAGTTATATAGGCCCATTGCACTTTTGAAAAATGCCAACTTTGATAGGTCTGCGATGGCTGTATCAAAAGATATAGAGGTTTAAAGATAACGTAAGTTCAAAATAGCGCCACATCCACAGTTTTGATCGCATTTTCAAGATTTATATATTAATGGAAAGCGGAAAGTTCGTACTTTCTAAAAATGTATAGTTATATAGGCCTATTGCACTTTTGAAAAATGCCAACTTTCATAGGTCTGCGATGGCTGTATCAAAAGATATAGAGGTTTAAAGATAACGTAAGTTCAAAATAGCGCCACATCCACAGTTTTGATCGCATTTTCAAGATTTATATATTAATGGAAAGCGGAAACTTCGTACTTTCTAACAATGTATAGTTATATAGGCCTATTGCACTTTTGAAAAATGCCAACTTTCATAGGTCTGCGATGGCTGTATCAAAAGATATAGAGGTTTAAAGATAACGTAAGTTCAAAATAGCGCCACATCCACAGTTTTGATCGCATTTTCAAGATTTATATATTAATGGAAAGCGGAAACTTCGTACTTTCTAACAATGTATAGTTATATAGGCCTATTGCACTTTTGAAAAATGCCAACTTTCATAGGTCTGCGATGGCTGTATCAAAAGATATAGAGGTTTAAAGATAACGTAAGTTCAAAATAGCGCCACATCCACAGTTTTGATCGCATTTTCAAGATTTATATATTAATGGAAAGCGGAAACTTCGTACTTTCTAACAATGTATAGTTATATAGGCCTATTGCACTTTTGAAAAATGCCCACTTTCATAGGTCTGCGATGGCTGTATCAAAAGATATAGAGGTTTAAAGATAACGTAAGTTCAAAATAGCGCCACATCCACAGTTTTGATCGCATTTTCAAGATTTATATATTAATGGAAAGCGGAAAGTTCGTACTTTCTAACAATGTATAGTTATATAGGCCTATTGCACTTTTGAAAAATGCCAACTTTCATAGGTCTGCGATGGCTGTATCAAAAGATATAGAGGTTTAAAGATAACGTAAGTTCAAAATAGCGCCACATCCACAGTTTTGATCGCATTTTCAAGATTTATATATTAATGGAAAGCGGAAACTTCGTACTTTCTAACAATGTATAGTTATATAGGCCTATTGCACTTTTGAAAAATGCCAACTTTCATAGGTCTGCGATGGCTGTATCAAAAGATATAGAGGTTTAAAGATAACGTAAGTTCAAAATAGCGCCACATCCACAGTTTTGATCGCATTTTCAAGATTTATATATTAATGGAAAGCGGAAAGTTCGTACTTTCTAAAAATGTATAGTTATATAGGCCTATTGCACTTTTGAAAAATGCCAACTTTCATAGGTCTGCGATGGCTGTATCAAAAGATATAGAGGTTTAAAGATAACGTAAGTTCAAAATAGCGCCACATCCACAGTTTTGATCGCATTTTCAAGATTTATATATTAATGGAAAGCGGAAACTTCGTACTTTCTAACAATGTATAGTTATATAGGCCTATTGCACTTTTGAAAAATGCCAACTTTCATAGGTCTGCGATGGCTGTATCAAAAGATATAGAGGTTTAAAGATAACGTAAGTTCAAAATAGCGCCACATCCACAGTTTTGATCGCATTTTCAAGATTTATATATTAATGGAAAGCGGAAAGTTCGTACTTTCTAAAAATGTATAGTTATATAGGCCTATTGCACTTTTGAAAAATGCCAACTTTCATAGGTCTGCGATGGCTGTATCAAAAGATATAGAGGTTTAAAGATAACGTAAGTTCAAAATAGCGCCACATCCACAGTTTTGATCGCATTTTCAAGATTTATATATTAATGGAAAGCGGAAACTTCGTACTTTCTAACAATGTATAGTTATATAGGCCTATTGCACTTTTGAAAAATGCCCACTTTCATAGGTCTGCGATGGCTGTATCAAAAGATATAGAGGTTTAAAGATAACGTAAGTTCAAAATAGCGCCACATCCACAGTTTTGATCGCATTTTCAAGATTTATATATTAATGGAAAGCGGAAAGTTCGTACTTTCTAACAATGTATAGTTATATAGGCCTATTGCACTTTTGAAAAATGCCAACTTTCATAGGTCTGCGATGGCTGTATCAAAAGATATAGAGGTTTAAAGATAACGTAAGTTCAAAATAGCGCCACATCCACAGTTTTGATCGCATTTTCAAGATTTATATATTAATGGAAAGCGGAAACTTCGTACTTTCTAACAATGTATAGTTATATAGGCCTATTGCACTTTTGAAAAATGCCAACTTTCATAGGTCTGCGATGGCTGTATCAAAAGATATAGAGGTTTAAAGATAACGTAAGTTCAAAATAGCGCCACATCCACAGTTTTGATCGCATTTTCAAGATTTATATATTAATGGAAAGCGGAAAGTTCGTACTTTCTAAAAATGTATAGTTATATAGGCCTATTGCACTTTTGAAAAATGCCAACTTTCATAGGTCTGCGATGGCTGTATCAAAAGATATAGAGGTTTAAAGATAACGTAAGTTCAAAATAGCGCCACATCCACAGTTTTGATCGCATTTTCAAGATTTATATATTAATGGAAAGCGGAAACTTCGTACTTTCTAACAATGTATAGTTATATAGGCCTATTGCACTTTTGAAAAATGCCAACTTTCATAGGTCTGCGATGGCTGTATCAAAAGATATAGAGGTTTAAAGATAACGTAAGTTCAAAATAGCGCCACATCCACAGTTTTGATCGCATTTTCAAGATTTATATATTAATGGAAAGCGGAAACTTCGTACTTTCTAAAAATGTATAGTTATATAGGCCTATTGCACTTTTGAAAAATGCCAACTTTCATAGGTCTGCGATGGCTGTATCAAAAGATATAGAGGTTTAAAGATAACGTAAGTTCAAAATAGCGCCACATCCACAGTTTTGATCGCATTTTCAAGATTTATATATTAATGGAAAGCGGAAACTTCGTACTTTCTAACAATGTATAGTTATATAGGCCTATTGCACTTTTGAAAAATGCCAACTTTCATAGGTCTGCGATGGCTGTATCAAAAGATATAGAGGTTTAAAGATAACGTAAGTTCAAAATAGCGCCACATCCACAGTTTTGATCGCATTTTCAAGATTTATATATTAATGGAAAGCGGAAAGTTCGTACTTTCTAAAAATGTATAGTTATATAGGCCTATTGCACTTTTGAAAAATGCCAACTTTCATAGGTCTGCGATGGCTGTATCAAAAGATATAGAGGTTTAAAGATAACGTAAGTTCAAAATAGCGCCACATCCACAGTTTTAATCGCATTTTCAAGATTTATATATTAATGGAAAGCGGAAAGTTCGTACTTTCTAAAAATGTATAGTTATATAGGCCTATTGCACTTTTGAAAAATGCCAACTTTCATAGGTCTGCGATGGCTGTATCAAAAGATATAGAGGTTTAAAGATAACGTAAGTTCAAAATAGCGCCACATCCACAGTTTTGATCGCATTTTCAAGATTTATATATTAATGGAAAGCGGAAAGTTCGTACTTTCTAAAAATGTATAGTTATATAGGCCTATTGCACTTTTGAAAAATGCCAACTTTCATAGGTCTGCGATGGCTGTATCAAAAGATATAGAGGTTTAAAGATAACGTAAGTTCAAAATAGCGCCACATCCACAGTTTTGATCGCATTTTCAAGATTTATATATTAATGGAAAGCGGAAACTTCGTACTTTCTAACAATGTATAGTTATATAGGCCTATTGCACTTTTGAAAAATGCCAACTTTCATAGGTCTGCGATGGCTGTATCAAAAGATATAGAGGTTTAAAGATAACGTAAGTTCAAAATAGCGCCACATCCACAGTTTTGATCGCATTTTCAAGATTTATATATTAATGGAAAGCGGAAACTTCGTACTTTCTAACAATGTATAGTTATATAGGCCTATTGCACTTTTGAAAAATGCCAACTTTCATAGGTCTGCGATGGCTGTATCAAAAGATATAGAGGTTTAAAGATAACGTAAGTTCAAAATAGCGCCACATCCACAGTTTTGATCGCATTTTCAAGATTTATATATTAATGGAAAGCGGAAACTTCGTACTTTCTAACAATGTATAGTTATATAGGCCTATTGCACTTTTGAAAAATGCCAACTTTCATAGGTCTGCGATGGCTGCATCAAAAGATATAGAGGTTTAAAGATAACGTAAGTTCAAAATAGCGCCACATCCACAGTTTTGATCGCATTTTCAAGATTTATATATTAATGGAAAGCGGAAAGTTCGTACTTTCTAAAAATGTATAGTTATATAGGCCTATTGCACTTTTGAAAAATGCCAACTTTCATAGGTCTGCGATGGCTGTATCAAAAGATATAGAGGTTTAAAGATAACGTAAGTTCAAAATAGCGCCACATCCACAGTTTTGATCGCATTTTCAAGATTTATATATTAATGGAAAGCGGAAAGTTCGTACTTTATAAAAATGTATAGTTATATAGGCCTATTGCACTTTTGAAAAACGCCAACTTTCATAGGTCTGCGATGGCTGTATCAAAAGATATAGAGGTTTAAAGATAACGTAAGTTCAAAATAGCGCCACATCCACAGTTTTGATCGCATTTTCAAGATTTATATATTAATGGAAAGCGGAAAGTTCGTACTTTATAAAAATGTATAGTTATATAGGCCCATTGCACTTTTGAAAAATGCCAACTTTGATAGGTCTGCGATGGCTGTATCAAAAGATATAGAGGTTTAAAGATAACGTAAGTTCAAAATAGCGCCACATCCACAGTTTTGATCGCATTTTCAAGATTTATATATTAATGGAAAGCGGAAAGTTCGTACTTTCTAAAAATGTATAGTTATATAGGCCTATTGCACTTTTGAAAAATGCCAACTTTCATAGGTCTGCGATGGCTGTATCAAAAGATATAGAGGTTTAAAGATAACGTAAGTTCAAAATAGCGCCACAGCCACAGTTTTGATCGCATTTTCAAGATTTATATATTAATGGAAAGCGGAAAGTTCGTACTTTATAAAAATGTATAGTTATATAGGCCTATTGCACTTTTGAAAAATGCCAACTTTCATAGGTCTGCGATGGCTGTATAAAAAGATATAGAGGTTTAAAGATAACGTAAGTTCAAAATAGCGCCACATCCACAGTTTTAATCGCATTTTCAAGATTTATATATTAATGGAAAGCGGAAAGTTCGTACTTTCTAAAAATGTATAGTTATATAGGCCCATTGCACTTTTGAAAAAGGCCAACTTTGATAGGTCTGCGATGGCTGTATCAAAAGATATAGAGGTTTAAAGATAACGTAAGTTCAAAATAGCGCCACATCCACAGTTTTGATCGCATTTTCAAGATTTATATATTAATGGAAAGCGGAAAGTTCGTACTTTCTAAAAATGTATAGTTATATAGGCCTATTGCACTTTTGAAAAATGCCAACTTTCATAGGTCTGCGATGGCTGTATGAAAAGATATAGAGGTTTAAAGATAACGTAAGTTCAAAATAGCGCCACATCCACAGTTTTGATCGCATTTTCAAGATTTATATATTAATGGGAAGCGGAAAGTTCGTACTTTCTAAAAATGTATAGTTATATAGGCCTATTGCACTTTTGAAAAATGCCAACTTTCATAGGTCTGCGATGGCTGTATGAAAAGATATAGAGGTTTAAAGATAACGTAAGTTCAAAATAGCGCCACATCCACAGTTTTGATCGCATTTTCAAGATTTATATATTAATGGAAAGCGGAAAGTTCGTACTTTCTAAAAATGTATAGTTATATAGGCCTATTGCACTTTTGAAAGATGCCAACTTTCATAGGTCTGCGATGGCTGTATGAAAAGATATAGAGGTTTAAAGATAACGTAAGTTCAAAATAGCGCCACATCCACAGTTTTGATCCCATTTTCAAGATTTATATATTAATGGAAAGCGGAAAGTTCGTACTTTCTAAAAATGTATAGTTATATAGGCCTATTGCACTTTTGAAAAATGCCAAATTTCATAGGTCTGCTATGGCTGTATCAAAAGATATAGAGGTTTAAAGATAACGTAAGTTCAAAATAGCGCCACATCCACAGTTTTGATCGCATTTTCAAGATTTATATATTAATGGAAAGCGGAAAGTTCGTACTTTCTAAAAATGTATAGTTATATAGGCCTATTGCACTTTTGAAAAATGCCAAGTTTCATAGGTCTGCGATGGCTGTATCAAAAGAGATAGAGGTTTAAAGATAACGTAAGTTCAAAATAGCGCCATATCCACAGTTTTGATCGCATTTTCAAGATTTATATATTAATGGAAAGCGGAAAGTTCGTACTTTCTAAAAATGTATAGTTATATAGGCCTATTGCACTTTTGAAAAATGCCAAATTTCATAGGTCTGCGATGGCTGTATCAAAAGATATAGAGGTTTAAAGATAACGTAAGTTCAAAATAGCGCCACATCCACAGTTTTGATCGCATTTTCAAGATTTATATATTAATGGAAAGCGGAAAGTTCGTACTTTCTAAAAATGTATAGTTATATAGGCCTATTGCACTTTTGAAAAATGCCAAATTTCATAGGTCTGCGATGGCTGTATCAAAAGATATAGAGGTTTAAAGATAACGTAAGTTCAAAATAGCGCCAAATCCACAGTTTTGATCGCATTTTCAAGATTTATATATTAATGGAAAGCGGAAAGTTCGTACTTTATAAAAATGTATAGTTATATAGGCCCATTGCACTTTTGAAAAATGCCAACTTTGATAGGTCTGCGATGGCTGTATCAAAAGATATAGAGGTTTAAAGATAACGTAAGTTCAAAATAGCGCCACATCCACAGTTTTGATCGCATTTTCAAGATTTATATATTAATGGAAAGCGGAAAGTTCGTACTTTCTAAAAATGTATAGTTATATAGGCCTATTGCACTTTTGAAAAATGCCAACTTTCATAGGTCTGCGATGGCTGTATCAAAAGATATAGAGGTTTAAAGATAACGTAAGTTCAAAATAGCGCCACATCCACAGTTTTGATCGCATTTTCAAGATTTATATATTAATGGAAAGCGGAAAGTTCGTACTTTATAAAAATGTATAGTTATATAGGCCTATTGCACTTTTGAAAAATGCCAACTTTCATAGGTCTGCGATGGCTGTATAAAAAGATATAGAGGTTTAAAGATAACGTAAGTTCAAAATAGCGCCACATCCACAGTTTTGATCGCATTTTCAAGATTTATATATTAATGGAAAGCGGAAAGTTCTTACTTTCTAAAAATGTATAGTTATATAGGCCCATTGCACTTTTGAAAAATGCCAACTTTGATAGGTCTGCGATGGCTGTATCAAAAGATATAGAGGTTTAAAGATAACGTAAGTTCAAAATAGCGCCACATCCACAGTTTTGATCGCATTTTCAAGATTTATATATTAATGGAAAGCGGAAAGTTCGTACTTTCTAAAAATGTATAGTTATATAGGCCCATTGCACTTTTGAAAAAGGCCAACTTTGATAGGTCTGCGATGGCTGTATCAAAAGATATAGAGGTTTAAAGATAACGTAAGTTCAAAATAGCGCCACATCCACAGTTTTGATCGCATTTTCAAGATTTATATATTAATGGAAAGCGGAAAGTTCGTACTTTCTAAAAATGTATAGTTATATGGGCCTATTGCACTTTTGAAAAATGCCAACTTTGATAGGTCTGCGATGGCTGTATCAAAAGATATAGAGGTTTAAAGATAACGTAAGTTCAAAATAGCGCCACATCCACAGTTTTGATCGCATTTTTAAGATTTATATATTAATGGAAAGCGGAAAGTTCGTACTTTCTAAAATTGTATAGTTATATAGGCCCATTGCACTTTTGAAAAATGCCAACTTTGATAGGTCTGCGATGGCTGTATCAAAAGATATAGAGGTTTAAAGATAACGTAAGTTCAAAATAGCGCCACATCCACAGTTTTGATCGCATTTTCAAGATTTATATATTAATGGAAAGCGGAAAGTTCGTACTTTCTAAAAATGTATAGTTATATAGGCCTATTGCACTTTTGAAAAATGCCAACTTTCATAGGTCTGCGATGGCTGTATCAAAAGATATAGAGGTTTAAAGATAACGTAAGTTCAAAATAGCGCCACATCCACAGTTTTGATCGCATTTTCAAGATTTATATATTAATGGAAAGCGGAAAGTTCGTACTTTATAAAAATGTATAGTTATATAGGCCTATTGCACTTTTGAAAAATGCCAACTTTCATAGGTCTGCGATGGCTGTATAAAAAGATATAGAGGTTTAAAGATAACGTAAGTTCAAAATAGCGCCACATCCACAGTTTTGATCGCATTTTCAAGATTTATATATTAATGGAAAGCGGAAAGTTCTTACTTTCTAAAAATGTATAGTTATATAGGCCCATTGCACTTTTGAAAAATGCCAACTTTGATAGGTCTGCGATGGCTGTATCAAAAGATATAGAGGTTTAAAGATAACGTAAGTTCAAAATAGCGCCACATCCACAGTTTTGATCGCATTTTCAAGATTTATATATTAATGGAAAGCGGAAAGTTCGTACTTTCTAAAAATGTATAGTTATATAGGCCCATTGCACTTTTGAAAAAGGCCAACTTTGATAGGTCTGCGATGGCTGTATGAAAAGATATAGAGGTTTAAAGATAACGTAAGTTCAAAATAGCGCCACATCCACAGTTTTGATCGCATTTTCAAGATTTATATATTAATGGAAAGCGGAAAGTTCGTACTTTCTAAAAATGTATAGTTATATAGGCCTATTGCACTTTTGAAAAATGCCAACTTTCATAGGTCTGCGATGGCTGTATCAAAAGATATAGAGGTTTAAAGATAACGTAAGTTCAAAATAGCGCCACATCCACAGTTTTGATCGCATTTTCAAGATTTATATATTAATGGAAAGCGGAAAGTTCGTACTTTCTAAAAATGTATAGTTATATAGGCCCATTGCACTTTTGAAAAATGCCAACTTTCATAGGTCTGCGATGGCTGTATCAAAAGATATAGAGGTTTAAAGATAACGTAAGTTCAAAATAGCGCCACATCCACAGTTTTGATCGCATTTTCAAGATTTATATATTAATGGAAAGCGGAAAGTTCGTACTTTCTAAAAATGTATAGTTATATAGGCCTATTGCACTTTTGAAAAATGCCAAGTTTCATAGGTCTGCGATGGCTGTATCAAAAGAGATAGAGGTTTAAAGATAACGTAAGTTCAAAATAGCGCCATATCCACAGTTTTGATCGCATTTTCAAGATTTATATATTAATGGAAAGCGGAAAGTTCGTACTTTCTAAAAATGTATAGTTAAATAGGCCTATTGCACTTTTGAAAAATGCCAAATTTCATAGGTCTGCGATGGCTGTATCAAAAGATATAGAGGTTTAAAGATAACGTAAGTTCAAAATAGCGCCAAATCCACAGTTTTGATCGCATTTTCAAGATTTATATATTAATGGAAAGCGGAAAGTTCGTACTTTCTAAAAATGTATAGTTATATAGGCCTATTGCACTTTTGAAAAATGCCAAGTTTCATAGGTCTGCGATGGCTGTATCAAAAGAGATAGAGGTTTAAAGATAACGTAAGTTCAAAATAGCGCCACATCCACAGTTTTGATCGCATTTTCAAGATTTATATATTAATGGAAAGCGGAAAGTTCGTACTTTCTAAAAATGTATAGTTATATAGGCCTATTGCACTTTTGAAAAATGCCAACTTTGATAGGTCTGCGATGGCTGTATCAAAAGATATAGAGGTTTAAAGATAACGTAAGTTCAAAATAGCGCCACATCCACAGTTTTGATCGCATTTTCAAGATTTATATATTAATGGAAAGCGGAAAGTTCGTACTTTATAAAAATGTATAGTTATATAGGCCCATTGCACTTTTGAAAAATGCCAACCTTGATAGGTCTGCGATGGCTGTATCAAAAGATATAGAGGTTTAAAGATAACGTAAGTTCAAAATAGCGCCACATCCACAGTTTTGATCGCATTTTCAAGATTTATATATTAATGGAAAGCGGAAAGTTCGTACTTTCTAAAAATGTATAGTTATATAGGCCTATTGCACTTTTGAAAAATGCCAACTTTCATAGGTCTGCGATGGCTGTATCAAAAGATATAGAGGTTTAAAGATAACGTAAGTTCAAAATAGCGCCACATCCACAGTTTTGATCGCATTTTCAAGATTTATATATTAATGGAAAGCGGAAAGTTCGTACTTTATAAAAATGTATAGTTATATAGGCCTATTGCACTTTTGAAAAATGCCAACTTTCATAGGTCTGCGATGGCTGTATAAAAAGATATAGAGGTTTAAAGATAACGTAAGTTCAAAATAGCGCCACATCCACAGTTTTGATCGCACTTTCAAGATTTATATATTAATGGAAAGCGGAAAGTTCGTACTTTCTAAAAATGTATAGTTATATAGGCCCATTGCACTTTTGAAAAATGCCAACTTTGATAGGTCTGCGATGGCTGTATCAAAAGATATAGAGGTTTAAAGATAACGTAAGTTCAAAATAGCGCCACATCCACAGTTTTGATCGCATTTTCAAGATTTATATATTAATGGAAAGCGGAAAGTTCGTACTTTCTAAAAATGTATAGTTATATAGGCCCATTGCACTTTTGAAAAAGGCCAACTTTGATAGGTCTGCGATGGCTGTATCAAAAGATATAGAGGTTTAAAGATAACGTAAGTTCAAAATAGCGCCACATCCACAGTTTTGATCGCATTTTCAAGATTTATATATTAATGGAAAGCGGAAAGTTCGTACTTTCTAAAAATGTATAGTTATATGGGCCTATTGCACTTTTGAAAAATGCCAACTTTGATAGGTCTGCGATGGCTGTATCAAAAGATATAGAGGTTTAAAGATAACGTAAGTTCAAAATAGCGCCACATCCACAGTTTTGATCGCATTTTTAAGATTTATATATTAATGGAAAGCGGAAAGTTCGTACTTTCTAAAATTGTATAGTTATATAGGCCCATTGCACTTTTGAAAAATGCCAACTTTGATAGGTCTGCGATGGCTGTATCAAAAGATATAGAGGTTTAAAGATAACGTAAGTTCAAAATAGCGCCACATCCACAGTTTTGATCGCATTTTCAAGATTTATATATTAATGGAAAGCGGAAAGTTCGTACTTTCTAAAAATGTATAGTTATATAGGCCCATTGCACTTTTGAAAAAGGCCAACTTTGATAGGTCTGCGATGGCTGTATGAAAATATATAGAGGTTTAAAGATAACGTAAGTTCAAAATAGCGCCACATCCACAGTTTTGATCGCATTTTCAAGATTTATATATTAATGGAAAGCGGAAAGTTCGTACTTTCTAAAAATGTATAGTTATATAGGCCTATTGCACTTTTGAAAAATGCCAACTTTCATAGGTCTGCGATGGCTGTATCAAAAGATATAGAGGTTTAAAGATAACGTAAGTTCAAAATAGCGCCACATCCACAGTTTTGATCGCATTTTCAAGATTTATATATTAATGGAAAGCGGAAAGTTCGTACTTTATAAAAATGTATAGTTATATAGGCCCATTGCACTTTTGAAAAATGCCAACTTTGATAGGTCTGCGATGGCTGTATCAAAAGATATAGAGGTTTAAAGATAACGTAAGTTCAAAATAGCGCCACATCCACAGTTTTGATCGCATTTTCAAGATTTATATATTAATGGAAAGCGGAAAGTTCGTACTTTCTAAAAATGTTTAGTTATATAGGCCTATTGCACTTTTGAAAAATGCCAACTTTCATAGGTCTGCGATGGCTGTATGAAAAGATATAGAGGTTTAAAGATAACGTAAGTTCAAAATAGCGCCACATCCACAGTTTTGATCGCATTTTCAAGAGTTATATATTAATGGAAAGCGGAAAGTTCGTACTTTCTAAAAATGTATAGTTATATAGGCCCATTGCACTTTTGAAAAATGCCAACTTTGATAGGTCTGCGATGGCTGTATCAAAAGATATAGCGGTTTAAAGATAACGTAAGTTCAAAATAGCGCCACATCCACAGTTTTGATCGCATTTTCAAGAGTTATATATTAATGGAAAGCGGAAAGTTCGTACTTTCTAAAAATGTATAGTTATATAGGCCTATTGCACTTTTGAAAAATGCCAACTTTCATAGGTCTGCGATGGCTGTATGAAAAGATATAGAGGTTTAAAGATAACGTAAGTTCAAAATAGCGCCACATCCACAGTTTTGATCGCATTTTCAAGATTTATATATTAATGGAAAGCGGAAAGTTCGTACTTTCTAAAAATGTATAGTTATATAGGCCCATTGCACTTTTGAAAAAGGCCAACTTTGATAGGTCTGCGATGGCTGTATCAAAAGATATAGAGGTTTAAAGATAACGTAAGTTCAAAATAGCGCCACATCCACAGTTTTGATCGCATTTTCAAGATTTATATATTAATGGAAAGCGGAAAGTTCGTACTTTCTAAAAATGTATAGTTATATAGGCCCATTGCACTTTTGAAAAAGGCCAACTTTGATAGGTCTGCGATGGCTGTATCAAAAGATATAGAGGTTTAAAGATAACGTAAGTTCAAAATAGCGCCACATCCACAGTTTTGATCGCATTTTCAAGATTTATATATTAATGGAAAGCGGAAAGTTCGTACTTTATAAAAATGTATAGTTATATAGGCCCATTGCACTTTTGAAAAATGCCAACTTTGATAGGTCTGCGATGGCTGTATCAAAAGATATAGAGGTTTAAAGATAACGTAAGTTCAAAATAGCGCCACATCCACAGTTTTGATCGCATTTTCAAGATTTATATATTAATGGAAAGCGGAAAGTTCGTACTTTCTAAAAATGTATAGTTATATAGGCCCATTGCACTTTTGAAAAAGGCCAACTTTGATAGGTCTGCGATGGCTGTATCAAAAGATATAGAGGTTTAAAGATAACGTAAGTTCAAAATAGCGCCACATCCACAGTTTTGATCGCATTTTCAAGATTTATATATTAAGGAAAAGCGGAAAGTTCGTACTTTCTAAAAATGTATAGTTATATAGGCCCATTGCACTTTTGAAAAATGCCAACTTTGATAGGTCTGCGATGGCTGTATCAAAATAGAGGTTTAAAGATAACGTAAGTTCAAAATAGCGCCACATCCACAGTTTTGATCGCATTTTCAAGAGTTATATATTAATGGAAAGCGGAAAGTTCGTACTTTCTAAAAATGTATAGTTATATAGGCCTATTGCACTTTTGAAAAATGCCAACTTTCATAGGTCTGCGATGGCTGTATGAAAAGATATAGAGGTTTAAAGATAACGTAAGTTCAAAATAGCGCCACATCCACAGTTTTGATCGCATTTTCAAGATTTATATATTAATGGAAAGCGGAAAGTTCGTACTTTCTAAAAATGTATAGTTATATAGGCCTATTGCACTTTTGAAAAATGCCAACTTTCATAGGTCTGCGATGGCTGTATGAAAAGATATAGAGGTTTAAAGATAACGTAAGTTCAAAATAGCGCCACATCCACAGTTTTGATCGCATTTTCAAGATTTATATATTAATGGAAAGCGGAAAGTTCGTACTTTCTAAAAATGTATAGTTATATAGGCCTATTGCACTTTTGAAAAATGCCAAATTTCATAGGTCTGCGATGGCTGTATCAAAAGATATAGAGGTTTAAAGATAACGTAAGTTCAAAATAGCGCCACATCCACAGTTTTGATCGCATTTTCAAGATTTATATATTAATGGAAAGCGGAAAGTTCGTACTTTCTAAAAATGTATAGTTATATAGGCCTATTGCACTTTTGAAAAATGCCAAGTTTCATAGGTCTGCGATAGAGGTTTAAAGATAACGTAAGTTCAAAATAGCGCCACATCCACAGTTTTGATCGCATTTTAAAGATTTATATATTAATGGAAAGCGGAAAGTTCGTACTTTCTAAAAATGTATAGTTATATAGGCCTATTGCACTTTTGAAAAATGCCAACTTTCATAGGTCTGCGATGGCTGTATCAAAAGATATAGAGGTTTAAAGATAACGTAAGTTCAAAATAGCGCCACATCCACAGTTTTGATCGCATTTTCAAGATTTATATATTAATGGAAAGCGGAAAGTTCGTACTTTCTAAAAATGTATAGTTATATAGGCCTATTGCACTTTTGAAAAATGCCAAGTTTCATTGGTCTGCGATGGCTGTATCAAAAGATATAGAGGTTTAAAGATAACGTAAGTTCAAAATAGCGCCACATCCACAGTTTTGATCGCATTTTCAAGATTTATATATTAATGGAAAGCGGAAAGTTCGTACTTTCTAAAAATGTATAGTTATATAGGCCTATTGCACTTTTGAAAAATGCCAACTTTCATAGGTCTGCGATGGCTGTATCAAAAGATATAGAGGTTTAAAGATAACGTAAGTTCAAAATAGCGCCACATCCACAGTTTTGATCGCATTTTCAAGATTTATATATTAATGGAAAGCGGAAAGTTCGTACTTTCTAAAAATGTATAGTTATATAGGCCTATTGCACTTTTGAAAGATGCCAACTTTCATAGGTCTGCGATGGCTGTATGAAAAGATATAGAGGTTTAAAGATAACGTAAGTTCAAAATAGCGCCACATCCACAGTTTTGATCGCATTTTCAAGATTTATATATTAATGGAAAGCGGAAAGTTCGTACTTTCTAAAAATGTATAGTTATATAGGCCTATTGCACTTTTGAAAAATGCCAAGTTTCATAGGTCTGCGATGGCTGTATCAAAAGAGATAGAGGTTTAAAGATAACGTAAGTTCAAAATAGCGCCACATCCACAGTTTTGATCGCATTTTCAAGATTTATATATTAATGGAAAGCGGAAAGTTCGTACTTTCTAAAAATGTATAGTTATATAGGCCTATTGCACTTTTGAAAAATGCCAACTTTCATAGGTCTGCGATGGCTGTATCAAAAGATATAGAGGTTTAAAGATAACGTAAGTTCAAAATAGCGCCACATCCACAGTTTTGATCGCATTTTCAAGATTTATATATTAATGGAAAGCGGAAAGTTCGTACTTTCTAAAAATGTATAGTTATATAGGCCTATTGCACTTTTGAAAGATGCCAACTTTCATAGGTCTGCGATGGCTGTATCAAAAGATATAGAGGTTTAAAGATAACGTAAGTTCAAAATAGCGCCACATCCACAGTTTTGATCGCATTTTCAAGATTTATATATTAATGGAAAGCGGAAAGTTCGTACTTTCTAAAAATGTATAGTTATATAGGCCTATTGCACTTTTGAAAAATGCCAAGTTTCATAGGTCTGCGATGGCTGTATCAAAAGAGATAGAGGTTTAAAGATAACGTAAGTTCAAAATAGCGCCACATCCACAGTTTTGATCGCATTTTCAAGATTTATATATTAATGGAAAGCGGAAAGTTCGTACTTTCTAAAAATGTATAGTTATATAGGCCTATTGCACTTTTGAAAAATGCCAACTTTCATAGGTCTGCGATGGCTGTATCAAAAGATATAGAGGTTTAAAGATAACGTAAGTTCAAAATAGCGCCACATCCACAGTTTTGATCGCATTTTCAAGATTTATATATTAATGGAAAGCGGAAAGTTCGTACTTTCTAAAAATGTATAGTTATATAGGCCTATTGCACTTTTGAAAAATGCCAACTTTCATAGGTCTGCGATGGCTGTATCAAAAGATATAGAGGTTTAAAGATAACGTAAGTTCAAAATAGCGCCACATCCACAGTTTTGATCGCATTTTCAAGATTTATATATTAATGGAAAGCGGAAAGTTCGTACTTTCTAAAAATGTATAGTTATATAGGCCTATTGCACTTTTGAAAAATGCCAACTTTCATAGGTCTGCGATGGCTGTATCAAAAGATATAGAGGTTTAAAGATAACGTAAGTTCAAAATAGCGCCACATCCACAGTTTTGATCGCATTTTCAAGAGTTATATATTAATGGAAAGCGGAAAGTTCGTACTTTCTAAAAATGTATAGTTATATAGGCCCATTGCACTTTTGAAAAATGCCAACTTTGATAGGTCTGCGATGGCTGTATCAAAAGATATAGCGGTTTAAAGATAACGTAAGTTCAAAATAGCGCCACATCCACAGTTTTGATCGCATTTTCAAGAGTTATATATTAATGGAAAGCGGAAAGTTCGTACTTTCTAAAAATGTATAGTTATATAGGCCTATTGCACTTTTGAAAAATGCCAACTTTCATAGGTCTGCGATGGCTGTATGAAAAGATATAGAGGTTTAAAGATAACGTAAGTTCAAAATAGCGCCACATCCACAGTTTTGATCGCATTTTCAAGATTTATATATTAATGGAAAGCGGAAAGTTCGTACTTTCTAAAAATGTATAGTTATATAGGCCCATTGCACTTTTGAAAAAGGCCAACTTTGATAGGTCTGCGATGGCTGTATCAAAAGATATAGAGGTTTAAAGATAACGTAAGTTCAAAATAGCGCCACATCCACAGTTTTGATCGCATTTTCAAGATTTATATATTAATGGAAAGCGGAAAGTTCGTACTTTCTAAAAATGTATAGTTATATAGGCCCATTGCACTTTTGAAAAAGGCCAACTTTGATAGGTCTGCGATGGCTGTATCAAAAGATATAGAGGTTTAAAGATAACGTAAGTTCAAAATAGCGCCACATCCACAGTTTTGATCGCATTTTCAAGATTTATATATTAATGGAAAGCGGAAAGTTCGTACTTTATAAAAATGTATAGTTATATAGGCCCATTGCACTTTTGAAAAATGCCAACTTTGATAGGTCTGCGATGGCTGTATCAAAAGATATAGAGGTTTAAAGATAACGTAAGTTCAAAATAGCGCCACATCCACAGTTTTGATCGCATTTTCAAGATTTATATATTAATGGAAAGCGGAAAGTTCGTACTTTCTAAAAATGTATAGTTATATAGGCCCATTGCACTTTTGAAAAAGGCCAACTTTGATAGGTCTGCGATGGCTGTATCAAAAGATATAGAGGTTTAAAGATAACGTAAGTTCAAAATAGCGCCACATCCACAGTTTTGATCGCATTTTCAAGATTTATATATTAAGGAAAAGCGGAAAGTTCGTACTTTCTAAAAATGTATAGTTATATAGGCCCATTGCACTTTTGAAAAATGCCAACTTTGATAGGTCTGCGATGGCTGTATCAAAATAGAGGTTTAAAGATAACGTAAGTTCAAAATAGCGCCACATCCACAGTTTTGATCGCATTTTCAAGAGTTATATATTAATGGAAAGCGGAAAGTTCGTACTTTCTAAAAATGTATAGTTATATAGGCCTATTGCACTTTTGAAAAATGCCAACTTTCATAGGTCTGCGATGGCTGTATGAAAAGATATAGAGGTTTAAAGATAACGTAAGTTCAAAATAGCGCCACATCCACAGTTTTGATCGCATTTTCAAGATTTATATATTAATGGAAAGCGGAAAGTTCGTACTTTCTAAAAATGTATAGTTATATAGGCCTATTGCACTTTTGAAAAATGCCAACTTTCATAGGTCTGCGATGGCTGTATGAAAAGATATAGAGGTTTAAAGATAACGTAAGTTCAAAATAGCGCCACATCCACAGTTTTGATCGCATTTTCAAGATTTATATATTAATGGAAAGCGGAAAGTTCGTACTTTCTAAAAATGTATAGTTATATAGGCCTATTGCACTTTTGAAAAATGCCAAATTTCATAGGTCTGCGATGGCTGTATCAAAAGATATAGAGGTTTAAAGATAACGTAAGTTCAAAATAGCGCCACATCCACAGTTTTGATCGCATTTTCAAGATTTATATATTAATGGAAAGCGGAAAGTTCGTACTTTCTAAAAATGTATAGTTATATAGGCCTATTGCACTTTTGAAAAATGCCAAGTTTCATAGGTCTGCGATAGAGGTTTAAAGATAACGTAAGTTCAAAATAGCGCCACATCCACAGTTTTGATCGCATTTTAAAGATTTATATATTAATGGAAAGCGGAAAGTTCGTACTTTCTAAAAATGTATAGTTATATAGGCCTATTGCACTTTTGAAAAATGCCAACTTTCATAGGTCTGCGATGGCTGTATCAAAAGATATAGAGGTTTAAAGATAACGTAAGTTCAAAATAGCGCCACATCCACAGTTTTGATCGCATTTTCAAGATTTATATATTAATGGAAAGCGGAAAGTTCGTACTTTCTAAAAATGTATAGTTATATAGGCCTATTGCACTTTTGAAAAATGCCAAGTTTCATAGGTCTGCGATGGCTGTATCAAAAGATATAGAGGTTTAAAGATAACGTAAGTTCAAAATAGCGCCACATCCACAGTTTTGATCGCATTTTCAAGATTTATATATTAATGGAAAGCGGAAAGTTCGTACTTTCTAAAAATGTATAGTTATATAGGCCTATTGCACTTTTGAAAAATGCCAACTTTCATAGGTCTGCGATGGCTGTATCAAAAGATATAGAGGTTTAAAGATAACGTAAGTTCAAAATAGCGCCACATCCACAGTTTTGATCGCATTTTCAAGATTTATATATTAATGGAAAGCGGAAAGTTCGTACTTTCTAAAAATGTATAGTTATATAGGCCTATTGCACTTTTGAAAGATGCCAACTTTCATAGGTCTGCGATGGCTGTATGAAAAGATATAGAGGTTTAAAGATAACGTAAGTTCAAAATAGCGCCACATCCACAGTTTTGATCGCATTTTCAAGATTTATATATTAATGGAAAGCGGAAAGTTCGTACTTTCTAAAAATGTATAGTTATATAGGCCTATTGCACTTTTGAAAAATGCCAAGTTTCATAGGTCTGCGATGGCTGTATCAAAAGAGATAGAGGTTTAAAGATAACGTAAGTTCAAAATAGCGCCACATCCACAGTTTTGATCGCATTTTCAAGATTTATATATTAATGGAAAGCGGAAAGTTCGTACTTTCTAAAAATGTATAGTTATATAGGCCTATTGCACTTTTGAAAAATGCCAACTTTCATAGGTCTGCGATGGCTGTATCAAAAGATATAGAGGTTTAAAGATAACGTAAGTTCAAAATAGCGCCACATCCACAGTTTTGATCGCATTTTCAAGATTTATATATTAATGGAAAGCGGAAAGTTCGTACTTTCTAAAAATGTATAGTTATATAGGCCTATTGCACTTTTGAAAGATGCCAACTTTCATAGGTCTGCGATGGCTGTATCAAAAGATATAGAGGTTTAAAGATAACGTAAGTTCAAAATAGCGCCACATCCACAGTTTTGATCGCATTTTCAAGATTTATATATTAATGGAAAGCGGAAAGTTCGTACTTTCTAAAAATGTATAGTTATATAGGCCTATTGCACTTTTGAAAAATGCCAAGTTTCATAGGTCTGCGATGGCTGTATCAAAAGAGATAGAGGTTTAAAGATAACGTAAGTTCAAAATAGCGCCACATCCACAGTTTTGATCGCATTTTCAAGATTTATATATTAATGGAAAGCGGAAAGTTCGTACTTTCTAAAAATGTATAGTTATATAGGCCTATTGCACTTTTGAAAAATGCCAACTTTCATAGGTCTGCGATGGCTGTATCAAAAGATATAGAGGTTTAAAGATAACGTAAGTTCAAAATAGCGCCACATCCACAGTTTTGATCGCATTTTCAAGATTTATATATTAATGGAAAGCGGAAAGTTCGTACTTTCTAAAAATGTATAGTGATATAGGCCTATTGCACTTTTGAAAAATGCCAACTTTCATAGGTCTGCGATGGCTGTATCAAAAGATATAGAGGTTTAAAGATAACGTAAGTTCAAAATAGCGCCACATCCACAGTTTTGATCGCATTTTTAAGATTTATATATTAATGGAAAGCGGAAAGTTCGTACTTTCTAAAATTGTATAGTTATATAGGCCCATTGCACTTTTGAAAAATGCCAACTTTGATAGGTCTGCGATGGCTGTATCAAAAGATATAGAGGTTTAAAGATAACGTAAGTTCAAAATAGCGCCACATCCACAGTTTTGATCGCATTTTCAAGATTTATATATTAATGGAAAGCGGAAAGTTCGTACTTTCTAAAAATGTATAGTTATATAGGCCCATTGCACTTTTGAAAAAGGCCAACTTTGATAGGTCTGCGATGGCTGTATCAAAAGATATAGAGGTTTAAAGATAACGTAAGTTCAAAATAGCGCCACATCCACAGTTTTGATCGCATTTTCAAGATTTATATATTAATGGAAAGCGGAAAGTTCGTACTTTATAAAAATGTATAGTTATATAGGCCCATTGCACTTTTGAAAAATGCCAACTTTGATAGGTCTGCGATGGCTGTATCAAAAGATATAGAGGTTTAAAGATAACGTAAGTTCAAAATAGCGCCACATCCACAGTTTTGATCGCATTTTCAAGATTTATATATTAATGGAAAGCGGAAAGTTCGTACTTTCTAAAAATGTATAGTTATATAGGCCTATTGCACTTTTGAAAAATGCCAACTTTCATAGGTCTGCGATGGCTGTATCAAAAGATATAGAGGTTTAAAGATAACGTAAGTTCAAAATAGCGCCACAGCCACAGTTTTGATCGCATTTTCAAGATTTATATATTAATGGAAAGCGGAAAGTTCGTACTTTATAAAAATGTATAGTTATATAGGCCTATTGCACTTTTGAAAAATGCCAACTTTCATAGGTCTGCGATGGCTGTATAAAAAGATATAGAGGTTTAAAGATAACGTAAGTTCAAAATAGCGCCACATCCACAGTTTTAATCGCATTTTCAAGATTTATATATTAATGGAAAGCGGAAAGTTCGTACTTTCTAAAAATGTATAGTTATATAGGCCCATTGCACTTTTGAAAAAGGCCAACTTTGATAGGTCTGCGATGGCTGTATCAAAAGATATAGAGGTTTAAAGATAACGTAAGTTCAAAATAGCGCCACATCCACAGTTTTGATCGCATTTTCAAGATTTATATATTAATGGAAAGCGGAAAGTTCGTACTTTCTAAAAATGTATAGTTATATAGGCCTATTGCACTTTTGAAAAATGCCAACTTTCATAGGTCTGCGATGGCTGTATGAAAAGATATAGAGGTTTAAAGATAACGTAAGTTCAAAATAGCGCCACATCCACAGTTTTGATCGCATTTTCAAGATTTATATATTAATGGGAAGCGGAAAGTTCGTACTTTCTAAAAATGTATAGTTATATAGGCCTATTGCACTTTTGAAAAATGCCAACTTTCATAGGTCTGCGATGGCTGTATGAAAAGATATAGAGGTTTAAAGATAACGTAAGTTCAAAATAGCGCCACATCCACAGTTTTGATCGCATTTTCAAGATTTATATATTAATGGAAAGCGGAAAGTTCGTACTTTCTAAAAATGTATAGTTATATAGGCCTATTGCACTTTTGAAAGATGCCAACTTTCATAGGTCTGCGATGGCTGTATGAAAAGATATAGAGGTTTAAAGATAACGTAAGTTCAAAATAGCGCCACATCCACAGTTTTGATCCCATTTTCAAGATTTATATATTAATGGAAAGCGGAAAGTTCGTACTTTCTAAAAATGTATAGTTATATAGGCCTATTGCACTTTTGAAAAATGCCAAATTTCATAGGTCTGCGATGGCTGTATCAAAAGATATAGAGGTTTAAAGATAACGTAAGTTCAAAATAGCGCCACATCCACAGTTTTGATCGCATTTTCAAGATTTATATATTAATGGAAAGCGGAAAGTTCGTACTTTCTAAAAATGTATAGTTATATAGGCCTATTGCACTTTTGAAAAATGCCAAGTTTCATAGGTCTGCGATGGCTGTATCAAAAGAGATAGAGGTTTAAAGATAACGTAAGTTCAAAATAGCGCCATATCCACAGTTTTGATCGCATTTTCAAGATTTATATATTAATGGAAAGCGGAAAGTTCGTACTTTCTAAAAATGTATAGTTATATAGGCCTATTGCACTTTTGAAAAATGCCAAATTTCATAGGTCTGCGATGGCTGTATCAAAAGATATAGAGGTTTAAAGATAACGTAAGTTCAAAATAGCGCCACATCCACAGTTTTGATCGCATTTTCAAGATTTATATATTAATGGAAAGCGGAAAGTTCGTACTTTCTAAAAATGTATAGTTATATAGGCCTATTGCACTTTTGAAAAATGCCAAATTTCATAGGTCTGCGATGGCTGTATCAAAAGATATAGAGGTTTAAAGATAACGTAAGTTCAAAATAGCGCCAAATCCACAGTTTTGATCGCATTTTCAAGATTTATATATTAATGGAAAGCGGAAAGTTCGTACTTTATAAAAATGTATAGTTATATAGGCCCATTGCACTTTTGAAAAATGCCAACTTTGATAGGTCTGCGATGGCTGTATCAAAAGATATAGAGGTTTAAAGATAACGTAAGTTCAAAATAGCGCCACATCCACAGTTTTGATCGCATTTTCAAGATTTATATATTAATGGAAAGCGGAAAGTTCGTACTTTCTAAAAATGTATAGTTATATAGGCCTATTGCACTTTTGAAAAATGCCAACTTTCATAGGTCTGCGATGGCTGTATCAAAAGATATAGAGGTTTAAAGATAACGTAAGTTCAAAATAGCGCCACATCCACAGTTTTGATCGCATTTTCAAGATTTATATATTAATGGAAAGCGGAAAGTTCGTACTTTATAAAAATGTATAGTTATATAGGCCTATTGCACTTTTGAAAAATGCCAACTTTCATAGGTCTGCGATGGCTGTATAAAAAGATATAGAGGTTTAAAGATAACGTAAGTTCAAAATAGCGCCACATCCACAGTTTTGATCGCATTTTCAAGATTTATATATTAATGGAAAGCGGAAAGTTCTTACTTTCTAAAAATGTATAGTTATATAGGCCCATTGCACTTTTGAAAAATGCCAACTTTGATAGGTCTGCGATGGCTGTATCAAAAGATATAGAGGTTTAAAGATAACGTAAGTTCAAAATAGCGCCACATCCACAGTTTTGATCGCATTTTCAAGATTTATATATTAATGGAAAGCGGAAAGTTCGTACTTTCTAAAAATGTATAGTTATATAGGCCCATTGCACTTTTGAAAAAGGCCAACTTTGATAGGTCTGCGATGGCTGTATCAAAAGATATAGAGGTTTAAAGATAACGTAAGTTCAAAATAGCGCCACATCCACAGTTTTGATCGCATTTTCAAGATTTATATATTAATGGAAAGCGGAAAGTTCGTACTTTCTAAAAATGTATAGTTATATGGGCCTATTGCACTTTTGAAAAATGCCAACTTTGATAGGTCTGCGATGGCTGTATCAAAAGATATAGAGGTTTAAAGATAACGTAAGTTCAAAATAGCGCCACATCCACAGTTTTGATCGCATTTTTAAGATTTATATATTAATGGAAAGCGGAAAGTTCGTACTTTCTAAAATTGTATAGTTATATAGGCCCATTGCACTTTTGAAAAATGCCAACTTTGATAGGTCTGCGATGGCTGTATCAAAAGATATAGAGGTTTAAAGATAACGTAAGTTCAAAATAGCGCCACATCCACAGTTTTGATCGCATTTTCAAGATTTATATATTAATGGAAAGCGGAAAGTTCGTACTTTCTAAAAATGTATAGTTATATAGGCCTATTGCACTTTTGAAAAATGCCAACTTTCATAGGTCTGCGATGGCTGTATCAAAAGATATAGAGGTTTAAAGATAACGTAAGTTCAAAATAGCGCCACATCCACAGTTTTGATCGCATTTTCAAGATTTATATATTAATGGAAAGCGGAAAGTTCGTACTTTATAAAAATGTATAGTTATATAGGCCTATTGCACTTTTGAAAAATGCCAACTTTCATAGGTCTGCGATGGCTGTATAAAAAGATATAGAGGTTTAAAGATAACGTAAGTTCAAAATAGCGCCACATCCACAGTTTTGATCGCATTTTCAAGATTTATATATTAATGGAAAGCGGAAAGTTCTTACTTTCTAAAAATGTATAGTTATATAGGCCCATTGCACTTTTGAAAAATGCCAACTTTGATAGGTCTGCGATGGCTGTATCAAAAGATATAGAGGTTTAAAGATAACGTAAGTTCAAAATAGCGCCACATCCACAGTTTTGATCGCATTTTCAAGATTTATATATTAATGGAAAGCGGAAAGTTCGTACTTTCTAAAAATGTATAGTTATATAGGCCCATTGCACTTTTGAAAAAGGCCAACTTTGATAGGTCTGCGATGGCTGTATGAAAAGATATAGAGGTTTAAAGATAACGTAAGTTCAAAATAGCGCCACATCCACAGTTTTGATCGCATTTTCAAGATTTATATATTAATGGAAAGCGGAAAGTTCGTACTTTCTAAAAATGTATAGTTATATAGGCCTATTGCACTTTTGAAAAATGCCAACTTTCATAGGTCTGCGATGGCTGTATCAAAAGATATAGAGGTTTAAAGATAACGTAAGTTCAAAATAGCGCCACATCCACAGTTTTGATCGCATTTTCAAGATTTATATATTAATGGAAAGCGGAAAGTTCGTACTTTCTAAAAATGTATAGTTATATAGGCCCATTGCACTTTTGAAAAATGCCAACTTTCATAGGTCTGCGATGGCTGTATCAAAAGATATAGAGGTTTAAAGATAACGTAAGTTCAAAATAGCGCCACATCCACAGTTTTGATCGCATTTTCAAGATTTATATATTAATGGAAAGCGGAAAGTTCGTACTTTCTAAAAATGTATAGTTATATAGGCCTATTGCACTTTTGAAAAATGCCAAGTTTCATAGGTCTGCGATGGCTGTATCAAAAGAGATAGAGGTTTAAAGATAACGTAAGTTCAAAATAGCGCCATATCCACAGTTTTGATCGCATTTTCAAGATTTATATATTAATGGAAAGCGGAAAGTTCGTACTTTCTAAAAATGTATAGTTAAATAGGCCTATTGCACTTTTGAAAAATGCCAAATTTCATAGGTCTGCGATGGCTGTATCAAAAGATATAGAGGTTTAAAGATAACGTAAGTTCAAAATAGCGCCAAATCCACAGTTTTGATCGCATTTTCAAGATTTATATATTAATGGAAAGCGGAAAGTTCGTACTTTCTAAAAATGTATAGTTATATAGGCCTATTGCACTTTTGAAAAATGCCAAGTTTCATAGGTCTGCGATGGCTGTATCAAAAGAGATAGAGGTTTAAAGATAACGTAAGTTCAAAATAGCGCCACATCCACAGTTTTGATCGCATTTTCAAGATTTATATATTAATGGAAAGCGGAAAGTTCGTACTTTCTAAAAATGTATAGTTATATAGGCCTATTGCACTTTTGAAAAATGCCAACTTTGATAGGTCTGCGATGGCTGTATCAAAAGATATAGAGGTTTAAAGATAACGTAAGTTCAAAATAGCGCCACATCCACAGTTTTGATCGCATTTTCAAGATTTATATATTAATGGAAAGCGGAAAGTTCGTACTTTATAAAAATGTATAGTTATATAGGCCCATTGCACTTTTGAAAAATGCCAACCTTGATAGGTCTGCGATGGCTGTATCAAAAGATATAGAGGTTTAAAGATAACGTAAGTTCAAAATAGCGCCACATCCACAGTTTTGATCGCATTTTCAAGATTTATATATTAATGGAAAGCGGAAAGTTCGTACTTTCTAAAAATGTATAGTTATATAGGCCTATTGCACTTTTGAAAAATGCCAACTTTCATAGGTCTGCGATGGCTGTATCAAAAGATATAGAGGTTTAAAGATAACGTAAGTTCAAAATAGCGCCACATCCACAGTTTTGATCGCATTTTCAAGATTTATATATTAATGGAAAGCGGAAAGTTCGTACTTTATAAAAATGTATAGTTATATAGGCCTATTGCACTTTTGAAAAATGCCAACTTTCATAGGTCTGCGATGGCTGTATAAAAAGATATAGAGGTTTAAAGATAACGTAAGTTCAAAATAGCGCCACATCCACAGTTTTGATCGCACTTTCAAGATTTATATATTAATGGAAAGCGGAAAGTTCGTACTTTCTAAAAATGTATAGTTATATAGGCCCATTGCACTTTTGAAAAATGCCAACTTTGATAGGTCTGCGATGGCTGTATCAAAAGATATAGAGGTTTAAAGATAACGTAAGTTCAAAATAGCGCCACATCCACAGTTTTGATCGCATTTTCAAGATTTATATATTAATGGAAAGCGGAAAGTTCGTACTTTCTAAAAATGTATAGTTATATAGGCCCATTGCACTTTTGAAAAAGGCCAACTTTGATAGGTCTGCGATGGCTGTATCAAAAGATATAGAGGTTTAAAGATAACGTAAGTTCAAAATAGCGCCACATCCACAGTTTTGATCGCATTTTCAAGATTTATATATTAATGGAAAGCGGAAAGTTCGTACTTTCTAAAAATGTATAGTTATATGGGCCTATTGCACTTTTGAAAAATGCCAACTTTGATAGGTCTGCGATGGCTGTATCAAAAGATATAGAGGTTTAAAGATAACGTAAGTTCAAAATAGCGCCACATCCACAGTTTTGATCGCATTTTTAAGATTTATATATTAATGGAAAGCGGAAAGTTCGTACTTTCTAAAATTGTATAGTTATATAGGCCCATTGCACTTTTGAAAAATGCCAACTTTGATAGGTCTGCGATGGCTGTATCAAAAGATATAGAGGTTTAAAGATAACGTAAGTTCAAAATAGCGCCACATCCACAGTTTTGATCGCATTTTCAAGATTTATATATTAATGGAAAGCGGAAAGTTCGTACTTTCTAAAAATGTATAGTTATATAGGCCCATTGCACTTTTGAAAAAGGCCAACTTTGATAGGTCTGCGATGGCTGTATGAAAATATATAGAGGTTTAAAGATAACGTAAGTTCAAAATAGCGCCACATCCACAGTTTTGATCGCATTTTCAAGATTTATATATTAATGGAAAGCGGAAAGTTCGTACTTTCTAAAAATGTATAGTTATATAGGCCTATTGCACTTTTGAAAAATGCCAACTTTCATAGGTCTGCGATGGCTGTATCAAAAGATATAGAGGTTTAAAGATAACGTAAGTTCAAAATAGCGCCACATCCACAGTTTTGATCGCATTTTCAAGATTTATATATTAATGGAAAGCGGAAAGTTCGTACTTTATAAAAATGTATAGTTATATAGGCCCATTGCACTTTTGAAAAATGCCAACTTTGATAGGTCTGCGATGGCTGTATCAAAAGATATAGAGGTTTAAAGATAACGTAAGTTCAAAATAGCGCCACATCCACAGTTTTGATCGCATTTTCAAGATTTATATATTAATGGAAAGCGGAAAGTTCGTACTTTCTAAAAATGTTTAGTTATATAGGCCTATTGCACTTTTGAAAAATGCCAACTTTCATAGGTCTGCGATGGCTGTATGAAAAGATATAGAGGTTTAAAGATAACGTAAGTTCAAAATAGCGCCACATCCACAGTTTTGATCGCATTTTCAAGAGTTATATATTAATGGAAAGCGGAAAGTTCGTACTTTCTAAAAATGTATAGTTATATAGGCCCATTGCACTTTTGAAAAATGCCAACTTTGATAGGTCTGCGATGGCTGTATCAAAAGATATAGCGGTTTAAAGATAACGTAAGTTCAAAATAGCGCCACATCCACAGTTTTGATCGCATTTTCAAGAGTTATATATTAATGGAAAGCGGAAAGTTCGTACTTTCTAAAAATGTATAGTTATATAGGCCTATTGCACTTTTGAAAAATGCCAACTTTCATAGGTCTGCGATGGCTGTATGAAAAGATATAGAGGTTTAAAGATAACGTAAGTTCAAAATAGCGCCACATCCACAGTTTTGATCGCATTTTCAAGATTTATATATTAATGGAAAGCGGAAAGTTCGTACTTTCTAAAAATGTATAGTTATATAGGCCCATTGCACTTTTGAAAAAGGCCAACTTTGATAGGTCTGCGATGGCTGTATCAAAAGATATAGAGGTTTAAAGATAACGTAAGTTCAAAATAGCGCCACATCCACAGTTTTGATCGCATTTTCAAGATTTATATATTAATGGAAAGCGGAAAGTTCGTACTTTATAAAAATGTATAGTTATATAGGCCCATTGCACTTTTGAAAAATGCCAACTTTGATAGGTCTGCGATGGCTGTATCAAAAGATATAGAGGTTTAAAGATAACGTAAGTTCAAAATAGCGCCACATCCACAGTTTTGATCGCATTTTCAAGATTTATATATTAATGGAAAGCGGAAAGTTCGTACTTTCTAAAAATGTATAGTTATATAGGCCCATTGCACTTTTGAAAAAGGCCAACTTTGATAGGTCTGCGATGGCTGTATCAAAAGATATAGAGGTTTAAAGATAACGTAAGTTCAAAATAGCGCCACATCCACAGTTTTGATCGCATTTTCAAGATTTATATATTAAGGAAAAGCGGAAAGTTCGTACTTTCTAAAAATGTATAGTTATATAGGCCCATTGCACTTTTGAAAAATGCCAACTTTGATAGGTCTGCGATGGCTGTATCAAAATAGAGGTTTAAAGATAACGTAAGTTCAAAATAGCGCCACATCCACAGTTTTGATCGCATTTTCAAGAGTTATATATTAATGGAAAGCGGAAAGTTCGTACTTTCTAAAAATGTATAGTTATATAGGCCTATTGCACTTTTGAAAAATGCCAACTTTCATAGGTCTGCGATGGCTGTATGAAAAGATATAGAGGTTTAAAGATAACGTAAGTTCAAAATAGCGCCACATCCACAGTTTTGATCGCATTTTCAAGATTTATATATTAATGGAAAGCGGAAAGTTCGTACTTTCTAAAAATGTATAGTTATATAGGCCTATTGCACTTTTGAAAAATGCCAACTTTCATAGGTCTGCGATGGCTGTATGAAAAGATATAGAGGTTTAAAGATAACGTAAGTTCAAAATAGCGCCACATCCACAGTTTTGATCGCATTTTCAAGATTTATATATTAATGGAAAGCGGAAAGTTCGTACTTTCTAAAAATGTATAGTTATATAGGCCTATTGCACTTTTGAAAAATGCCAAATTTCATAGGTCTGCGATGGCTGTATCAAAAGATATAGAGGTTTAAAGATAACGTAAGTTCAAAATAGCGCCACATCCACAGTTTTGATCGCATTTTCAAGATTTATATATTAATGGAAAGCGGAAAGTTCGTACTTTCTAAAAATGTATAGTTATATAGGCCTATTGCACTTTTGAAAAATGCCAAGTTTCATAGGTCTGCGATAGAGGTTTAAAGATAACGTAAGTTCAAAATAGCGCCACATCCACAGTTTTGATCGCATTTTAAAGATTTATATATTAATGGAAAGCGGAAAGTTCGTACTTTCTAAAAATGTATAGTTATATAGGCCTATTGCACTTTTGAAAAATGCCAACTTTCATAGGTCTGCGATGGCTGTATCAAAAGATATAGAGGTTTAAAGATAACGTAAGTTCAAAATAGCGCCACATCCACAGTTTTGATCGCATTTTCAAGATTTATATATTAATGGAAAGCGGAAAGTTCGTACTTTCTAAAAATGTATAGTTATATAGGCCTATTGCACTTTTGAAAAATGCCAAGTTTCATAGGTCTGCGATAGAGGTTTAAAGATAACGTAAGTTCAAAATAGCGCCACATCCACAGTTTTGATCGCATTTTAAAGATTTATATATTAATGGAAAGCGGAAAGTTCGTACTTTCTAAAAATGTATAGTTATATAGGCCTATTGCACTTTTGAAAAATGCCAACTTTCATAGGTCTGCGATGGCTGTATCAAAAGATATAGAGGTTTAAAGATAACGTAAGTTCAAAATAGCGCCACATCCACAGTTTTGATCGCATTTTCAAGATTTATATATTAATGGAAAGCGGAAAGTTCGTACTTTCTAAAAATGTATAGTTATATAGGCCTATTGCACTTTTGAAAAATGCCAAGTTTCATAGGTCTGCGATGGCTGTATCAAAAGATATAGAGGTTTAAAGATAACGTAAGTTCAAAATAGCGCCACATCCACAGTTTTGATCGCATTTTCAAGATTTATATATTAATGGAAAGCGGAAAGTTCGTACTTTCTAAAAATGTATAGTTATATAGGCCTATTGCACTTTTGAAAAATGCCAACTTTCATAGGTCTGCGATGGCTGTATCAAAAGATATAGAGGTTTAAAGATAACGTAAGTTCAAAATAGCGCCACATCCACAGTTTTGATCGCATTTTCAAGATTTATATATTAATGGAAAGCGGAAAGTTCGTACTTTCTAAAAATGTATAGTTATATAGGCCTATTGCACTTTTGAAAGATGCCAACTTTCATAGGTCTGCGATGGCTGTATGAAAAGATATAGAGGTTTAAAGATAACGTAAGTTCAAAATAGCGCCACATCCACAGTTTTGATCGCATTTTCAAGATTTATATATTAATGGAAAGCGGAAAGTTCGTACTTTCTAAAAATGTATAGTTATATAGGCCTATTGCACTTTTGAAAAATGCCAAGTTTCATAGGTCTGCGATGGCTGTATCAAAAGAGATAGAGGTTTAAAGATAACGTAAGTTCAAAATAGCGCCACATCCACAGTTTTGATCGCATTTTCAAGATTTATATATTAATGGAAAGCGGAAAGTTCGTACTTTCTAAAAATGTATAGTTATATAGGCCTATTGCACTTTTGAAAAATGCCAACTTTCATAGGTCTGCGATGGCTGTATCAAAAGATATAGAGGTTTAAAGATAACGTAAGTTCAAAATAGCGCCACATCCACAGTTTTGATCGCATTTTCAAGATTTATATATTAATGGAAAGCGGAAAGTTCGTACTTTCTAAAAATGTATAGTTATATAGGCCTATTGCACTTTTGAAAGATGCCAACTTTCATAGGTCTGCGATGGCTGTATCAAAAGATATAGAGGTTTAAAGATAACGTAAGTTCAAAATAGCGCCACATCCACAGTTTTGATCGCATTTTCAAGATTTATATATTAATGGAAAGCGGAAAGTTCGTACTTTCTAAAAATGTATAGTTATATAGGCCTATTGCACTTTTGAAAAATGCCAAGTTTCATAGGTCTGCGATGGCTGTATCAAAAGAGATAGAGGTTTAAAGATAACGTAAGTTCAAAATAGCGCCACATCCACAGTTTTGATCGCATTTTCAAGATTTATATATTAATGGAAAGCGGAAAGTTCGTACTTTCTAAAAATGTATAGTTATATAGGCCTATTGCACTTTTGAAAAATGCCAACTTTCATAGGTCTGCGATGGCTGTATCAAAAGATATAGAGGTTTAAAGATAACGTAAGTTCAAAATAGCGCCACATCCACAGTTTTGATCGCATTTTCAAGATTTATATATTAATGGAAAGCGGAAAGTTCGTACTTTCTAAAAATGTATAGTTATATAGGCCTATTGCACTTTTGAAAAATGCCAACTTTCATAGGTCTGCGATGGCTGTATCAAAAGATATAGAGGTTTAAAGATAACGTAAGTTCAAAATAGCGCCACATCCACAGTTTTGATCGCATTTTCAAGAGTTATATATTAATGGAAAGCGGAAAGTTCGTACTTTCTAAAAATGTATAGTTATATAGGCCCATTGCACTTTTGAAAAAGGCCAACTTTGATAGGTCTGCGATGGCTGTATCAAAAGATATAGAGGTTTAAAGATAACGTAAGTTCAAAATAGCGCCACATCCACAGTTTTGATCGCATTTTCAAGATTTATATATTAATGGAAAGCGGAAAGTTCGTACTTTATAAAAATGTATAGTTATATAGGCCCATTGCACTTTTGAAAAATGCCAACTTTGATAGGTCTGCGATGGCTGTATCAAAAGATATAGAGGTTTAAAGATAACGTAAGTTCAAAATAGCGCCACATCCACAGTTTTGATCGCATTTTCAAGATTTATATATTAATGGAAAGCGGAAAGTTCGTACTTTCTAAAAATGTATAGTTATATAGGCCCATTGCACTTTTGAAAAAGGCCAACTTTGATAGGTCTGCGATGGCTGTATCAAAAGATATAGAGGTTTAAAGATAACGTAAGTTCAAAATAGCGCCACATCCACAGTTTTGATCGCATTTTCAAGATTTATATATTAATGGAAAGCGGAAAGTTCGTACTTTCTAAAAATGTATAGTTATATAGGCCCATTGCACTTTTGAAAAAGGCCAACTTTGATAGGTCTGCGATGGCTGTATCAAAAGATATAGAGGTTTAAAGATAACGTAAGTTCAAAATAGCGCCACATCCACAGTTTTGATCGCATTTTCAAGATTTATATATTAATGGAAAGCGGAAAGTTCGTACTTTATAAAAATGTATAGTTATATAGGCCCATTGCACTTTTGAAAAATGCCAACTTTGATAGGTCTGCGATGGCTGTATCAAAAGATATAGAGGTTTAAAGATAACGTAAGTTCAAAATAGCGCCACATCCACAGTTTTGATCGCATTTTCAAGATTTATATATTAATGGAAAGCGGAAAGTTCGTACTTTCTAAAAATGTATAGTTATATAGGCCCATTGCACTTTTGAAAAAGGCCAACTTTGATAGGTCTGCGATGGCTGTATCAAAAGATATAGAGGTTTAAAGATAACGTAAGTTCAAAATAGCGCCACATCCACAGTTTTGATCGCATTTTCAAGATTTATATATTAAGGAAAAGCGGAAAGTTCGTACTTTCTAAAAATGTATAGTTATATAGGCCCATTGCACTTTTGAAAAATGCCAACTTTGATAGGTCTGCGATGGCTGTATCAAAATAGAGGTTTAAAGATAACGTAAGTTCAAAATAGCGCCACATCCACAGTTTTGATCGCATTTTCAAGAGTTATATATTAATGGAAAGCGGAAAGTTCGTACTTTCTAAAAATGTATAGTTATATAGGCCTATTGCACTTTTGAAAAATGCCAACTTTCATAGGTCTGCGATGGCTGTATGAAAAGATATAGAGGTTTAAAGATAACGTAAGTTCAAAATAGCGCCACATCCACAGTTTTGATCGCATTTTCAAGATTTATATATTAATGGAAAGCGGAAAGTTCGTACTTTCTAAAAATGTATAGTTATATAGGCCTATTGCACTTTTGAAAAATGCCAACTTTCATAGGTCTGCGATGGCTGTATGAAAAGATATAGAGGTTTAAAGATAACGTAAGTTCAAAATAGCGCCACATCCACAGTTTTGATCGCATTTTCAAGATTTATATATTAATGGAAAGCGGAAAGTTCGTACTTTCTAAAAATGTATAGTTATATAGGCCTATTGCACTTTTGAAAAATGCCAAATTTCATAGGTCTGCGATGGCTGTATCAAAAGATATAGAGGTTTAAAGATAACGTAAGTTCAAAATAGCGCCACATCCACAGTTTTGATCGCATTTTCAAGATTTATATATTAATGGAAAGCGGAAAGTTCGTACTTTCTAAAAATGTATAGTTATATAGGCCTATTGCACTTTTGAAAAATGCCAAGTTTCATAGGTCTGCGATAGAGGTTTAAAGATAACGTAAGTTCAAAATAGCGCCACATCCACAGTTTTGATCGCATTTTAAAGATTTATATATTAATGGAAAGCGGAAAGTTCGTACTTTCTAAAAATGTATAGTTATATAGGCCTATTGCACTTTTGAAAAATGCCAACTTTCATAGGTCTGCGATGGCTGTATCAAAAGATATAGAGGTTTAAAGATAACGTAAGTTCAAAATAGCGCCACATCCACAGTTTTGATCGCATTTTCAAGATTTATATATTAATGGAAAGCGGAAAGTTCGTACTTTCTAAAAATGTATAGTTATATAGGCCTATTGCACTTTTGAAAAATGCCAAGTTTCATAGGTCTGCGATGGCTGTATCAAAAGATATAGAGGTTTAAAGATAACGTAAGTTCAAAATAGCGCCACATCCACAGTTTTGATCGCATTTTCAAGATTTATATATTAATGGAAAGCGGAAAGTTCGTACTTTCTAAAAATGTATAGTTATATAGGCCTATTGCACTTTTGAAAAATGCCAACTTTCATAGGTCTGCGATGGCTGTATCAAAAGATATAGAGGTTTAAAGATAACGTAAGTTCAAAATAGCGCCACATCCACAGTTTTGATCGCATTTTCAAGATTTATATATTAATGGAAAGCGGAAAGTTCGTACTTTCTAAAAATGTATAGTTATATAGGCCTATTGCACTTTTGAAAGATGCCAACTTTCATAGGTCTGCGATGGCTGTATGAAAAGATATAGAGGTTTAAAGATAACGTAAGTTCAAAATAGCGCCACATCCACAGTTTTGATCGCATTTTCAAGATTTATATATTAATGGAAAGCGGAAAGTTCGTACTTTCTAAAAATGTATAGTTATATAGGCCTATTGCACTTTTGAAAAATGCCAAGTTTCATAGGTCTGCGATGGCTGTATCAAAAGAGATAGAGGTTTAAAGATAACGTAAGTTCAAAATAGCGCCACATCCACAGTTTTGATCGCATTTTCAAGATTTATATATTAATGGAAAGCGGAAAGTTCGTACTTTCTAAAAATGTATAGTTATATAGGCCTATTGCACTTTTGAAAAATGCCAACTTTCATAGGTCTGCGATGGCTGTATCAAAAGATATAGAGGTTTAAAGATAACGTAAGTTCAAAATAGCGCCACATCCACAGTTTTGATCGCATTTTCAAGATTTATATATTAATGGAAAGCGGAAAGTTCGTACTTTCTAAAAATGTATAGTTATATAGGCCTATTGCACTTTTGAAAGATGCCAACTTTCATAGGTCTGCGATGGCTGTATCAAAAGATATAGAGGTTTAAAGATAACGTAAGTTCAAAATAGCGCCACATCCACAGTTTTGATCGCATTTTCAAGATTTATATATTAATGGAAAGCGGAAAGTTCGTACTTTCTAAAAATGTATAGTTATATAGGCCTATTGCACTTTTGAAAAATGCCAAGTTTCATAGGTCTGCGATGGCTGTATCAAAAGAGATAGAGGTTTAAAGATAACGTAAGTTCAAAATAGCGCCACATCCACAGTTTTGATCGCATTTTCAAGATTTATATATTAATGGAAAGCGGAAAGTTCGTACTTTCTAAAAATGTATAGTTATATAGGCCTATTGCACTTTTGAAAAATGCCAACTTTCATAGGTCTGCGATGGCTGTATCAAAAGATATAGAGGTTTAAAGATAACGTAAGTTCAAAATAGCGCCACATCCACAGTTTTGATCGCATTTTCAAGATTTATATATTAATGGAAAGCGGAAAGTTCGTACTTTCTAAAAATGTATAGTTATATAGGCCTATTGCACTTTTGAAAAATGCCAACTTTCATAGGTCTGCGATGGCTGTATCAAAAGATATAGAGGTTTAAAGATAACGTAAGTTCAAAATAGCGCCACATCCACAGTTTTGATCGCATTTTCAAGATTTATATATTAATGGAAAGCGGAAAGTTCGTACTTTCTAAAAATGTATAGTTATATAGGCCTATTGCACTTTTGAAAAATGCCAACTTTCATAGGTCTGCGATGGCTGTATCAAAAGATATAGAGGTTTAAAGATAACGTAAGTTCAAAATAGCGCCACATCCACAGTTTTGATCGCATTTTCAAGATTTATATATTAATGGAAAGCGGAAAGTTCGTACTTTCTAAAAATGTATAGTTATATAGGCCTATTGCACTTTTGAAAGATGCCAACTTTCATAGGTCTGCGATGGCTGTATGAAAAGATATAGAGGTTTAAAGATAACGTAAGTTCAAAATAGCGCCACATCCACAGTTTTGATCGCATTTTCAAGATTTATATATTAATGGAAAGCGGAAAGTTCGTACTTTCTAAAAATGTATAGTTATATAGGCCTATTGCACTTTTGAAAAATGCCAAGTTTCATAGGTCTGCGATGGCTGTATCAAAAGAGATAGAGGTTTAAAGATAACGTAAGTTCAAAATAGCGCCACATCCACAGTTTTGATCGCATTTTCAAGATTTATATATTAATGGAAAGCGGAAAGTTCGTACTTTCTAAAAATGTATAGTTATATAGGCCTATTGCACTTTTGAAAAATGCCAACTTTCATAGGTCTGCGATGGCTGTATCAAAAGATATAGAGGTTTAAAGATAACGTAAGTTCAAAATAGCGCCACATCCACAGTTTTGATCGCATTTTCAAGATTTATATATTAATGGAAAGCGGAAAGTTCGTACTTTCTAAAAATGTATAGTTATATAGGCCTATTGCACTTTTGAAAGATGCCAACTTTCATAGGTCTGCGATGGCTGTATGAAAAGATATAGAGGTTTAAAGATAACGTAAGTTCAAAATAGCGCCACATCCACAGTTTTGATCGCATTTTCAAGATTTATATATTAATGGAAAGCGGAAAGTTCGTACTTTCTAAAAATGTATAGTTATATAGGCCTATTGCACTTTTGAAAAATGCCAAGTTTCATAGGTCTGCGATGGCTGTATCAAAAGAGATAGAGGTTTAAAGATAACGTAAGTTCAAAATAGCGCCACATCCACAGTTTTGATCGCATTTTCAAGATTTATATATTAATGGAAAGCGGAAAGTTCGTACTTTCTAAAAATGTATAGTTATATAGGCCTATTGCACTTTTGAAAAATGCCAACTTTCATAGGTCTGCGATGGCTGTATCAAAAGATATAGAGGTTTAAAGATAACGTAAGTTCAAAATAGCGCCACATCCACAGTTTTGATCGCATTTTCAAGATTTATATATTAATGGAAAGCGGAAAGTTCGTACTTTCTAAAAATGTATAGTTATATAGGCCTATTGCACTTTTGAAAAATGCCAACTTTCATAGGTCTGCGATGGCTGTATCAAAAGATATAGAGGTTTAAAGATAACGTAATTTCAAAATAGCGCCACATCCACAGTTTTGATCGCATTTTCAAGATTTATATATTAATGGAAAGCGGAAAGTTCGTACTTTCTAAAAATGTATAGTTATATAGGCCTATTGCACTTTTGAAAAATGCCAACTTTCATAGGTCTGCGATGGCTGTATCAAAAGATATAGAGGTTTAAAGATAACGTAAGTTCAAAATAGCGCCACATCCACAGTTTTGATCGCATTTTCAAGATTTATATATTAATGGAAAGCGGAAAGTTCGTACTTTCTAAAAATGTATAGTTATATAGGCCTATTGCACTTTTGAAAAATGCCAACTTTCATAGGTCTGCGATGGCTGTATCAAAAGATATAGAGGTTTAAAGATAACGTAAGTTCAAAATAGCGCCACATCCACAGTTTTGATCGCATTTTCAAGATTTATATATTAATGGAAAGCGGAAAGTTCGTACTTTCTAAAAATGTATAGTTATATAGGCCTATTGCACTTTTGAAAAATGCCAACTTTCATAGGTCTGCGATGGCTGTATCAAAAGATATAGAGGTTTAAAGATAACGTAAGTTCAAAATAGCGCCACATCCACAGTTTTGATCGCATTTTCAAGATTTATATATTAATGGAAAGCGGAAAGTTCGTACTTTCTAAAAATGTATAGTTATATAGGCCTATTGCACTTTTGAAAAATGCCAACTTTCATAGGTCTGCGATGGCTGTATCAAAAGATATAGAGGTTTAAAGATAACGTAAGTTCAAAATAGCGCCACATCCACAGTTTTGATCGCATTTTCAGGATTTATATATTAATGGAAAGCGGAAAGTTCGTACTTTCTAAAAATGTATAGTTATATAGGCCTATTGCACTTTTGAAAAATGCCAACTTTCATAGGTCTGCGATGGCTGTATGAAAAGATATAGAGGTTTAAAGATAACGTAAGTTCAAAATAGCGCCACATCCACAGTTTTGATCGCATTTTCAAGATTTATATATTAATGGAAAGCGGAAAGTTCGTACTTTCTAAAAATGTATAGTTATATAGGCCTATTGCACTTTTGAAAAATGCCAACTTTCATAGGTCTGCGATGGCTGTATCAAAAGATATAGAGGTTTAAAGATAACGTAAGTTCAAAATAGCGCCACATCCACAGTTTTGATCGCATTTTCAAGATTTATATATTAATGGAAAGCGGAAAGTTCGTACTTTCTAAAATTGTATAGTTATATAGGCCTATTGCACTTTTAAAAAATGCCAACTTTCATAGGTCTGCGATGGCTGTATCAAAAGATATAGAGGTTTAAAGTTAACGTAAGTTCAAAATAGCGCCACATGCACAGTTTTGATCGCAGCACCGCAAGCGAGTGTTCAAATCCGGTCAAGGACTGTTGATTCGTCAACACTCCCCAAAAGCTTCTGGGAGTGATTTTGTCGTTACCACAACAACAACTGCATCTAATAGTTACAAAAACCACTACAGTCACTCAATACTAATTTAATGCAGACAATTGATAAATATTTCATTTCGGAAAATTTTTATGACAAAAAGACACGTTAGGAATAATGTGGTAGGGTGTGGTGCAGAACGCTGGAAAGCGGAGTGTTGCGGCAGTGCGCCGCAGGCGACCAAAGCAGATGCGATTGCGACAAGAAGCTGTCAGTGTGTATGTATGCTATGAATATGCAAAGTTTGTTTGTGCTTAAAGTCAAAAAGTCATTGTAATATTAATGACAAACCCTTGAAAATGTCAACAATGATATATGGAATACTGATAAATGATTGGGTGCAGACAGTCAAGTAATGGTACGAACACACACACACCCACACGCATTTAAAATGATAAAATTTTAAATTACGCTGCTTAATCAAAGTGAAAAAGGCCACCAAAGAGGGCAAGCGTAGTCAAGGGATACAATCAAACAATTTACAGTTTAGAGTCGAGTATTTTGAGCATGTCCCATGTGTGTGTGTGTGTGTGTGTGTATGTGTATGAGCATGAGACTTGCGTGTAGTCACGTGAGCAGTTAAAAGCTGATTTGACAACAGTCAACATAGCTGATCTGATAGCAAAGGCAAAAATCAGTAGCGTAAATTACATGTGTACCTACTCCCTTCCTCTCGCATCAAGTCTATGTGCACTAAAGTGCAGCAAACACGCCTAAAAGTTGACTACGAAATGTGTGAGCTCACTTTCTTCACCGCTTGACTTGTAAATGTATTTTGCTTGTTGCTACTTTAGTTTATTGTAGTTACATTTTGTTGCTCAGTTGTCAGCTGCAATAAAATAAACAACAACTACAAACAGTAAACAACTAACTTTTCATTGTTGCTGACAGTGCAATAAATATTGGGTGGTTAACTAGCTCTATCGCTCACTCCGTTGCAATGTACAGTAAAGTGCAACACTAAAATTGTTAAAGGATTTTAACAAATCTTATTTATTTAGTAGACATCTTTATTAGTCATATAAAAGGCGATCAGAAAAGGGTTTACAACTTTACAAAATTAAACAAAATATTCATATTTTTTAATATATATATATTTTTTTTTTTATTTTTTTTTCATTTTAAAACTTCAGGTTTAATTAACGAAAATTGGAACCTAAGGCGAAACTGGTACCTAAAAGAAAATTGAAAAGGAGCCTGAATATTAACTAGACCCGGAACCAGAACATGAGCAAATACCGGAATCGAAGCTGGAACCAGAACATGAACAAAAACCGAAAACGTACCGCCTTAACGAGAATAGGAACCGAACTAGAAACCGTAACGGAACTCGAAGCCGTAATCGAAGCTTAAACCAAAATATGAACCAAAACCGGTATAGAAGCTAGAACCAGAACATGAACAAAAACCGGAACCGTACCTCCTTAAGGAGAATTGCAACCGAACTTGAAGCCGTAACGAAACTCTAAACCGGAATCGAAGCTTAAACCAAAACATGAACGAAACCCGGAAACATATCCCCTGAACGAGTATTGAAACCGAACTAGAAACCGGAACGGAACTCGATACCGTAATCGAAGCTTAAACCAAAATATGAACGAAAACCGGTATAGAAGCTGGAACCAGAACATGAACAAAAACCGGAACCGTACCTCCTTAAGGAGAATTGCAACCGAACTTGAAGCCGTAACGAAACTCTAAACCGGAATCGAAGCTTAAACCAAAACATGAACGAAACCCGGAAACAAACAAGGCATTCAAGTGCTTGAATAAGTTCTTGTACAGAAATTATATTGTGAGCTTTGAGGACAATATAATTTCGAACTCAAAGGCGTTTTGGCGTTTCATAAAATCAAAAAGGGCCTGCTCTTCTGTCCCTACTAATATGTTTTTCAACGACACATCTGCAAACAATGCAGTAGATGCTGCGAATTTATTTGCCGACTTTTTTTGCTCTAATTTTGAACCAGACACTCGCGTACACACTGGTCTGCCTTCTACGAGCAACTCAGCGACCTCTAAACGAATTGAGAGAGTCCAGAAAGTTTTCCTACGTTTTGCTCTCCGATCTTTGAATTTTTCTGATCCTTTACCATCATATGAATCTCGATGTCTTTTAATTGAACTAAGTACGCTTGAAAATAGACGAACCATTTTATCGTGCTCGTTTGTTATTGGCTTACTTTCTGGAGCTGTTGATTGTCCATCACTTCTGGCAAAAATTCACCTCAATGTCCCATGCAGAAATTTTCGGCATTTTGAGACCTTTAAAATTGGTTTTGCAAGGACCAACTATGCTGCAAATGCTCCTATCCCTAGGGCATGTGCGGATCTTAATTTGTTTTTCAGTTCTTCAGGTGTTGACCTCACTTCTTCGTATGCAACCCTAATTAGTCATTTAAGATCTTTCTTTTTCTAATTAGTATGATAGTCTGTAAGAATTTTTGAATTTAAAGACTGAAATAAATAAATAAATATCCCCTGAACGAGAATTGGAACCGAACTCGAAAGCGGATTCGAAGCTGAAACGGACCAAGAATTAAATACGGAAAGATATCCCCTGAGGTGAAATATTAAACGAACCTGAAACCGTTACCGAACTAGATACCGAAATAGACGACTAAACCGGAACCGTTGCTGTTACTTCACTCAACACTGTACTTTCACGCAGTTGTTGTTGCTGCACTACCGTTGCCCTGCATTCAAACACGATCAGCATGACTACCAACCACCCACCAACTTTTCATTGCATGCGGTCCTTCATTCATTCATCTAACCATCCATCCAGTGAGCTCCATACATTTGCTTGTCGCCAAACTTTTGTCCACTCGCATTAAGAAGATATATGAACTTAGTGAAAGAAAAGTCAGTTTAAGTTCGTCAGTATTTAACGCTCTCGTTGAAACACCCATTTCCCTTATTCTTGAGCGTGCTAGCACACGCTCGCCAGCATTTATGTGTTTGTTTGCTATTTGATTGTGAACATAATTTAGTTGCCTTTGTCACGCAATAGAAATTCCGCATAACTCAACGAACTTTAAAAACTGCAGCTGAGTGACTTTTGTTGTAAGATAAATATGTTTGTAATTTTTTATAGTTTATATTTCTGAGAAGTAATGCATTTGTGAGTTTAATGATTATGAGTATGAGTTGAAAGGTGAAAAGTTGTGGTCTGAGTGGAATAGTAAGAATTGTAAGTTTAGAATAATATGGAAAATTGGTTTCATGGAGATCGTATTTCCTCAAAGACAAGTAATTTAAAAATAATAGTATATAACAATAAATTTTTTTGTCATCAAATTTGTGTGGATGCTTTCTTTATTAAGATCCAAATAAAGTGAGTGTGAGAATTAAATGTTCCAGAGAAACTTTTCTGACAAATCTTTTAACATATACTCTTAGCGTCAACTTGAATATTAGTAAAATAAATTCTAGAGATAAAAGTCTCCCTGGAAAAATGAACACTTGTTTAAGTATTTAGATTTTCCTTCATTAAATTTAACCGTTCGCCAATGAATATTGTGAGCTCCTACAAGAAAAAAATCTGCGGCATTACTTGATGCGAATGAAAGAGAATGTTTGTTTTTTTCCTCTCCGTATGTGCCCTGAAGTGCCCAATTTGTGGTTTTGTGGGTAGTCGGTGCCTTATAGTTTCGTAATGAAATTACGGAATCAAAAATATCGGTATCGAATGACAAAAGCATCGTATTGCATATCGGCTGCTGAGTGGAAGATCACCCTATTTCAAAATCTTTTTCAAAAACGCCCTATATCAAAAGTTGTTTTAATAATGCCCTATTTCAAAATTTAATTCAAAAACGCCCTATCTCAGAATTTTTTTCAACAACGCCCTATCTGAGAATTTGATTCAAAAACGCCCTATCTCAGCTAAAAATGTATTGAATTTTCGTTCAGATAGGGCGTTTTTGAATCTCATGCTGAGATAGGGCGTTCTTGAGCCAAATTTTGAAATAGGGCGTTATTGAAAAAAATTTTAAGGTGGGGTGTTCTTCAAAGAAATTCTGAGATAGGGCGTTTTTCAAAAATAGGGTTATATTCCACTCAGCAGTCGATATATAGACGTGTCTGTGCTAATGGAGAAAATATGCTGTAGTACTGCCTTGGGAAAGGCCGGTTTAGAAGAAGTCGATTAAATTAATGATTCTCACTTACATGAGGTATCGTGAAATAGAAATATTGTTATTATATGGCGGCTATTATCAATGGAAAAAATAAAAAAAAATAAAAACTTATCGATATGTTCTTCTCCGGATTATAGACCGTAGTGTAAAATGTGCGTGCTCGGATTAATGATAAATCGTGTGGACCCAATATGAATTCCTTTACATAAGTAACATATGATACTTAATTTATGTTTTAAAAAAAGTCAACCAAAATCTATATACTTATACTTCGGTGCGTGTCGAAACCTCGCACAAGCGCGAGCATCTAATATTTGATAAAAATTAAATAGGGGGTGAGGTGGAAGCACTTATATCGCAAAAAAACTAGGAACTCGCTATGACTTTCGTAACGAATGAGTTTCTCTTTGAAAAATTTGAAATCTCGATAGTGTCGTTATTTATCGATAGTCTTTGTAACCGATAGTTTTTCATCCCTAATACTTATAGTTCAACTATTCTTGAGCGACCGATAGTGCTGAAAAGTCGCCAAACGAACTCGCCTGTCAACTGGGTATAACACATTGTCTTGGAATTTTAAAATATACTCAACTCACTGGCAGTGGCATGAGCAACTCGGAAAGTGTCCAAAAACGGCATTCAAATAAAATTGAAAAAAAAAACTTAAATCCTCTTCAAATCGTGTCTACACACTCGTATACAAATAAAAGTATTTCGCCGTTCTTGACAGCAAAAGTTTTCATTGCCAAAACCATTGATGATCGGTTTCCCAAAAGGAAGTAAAAAATAACCACAATAGTTAAACCCAAAAAAGCAAGCAGAGAGTTATACAAGTATGGCAACATGAAATTGGAAATTGAAATGAAAATGAAAGCAACAATGCCAACAAATGCATGAAAGTTCGAATTGCGCTTAACAAACATTTTGCCAAACGTATATCAATACGCATGCAGGCAAACCAAAAAGACGAAAAAGTACTAAAAGCCGCTGAGGGCGTGCACAAGAAATCTGGTTAAAAGTGTATTTGTGATGAGCAGGGAATGAGAGGGGAATTTGTGAAAAATTTGCATGGTTCGTTTAGCAAAGTGGATGTTAAGTGTAATGCGATTTTTATGTAAATTTCACAGTCGCAAATGTATTGTGAGCACACACTCAAAGAGTGGTAGGCGGATGTGTGGACACAGACAGACAAGCAATACGGCGGCTGAATTGATGAATGTAGCAGGCAGGCTGGCGCACAAAGAGACCAACCAATACACAGACAGCATTTTCATAGTTTAGCAGTGTTGCATTTGGCATGCAGCAATGTCAAGTAAAATATGTTAGCGACGGTTTTTCTGGTTGATATTGGCGAAGTATTGGCAAATGAAGGGGGCGCGTAGACATTGCACATTGGTCACTGGCTATGGTTGTCATGGTCATGGTCAACCGCTACACGACAAATACGCCCAGCCATGTTTTGTTTGCTTATATTACTATGATGCTAGGCAAATATATCCAAAGCTGGTGCAATTGAAAATCATCGAACAATTTGGCAGTCAATGCAGGCAAGAGTTTACTCGGTTCATACAAATGCTTTATTTTGTACGATTTTATGACACTCTGCTCTGCATAACTATCAATCCGCTGTAAGAACTTGGTGGCCATAATCACCTCTACGAGCGAGACTGTAGTTGCTTTTGTACACTGATCGAAAAATATTGGTCTGAAATTAAGTGGATTTTATTATGAAAACATTATTGCCAATTTTTTATTTCTCAACTGCAAATTAGATCCGTCTCAATCGTTAAGTTAGAAACACCACCCCCAAATTGACGTTATAGGGATTTTAGCTGAAAATGCTCAAACAGTTTCAATTCTTGGATAATTTTTAGGCACATATTAGTCATAAAAAAGGCGAAATTGGACTATTATTATAAAAGTCAAAAATTAAATTTAAACTTTAACTTTTCCCCCCCTATGAAAATAACTTGTGAAATAAAAGTAAATTTTAACTTGCATATTTTACTAAAAAACCTATAAACGTCATAAATATCAGTTGAAATCAGATTTTTTTTTTTTTAATTGTATCTCTCATTTTTGTCTTTTAAAAGTAAAAGTACAATTTTTATTTTGTTTTTAATATTTTTTTGACTTTTGTAATAAAGTTATTTAGTGAAAAATAAAAACCAATATTGTCATGGTACTTTGAAAAAAAAAAGTTCATTTTAATTTGCATTTTTCTCTTCAAAACTAAAAGTCCAATTTAAATGTCTATTATTTTAAAAGTGGTAAGTGTATTTTTACTATGGAAAGTTAAAATAGTTAAAATTAGAAATTTATATAATATTGGTAAATAACTCCGAAAGCGGTCGAGTTTCGAAGATTTATCTGAAATTTGGTAAATACAAGAGACAAATCAACCTAATTTTCAAGAACATAACACAACATATTTAGAAAGTACATTCATCTGAAACTCCGCCTTTGTCTAACTTGAGTTTTCTAAAAGTCTACAAAAATTATGACACATTCTTCATTTCCATATACATATGCTTGATCTTAAACTCAGTATTTAATGCTCAAATATATTAGACTCAATACAAAATCATCTCTCTTATCTTATTTCTACTTTAGTATTTTTAATTTAATGCGTTGTTAAGTTCGGAAAGATGGCGCACCAGTACCTGAAACATGAGATTTTTCTCTAAGTGCAGCAGAACTTCTGTTAAGACCTTTCTCTACTGCGAATCAATTTGACAATCATTCATACTACCTACTATGATTCATTGTCTGCCCTTGGCGGTACTGGAAATCTGAATTAAGCTGCAACACCAAAAGTTGTCTGGCACACGCCGAGAGTAGGATGACAACGTCAAATGTTTTAAGTCCTTTTTCGACTGGCTAATATTTCATGATATCATGGGCGTATTTTCACTCTGATTGTCAGCCTCTTATGTGGTCAGCACAACCTACAACCTCATCTTGGTTTTATCTTTCTCCAGCACAAATGTAACCCTTTTTCATTTTCATGTTAATACGAGTATTTGTCAAAATTCAATTCGAAAATCACCGATTGACTAAACATTGCCAGGTTGGGTTTATTTTTGGTTTTCGAGTGTTCATTTAAGTGATTTTTTAAATATGCCTGCTCGTCCGGTTATTGCCCATAAGCTACTAACGTCGCTCTATCAATTTTGACCCTACCACTGCCACTGCCATTGCTTCTCACAGTTTGCACAAAATTGTTCAAGTGTTGACCACTCAAGTGTTACAAATGCAATGAAATGTAATGAAAATCATATTGAGTGCTTTCATATTTGTATTCTGTAATTAACGAAATGAAGAGGTTTACTGACGTGTACTTACAGCGTAACAACAGCATGAAATTTACTGGGTTGGGTTGCGGTTACATAGATATTCAGTGTAAGAGCTGTGATGAGGTAAGATTTAGCGGCCTAAAAGTATGCATAAATTCCATTGAGTTCGAATTTTACAAATTCAGGAACAATCTGTCTTTTTGACGTCCGGAAAAGATCAGCCAGATGGTCTTTCTGTCTAAATCATAATAAGTATGTTATTATTGCATTTACTGAAAAGGCTCAGTCTTATCTTAGATTCGAAGTTCATTACCATTAGATCGAAAGCTGAACCACAGTTAAGTCGGGACTGTTTCGTAAACAATAAAAAATTTGCCTAAAACTATTCAACTTTATATCTACATATAAGCTAAGTTAATGGTTTACTCACGGAATTTGTATGAAAAACCACAAGTGCCTAAAAGTATGCAGCCTCTTTCACCACAGCTCGGAGAAGCGACTTCGACATATTTGAAAAGTTAAGCTCTCTGATATTTTATTGATACGTACACCTCACTGTTTATCCAGATATATCCCCGTTGATGGTTGGCAAGGAACGTATTCCATCGACTTTAAATAGATTTGTATCAGTGGAGTTGGAGTTGGCGTAAAAAATTATTATCTGCTTTGAAAATTAGTATAAAGATTTTAAAAATAAGCCGAGAGCTTCTGTTGAGTAATGCCACTAGCTTTAAGTCAGTCCACCAAACTTGCTATAAATTATAATCATTTTCCATATTTTAACAAAAAACGTAGTAGCATGTAACTCCTCGACGAGGAATTGAACCCCGGTCTCCCGCTGTCATAGGCGGGGATACTAACCACTATACTATCGAGGATGTTGACATAAGATTTAAAGATAAAATTTTTGAACTTAAAACACAAAGATCGCTGCAATTGCTCAAAAAATTATGAGCCAAAAATAGAAATTAAATAAAATAGAAACATCAGCAGTGCAAAGCAAGCATAAAAATAAAACAAAAATGGACGTAGCAGCGAAGAACTGGAGCAACATTAGAAAAACATTAGAACAATGATAGAAAAGTTGTCTCACGCTTATTAATATGATCTATTCAGGCACCAAACTACGTTGAACTGATCTCGACCGTCTTTTGCAAGATATGTCCCGTACAATCATCTTGTGGTACAAGCCCCCTAGAAAGTGATTTCGTTGACCCCAGAACCGGTGTCGATGTGGATTTTAGTCGCTTCTTATGACAGACATACCTACCTCGGGCATATTCTAGCCTCCTAACCAGCAGGGGATATTTGTCTTACACTCTAGTATTACGGTTTATTGCAAGCACAAAGGAAATGTAAACCCGAAGAAGGCTGGAAACCTATCAAAAATATTTTAAAATATTGAGAAACATATCAAAAGACCAATTTTGATGTCACTATTCATAATCCTGAGACTGGTGGCATATATTATAAACTATTTGAAAATAATACGTAAAAAAGATTTGGTGATCTGGAAATTTTAATTCCTGGATTCTGTCCTTATGATAATTTAGACATGAAAGCAAGGCCCTACGTAATGGGAATGGAAGACTTGACAAAATTTCTGAGAACTTCAACAAAAAGCAGAGAAAAGTGATGACTCCTCGACGAGGAATTGAACCTCGGTCTCCCGCTGTAGTAGGCGGGTATACTAACCACTATACTATCGAGGATGTTGTCATAAGATTTAAAAATGGAATTTGTGAACTGAAAACACAAAGATCACTGCTGATATCAAACATTCAAAAATTATGAGCTAAAAATTATATAAAAATAGAAACATCAAGAGTGGCAGCATACATTGTGTATAGCAAGCATAGAGAATAGAACAAAAATAGACGAAACAGAGTAGCAACGAGTATGTACGTGAACATTAGAAAATTATTAGAGCAGTAGTCAAAAAAAGAAAGTCAAAGATGACCTGGTAAGAGAGAGATCACAGAAGAGCACAAATTTAATAGCAATCCAAAAACAACTGGAGCGGGTCACAAAACTAAAATAGCTGACAATGCTCTAGTTTAGCTGAACGCTACCAAAAGCATTGATTAGTGTTGAGAGAGGAATACAAATACCAACTCTGAGGTGGTTGGTACATTTTATTTACCATTTCATAGTAATAAGCAGACATTGTTGTAATTTGTTTCTCCATCAAAAACCTCTTAATCAAAAATTAAAATAATTGCATAAGAATTTGGACCATCCAATTCACACTAAGTCTAATATACTCGTACATACGTTATTATTAGCGCTAATGTATTAAAATTACAATAATAATACAAAAATAATAGTTCAAAACTCTCAATATTTTTCTACAAAAAACGTAGTAGCATGTAACTCCTCGACGAGGAATTGAACCCCGGTCTCCCGCTGTTATAGGCGGGGATACTAACCACTATACTATCGAGGATGTGGAGCTTTGAATTTGAAATGCAAAGACCACAGTGAGATATCATATCTAACGCATAAAAATTATGAGCCAAAAATTATGTAAAAATAGAAACATCAGTTGAAGTGCATAGCATACATGGAGCATAGAACAAAAATAGACGAAGAAGTGAAGTACTGAAGCTTCTAAGTGCCCAACGAACATTAGAGGGTGATAACAAAATGAGTGAATATCTAATAAGATATTTTTCTTCATTATTGCGGACGACCATCACCAGATTTGGGGTAAAATTCATTACTGGCAACACTGTGAATTCATTTTAAACTTAACTAGGCTTATAAAATCGCTCAAATATTTACACTTTCCAATTTCGGAAGAATCCTGACGAAATATCACTCGATAATAACAAGTTTCAATCTGTTTTCCTTTTACTGCCATTTTTCACAAATCGGCCATATGTGAGGTAAGCAAAATGAGCAAGTACCAGCAATAATTAGTTTACGACACATTGATTTTGTAAAGGGAATATTGTGACACTGACACACTGACGTTCCCGTAAAATTAACCATAAACATAAATAATCCAACTGTCATTATAAAATACTGCGGTAAATTACGTTTAAGAGATAGAAAACAAAAGCATATATCACGTAAATAGTTCTGTGTAATGCTGCACAGTGTTGCGTTACTGCGGTGATATCAAGGGTAACGCTATGGGCGCTGATATATTTATAGCCAACAACGCGCTTGTGGTTTGAGACAGTCATGCAAAACTATTACTGCCACGAAAAAGTTTTTCACTGAAAATATATAAGTCAGAAAAGCTCGGATTCAATCTCCTCGGTAGCATAACGCTCCACATATGTATTATTATTAATATTAGTTTATTATAAGATAACAAAATTTCGTTAGTTACATACATCGATAAAGAAATAAAGATGTATGGATAATATGGTAAATTGCTTTCCAGTTCCACTAAGCACTGACGCTTGTTGAATTACTTGCTTGTAACTGACTAAACTAATATCAGGAGATATTTCATACCAAAGCACCATTGAGCTGTGTTTACCTTATAGCGCAATTGCGCTGATACACAGACCTTCGCATAGACAATGGCAACTAATTTTTTGTGGCACTACAGCGGAAGGAAAAAAGGGTAATCAAATAAATAAACAAAATAAAAACCAGCCGAAAAACGGAGAGGGGATTACACAAAATACCACAGGTTAAGGCTAATTTATTTTCATTTGTAAACGTGGCTGGGACAACCCTGACAATCGCTGCGTCGTGTTGTTGTACTCTCTCATTTTTGTCTACCACCACCAATGCTGCAGGCTATGTTTGTTAACTTATCCTTATGAGCACATTTAACTAGCTACAGATCATACTGTTTTACGATTTTTAGTTTTGGGAGTTCATAAAAACAACAACAACAAACAGCAAAAAAGAAAAATGCGTAGACGAGCTGAAATTTATATGTCTGGCTGGTAGCGCTTTGTTGCACCGAGCACTCGCAGCGCCAGTACACTACAACCCTCTAATAGACAGCGACCGAAATGAATTAACCCAGTCATTCCCTTTGGTGTATTTTAATATTATAAACACCAAAGATGCGCATAAGGAGAAAAATAAATACGTAAATTCACACAGAGAAAAAAAAACAAAGAAGCAAAGAATTTGGCAAACGCACAAAGCATATTAAGAGATGAGCGTATGTTGCAACAAAAACAATCACAAGTATAAAAGAAAAACTGGTTTGCAGGAAGTGGCAAAGTAACACTTGCTGTCCACCTCCAAATTTTTTGTAAACTTTTCGTTTTTTTTTTACTCATTTGTTAACGCGCGGTTTTACATACATTCGCTTAGCTATACATTCCTCTGGGAGTAACTTGTGTGGTGGTTACTCGTAAAAAATGGCATAACATAAAGCGCTAAATGCACCCACTAATGAGAATTAATGGCGATTAGAGACCGACAAATAAACAGGCGAACGTTTGTTTGGCACACGCTTGTGCTGGCGTGATATATCAGTCGCAATGGAGGATGCGTATGGCAGAGTTACAAAAAGAGTAACACAAAATAGCCTGGTGGTTGTAGGAGGTTTAACTGCTTGTGAAAAATCTGACTAAAAAATAAAAATTATAAATCGTCGCGCTCTTGCCAGGAACATAAATCTGGCGATTTTCTAAATTTGAGTTAAAAGATTCACTAGATTAACTATTGTATTTCGACATTTGACAAAAATCCCGATTCCCATGCGTGAAAGGAAATCCGACAATTGTGCCATCTAAGTTAACTCAGTCAGACAAAATATGCAGATAATTCTAAACTGCTTTTTTTATACCAACAATTTTTTTTTTTGTTGATTTACGGCCTGTATATTTTCAAGTATGCATGAAACGAACTCAAGGCCAAGAATAATAATTTTTCAATCCATCATGATGAATACTTATAGTTCTAAACTTGATTTCCCAATATTTTCATTTTAGCACATTCACGCTTCTACCAAGAGGGCGACGATAGTATAATGCGACATATAAGGTCACTTTTTATACGCATATGCATCTGCATTTACGAATAAAAAGCGGTCAACGGCAATTGCGTATAATACATAATCAACATACCATGAAAAAACTGTGTATGAAACATACAGAAATTTTTTTGTTACTTCCTTAAAGCAATTAACCGAACCGAAACATTGACTGTTCAAAGGCGGAGCTGTTTCATAGCTAAAACAGTAACCGATATTTTGATCTAAAAAAAATGAACCCGCAACTTTTTCAGGAATGGATACATTTCCACTCGATTAGTTCAAGACTATCAAAATCAGTGACATAATCTAGAAATTACAAGCACTTCTTCCTCCTCTTATAAATAACAGATATCCAGTAGCTTACTTTAGTTACTGTGGCACCGATTTGAACAGATCGCGGAGCTCAATTGAACACAGAAGTGGTTCTATTGTTTCAACATTTTCCGAAAGTGGCACTAGTTTCCGCCTGGCTAGAAAATCGTTTTGTTACAACAATATGGTTTTGGATAAGCTTTCGTGATTCATGGACATCCAAACCGAAATACTTGATCGTAAACCTTCTGTGAGCATGAGAAGTTCGACTGCACATCTGCTTTTGATTCAAAGTTTAACTCATTCCAAATTTGCTGTCGCATGTACGACATCCCGACATTAATGAGACGCACAATGACATATGCCATATAAGCCATTTTCATTGTCAAGTTTGCGGTTTTAGTGTCGAAATATCTACATACATATATATTAGGGGGGGGGGGGGGGCTGGAATTTGCACTCCGTCTGTCCGCCTTTTGTCTGTTTGAACCCAAAGTAGTACCTCAGTTTAAAAGATATCTTGCTAAAATGTTGCGTGGAGCCGCCCGATATTTTACAATATACCAGTCATTTGTCGGTACCAACAAGATCGGACTAATACAGCACATAGCTCCCATACAATCGATAATTCCGATAAACGATATTTGTACAATAACTTTTGCACTCTAATAGGTAGGAACATGCAATTTTTCAGCTACATTAATAGTAATATATTACATATATAAAGTGTACTTTGAAAATCAGTAAGATCGGATCATTATAACATATAGCCCTCATACAATCGATTGTTTCGATAAACGGTAAGTAAAGAACAAACAGCGAAAATCGCACTCACCTTACCTTGTTTTTATTTTATTTTTTTTTATAATGTAGTAATTATATTAAAAATAATTTTTTTCCAACCCACTCTAATATATATACATCTTTATAAAAATGAGCTGATGGCGTATTTCAATGTTATGCAAAGATGCATATATGCTTATGTAAGTCTTCGGATTAATGTGAATAAAAGCATTTGTACCTTCATCAGTGTCGTGTCAGATGATAGAGTCGTCTGCTGCAATATGCAAAATGTCAGATATTTGTATTATATATTCATATGTGCATACATTTGCATGGTGTACATATTAAAATTTGTCATAATAGGAATGCATATTTATATATACTTGAGTAATATTGGCTATGAACAAAGGTCTGCTGCCTTTAAACATTTCAATGCATTTTTGATAGTCCATGCATACAATTTGAAATAGGATGTATTGACTTAGAACGCTCATATTTTATGGTATTTTTATACTTTCTCAACTAGATTATAGAACCTAGATTAACGCACTTGTAAGAGGCTTCGCCACGCATCCTAATCAAAGTGGTACATACAGCAACAGCGCTAGAATGGTTATAAAATTTTAAATTGCACTTTAAGCAAACATCGGTGATAACTATATACAATTCTATAGGGTGGTTCTTAGCTTTTACACGTACAAACATATAGACGGGCAGACAAAAATTATAAAAACTGTTGATTGGGCTTCTTTTGCGCTAGTAAAGTTGGGGGTCTTTAAGCTAAGCTTTTCAACGAACGAACAATCGGCTTACATATGCCCTCATTCGTTGATTACTTTTATTTATTCCCAATGGACATAATTTTAGTTATGCTTATGTCAAATTACCCATGAGCCCAAGCAACATAAGATATTTATAGAGTTTGTTAGTGGTTGAATTAATTTGGGATAGTGCTTCATACATATGTTCTAGTTATGTAGCAGCACATAAATGGTTTATTTGCCAATAAGCCGCCATATATGTTTCAACATTGAGGACAGCATTTGTAATGGTTTTAGTGGAAGAACGAAAAAAATTGTGGTAAATTCACGGTTCTCTGCACGAATTAAGTGCTTCATATAGTCTCAAAAATCCTAATTTTTTTAAATGTTTATAGTTGGGCCACACGCATAGATATATTTTCATCATTAATACGAGTATGTAAAATCATATTTTACAATTTAGCTAGTACATAGAAGCGAAGGACAGAATTTATCAATATTTCGATTGTTTTGTCGATAATTTTGTACGCGTAATAACGAGGTTTTAAGATCGGTAGATAAATTATCTGACAACTTTAACAGGCTTTTGGTATTCAAGAAGAAAACCATTTTGAGTTGCCAGGTTTTTCTATCGGCACCACCTAAAATTCATCTAGTGCTAAGTCAACATAAAACGTTTAAATTGCGACTATTTTTAGGGAAAAGTCCAAAAAGGAGCACACCACAACTTGTTAAGGTTAAATCTTTATTGTTTCTCTTAAAGTCCTCTCTATACGGACAAATTTCAAGTCATACCTGTCCTGATGTGCGTGTCGTAATTATACATATACTTTATGGAAAGAAGATGGAATGGAGTATTCGAGAGAAAATGTGTTAGGAGGATCCATGGTACTTTTTGTGAGCACTGAATTAAATTTAATCTTGCAAACTATTCGAACTTTAAGCAGATATGAGCTCATTGAAACGAATTAAAGCCTTCCCTGGTAGGGTAATGTTATACCAACGACTAAAGAAGTTCTGGCCAATAAAATTTTTTTACCAATACCCGAATTCGGCATAGGATTGAGTTGGAAAACCCATATGGGCCATGACTTGGCCTACCTTGGTGCTGACTTCTTTTATCACTTAAAAGTGAATATGCACAAGCCACCTAGAGGATAAATCGCCAATAAACTATAAGTATTATTTATCCTTTTTCAGTCCTCCCCACTAACCCTTTTCTATTTTTTTGGAACTCTCCTTTTTATTTCCTGTTCAAATTGGCATACCTTCAAATACCCTTACTTGTTTGCCTCTCCTTCCCTACCAGATTTAGGTTTCCTTAAACATTATCTCTACCAATTTGGTTTTCCTTTTACCATAAACTGTCTTTTATTTTATCTATCCATTCACTAGCATTCCCATTTTCATTTGTCTTTCCCATTCACTTTTTCTTTACTTCCTTCTCGTTCGCATTTCTCTTACTCGCGCTTATCTCTTACTATCTCACATGCTTTCTTACTGTCTATTCCAATTTCCATATCTTTTAAATAACTCACTTATCTACCATCCCCATTTGCTTCACCGATCCTTTTATTAATTTTCATCTTTTCAGTTTACCTGCCGCTATTACTTTCCTTCTACATTTGCCCCTCACCCCTTTGATTTTTTTTTTAGCCTTAACCTTCCTTTAACCTTTATCTTTGATTCAACATATTTTCCTTCATGCTTATCTTTTTTTTTTCATTTCGCTCTGACTTACTCGACATAAACAGTTCACATCCATATTCTACGAAAGTATTTCCGGTTTCTCCTGGTCCACAGTGGTCCAGAAAACAACGCCACAACAAAAGCGATTTCTCCACTGCAATCCCTACCATCCCATTTAAATTGCACAAGTCTGTTTTCGTTTAAAAATGCAATTGGCTGCAAAATTGAAAGTGGACTCTTGCCAAAGCTGTTGTTTACCCAAAATATGCTCTACTAGAAAACATAATTTACCATACAATTTCCCTGCACAAAGTCGGTGTCCGTTGCAAGCTATATTTTGTATTTTGTATTTTGTCTACTCTTTAGGCCTGTACCTCACCTCATACATCTACATTTGTATGAGCTCATGGTAGAGCAGCTTACCAAAACAAACTTACCCACTCCATTTCCATTTCTAGCCAACTGAAGCACCTCAAATTGCCCTACTCCGATTCCTACCGCTTCAACCAAACAAAGAACCCACTCATACGCCCTGTTGCACTCACGCCAAATCTAACGGTCAAATGCCTCTTTCTCAATGTTTGTTGCTGTAAAAAATGAAACATAAAAGCCGGAAAACCGACACCCAATCAATTCATCCAACAGCTTCAATTCAGCATAAAATTTTTTTGTTTAATTCGTCGCACTCGTTCCAATTTGTTTTACATTTCTAGTTTTTTTAGTTATTTCGCTTTTAACCTTTTTCTTTTTACAAACATTTGCAGCAACATTTTAGTTAGTTGTTGTTGCTGTGTCTGTTAATGCACAGCGCAACACATTTGTTTGGCTTCATTCTTTGCAATTCAAAGTTGGCAATGAAAATGTTGCTTTTTTCTTCGTTATTGGTTAACCATGCCTTTCATGCGGGATTTTTGGTGTTGTTTGTGTTCGGTGAGTCTTTTCAGCTTTTATGCCTATCAGTTTGGGATGTGTGCGTATGTTTTGGTCTGCATAATTTGCTTGCTGGCAAAAGCTGAACGCCGCTCTGGATGCCTTCTGTGAATGTGTTTGCCGTTGTTGTTTTTGTTGTTTTAATAGTAATTCACCTTGTCTGTCTGTTGGCTGCCTCGACCTGCCTTCCATTCTTTTGCCTGCATTTGAGTGAATTGGCCTTTTTTCGGGCCCATCAATGTGGATGAGCACATTGTTTGCATGTTCGCATGTCGCAAACGCTGCTGCCATCAATGAAGTGCACTCACCGCTTATCTCTTTGCCAATTATTTCAGTTGAATGAATTTGCCAGATTTGCCATTTTATTTATTTTCCGTTCATTTTTTTAACAAGCCTTCGAGGCGGAAGGAGTTAGAGTTTTGCAACTTTTGTATGTTGAAAAGTTTGGAAGGGTTGGGGGGCTGCAGAATGCGAATGCATTAACCACGGCATGCTTCAAGGATTTTAATTACTTACTAGAATATCCTAATCATGTTATTCTTCACGGTTATTTAGCTGAAAAATAATGGAATAATTTATACAGAAGTTTGATTTTTAGCTCTACTTCCTCTATTCGCCTCTCTACTTTTCTTTCTGTTCTCTTCATTTCCTGCACAATCCCACCCGTCTTCTCCCCTTACCTCTCGCTATGCTGCAATTTCTTTTCTTTAAAAACGAAGTTTCGAGATTTTCCGGATTGAAAGCTATACTTAGCGAAAATTTCATGAAAAACGGCCTATAAGCTGAAATAAAAAAAACTTTGCACTTTAAATTAAAAGTTGGTGTATATTCCTCTCTCCAGTCCTATAGTTCTGAAAATATGTATTAAGATTAGTTGAAGACATTTTTGTTCCTCAGTATTTGGGCAGAATTTGTACTTTATGAAAAAAAAACAAAAAAAAAATGTTTACACAAAATTTTGAAATAAATTTTAAAATAAAAATCCAATAAAATGTTATGTTATTCGCTTTTATTATAGACAAGATATAATTTTATTGATTTTTTACTCAAATTTTGAATAATCTTTTCCTCTGATCGAAATATTGAAATTTTAAAATGTTTTTTTTTCAAAATTTATTAAAATTTTTTAATTTTTTCCTGATTTGTAAAATTTATATTTCAAAACTTCGGAAACTACTGTAGTTAAAAAAAAATTAACTTGGAAGCAGGCCTGTTAAATTTGATGAGTAATTAGTATTTTAGTTCTTTTTCTAGAAAAGGCAATTATTAATTGATTACGATTTGAGAAAATCAAAAATAATCAAAGAAAAATCCAAACAAATAAAACAAATCATTTTTTTTTGATTTTTTTGGTTTTTTTTTTAATTATTGTTGATGTGCATATTTATGTATTTTACGAAAATACTGACAGTAATCAAAAATTATCAAAAAATAAAAAACAATCAAAACAATTTTTTTGATTATTTTTAAGTTTTTTAATAATTGTAAAATGTATTGATATTTTTTTATTTTTTTTTTTAATAAATTGTAAAATAATCATTAATAATTGAAAGTAATGGTAATTAATCATTAAGTGGACTCTCAAGAAAATAATTAATCAAACCGCTAATCATTACGATTAGTAATTATTTGTTAAGAAGTCTGCTTAGAAGTATAAAAAGAAATATTTTGAAAAAACAATTGTAAAAAATTCTTATTTTAGAAAATTTTCTATTTCACAAAATCCAAAAAAAATTAAAGTTCGCCATTAAATTTTGGACAAAATTTTTTTTCTATTATACCTCTAATATACCTAAAGATTTCTTTTCTAGAATTTTTTTTTTTCAAAAATATTTTGATCTTTTTTCCAAAAAATTTTTTTTTAAATTTTTTTAACTTTCTAGTCGAATACAATTAGTAAAAACACAAATTACTCAATTTTGATCACAGGAAAATTTTTTTTAATTTTAGTAGAATGTAAAAACAAAAATTTTTTTAAAAATGTTAAGCATGTTTTTGTTTTTACATTCCATTTATAGTCATGAATATTTTTATTAATTTTATCTTTATTGCGTGGACATCGAGTTTTTATAGATCATGAAAAAAAATTATACAAAAATAAAAAGCAATAATAATTTTCATAAAGTTGGCTTTGAACTCATTAAATAGTCAGGAAAAAAGATTTTCAACACACCCTAATCATTAGTAAACATTTCTCTCCCCACTCATATAATCAAAAATATGCATATTAAAAGTATATGAGTAATTAAATATAAAATTTATTGGACTCATTATTCAATCGACCGTAAAATTGCTCATCTACCCTGAGTAAAACAAATTACTACTTAGTATTAATATTGAATATTTTTTAACTGGTTATATTAAAACACAGCAATGCTTTTAAAACCGCAGACACATTTATATTAAGTTAGTGAAATGCATTTACATTTGTCATTATTGTTGCAATATTAATAGTTGGTCGTTTTAATTAGAAACCTAAATAATTGTCAACATTTATCAATGTTTTAGAGTAATAAGCAGATTTATAATTGATAAAATTAACTAAACCATAAATCTTTTATTCAATATTCAAAGCTACTACATAGATTTTGGAAACTTTTGCAGTATAGTATATCTCACTGTGTGTAGTAAGAATAGCGATCCAGAAGCAATTTACGATAATTTTCTTAGTAAAAATTTTACTTTTTAACTAAAAAATTTTATGATAGCTAACCGTGGTCAAACTCTGACTTCAAAGAATCCCAAATTTTGTATTAACTACAACGCATATTTATGGAACTTGTATGGAGAACAGGAAGTGCCTAAAAGTATGCAGGCTCTTAGATCTCACACCTACACGGAGAAGTGATTTCAAAACGGCTAAAAAGTGAACTCACTCAAACAAAATTATCCAATATTTCATCCGACGCTATCCGAGTTTTTACCCACTGATGGTTGGTAGTGAAGCAATTCTCCCCAAAGAGTGAAATAGTAAACAGCCTGAAAGTATGCAATGATTAATGATGTATCTATCCCTGGTACCTGTAAGAAGCTGGTAAGTTTTTTGTGCAGTTTATAAGAGTAAAACGAAGTAGTTTGTCTTTGAGCATTAAGTAATTTGTAGGGGCATATATGAGTACTTTGAGACTCAGTACTAAGGTGTTCAAACTGTAAATATTGAACATTTATTTTATTAGGTAAAAACCTAGAATTAAGCTGCTCCTGAAGAGGAAATTTTTCCAAAAATTTCGAAAAATTAAAATTGGCTGAATTTCATTCTAATCAGGTCTGCGGAATCAAACATTATGAAAGGTTGTCAATATTTTGAAGAAGAGTTCTTAGACAACAAAAAAATATACCATTTAATAGTTGTCTGCTATGTATTAGTTAAAAGTTTATATTTGTTAGTATTTGTAGACAGCAGTTAAAACTCACCATTTCAACCCACTTACCCACGTACAACAATTCAACTGTTGCAGCAGTCAAAACAATGCAGCCCAGCCAGCAGACAGAACAAATGTTGCAACTCATTTATCATAAATAACAGTTTTTATGTTTAGTTTTTGATTCCTTTTTTATTAAAATTTTTTTTTTTGATTTTGTTTTTAATTTTTTAATTTTCTGTTTTTTAGCAAATATCATGGGCAACATGTCTGACATTGGCTGCTATTAAAAAGTGCTGCCATACATGCCATTTTTTGGTTGTAGAATTTTGAGGTTTGAGTTGGGCCAGCAGATAACAATTCGGTATGCAAAATAACTTAAGTTTTTAAGGAATGGAAAACTTAATTAAAGAGATTAGCGTGCAACATGAAGGGATAGGTATACAATTAAAAAAGGATCCTGAAAACTAACTAATATAATTTCACTTCAAAATTCTACTTTAAATTTCCAAAAAAAACCCCCTATTTTAATCACTTATTCCTAAAACTTAAAATTTGCAGCTAAAAAGTTGAACAACTATGACACCTAAATTCCACACTCTGAATATAAATAGTTACTATCCAAAACTCACAAAAAGAAAAAGGCGACGAGAAATCACATCATCTCACTTAGAAAGCCAAAAGTACAAAGACAGCTTGACCCCCTCCGAAAGTTGGAAAAATTACAAAACATTAGCAAAGAAATTTTAATTAAATTGTCTGTTGGCGACATTTTCATACCAGCCATTCAGCCAACAAGTTAGTAAAAATATAGCAAAATACTTACAACTGCAACACCAAACTAACTGGCCACAAACAAGCTGTACACAAGCTTGGACATAACAACCAAAATAGCAAGCAAAGCTATGTAGCAATTTTTTGTCAAGTGAAATCTTTATACACATCTCTTCCATGCATGTGAAAGTTCTACGCCTGCAATGCACACAATTTTGATTTGTCTCTAGTGTATTTTAAATGAAAATGTGCAAGCATGCATGCGTATATATAATAAATATGTGCATACCCTGTAGGACATATAGCTGGAATAAAATAATTAAATAATAATTTAGAACTGGGGAGATCTGTTTCTGCGCAATAGAGTTAAAAAGCGTTGGCAAATAGTGAACCATTGGCACATTTTTGAACTACTGCAGATGTAGTTACGTTTAACTAGTTCCTTTTTGGTACTACAGCTCTAGTTATTCATTTGCCTGCAAGGTACGAATCAACAATTCTCTAGAATATCTGAGATTTGAACTAATGAGCACCTGTTTAGTATAGATTTAGTACCGTTTCAGCACTTCAACTCTCCTTTTGTATTAGAAATTGCTCTCACCAATTTTCCAATTTCCTACAGGGCACAATCAGCCATACATCTATATGAATATAAATGCATTTTTGGACACATGCATAGTTGTATAACTTGCTAAAGTCAACCAAAGCACAAGTACATGAGTGACACTTTTTTTGTGCCAAACTTTCGTAGCTACCCTGCAAAAATGTGATTAGTCTAGGATGAATCCGGGATGAGCCTTTGTATGGGTTGAACTGATCCCTTTGGTTTAAGCATATCCTATAAAGAGACTAATTGGTCCCTTTCAAGCCCAAAAGGGTAGTGTCGGACAGATTCCCCTTGTTCCCCTACGGGTACGGTCGGACAAGTTTACTTTCAACACCTAAAAGTAGGCTACAGAAATTAAAATCGAACTATCCCAACTATGCCTATAACGGAATAGTAGGGATCAATTGTATCCGAATGTTAGCGAAAGGTATTGAGCCCGGATCAGTCTCTTTAGAGATCAGTCCCACGATTTTTGCATGGTGTTTATATCCTTTTCATTGCACTCGTTTTACACACACTTGTAAACATATTTATTTATAAACGTACAGCTGCGCATACAAGTGAGAGTAACGAGACACGCCTTGGTCATTTATAATGGCAAACTTTTTGGACAACCGACATAATGACAATACATTCACGCACACATGCATACGTGTCAAACAAAAACAAACATATTCTCCCTTCATATCCTGTAAGTTCATATGAAATTTATTTTTTTGTCAATTAACTTAAAAAACAAATATTTAAAATGCTTTTTGATTGCAGGTATGTAAATTATATATATATTATATTATATGTGCGGTGACTCACTGTGCGGATACGAGATTTAAATGACAACAAAAAATTTTTGCTGTGATATGCGCTGCAAATATTTTGAGCAACCTGTCTCTCCATGCAAAAAAGTCGACTGTATTCAACGAATTTATAAATTTGATTGTACTTTAAGACTTTTACTATATCATTTCTAAAACATCTTAATAAAATAACTCTATAATGAATTAAAAAAGTAAATGAGTTTTGAAAAAAACACGTCAAAAAGTAGCAGTGTGGAAGCATGAAAGGTTTGTAAGAGGTTTTGGATTTTTTTCGTACAGACATAGGGAATAATATCTAGAGAATCATATAAAAATCTCCACTAGCTGGCGCTGCCATCGATTTAGTTCTTATTGGATTTCTAAACTCATATTCTGAAACATTTAGGTGTGGTTGTTATTTTAGTAGCAAAATAATCTCCCAAGATCTTGGAAAGTGTTTTCTAAGTGGGCGGTACTTTGACGGATATTGATACTGTACATTGGGGGTCAAGCAGCTGTTGGTACTAGCCCGACTTTCGACGCGAATAATTCCATGTAACCACTAACCTTTTAGGCCGTTCAACCTATTGGTACTATATAAAAGGAAAAATATCCTGGAAAAAGTACTTACAAGTAAGGCTAAGATTACTTAGCTTAGGATCCTTATCAGCCTTACATGTAGTTACAATAACAACAACAACAATCAGCCTTCAGCATGAGCTTTAAGATTCAACGGCCGCTTTTCCTTTAATTATGGTGATCTACTTACTTACGCCTTGGTGAGTACAAAGAGAGGTTTTGTATTATAAAAGTATTGATATAGCCCTAGATTTTTAATATGATCTGCGTGTACATTGCAGATATTAAAGAAAAATCGATAGCACCATACAGAAGCCAGATCAACAGTTTTTAGAATTCTTGTCTGTCTGTTGTTGTTGTTGTTGTTGTGGTAACGACAAAAACACTCCCCGAATGTTTTGGGGAGTGTTGTCGAATTAACAGTCCTTGACCGGATTTGAACCCGGTACGCTTCGGTACTCCCTTGCGGTACTGCCCGACTGTCGTGGTAGCGATTTATGACCAGTGAAACCTTCTAGGTAATGAGAGGTGAGGGTCATAGTATCCGTCGATCAACAATCGAGTTGCACGTCATTACCTTTGTGCATATTAGTCTACCTCGGGAATATTCTAAACCCCTAACCCGCAGGGTTATGCTCGCGCATCACTCAAAAACTGCTGAATGGAATTGAATGCAACCTTTACTGTTGTATTACTAGGCGCTTCACTTAAAATTTTAGATACCATTTGTTCGGATAGCCAGAGCTGTTTCAAAGTTATCGACAGATATGTGGACCAAGATGACCCAAAATGTGTTAATATAATATGGGTATCAAACTAAAGGTGATAATGAGTGCTGCAATAAGCGATGTAATTAAAATCGGACTCAGTTTATTATTAGTTCTGAAACGCAGTAAAGCGGGCAGGGTTTACTAGTCGTTAAATAAATTTAAAGTAGCTTGGAAATACTACAAGGGGTCGGATCTGGTCTGCTTCTCCGACATAGGTCAGTTACGCTTCAACCATCATAATTTTCGATGACATTCGCGGCAATCGATTTCCTAAAGATTGATTTTACCATTATCATAATCCTTTATTGGGGGGTTAGCGTGTTTATTATTATTAAAGTGTTTATTATGTAAAACGCAACGAGACGCAAAAAGTCACTTATTTTTGGTCAAGGAATAATTCTTATTATATTAAGGCGTTTACTCTCACTAGAGACTGGCCGGAAATGGGAGTTTCTAAGTGAGGAACGTGAATGTAAGTGACTACGTGAGTGACTTATGTAATCAGTCCTTAATAATCTATTGTTTTTCCTCCCGCGAAGCTATCCGCTTATCGGAAAGAAATGGTCCCAGTACCGGGTATTGCGGGTTAAAAAAGTGGAATTACACTTTTATAAAAATTTCAGTATTTATATACAAATCTTTTGATTAATTGACACTGTGCCTTAAAATATCTCCATGACTACTAAATTCTGCAGGTTCTGCGACATGAAATCGATCATTTATGTACACCTCATTTACTTCATAATAAATATCATTGCACTTGTCATATGCTGTAATAAATTGTAATTGCTTAAAAGCGCTAACAACCCCTGGCCTCTAATGCTTTACCCCATAACTGGCCGCTTAGTTAGCTGCATAAGCTACTTACATTTGTCTGCTTTTGTTTGTGCCTAATGCAATAAATATTTTATACATTTATTTTATTTTTATAAATTAAATTATAACTTGTGTTACGACTTGGGCAGACTGCATGCTACAAAGCATATTACACGTTACACAACATATTACTCGCAATATGCGGTTATGTCCATAATCAGAGTGGCAGCCGGCAGAGTACCCGCATACAGCAACCCTCACCAGCGCAATGAGGCATTTGATGGCACAGCCACTGTGTGTTGTAAGTGGTAAATATTTTTATCTGGCATTTGTTTAGTTCAAAACGTTTGTGTGGTCTAGCCGTCAAGCTAAAAACAGTAGAGCAGCAGGGTGACGGTTGTGTTTTAGACACCCCAATGATGAGCATGACTGTTAGCAAAGCTGTTTGTTGTTGTAATGTGCGTACATGCATTATGACTGCAGGGCTTTGAAGTTACCTTTGTAAGACCCTCACTTACGCATTTTTATTCATACGCACACACGCATACAACTACACACTCGTTTCCTTAGGGTTGTTGCGCCTTCAAGTATGCACTAGTGTTTTCCTAACTTTTTTTTTTTTTTGATATATTACTTCTGCGTTGCTAGGACCAAAATACATACGTAATATATAGATCATCATTCAGCCGCCAAAATGCACTTGCCACATGTGACTACGACACGACCATATTACAGATTTTTGCAATATTGCAAATTACAAAATATGCCGTTACTTGTAATCAAAGTGTAAACTGCAATTTTCTTGGGTGCCAAATAAAAAAATAAAACAACAAAAAGCATATAAAAACTTAAACAGATGTTGTAAATGGCCATGAAAGTGCGTGGTTTGCTTTCGGGTTGTTCCCCATGTGTGCATGGTTTTTAACGATTTTATTGGTGCTCAAGCGCTAACTCTTGTAAATCCTTGAAACAAGTGGAGGGAGCGCTGCTATATTTCATTCTTGAATCTCGTGCGTTATTAAATATTAGATCAGATTTTATACGCGTATTATAGGCTTATGCGTACAGATTAGGGTGCGCTTAACTTTGCAACTGGAAAGGTTTGGCAGGTCATAAGGGTGAGCGCTTTTCACATATACAATTTAGAAACTGTGAGGGATGCTCCATAAGTTGCTCATCTTATCTGTGCTGATGTATAACGAGGAATCATGGTGGAGAGTCGAATAAAGATGTGATGGGACTTGCCTTTTTTGTTTCATTCCGTGATACCACAGCTGTGTACCGAAGGAAATGATCTTTGAGCAGTTATAGGCAGAGTGCAGTGATTATAACTTTGGCTTGGCACTTTTAATAGCAAAAATGAGCGTGGCCTTAAATAACTAAACTAGCAATGATAGACCACTAAAAATTAATTGGTATTAAGGTTAGAAACTTTTACAGTTTTCTTTCGTTATTGTAAAACAACAATTTCAATATAATTAGAAAAAAGTTATATAGCCCAGTCTTATGTCTATGCATAATATATTATATAGCTGGAATGATATGAGATTTTTTTTTTCGTAAGCACTTAGCGACTTATGAATAAAATAACAAAACGATTTTTTTTTTAATTTTAAATCTATTTTGAAAATTAAATGTGAACTTTTCTCTTGTAAGCTAGCAACCAACATTGTGAGCGCTTATAATATTTTCTGCTTGCTTTTTTTTTATTACTTTCAAATCAAACATTTTTAAGCATCGAAATAACGAATAAAAAAAGGTCAATTTATGTAATTTTCGCTTAGCATTTGTAATTTATGAAGGGGTTAAATGTTTAAATAATATTTTGGCACTTTTGATTAATAATAGTTCCAACAGAAGTTTTTTGCCCCAAAATCGTTAAAAAATTAACCCGAAACACCTCAAGGTTGCCATATGGCAACGCGAGAGGAAGATGTTTTCAAGTGACCATAATATTAAAAACAAGAAGGGAAAGGGCTGTCTTCGACTGTGCCGAAGACTTTATAGCTTTCAATAATACGCATCACAGTTTTAAATGCCCGCTCCTTACTCACAATTAGTACAAACTCTGCAAAACTGTTAATTTAAAGATACATAGCCCAAACCCCATTTATCGGAAAAATCTATTGTATGGGAGCTATATGTTATGTTGGTACGCTCTGGACGATTTTCACTACACACATTACATATATAATATGTACCAAACTTGCAAAATTTTACGTTCCTAACTTTTTAATAGCATTAGTTATAGGCCAAAACCCATTTATCGTGCTGGTTCCGCCAAATGATTAATACTTTACAAAATGGCTGCCTCTAAGCAAATTTCATCGAGATATCTCTTAAACTGAGGGACTAGTTTGCGTTCAAATAGACAGACGGACGGACGGACAGACAGATGTGGCTAAATCAACTCAGCTCATCACCCTGATCATTTCGGTATACTTATTGGTGTTTCTATCTCTTCTTCTTCTCATACTTGCAAACATCGAAACAAAGTTATAATACCATTTCATGTGCATGAAAGGTATAAAAATGCAGATATCGTTAACTAGATACTTGTTTTGTTGCCTTTTGGAGACATATCATTCCAAGGCCGCCATGCTCACACATAAAATTTAAAAATGCAGTTTCTTAGTTTACACATAGGACTACTATTAGTAAACAATCTCTTTCGAATTTAGAAGTTTACGTATGCTGATTAGGGTTAAGGTCAAACATGATTTTTTAATCCTCTTTCTTTCTTATACAAAAAAAAATCCGCATTTATTTTTTTTAGTTTAATTAATAAATTAAAAAATTAACTTAGAACAACAAGAATACCTGAATAAAACGATATGGAACTACACCACTTGAACAATTATTTATTGATTTAACAACTCCAGAGCCTGATCAAAATGTTGAGTAATTTTTTTTACATTTTTATAAAGCTGAGCGAAACAATATATATTATAGTTTGAAATATACCCTAAATATACAACCTTTAATAATAAGGACTTTTCAAAAAATATTTCAGTTCGTTTGAAAACTTAGTACCATATATGTAGTACTATACAAAGTGAACGAGTTTTCATTTATTATTCGTTTAATCCTTTAGGTAGAAAAGGTCTCACATACAAAACTTTGGGTAACAAAATTCAAAAATTTTCTTGTCAGTTCATCTAATAAACTCAAACTTAATCTTCGTAATAAATTATTATGACTGTCGCTACGACATTTCGTTGAGCCAACATACTCGTTATTCCTTTACAGACTTTAACCCTTTTCTAGCACCTAACGATTTCTTAAGCCTATGGCGGCGTCAAATTACATGGAAATCTTGAAGATACGCACAAGAAACTATTTACATTACATATTTGCGTACACATAAAAGCTGAATAAATAATGTGCTATAATCAAAAACATATACTTAGCTATTTACAGGCAAAAAGGGTTAAAGAGCACACTGTTAAGGTTAGACTTAAGTACGATTATTACCAAATCTAACTAACTATTTTATAATGTACTCGATTAGCATAAAAGTTATACTACCCGTTTTATTCATTAACAAACACCCAGTTGTAATAAAAACAAAGTTTACGTAGTGTTGTAAGTTGATTGTGAGTTAAATACTTACATTTTGTGTAGACTTTTATGCTCAGCATTAAATGCGTCTTGCGTGTCAAAGGGTGACATGTAATAAAGCAAAATTTATGAGTATATTTCGCAAGCATTAAGCCAAACTAATTTTCTCGTTTAGTTTAATATCAAGGTTAACCAGTGATACACAGCGCTGAAAGCGTATATGCGCTAAAATATGCCAATGAGATGTTTACTGCCTGTAGGAGAAGTACAGTTCAATAACTTCGTACGAGCGGCTTGTAATTGAAGCCCAAATAGCTGAACTCGGCTACGGTGTACACTACTGTGCTGTAACTTTATTCGAATTTTAGCTTTAGTTGTAAGATGTTTATCAGGAACAAATATTTTTTTTATGAGGCGTTGAATTATTAGTGAGGAAAATATGGAATATGCAGCATAATATATTAGGTAATAAATTTTTGAGTGAACTACCATGTAAGCACTTTTATTAAACAAAATTTAAATATATAAGTACATAACCATAAATGAGCTCAAGACCAAGAATATTAAATTTTGAGAAAATGGTTATTATTTTAAATTTATTTTAAATAATGTATTTAATTATTAAAAGTCTATGATTCAAGAGAAAGTCAAATTTAGAGAAAACTGTCATAGCTTTTAGACTTGTTCATTAGAGAAGGTGTTGTCACGTTCTGCTAATCATTAGGCTTTCAGAACGCTGGATTTCTGTCATTTGAACTCCTATTTCTATTTATTTCGCCATACTTCCTCTTTCGCTTTGGGAACAGTTGGAAAAACGCTCACGTAGGTACTCCATGGGGTTCTCAGAAGCAAAGAAATTGTGTACTCCGAGATGGAATAGGTTATCCAATACTAGGACATCGCCATGTAAAATGGACTAATTGTTTTATAAGAAAAAGGGATCTTGTAAATACTCTGATACTCCATAGTTTTTTGCAGGGATAGGTATCAAAAAAAGTAGATCAACATTTGTATTCTTATCGTTTTAAATTGAATATCTCATTAGAAAGGTGGGCTGTAATCAGTAATTTAAGAAACTGATCTATTAAGATCGTAAAAAACCTCAAAATAAGCTTCAAAAACGATTTAATAAAAACTTTTCAAACTATCGATTTTTTAAATATCATTTATATCGACTATTCAGTAGAACTATCGATAAATTCTTTCCATTATCGTAATGCTTCCGAGAAGCGTGTTAGTCATTCTTTACAATTGTGGGTTGTGATAAAATTAAATTTTTTAAAATAAAAATTTACTGACATTTGGCATCCGATAACATACGCCAAAATATTTTATTTATCGAACTATCGTGCGTTTAACATCGCTATCACGTACATACAGCATCCGCAAATCGTATATAGCCACTAACTGGTTTTTTTACGTAAAACAAAGTTATGGAAGGATTAGACAATTTGTGTAAATGCTACGTCTGCGAATACAAAAAAATACAAAATCAACAAAATACAATGGTGCAGCAAACAAAAGCCAGTTTAGGAAATGTCCACGTAGCAAATAGAGCAGGTACAGAAATATGCTTCTACCTCACCCCTCCTAACTTTTATTCATTTCCTATTTCGCTACTTTTTTGTAATAGCTTTTACTCAAGCACTTTATTTCCGCATTCACCAAAAAATATGTTTTTGCTTAAAACATATCCTGCTGCAGTTGACCAGGACTTTGAAATTTGTTTATTTTTTTTTTGTTCTAACGGTGCTGCACGTTTTGGCTTATTCAAATTTTATTTTATTTGTTGTTTTTTTAATTTTCAGTGCTTTGAATTTTTTTTTTTGTCATTGCATCCCATAGCAATTTCCTTGTGTTCTTGTCAGTTTTGTAGCAGCGCTTGTGCGAACGTGATAATGAAAACGCTTGCGGACACATGTACTCACACATCCTTTTTTAATCCTTTTATATGCCAAATGTGTTGTCAAGTTTAACGCGAAAAGAATTTTGCATGGATTTTCGTATTTGTACCTTATGCACTTATTTATTCAGTTGTTTGAATTTTTTTAGTTTGTAACTTTTAGAAATCTACACATGAAAATATTGTGCATGGAATTTTTTTTTCTTGTTTGTAGCAGCAAGTTCTCCCACTGTTTCAAACGTGCTTAAAAGAGAAACGTATGTATGTAAAGTATCACTGATTAAGTGTTATGCTGCACTGTCCCTGTACCTATAAGGTGCAAATTCTCGAATTTAAAAATTATAATGTGTGATAGATTTGCTCCAGAAAAAGTGGAAGATTTTAAATTTTTAAAATTTAGTTTGACTCACCTCACCCAAGGGACACACTTGGAATATAACATGACTATTTTAAGATGCTTATTTATTTAGTATCGATACTTTGTGCATCGAGTATTTTTGTTTCGAAACATTATCGATCATTTACATACGATATCATGTCCCTATCCCACCCTAATGTGAATTTAACTAAAAGATATTATTGGCCTTGAGCTCGTTTATAGTCATCGTACTTTGCAAAATGTACAGGTCGTAAAAACAACAACTCAATTCAATTGAATTGTTGGTATACAAACTAAAAGATTTCAGTTAGCCGGCCGGCCAAAATGTGAGCACAGTATCAAAATCGCACGTCAGTTATCGTTTCCCGCCTTTTTTGCTTTATTAGTTCCAGAAAAAATTTTGTAAGATTTTGCAAAATTTACTCATTTTGCGTTCCTCTTACTGATGAATGTTCATGAATATTGCATATCAAATCTAATTTTAACTCACCACTTCTCTGATCGTATTTTCTATCATAGTCTTATGTTGATTTCGTTTCAAACAGTAAAATTCCTTCTTAGAATTAAAAGCGTTTACCATAATCTTAAAGGTTTAATAGGTGTAGAAATGGTTTCACACTTCTTAGAACAAGTATGATACCAGTAGTTGTCGAGTCATGACCAAGAAGGTTGGTTGCAGTGGTCACACCAAATCGCTCCCGCCACAGTCGGGCACTTACCGCAAGGGAGTATCGGGTTCATATCCGGCAAAGGACTGTCACACTTCGACAACACTCCCCAATCAAACAATACTTTTTTGGAACCGATTCCTTCTCCCGAAAATTAAAGAGAGTACAGGGCGGTATCGGCAAAACACTAAAAATTTTGTCTTTTTGTTTTGATACCACTGGATACCCGATACTTTAAATTGGAGCAGTATCAATATTTTATACATTCGATATCGTGACCCCACCCCAATAATGTGAATTCAACTAAAATTTCAGTCAGCAAATTAGCCTAGCCGGCCGAAAAATGTCTGCCAAAAGTTATTGACTAGCACAAAAAAGCAGGGTATGAAACAAATAACGCCTATTCATTATTACCTATGCTCGTATATATACAGAAATCTAATTTAAATATTTTCAATGGACCTTGGAATTTATTTAATTGAATATTTTAGGTCATCTGAGGCCATCAGTTCAGCCACTAGTCCCAGGCAGGAGCAACCCCGTCGGCACCGTGGGAGTGATTCTAATCATCTGAATCATCATCCTGAAACATCATATGAACCTTTTAATAGGGTAGAACGTCAGTTCACCGCTACTAAATGACAAATTATCGTTAGCTATAACAAGGGTATTAATTTCAACGGGAAATAAACCCACTGAGAATTTCAGATGAACATTTAACGCTTGCTCGGTAAAGAATTAAAATGCAATACACAAAATGTATAACAACAATTCGCTACGAATAACAACAAAGCATATTTAACAATTGTCAAAAATAAGGTTCGGTTCGCCTTTTCAATAGCTGAGTCAACACAACAACAAATACAGGCAGGAAAAATTCAACACACTTTGTGTGTAGTGTATTGTTAATATGCGCATGACAACTGCTGCGTTCATTAAACTGTTCAGCGAAAATTTTGTTGTTGTCGAAGACGTGTTCATAATTCATAACAACTTTAAAATTTTAAATAATAAATAAACCTAATAAAAAACATCTTAACAAAAAAAATATTTCCCATACCGGGAATCGAACCCGGGCCTTCTGGGTGAAAGCCAGATATCCTAGCCACTAGACCATATGGGATACATAAGAATTTGTGGTAGATGATTATGTTCAATATACGGCTAAACGAAGTAGCTGCTAAAATGGTAAATTGTTCGACACCATACAAACGTCGTTTGTCAAACGATGCAATGAAAAAATATATATATCAACGAAAGCGTTAATTTTGCAAAATTGTATAATTTATTATATTTCTAAAGATTAGTAATGCTGTTTACAACAATTGCACGTAATAAGTTGGTAAGCAGCCAACTTTGAATCAACATCTCGTGCAACTGAAATTGATTCCAAAGTTGAATAATATAAAATGCTCTTTATAAGCAATATTAATGCGCCAAGTAGATACAGTAGAGCAAAATCAAAGTTTGCCGAATCTGTTGTTACACATGCAAACGCTGGCAGTCTACTCAGCTCTCACTTTTTACAACGTAATGCCGAATTATATCTGCTTGGAGCACAGGTGCTTGAACTGGGCTTCTATTTTGTTTTTGTTAACGAATTCCATATGATGATTAAAGCAGAGAGTTTCAAATGGAATTAGTAGAACTAGATACATCAAAAAAAAAATTCTAAAGAAATGGTTCAATCAATTGCACAAACTAGAGATGAGCTAAACACCCAACTCTAGTTAAGCTATTCTTCTGTTCCTTGTACCAGCTTTCTCTTGGCTCGCTTTTTCACTTAACTAAAAATTTTATTTCGTATACTACATATGGAAATAATGTGGGTCTATATTACTGAATTGTCCAAAAGGACTTTATTAAATAGTATATCATGTGGTATGTCCCCTCCTGATACCAAACATCTCTTTTCCTGTTCAGTCGAACCTACTCTTCCAACACCTACATCACTCTGGTCCAACCCTGTGGAAACTGCGCGTTTCCTCGGACTTCCGTTAGAAGAGCCCCCATTGGGCAGGGCCAAGTACTGTTATCAACAACAACAACAACAACAACTTTATTAAATAAAAAAAATAATATTCTGATATAATGCAAGTAAACGAGTAGTGCCATAAAATCTAGCAGGCAAGAAGAGGCAAGGAGCTTGTAAAACTGAAAAATAGGTCAATCCATCAAATGATGCTGTTTCTTAAGGAAAAAGTATCACACAAGTTTAAACTATTTTGTAGCTCCCTTTTCAAATAAACATACTTATGCCTGTAAAACCAAACTGTTTAGAGTGCTGTGTATAAATACGTACAAATGTATGTACATGGTAATCTTAGGTTTCCGTTCACTTTTTTCTTAACATTAATACAAACAACCCAACAAGTGCACTCGTCAGGCTGTCCACTTGCATATGTTGTTTACTTATCCTTACAAGCAACTACAATGAAGGTTTTTTACGTTTAACTAAATATTGAGATACAACTAACTATGGTTTACTAACACAAAAATATAAATAAAAATCTTATTTATCCTTTCAAAACAATCTCAACAACAAACTAGTATCAGTTAACAGGTCAGCACTGCTTTTGTAATAAAAAGTACAACAAATAGCTCTTATGAAAAGAAAGTTATACTTGTCACGAAAGAGGTCATCGATGTTATGTTGACAATTTGAGATGATAGCCAGTGGAGCAGAGTTCACGTATATTGTAGGTGGATGCTAAAGAATGGCTAGAGCGGCCGACAAGTGGGCATCATTGACCAGAGATAAATGTAGGATCTGATAAAGTTGTGTTCATAAAAGAACATAGAAGGTATTTGTTTTTGTATTACGTGTACTACCTTTTTTGATTGACGGTATATGAAGCAAAGTACAAATGTTTTAGTTATTTTTCTTTTCAAAAAACAAAAAAAGAAAAAAATCAACAGTTAGATATAGGTGGCCAGCTTTACTTCTGTTAGTGTGGCCAGAAATTGCTTGTAAGTCCTCAAATAACTTGGATAGGGATACAAGTTTTTAAAACCTGCAACCTTAGGTACCTTAGTGCTGCACATTCTTTTTTTTTCACAACCAACTTGGTTGGTCTAAAAGTCAATATTTCTTATTTTGCATGGCCTACTTATTTAATTTTAATGGCTATCTTGATTTATAATGGCTTGCTTGTTTTACAAAATATTATCGATGTAAAAACTGTTTAGTAGTGACACTCACACGTGGAGTTTAGTAAAAATTTTACCAAAATTGGAGTATAATTTTTTCGGGATATTTAAAAAAATCGGTTAGAATTCTGAAAAACCAATTTCATATGATGTAGTTCAGTTTTAGATTTTTTTAATCGGGGTTACATGCTTATACATATGCTTTACATACTTTAATTATATCAACAACATTGTTTTACCAACAAGAATGGAATAAATGTTAAACAAGGAATCGAACCACACCAAACCTGGGGCTAAAGAGATTAGAAGCACCAAAAGAAACGATTCCAACTGAAAAGCATACAAATACCAAACAAAAAACTTTTGAAGATAACTGCAAGCTGTAAGTGCTACTCGCAATCAAATAGAAACCAACAGACGAAATGTATCTCTTTTTCATGGAGATAGAGTTGAAAACTGGATGGGTACTTGCAACTGAAGCGCTCTACACTGAAAAGGCCAGCAACCCCATATCATACACCTTGAAGACCTAGCGTGGCATGCTAAGTGTGCGCTGAGCATGTTGTAAAGAATAATGCGCCTGTTTTTTAAACACGTGAATACTGTTTTCCCTTTTAACTGCTCGAAACACACTTAATTTTCTTGAAGCCAAAAAAGCCTTAAGAAACTAACATAGTCTGTTATTATTATTTTTTTTTTATTTAAAAGCTACCTGTGGTTTATGTGGCATTTTCTGGGACTCATAAAACAGTTCCCCCATAAGCATTTAACGTACTTTTATTGCTGGAGGTAGTCTGTCTATTTACAACTTCATTTTGTTTGAATGTGTCTCTAAAGAGCATGCAGCTTAGGGCATTTGGGATGCTAACAAACATGCGAAAGCAATTACACATTTTTTGTTGCTAAGTAAAAGTGGAGTTTGGCGTACGGATTCATTCTACATTCAAAGAGCTTTCCCTTCTTTTTGGCTTCACAAATATCTACATAAATATTTGATAAGAGCTAGCTTGTACCAGTGGCATGTTTACCTTATTTTGTTAACCGCATTTGAAATTATTATTAACTTGAATTATTAAACATAAGTCGGTTTTCTTTAGTTACCAAACCATTTTCTCAATTTCTCCAATTTTATTCAATAAGTTTGTATGCTGATGCAATAAAATAATAGCATCGACAATCAAAAGTTATTCCCTTTGCGTCCAAAACTGAACCTGAGGAAATTGAATTAAATAAGCTATTCGTTTGAAATCCGCTTTCTACTTTTAGTTTTCTGTTTTCTTACGGTTTACATTTTCAATGAATAAACGCTTTACATGTTATGTACATATGTACATATGTATCCTATATACATATTTATAAACTAGGTTTTCATTTATTTGATATTTTACCAAAGCCGGTTTCCGAGTTAATTGAAAAATGCCCAACCAACCATTTAGTTTATCAGGGATAACTGTGAACCGTCTCAATAATTATTTGAAAACTGCTAATATATTTAAAAAAAAAAAACTCGCCTTACTTCTTTAATGTATTTCTAAACCGTAACCATAGTAAATAGGGTGAATCATTGAAGAGTATTTTCCGCAAATTTCACAATTTCTTAAATTAGTAAAATACAATAAATTGTTATAAATAAAAAATAAAATATAAAAAAATTTCCCATACCGGGAATCGAACCCGGGCCTTCCGGGTGAGAGCCGGATATCCTAACCACTAGACAATATGGGACTGCTAAGCAACGCGTGGCTAATGGTGTACTTGAACATAGAAGATTTTTTAACATGAACGCTTTCTCACCATACTGCTTACTTTATATTTACGCACCAGCCGTTACCCTAAAAGTATATGGTGAAAACTAGGCACAGGCATGTGTAAATATGTTTGCAGTTGTGTGTCTGGATTTAGGTCACACATTCGCATAAAGATAAGACAAGTTGAAAGGTAAGTAATAATAAGGGTTGTGAATAAATAGTCGACTCTTACTTTATTATTTTTTTATTATAGATCTTTTAATAAATCCACACTGAACAAACGCAAAATTAGTGGGTAGCAGGGATTTGAAATGTTAAAAATTATGTATAATTGAAAATATTAAATTGATAAAATAATTATGTAATTTTTCAGTTTTTCCAGCATAGCAAAATTGTATAATTTTGCAAGACCATTTTTTTTTATCAAGCAGTTCATGTTATTAACCCCTTTGCGACTACTGGGACAATATGTCCCACTTTAATTTAATAAAAATTATTGATTAAATTATTTGGGAATTGCTCCAAAACAAGTTCTGGATATTATTTCTGTGGCAATAAGCGGAAAAAGCCAAACTCAAGTTTGGAGATAATACATTTGGTCCCCGGTTGTGTTTTACGTGAGACTTACTTCTACCAAAAAATAGTTTTTGCACATGTTGAAGAAAAAGGTGGTGGACATTCTGTATGAAAGCTCTGATGAGGAAGGTTTTAGCCCATATGAAAGTAGTTATGAAGCGTAGTCTGATGCTGTTTCACAGCTCATGCACTTTCAGCACAATAATAGGCAAGTTAGTAGTACATTAACATTTCCCCTGAATATTTAGAATTTTTTTTGTCGAGGATGTTAGACATTTTTTCCATAGAAATTTTAATTTTTGTTCATTCGTTGTATGAAGAAAATACTCAAGATCTTCGACAAAAAATTCTGGGAAAGTTTTGACGTCCTTTTAACTTGTACATTATTGTGTTAAAATTGTATTATCTACTGCGTACTCAAAAATTTTCTAAAAATTCTCCTCGAAAATATTGAAATTTTAATGTAAATATTTCAAACTTTATGCGAAATCGGAAGGAAAAGCCGAAATTGGAGTCGCATCTAGTACGTGGTGGGCTAGGACAGTTTTTCTCGTATTGTTTACTTTTTCCTTCATGATATATTTCTTGCGGAAACCTGTGTTGCCGTACTCAAACTTCACGAGAAAATTAAGTTATTAACTACTATATGCTTTATCGCTGTATATGCTTGGAGCATAGTGAATCTCGCCACAGTATTATATAGGAATACTATTATTAGGGACACGAGTTTTGATACTCGATACTTTTTGGCATCGAGTGTTTAGACCCCGGTATCGTATCGAATTTTTAGAAAAATATGGCAATATACAATAGAAAGGACTAACAGATCAAAAGCACTGCTTTGGTGGTTGCCCCTCTCTAACTTGTGCGGCGAATCGAAGGAGATCAGCGCCAAAGTATTTACAGTCAATTTAGTCGGAATAGGCAGACGCCTGCAACTTAAAGAGTTGCCGTTGATGTACTGATTTTGTTTTGCCTTTATGATGCGAAAAAAGAAAAGGGAAATAAAACGGGACATTTTTTCTATACTGAAATTAAATCCAAAAAATCTAAAAATTCCGAGAAAACCCCTGAAAATTTTTTATGGAAATTCATTTTAAATTATTATTTACATTTTTCGTATTGAATTTCGACCTATATATTTGGAGACACTTATTATTTAAAACTATTTCACTGAAGTAAAAATTGGTGAACATGGCGACCTAACTACATGAAGTTAGAACTATTCTATCCAGTGTATTTAGAATCTAAATTTTAGATTTAAGCCACTTTAAATAGAAACTTAAGGTACATATCTGTGTATGTAAAGGGTGTTTTTTTTAGGGGTATAGAACTTCGAATTGAAATAAAACACAAGAAAATCGTTTTAAGGTCCATCAATTTGGCTTTATTGGAAGGATAATTTTATGCCATTAATGTTTAAATATGATTTCGGGCATGTGGCCGCCGCGGCTGGCTCGAATAAAGCCAATTCTACAGGTCCAATTTTCAACCACTTTTTCGAGCATATGGGGCCGTATGTCGGCAATAACGCCACGAATGTTGGCTTCCAATTCCCCTAACGTTTCTGGTTTGTTGGTGTAGACGAGCGACTTCACATATCCCCAAAGAAAATAATCCAATGGTGTCAAATCACACGACCTTGGTGGCCAATTGACAGGTCCATTCCGCGAAATTATGCGCTCATCGAATGTTTCCTTCAATAAATCGATTGTGACGTGCGCTGTGTGGCATGTAGCGCCGTCTTGTTGGAACCACAACTCATCCACATTCATGCCATCCAATTCGGGAACAAAATAGTCGGTTATCATGGCTCTATACCGGTCTCCATTAACGGTAGCTGCCTCTCCAGCATTATTGCGGAAGAAGTATGGCCCAATGACTCCACCAGCCCATAGAGCACACCAAACAGTCAGTTTTTGTGGATGTAATGGCGTTTCAAGGGTCTCATGTGGATTCTCTTCACTCCAAATGCGGCAATTTTGCTTGTTGACGTAGCCATTCAACCAAAAATGAGCCTCATCACTGAACAAAATTTTGCGATGAAAATCAGCATCGAAATCAATCTCATTTTCGGCCCATACACCAAAATCACGACGCATTGCATGGTCTCGCGGCTTTAATTCTTGCACAAGCTGGATCTTGTAAGGTCGCAAGCCAAGATCTTTGCGCAAAATCTTCCATAAAGTTGATGGACAAAGCTCCAATTGCTGTGCACGGTGGCGAATCGATTCATTCGGGTCCTCTTCAACACTTTGCTCTACAGCGGCAATTGTTTCTTCGGTGCGCACTGTTCGACGTCTCTGCGGATGCGTATTATCACATAGAGTAAACGTAGTGCGAAAACGATCCATGGTTAACCGAATTAATTGCTCTGATGGACGATTATGTCGACCATAAAATGGACGGAGCTCACGGTAAACTTCGCGAACTGAACCATTACTTTCGAAATAAATTTGCACGATTTGCAAGCGTTGTTCTTTTGTCAACCTGTTCATGATGAAATGGCAAACCAAACTGAACATAAATGACATTAGAGTTGCCAGATTTGACCCAAAATGCCAGTTTTATCTCTATTCGAAAAACAAACCTGTAAAAAAAACACCCTGTATAATCTTATTCATTATACATAAATAGACATGACATGTTATAAATAAATATGGTATGTACATACATATAAATAATTTTTTTTATATTATGGTACCACAAATAATGGTATCAGCGTCAGTGACGCCAACATCCGCGTTACAGCTACCAAGGCGCTACCAAAAATGTTGAGAGTTGTTATACCTAAAGACGCGTTTCGGTTTCAGGAATCACAATCCGAGTGCGGAAAAATAAGATTTGAAACAATTTAAGTTATTCACAAAAAAGGTTGAATAATTTGCTTTTGTTCATTACTTTTAAACGGGTAAAAAAAGTTACCTCCGTCTTCCGATTCTTTATCCTGGCATGAATACGTGTCCTAGATACCCCTCCAAACGCTTTATATTAGTTTTCGGTGATGTCTCGTAAAGAAAAAGACGTTACCGACTAAAAATCAAATTCACTTTTCTTGCTTCAACCTTTTATAAACTATGTGAATGTATCAATTAAAAAGTTGTTTGCAGACCACTCAGAAGTCGCTTTATCCGTTGTATCGAGCGATCATCGAAGAAACTTTGCTCCAAATATGCCTCAATCAAGACACTTTTAAAAGTAAAGTTCATAAACCTCACGCTGTCAGATAAAACGATATAACTCCTCATCGCGGGTGCGGAAACTTACATTTTGCAATGAAAGTAAATGAAGACTGACTACAGAAATGATCCTGTGAAGTATAGTCTTAACTTTAACAGAATCAGTAGAAGATATTTCAACGTAACTATTCATAAAATGACTGAGAATTCAGGAGGCGAATATCGCGATCGAAGTAAAAACACAAAAACACAATTTGTTCATCGCAACGCACAAGAGCGATAAGGTAAAACAAAATCAACAATTCTTGTATAGATGTATACATATGTACATATGTATATAGTACGTACGTGAATATATCAATGCATAGCAGGTATGAAAACGATCATGACTTCCACGTGCAAAAAACCACCACCGAATAAAAAACAAAATGTGTGTTATTGCTTTTGTAACAAGAAAATTTTTCAAATTTTATAGGCTTGTGGGTTAGTATTGCAGAAGAAAACTTCAACCCATCACGTGCACACTTGGCATTCTAAGTAAATTGTTGAAAATTGTATGTTGGTTTTATTATTGTTGTTGTATTTTTTTCATATTCTTGCATGTGTAAATGTAGTTAATATTTTTACCTTATTTATGCCTCGTCAATATTCTGTTTATATTCACACTTTGTTAGCTAAGTGGAAAATTACTAATAATATTAGTGTTGAAACTAAGCCAACACACAAATAGAAACAAAAAATCGAAAGTCCACACATGGAATTACCACAGATATGCAAAGGGGCCAAATAATGAAAAATATAAAATTCTGCAAACTTCGTGGGCAACTTCGATGGCTGATTGGGAGATCAGCCTATGTCGGCAAACCACAATAGAACGCCTTAGCCCCTTTTCCACTTGCTTGGTTTTGGCTGTTTTCCCATTAAGATATATTTTATACACTATTAAAGTGACGAATAAAAATCTGTTTAAGTAAAAAAAAAAAATTTTTTAAATGTTTAATTCAAATATGTATTGGCATAGCGGCAATGACAGTGGTGAAGAGTCATCCCTGAATCAGCGCTATTATGTGCTTCATAATGCATTTAATCCCGAAACAAGTTTTCCAATCCCGGTATTGGAAGATCTTTATTTTTGTCAAGAAGCGGCTACAAAACGGTTATAAATTTTTTTTTTCAACACCACTATCTGTTTCACACTATTCTGCGTTTACCATTTTTCGAAACACCTTTTAGTTAAGAAGTAATCTGTTTACCCCCAATAATATAAATGGTCTCAAAAAAACTTGAGAGATAAATAGATACGAGACTCTCTCAATTTCTCTCCCCAACGTTTGACACTGCTGCCAACCATGCAAACGATTACCTAGGGTGTTGCATAGCTGCCACCTGGAATGTCGCTAAAAAACGATGTTACCAAAAGTTTTAAAGCAAAAAGGATTGGAGAACCCAAGTTGTTTTTGTTCTTGTTCTGAAAAAGTCTATATGCGTAGAAATTATAAATTACTAAGCGAAAAAGTGTGCCCGTTCCATATTCGTAAATTATTTAACTTGTTTATTTGTTCTAGTAAATTGTGTTGTACAATTGTTGCAGGAAATTATTGTGTTTTTTGAAATCAACATAAAGATTATGATAGGTAAGTGATAAAACAATGGGGTAGATTTGTGATAGGTTTTTACATCTTAGTCAGGACTAATAGTTAATTTCATAATTTATTAGTTTATTTGACCTCACCTTAAAATAATACATGATAAAGTACGAAAAATCCAATTCTTTAACTACAACAACATTTTAAGAGAGTTGAATTCCGACAAAATTGAGTTTAACTTCAATGGTAGCTGGCGAGCAGAAACTTATATTCGAACATTCTAAGCGTTGTTTTCATTATAAACGGTTAACGTAAGTCGGCATTTAAATTTAGTGAAATCGTTCGGTGGAAACGACTCTAACTGAAAAACTACAATTTTTTTTTTAAGGCATAAGAGAATTGAATTCCGACCTTTTTCGTTTTTCAAATTTTATAAACTTTATTTGGAAGCTGTATAAAATAAATTGTTTTTCTTATTTTAATCTTACTTTATTTAATTTGTATTCGTTTTATTTTCTCATATTACATAACTTTATGTTATTAATGTATATGATTTAATTCCTTTTCTTTATTGTTTTCAAGTTATTAATTTAACTTTCAGTTAATGCATTAAAATTTATTTTTATATCCATTTTTAAATTTATATTATTTTTGAGATGATTCATTTTTCTTACACTCGCGACGTTTGCATAACTTTTGGTGGCGGGAAAACTGCAAAAATCACCAAACTTGGTTTCAAAAATGCCCAATTTTAGTTAGGGTAATGAGCACTTTGACAGCGCTCGTACCTTTGCTTCCCTTAGAAGGAAACACCCAATTACCAAAATACCATGAACCACCTTTTATTTCTCTGAAGAAGTATTCGTTTCATTGCTTCTATGTATATTAAGAGCGTTTTTGAGAAAAAATTTTGGTTTTCAGGAGTCTCAAAACTTTAGAAGAAATAATGAAAGCATATCGAGGTGCTAATAGTCGCACATGATGGGATGACAAATATAATAAAGTGGAGATGGTGGCAGCATTTTTGCAAATGATTCTTCTTTCAAAGAAAAAGATTTTAAAAAGTTATAAAAAACAAAAACGGGGAAAATTGTTTGCTCAGAGTTGATTCAAATTCTGCAGTAAAACTACGTGTGGAAAGTTAAAAAAAATTAACTTTGTTTACCCTAATTATCTTTAGGTCGGCGTCTTTGATTTCGGGATTCGGAGTCCCGGGATTGAATTATCTAGTATTCGTGCTTCTAATTTAAGCCGCTAGCATCAAATCAATTTTTGATCTTCAACTACGGTGTAGTGAGACATTGGGAACGCAAATCTGGAAGTCCCATATTGTCTAGTGGTTAGGATATCCGGCTCTCACCCGGAAGGCCCGGGTTCGATTCCCGGTATGGGAAATTTTTTACTCTTGATTTAGATATTTTTTTTGTTTTTTTTATTTAGTTAGTTTTTACATTTCTTCCTGCACGACTGTGATTAACTTGGCGTAAAATATTGCAAGAGACGACCTGTGCCATTGGCCAAGTGGATTGTTCGTCTAACAAGGCGTTCGCTTGGAATGCCTAAACTTAAAATTTGAAGTGGCATGTCACATGCAATGCGGAAAAATGCAATACAATTATGGTGCAGGTAAAAATTGTTATGTAGCAACAACACAATGAAATGTCAAAAGGCGATAATAACATTAAAGTATGAACTGGTTATAAAATAAGACAGAATTATGAATTTGAAAAAAAAAAAAACAAAATATAAAAAATAGGTAAGCACTTAGAGGTAGTCATGTTTGCAAAAAGATTGTTTAATGCGATAATGAATTAGCATTAAGCGTTTTAAAACACATGCAAAAGGAAACAGTGAAATTATCTATTATGCATTACAGAACTCCAGAATAAATCTTAACTATAGATATTAGAAGGGGTTTTTCACTGAAAGTGGAAAAAATAATTTTTTTAATTTAGTAGCTTCCGAAATATTGAAAACACACTGTTTTAAAAACTGGAAAAAGGGTGAAATTTTGAAATTTCGTAACTTTTGAAAAAAATTTTTTAAATTTTTTTTTCAGCAGAACTTAGTTTAATGATAAAAGCAAACTCTGCACGAAATTTGATTCAATTCAAAGTAGACTAAAATTTTTATTTGTATTATACAACTGATAATAGAGATAACCTGAAATTTTTGTTTTTAAAAAAATTGGAATTTTTGAATTTTTTCAACAGTTTTTTTGTTTTTAGTTTTATAAACGTGGTCAACTGTTAAAAAAAATTCCCAAATTTTGATAGCTGATAAACTTTTTCGTGGCAGTGCAAAACAAAAATATGCTTAATTTTTTTTTTTGTTTTTACATTCCACTAGTATTAAAAAAATTTCCAGTTATCAAAATTGAGGAATTTTTGTGTTCTACGAACTCCACTTGAAAGTTAAGATAATTAAAAAAAAATATTTTGCAAAAAAAAAAGTCAAAAATTCATATTTTAAAAAGCAAAAAAACCTTTTCAAAATTTAGGGATATCTTTAGATATATCAGAGGTATATTACACAAAAATTTGATTCCAAAATTTTATGACGAACTTTAATTTTTTCGATATTGAAAAATAGAAAATTTTTTAAAATTTGAAATAAAAAAATTTAGCAAAGAAATTTTTTTTATCCTCTAAAGTATATAAATTATTCCAATTGAAAGTGCCAAAGTTAATTTTTTTAACTTAGTAGTTTCCGAAATATTGAAAAAATACACTTTACCAAACAAGAAAAAAGGTGAAATTGCGTAACTTTTGAAAACATGTGACGATTCGACGTGAAAAGAACTTTCCATGTATTTTACGACTTTGGAATAAAAAGAAAGTGTTTACAGCTATTATTATTTTTTTTTTTTTTTAAATCTGTTGAACCACATGAAATTGTCGAGTAATTAAATTTTTTTTTTGATTTCTGTTGCGAAATTGCTGTTGTAGAGTGTAATTGAAATAAATTTATAATTATTATGACTTTTATCTGGTCCTCACATGCCATTTACATAGCCAACACATACATATGTGTAACCTAATAGGTATTTGCTATGAAAAAGCTGAAACAATTTTTGACGTTCAGGCGGTGGCGTATGAGTGACATGAATGCAATTCCACTGAGTCATTCACAACAACACTCATACACATGCAATCCTATATGTCCAGCTCAGAGCGCTGCAATAGACTAGTCTTCGACTAGTGTGTACGAAAGCTGTTTAAGTGAGTGAGTAGTTGCCTGAAATATTCCTCGTAATTCGCTTATCCAACTGCATCGTGCAATGCTGTTTAAGTGTTAGGATGTAGTCGTATTTTGCAACGTAGTGGCCGGTTAAGAGTTTGAAACATTTTAGTGACGCTTATCGCAAATGTCGCATTCCTGCATAGTATTTTCCATTACATTCGTATACGGGTCAACACAATTCTTTCGTTGCAACAACAATGCATATGATGAATATTCGGTGTTACCAGCACGCAGTGGTAGGGTGTAATGCGGATGGTAGGACGTGTGCTCTAAACAACATATGTATGTACATATTTAGTTATTACTTACTTACTTTTCAAGTGCTTTTTCGTGTAGTTTTCATTACAATTATGTATTATGAAATGCATTCGAAATGCAATGGTCGATGTCATACACGCTTGCACGCAAACGTGGTGAACAAATAAAAGTAGTTTATATTTATATACATATTCACGTAGGTTAGGGTGGCTTGCCATTTTTTTTAATAAAAAATAAAAAAAAAAAATATGTAAAAAAAATTTCTCTCAATATTTTGAGGTACCACATTCTAATTTTAAATAAATGTTTGATCCAAAATCGTAAAAACTATAAAAATATTGTCGAATGTAATTTTTCAAATCCTCTCTCATTCTTATGGAAAAGAGAGTGCATTACATATGTTGATTTTGTCGAATTTAAAAAGTGCTTGAATCATAAGTATTCAATTCAGTCTTTCTACCATCTTTTCAGATAACTTTTGTGACAAAGTAGGCGTGGTCTAAAACCGATTTTGCTTATTTTCTATGCATGTGTGTATTACTACAATAGTATGCCTCATACCAAGTTTTGTTATTCTAGTGTAAACGGTTCTGATGTTATGAACAACCGAAGTTTGAAAATTTGTTGACTCATGTGTGGGCAGTGCCACGCCCCTTTTAAACAAATTGGTTACATCGTTAATAGAATGATCAATTCAACAAGCTATGAAATTTCAAGATTATAGTTGCTTTTATTATTGAATTATCTAATTTTATACGTTTTTGGAAATTTTCGATATCGAAAAAAGGGGCGTGGTTATGCCCATTTTAAATAACAACCTACCAAGTAACCTATGTGCCAAATTTCATTCAAATATCTCAATTGTTACTCAAGTTATCGTGTCCACGGACGGACAGACGAACGGACTGACATGTTCCTCTGTTCTATCTAAGAACTTTTCTGTATGGAACTCTATATCTATCTCGTTTATTTTATACCGTTACAGACCAACATTATATGGCCAAAACTATAATATCCTGTCACTAGTACACCTGGGTATAAAAATAAAAAATAAAACAATTCAATTGGTAAACAAAATAAAGAAAACCGAAGAGCACAATCGGAGTGTCAAAAATATACATATAAAAAGCTATCATGAGCATGAATAGTAAAAGGAATTTAGCTGCAAAAAAAATCAGCGTTCTGATAGCCTGATGGTTAATAGAGAGTGCCAAAATTTCTCAGGCGAAGAAGTCTAGCAGCTTCCGAAACGGTTCTCTAAGAACAGCTATGACAGTCGTGCCTAAATTTTCCAAAAAATAATAGCAACTGCGACCGTTGCATTACTAGGTTCGCTAAGTTAAAATTTAAGATATCCCTTGTTTCGATAACTCTACCGATTTCGAAGTTATCGACCAATATGTGGACCAGGGTGATCCAAAGTGTGTTAGTACAATATGGGTAGCAAACGAATGGTGCTAATGAGTTCCGCAAAAAGCAAAGTGATTAAGTGCCATATCTCTCCTGGTTTCAGAGACATCATCGTTAAAACAGGACACAGTCTATAGCAGGATCTGAGCCCCAGTGAAGGGTCACAGGGGTTTCTAGTTCTTCATAAATTCATAACAATTTTCAACAAATCGATTAAAGCTACTTTAACAAATTGATACTCTCGCTCACACAAACGTGAACTCAGTATTTCATAATTTTATTTGTCTCCATGTACTGATAGTCCTCAAACTCAATGCTTTGGCCAAGTGTCTGTATTTAGTGGCTGCTTTTCACTCAACATGTTAAAACTGTCAAATTTTAGTGTCAAGGTTGGTGACATTGCGCCACCACATTTCGGGGTTTGGCGCTGTCACAGAGCAAAAGTGAAGTTGTAATGTCGCTTCGTAAATGTTTAGGCGAGTCACCAACAAAACGCGCTTTAACTCCCATTTCTCCACATTAGAACTTTGGTTTGTGTAGTTTGCCAAAAACAAGTAACTTTTCAGTTAAATTCTTTACAAAATTACTTACTTTATTTTGTTTTTTTTTTTTTCTCCCTGAGAGTATTGTGCTTGTTTTCGCTTTTGCTTTTCTATTTTAATTCTAATTAGTTTCTTGTGTTTTGACAGCTTATCTACCATTCCAACAAATGCAAATGCTTCATTACAGTTTTTTCATATTTTTTCGTTAGATGTAAATGCGATAAGATCTGCTTGTATATTCTTATTTGTCGCATATTTTCATGCGCTCAGTTGTCAACTGTCTACTTTCGCATTGTCACTTTTTTGTGTGAGTCCGCTTTTCAGACAAATAAGTATTATTGTCTTCGTCGACTTTTTGCTTATTTTGCTTGTTCTTTTGGTTGTCTCCTTTGACTGTTTCGTTATTGCGGTTATTTTAGCTTACTCCGTCGCAAGTGCTACACCCCAAACATTGAGATAATGAAGTTTTCACTCATCAAGCAGGAGATTGACATTAATACGAATTGGACATTTCTTTATTAAATAGGCTTTTCTTGAATGACTAATTTGCTGTTGTGTCTGCGCTTGTTTATTTGTTCTCAGATGTTGCGATTTCCCAAGCAAAGAGATGTCTACTGTGAAATGCCATAAATGGCAAATGTATTTAAATTTAAAACTTCTAGTTAGTTTGAAATTAGTTGTGTTCGGTGAGCATACAATTTTTAAAAATTTTATTAAGTTTTTACTGCAAAGTGTTCGCTGACACAAATCATTTGCAGCGAGAGAGCGCATTTTGACATTTCATTGAGAGAGAAAGTTGCAAGCTCCTGCTGGGGGAATTTCGCTCAGTGAAACTTGCAAGTGAGAAACCGCTGATCGTGACATATGAAAGCAACAATAAAAATTTAAAAATTTGAGCTATTAACCAATCCAAAAAGCAACAGCTAAAAAAGCTTTACTGACTCCCGTTCGGAGCAAACTTTTTACTTTTGGCGTTTCGAGAGAGTTTTACGTCATTCTCACTTTACTGACACTTCTATGCAAGTTTTGTCACCGAACACAGCTATTATAGATTATAAGTTGTACAGCGAGATGGTAAGAGAGCAGAGAAGATCATATAGAGAGGAAGAAGAAGAGAAAGAATGCTTTGTCAATGCAGTCCTAACTGTGTTTGTTTTTTGAGGGCATCCAGTATTGCCCCAATTGGCCATTGTCGGCTTTGATTTTGTTCGAGTACAGCCCAGGGGTTTTGCACTATTTTTTGGAAGTATTTCCACTTGAAAGTTTTTTCGTTGGATTTCAGAAGGTTTATCTCCTTGCTGAGGGACTGCTGCCAGTTATCCGGAGCTGGTATATTGGTCTAGCATACCGTTATTTGTGACCCCTCGAAAGAACAATATGTCACAGAGGAATAAAGGGAGTGAAAGAAGAGTGATGCGAAAAGTTACCTTTAGAAGCAGATGTAGAAGAAGATAGAGAGACAGTGTGTAAGAGAGAGGAGAAGATGGAGAAAGAACAATATATTACGTTTTCATTTGGTTTGTTAAAAAAAAGGATACAAGCGTCTCCAGCAAAAATAACCAACTTTTAATAAATCAAAACTTTAATAATTTTTAGAGAACTTCTCAGATTCAACAGCGCCCTCAATTGACAAACGTGACAATTTGTCTGTCACCTACGATTTGAAGAGGGGCAAAACACATATCACGTCATAAGTTGTCGCTTAACAGAAAGTAAACTAATTCCTAAAATTTGTCATCTCAAATATAACATTTCAACACAACCCATTCACTGACACTTCCTCTCACTGACAGTCGGCACGCTTGACCTGTCAGAATATTGAATTCATTGACACAGCACAGCAGTCGAAATTCAATTGCGTCATTTTATATAAAATCTCCACAAACCATCACTCATTCGCAGACATTCTGCAAAGCTACTCAAAGCTTGGTCAGTAGCTAAAAAGAGAAAAATTTACTATTATTTAATATACTTATGGTTAAAGTTGTATTCGTTGCTTGTTGTAATGCAAGCTTTTGTTTTAATGTTTGACAACTTTTTGCTGTCACTGTGACTGACGTTGCGGAAAAGTCAAAAATTGATGCATGGCGTACGCATCGTAGTAAATAAATGGAAAACGTAGTGCGGTAGCAACAACAACAATTCAACTCTGTCGACTGTCAGTCTTGAGTTATATGCGGCTCGCCTGGTGTTGGCCACAATAACAATAGACAGAAGCAGTCTTAGGAGCGTGTGCTGCTACTTCTCATTCCTTTATACGGCACCAACTCTTCAGATTCTATATTTACGTTGTCTGACTGGCCACAAGTTGGGCCGCATCAGCGCACAACTCATTTGACACCATGATTAATTACAATTTTGACAGCTCAGCAACGGTAACGTCACATGCGTGTCGCCGTGCCCAAAAGTAAAACAACGTCACGGATGTGTGCCTTTAAGACGCAAAAATGCAAACGCACAAATGTAAATACATATAAACATGTGACACGTGACATATGTACATACAAAAATGAAAATGCTTCGTCTAACATCAACCTTTTTTTCACATATTTTTCTTTCTTCTTCTGCGACTCTATGTATTAGTTCATGCTAACTCGTCGTTCTTCTTCTAGTTCCATTTCCGTCTTCTTTATTACAATTTTATATTTTTTTGTTCTTTGAAATGCTTTAAGTGAATGATAAATGAAGGCGAAAGCCGTTGGCGGCTTTGGTTTCACCTTAACAGCCATGTTTATAAATGTTTGTTGCATAACCGTCTTCACCGCCTGGCCACGAAAATTACCCCTTACATAAGTCAGCATCCGAATTTGGCTTCCGGTGTCACTGAGATGTAACATTTACTTGGCGTTAATGATCAAAACTGTGGCGGTGTGGGGTTTCGCTTACAATTTCAAGCAACTTTATTAAAACTCTTGCTCTACGGCTTCCGAAAGTTCTGGTAATTTAACTCAAGTCTTTTTTACTTTTGAAAAGGTATTCGGGTTCTGGTCACACAAAGAAGATTTGTAGCTGAATAGAGAAGTAATAGGCAATAAAAGTGAACTTTTTGGATTCCATCCGCTGGTTCAGTTGTTTGTCTTTTAGTACATATTCCCATCTCTACTCCTCGCCTTCTGTGGTTGCGCCCCTAAGTGTCCACTATAAAATAGAAAACTCACTAGGAATCACATACAATTGAATTACCTTTCTGCTTATCCACTCCTTCACCTCTGCATCCACACCACCGCCCTTACTTTTTGTACACTCCCTGAAAACTTAGCGGAGTTCCACCGATGTTGACAGTCATTTACGATGGATGGACCCGGTACATTCAGTACTCTTCGGATGATTCCCTAATACGATTGGTTTAACCTGGTGGAACCTCCGTGTTGGGGTGATTAGTCGCCTCTTATGACATACTCATCTTTGAAATCTAAAACTTATGGATATCTGATCATATCAGGTGGTGTTTGCGGGGTATAGTCTCCTAGAAAGTCCTGTTAAAGTCGCGAGCTCAGAATTTACTAGGAAAACCAAGCGTAAGGTTGTTTGAGCATGAAATCATCTAGGTTATGCTATCCTCCAACAAGCAGATCATTTTCTTCCAGACAAGCATCGGTAGGGTTCGCTGTGTCGACGAAGAGCATTTTTCCCCCAACTAGCTGACGAGGCAGATGTTGTCTTGCCAGATACATTGCCGTATCTCACATTCTCTCTATCCGCTGATATTTCTCTTCCCCTATTTTATTTATTAGGTATTTCCCCTCCTTCTTTCTCATTATTTTAATCTTCCCCTTAATTTAACTACACCCCTTTTCCCTATTCTTTCTTACTGTTTTTTATTTTTCTTCTCCTACCGTGTTCTTCTTTTACTTAAAATTTTTTAACTTAAATTATATGGACCGTTTTTTATTCACCATTTCATATTATTATTTGATTCATAAGTCGCTTAGTGCTTACGAAAAAAACAAGGCAATAGTTAAAGTAAAACAAATAATATGAAAATTCCCCCATGCAAGTTCTACGGGTGCTTTTAAAATAATAGACAAACCTCGTGCTTGACATATTTGAAATTCCAATATCAGAAGTTGGGACCTGTCTCACCAGAAACTATACATCCGCCACTCAGATCATTGTGGCATCACACCGCTATATTATAGAGCAAAAGGGAGCAGTAGAGCTGCCACCCAAACCCAACCTACGGTATCCGCTTGTGTGTCCACGTTTGTGAAACTCATTTATCTACAAATGCAAATAATTATACCAAACTTTATATATCCCTCCAAAAAAAAAAGTCAATCAAAATTGATGTGTAAAATTTATCACTCGAGAACATACTCAAATCAGAAACTCTATAATCAAATTGAAATTAAATTTTCATTGGACGAAATTAAAAAAACTAAATCTCTATTATATCAAAGCAATTCCAATGTGTGTTCAACCAATCCTCCATGGACCTATGGACATTCACGTACACCAATTCATACATGCAAACACAAATATATTTCATACCCGCACAAGTTTTGCTCGATATCAGCAAATTAAGCAGTTTGGGTCATGTCCTGTTGAATAAACAAACATTCAATGTCTGTCTGCCAATGTGCCTGCCCGTGGCTAGCTGTGTACTCACCGAAAAGATCAACTCTCTGTAGTCCACTGTTATTTTGCTGTGATTACTTGCACCAAATCAAAAAGTTGTCACGAGTCAAAAGGATTCAGCAGGACGTCCGCAAAATGAAGTTATTCAAGGCAGATTGGTGTCGTAGGTGGCAGGGGAGGGATGGATACATGGGATTCGCAACAGCTGTCAATCTGATGTTTGAATATTTTTTTAAGCGCTTGTAATTTTTTAAAAATATTTTTATGTTGCTGTTAATTTGCATGTGTTTCTAATTAGTGATGCACACGGCAGTCTTTGGGAGTTACTCGAGTTTGGCATGCAAAACGTGTTACCGCTTACTACTATGTGAGATAGGGCGATTTGGTTTTATCGGCACCCGAGATGCGATGATCTTCCACGCATACGCCCACTCACACTGTCGTAAATTTAAAAACAATAGTAATTCTATAGGATAAATCGAAAGTGTTAGGTAAACGACTTCAGAAATTTGATATTATTTTATTTTATATTATTTTATATTACTTTATTTTATTTTATTTTTTTTTATTTTGTTTTATTTAATTTAATTAAATTTTATTTTATTTTATATTTTTTATTTATTTTATTTTATTTATTGTATTTTATTTAATTTCTTATTTGATTTTATTTTTTTATTTAATTGAATTTATTTTATTTTGTTATTGTGTTTTATTTAATTTTATTTTCTTTTGTATTATTTTATTTTATTTTGTTTTATTATATTTTATTTATTTAATTTCATTTTATTTCATTTTATTTTATATTATTTTATTTAATTTAATTTCATTTTGGTTTGTTTTATATTTTGTTATTTATTTCATTTTATGTATTCATGAAACGAGCTGAAGGCCAAGAATAATAATTTTTCACTTTTTGAATTTTTATGAAAATTATTATGGTTTTTATTTATTAATAAACATTATAATTAATTATTAAAAGTTTTTTTTTTTTGATTGAACAGAGTAGTATAGTAGTATTTCATTTTATTTTATTTATTGTATTTTATTTTATTTATTGTATTTTATTTAGTTTTTTATTTAATTTAATTTTTTTATTTAGTTTAATTTAATTTAATTTTGTTAATTGATATTAGAGGAAAAATTACAACGTTATGCACAGCGATGGTATGGGATGACATGTTTCGAAGTGCCCAGCTTCTCATCAGACCCCTTCTCGGACACTGAGATACGAACCCAAGTGTCTGCACCAAAGCCGCTGTTAGAGAACTCTAACAACTAAGCTATGATGCCCTGTAGCGTCACGATGCATTTTTCCTCTAATGTGCCATTTGCTTATTCCTTTTATACATTCTTTGGTACATATATTTTATATGTCAACTCAAGGAAAGTGGAATATTTTTAGGCGCGTTCATAGAACAGTTTTAGATACAGAAGGGCTTTTTTGCATATCAACACTTCCGTGTTATTTGTTATGCACCCGCACTGTACCTGTATCAATTATAGTTATGGTGATTGTTGTTGGAGCAAAGCTCGAATTTTTATGTTTGTTTTGTTAATTGATATTAGAGGAAAAATTACAACGTTATGCACAGCGATGGTATGGGATGACATGTTTCGAAGTGCCCAGCTTCTCATCAGACCCCTTCTCGGACACTGAGATACGAACCCAAGTGTCTGCACCAAAGCCGCTGTTAGAGAACTCTAACAACTAAGCTATGATGCCCTGTAGCGTCACGATGCATTTTTCCTCTAATGTGCCATTTGCTTATTCCTTTTATACATTCTTTGGTACATATATTTTATATGTCAACTCAAGGAAAGTGGAATATTTTTAGGCGCGTTCATAGAACAGTTTTAGATACAGAAGGGCTTTTTTGCATATCAACACTTCCGTGTTATTTGTTATGCACCCGCACTGTACCTGTATCAATTATAGTTATGGTGATTGTTGTTGGAGCAAAGCTCGAATTTTTATGTTTGTTTTGTTAATTGATATTAGAGGAAAAATTACAACGTTATGCGGGTGCATAACAAATAACACGGAAGTGTTGATATGCAAAAAAGCCCTTCTGTATCTAAAACTGTTCTATGAACGCGCCTAAAAATATTCCACTTTCCTTGAGTTGACATATAAAATATATGTACCAAAGAATGTATAAAAGGAATAAGCAAATGGCACATTAGAGGAAAAATGCATCGTGACGCTACAGGGCATCATAGCTTAGTTGTTAGAGTTCTCTAACAGCGGCTTTGGTGCAGACACTTGGGTTCGTATCTCAGTGTCCGAGAAGGGGTCTGATGAGAAGCTGGGCACTTCGAAACATGTCATCCCATACCATCGCTGTGCATAACGTTGTAATTTTTCCTCTAATATCAATTAACAAAACAAACATAAAAATTCGAGCTTTGCTCCAACAACAATCACCATAACTATAATTGATACAGGTACAGTGCGGGTGCATAACAAATAACACGGAAGTGTTGATATGCAAAAAAGCCCTTCTGTATCTAAAACTGTTCTATGAACGCGCCTAAAAATATTCCACTTTCCTTGAGTTGACATATAAAATATATGTACCAAAGAATGTATAAAAGGAATAAGCAAATGGCACATTAGAGGAAAAATGCATCGTGACGCTACAGGGCATCATAGCTTAGTTGTTAGAGTTCTCTAACAGTGGCTTTGGTGCAGACACTTGGGTTCGTATCTCAGTGTCCGAGAAGGGGTCTGATGAGAAGCTGGGCACTTCGAAACATGTCATCCCATACCATCGCTGTGCATAACGTTGTAATTTTTCCTCTAATATCAATTAACAAAACAAACATAAAAATTCGAGCTTTGCTCCAACAACAATCACCATAACTTTAATTTAATTTTATTTTGGTTATTGGAATTTAATTGATTTGATTTTGTTTCAATTTATATTATTTTATTTTATTTTGTTTTATAGTTTTTATTTTCACTTGTTTTATTTTAATTTATTTTGTTTTATTTTCTTTTATTCTGTTTTGTTTTATTCATTTTATTTTATTTTGTTTTATAGTTTTTATTTTTATTTTCATTTGTTTTATTTTATTTTATTTTATTTTATTTTGTTTTATTTTATTTTATTTTATTTTATTTTATTTTATTTTATTTTATTTGATTTTATTTTATTTTATTTTATTTTATTTTATTTTATTTTATTTTATTTTATTTTATTTTATTTTATTTTAGCTTATATTTTTTATTTTCATTTGTTTTGTTTTATTTTATTTTGTTTTATTATATTTTATTTTATTTGATTCTGTTTTATCTTATTTCTTTTTATTTTATTTTGTTTTATTTTATTTTATTTTGTTTTATTTTATTTTACTTTATTTTATTTTATATAATTTTATTTTATTTTAATTCATTTTATTTTATTTTATTCTGTTCTTTTATTTCTTTTTATGTTATTTTACTTTATTTTTTTTTTACTTTGTTTTATTTTCTTTTATTTTATTTTATTTTATTTTGTTTTATTTTGGCTTATATTTTTTATTTTCATTTGTTTTGTTTTATTTTATTTTGTTTTATTATATTTTATTTTATTTGATTCTGTTTTATCTTATTTCTTTTTATTTTATTTTATTTTATTTTGTTTTATTTTATTTTATTTTGTTTTTTTGTATTTTATTTTATTTTATTGTATTTTATTTTATTTTGTTTTATGTTATTTTATTTTATTTTATTTTATTTTATTTTATTTTATCTTATTTTATTTTATTTTATTTTGGTTTATATTTTTTATTTTCATTTGTTTTGTTTTATTTTATTTTGTTTTATTATATTTTATTTTATTTGATTCTGTTTTATCTTATTTCTTTTTATTTTATTTTATTTTATTTTATTTTGTTTTATTTTATTTTATTTTATATAATTTTATTGTATTTTAATTCATTTTATTTTATTTTATTCTGTTCTTTTTTTTCTTTTGATTTTATTTTACTTTATTTTTTTTACTTTGTTTTATTTTGTTTTATTTTATTTTATTTTATTTTATTTTATTTTATTTTATTTTATTTTATTTTATTTTATTTTGTTTTATTTTGGCTTATATTTTTTATTTTCATTTGTTTTGTTTTATTTTATTTTGTTTTATTATATTTTATTTTATTTGATTCTGTTTTATCTTATTTCTTTTTATTTTATTTTATTTTATTTTATTTTGTTTTGTTGTATTTTTATTTATTTTATTGTATTTTATTTTATTTTGTTTTATTTTATTTTATTTTATTTTATTTTATTTTATTTTATTTTATTTTATTTTATTTTATCTTATTTTATTTTATTTTATTTTATTTTATTTTATTTAATTTATTATAGTAAAATTTTATTTTATTTTATTCTATTTTGTTACATTTTTGTATGAATTAAATTTTTTTTTATTTTATGCTAGTTTTTTATTACTTTTTACATATTTTGTAAATTTTATCGTAAGCCTTTGTCTAATAGGTGCCACTGGAGTAAGAAGGATTTGCGTAAAGAATGGGAGATAGCGTGGCAGCGCCAGAGAGTTTGCTTGCTAACTCAAACTTAATGTCAAAGCTCTATGTCTGCGAAGATCACTGGAGTGATTTGATTTCGTCCAAACACCTGTCACTTTTTGGTTCATTTCGTGGGTTATAAATAAATTATGGGAAAATAAATGGAAATGCATTTAGAAATAGATGAAGTGATTCTACCGACAACATATTACAGAAAAATCCATTAATATGATTTATTTTTTGTGTTTGTGGTTCCGTTCGTAGTTTAAGTGTTAATGAATTTTAAATAAGTTGTATGCGCTAAGGGAAATTAAAACGCGTGTTTATATTGCGGTGACCAAACCATTGGGAGTCGCTTTCAAACCAAATAAGCAATGCATAGCTACTACTAGGTACATTAGGGTGCGTTTAAAAAATGTTTTTCACATAGCATGGTTGGTAGAATTTTTACTTAATAATAAAGTAGAAGAAGGAAGAAAAAATTAAAGAAATACAAAAAAAAAAATTGTCTACTCAACAGTTGACCTAGGGGATACTTTCAAATCAATAAATAATAGTTCTAACGCAAAGTTTTTGTTACTATAAAACGTTAAAACCATCCAAAAATTGTCGGATATGAATTTGTAATCCTCTTTCAAACTAAGATAGAAGAAGATGCATTAAACTTTTTAATGTCATGCTTAAATTACAAATATTAAACTTGCATTGGCTGTCAAGCGGACACTTACAGATTCTAGAACACCTTGTCATACATTTTTTTCCTTTTTTGTACGACCCCTTCGAGCCATATTTTTTTTTGATTGCCACAACTGTCCGTTCTATTGCACCGGAATGACTCGCATTTTTTCCCTGAAAGTATTAATTAACCTTTTTTTTATAAAACTTTTTTTATAAAAAATTTTACCGGCATCCTAAGCAAAAAAAAATTTTCAACCCACCCTAATGTACCTATATTCGTCAAACATATGTCTGCATTTGCATTTTACATGAGCAAAGCCACAAACTGACATAAATGTACGGAAGGATGTATATGCGTAGCATTTTATGCACATGTGCCCATCTCTTACCATTTATTTGCTTTTACTCAAAAGATACCTATGCTTGCTGTTGTTGTTAACTGACATGAAAGTGAAATTTCTGTAGGCCTATCTTGATTGCTGGTGCAACCCATGACAGACACGTGTGGGTTTGAAAAGAATTTGCTAGAAGAGTTATCCAGACATACAGGTATGCTCTAAGGGCCCGCATCAAAATAGCAACAAAAACAGCTTTGTGTCGCCGTTTCTTGACGCTCAGCATGCCTATTTGACATTTCGACTAGAATTTGTAAAATTTTAATGTTATAAATTGACCAAAGCAATGTGAAAAGTTCATTCTATTAAGCTTATGCGCCTAGTATGGAGCAGCGGTGGCCCACTTGTGCCCGCATAGTGTTTAATTACACTTTGTATGATCTGAAATTTTGATGGAGGGGGGATATCACGTTGAATTGTGCGTGTTCCCCCAAGCGAGTTTGTTATTTGGGATGGGCTGAAGTTGGTAGTTTGTAGCGACGATAAGCTTTTGACGTCGTCTAGCTCACCTGTCGTGCGTTATGCAGTCACTCATGTCCGTTTCCTATGACAAATTATACAAACAATTAAATTGTTTTGTCTCTAAGATTATATATTGCGGTGGAGCGAATGGAGTGGGGCTGGCGAATAAATTGGTCTTTACATAGCAGTGGTACGTAGACAAGCCCTAATCACATGGAAGCAACATAAAGGTTCTACATGAATTCTAAACCTATTTGAGTCATGGTGTTCTCACAAGAGCAAATCAACTAGCCATTAAATTTAATTCCGGCTCAGCTTTGATTTCTAAACTGGAATTGGCAGCTATTTTAAGCAGAGCATGCTGTAAACCGGCTGAAAGCAGTTCCCAATGGCACAAGAAAAAAAGAAAGAGTTCATATACATTCATATTTGCGCCTTCATAGGGTTGAAGGGCTAAGAATATACCCGAGTCAATATATACCTGTCTTATTGCATGACTAAATTCGTTAAGTCGAAGGTATAACAGTTTTGAAATATTTTTTGGGACCCACAAATGGTAGAAATCCAAGCAGGGGGGCATGCGGTGTGTCTCGAACTGACACAAACTCTATTTTTAACTGTTCAACTAAGCAGACTCTTCCAAAACTAATTTCACTTTGGTCCAAGATTATCGAAATTGCTAGTTCAATATTGACTAAAGTAAAAATCTACGCTTTCATTTTATACCCAGTTAATTCAAAAACGCATGGAAAAATACACCACACAACCGTTACACTCTACATTGGCACTAGAGGCAATCTTTTGCAGTCGAGTTGTAAAAAAAATCTTTGTTCAATACTCAATTGTATGTTGAACAACAACACTAACTCTTGCAATTAAGAAATTATTTAAGAGATGTAAGTGGGTAAATTCCTTAATTGTGAGCAGTAAGTCTTGTTATCTGAAAAAAGACTTCAAAAAACCATATGCTTATTATGTAAAACACCGCTACGCAATTTTTTACCTTTGAACCAAACAATAATGTTATATAAGAGCGTTTATTCATTTTCGTATTGGCTACAAAAGCGAATTGTTATGTTAACTTATTAATTGAATGTCAGTGACATCGACGTAAAGTGTACCGGCATTTTATATAATTAGTACATCAATGTGGACAAAGCCACATACATTACCTGCACCAAACAAATGAGTGGACACCATTTGTTGTAAAAGAATGCGTGGTGCTTTGAATTCAGTTGCGCTTACTAGCGATGTACTAAGGAAAATCAAATTTAATTTTGCAACGCGATTATAAAAGATTACGATTATTGTTAAATGTGAATATTTTCTGATGTCTGATTTGATTTGTTTGCGCGTAACATTGCTTTTGCTCGCTTATGCTGGTACCAAATAATAATTTCTCTGTCATATCAGCCAATGTGGCCATTATGTGGACGAGACATGCTGGTGGTCAACAGTCAAACGTGCACAACAACAAGAAGCTATATGAGGACAATATTAGCATGCACCCACACAATATGTACGTAGACTAAACTGACATTATAAACATTCCATTCGCGTGCCATCAGCCATGCAACATAAAGCTCCACTATACACCTTCAAAGATTTAGTGATATTGTGTAATGCATCAACGATATACGCGTTTAGTACGGGTTTCGAAGCGTACTAAAAGCACAATTGGATACCGCACCCTGCAGTAAAAAATTATGAATTGCGAAAATGCGGTTACTGGAATACTCAAAAATAAACAACATCTAATTAGACCATAAGTCATCCCAAACTCGATTACCACTTTTATTCGTAATTAAATTAAAATGTCAATGTGGCAGCACAAATTCCCATGACAACAATCAGCTGTTTAATGAAAACAAATTTTAGACGAAATCGTAAAAATGCACAGCCCTTCCAGTTTGTGAAAATTGTGGTTTTGCTATGAAAAAGTAAGTATTTATAGTTTAAAAATGTTTAAAAAAAAGGTGGAAGTGAATACCAGCGTAGATTACTAAAACCCATAAACAATTGAATGCAGATGGGCTAAGCAGTTTGATTGATACAACACATGCAGTAGCAGAGCCAGTGGCAGCGCTGTTTGATGCTGCGGCGGCCTATTTTCTCCGTAACCATGCATTTTGTTAGATATTTTGAGAAGTCCCTAAATTTATTTGAACTGTTTTCCTTGGTGACATATGTATATAAAGTTATTATGTTATTATATTTAAAAAAAAGGCACATTAAGTGAATTAGCTGAGACTTGTCTTAACATTTTTTCTTCTACTTCATTGTGGAAAGCTGTACAGAAGGCATGCTAAATAAAAAAGGAAGATAAATCAAAATATCAACAACTTTTAAAGCAAATAACTGTACAAGTAATATTGTAAAGGTAATTTTTTAGTCAAAGAAAATTGATGAGAAAAAAATTTCGTTTGTTTGGTCTATGAAAAACTCGAATAAAAAGAGAAAGTGCCCACAAAGCTATAAGCAATAAAACAAAAGAATTGATTTAGTTATTTACATAAATATATTAAATTTTTTTTTTTTGGATATGTTATAACAACTATCGTTACTAAATTAATTAATAAGTACATAATAAAAATACAATTTTAACTTAAATGAACAGGAATTACTTTATTAATAACTAGCTGAAAACCCGGCATCGCTCGGCTTGTGAATAGTTCATACATTCCAGTGATCCTTAATCAGGCTGTCCATCTCTCTCATCCATTTTTCATGCATCTCAAATTGCGTCACAAGCGTATCGGGTCACACTCATACTTCATCTCATGTTCATCTACATACTTCCATCTATCTTAACCTAAGTTTTTATCCTCACCTCAATCTTTGTTATGATAAGATTTGACAAATAATTTCTCAATTTTTCCTTCATACTTAAAAAATCTGTGCAGTTCGGCAAATAAGCGATTAAGTCTATTCAAGAAAATAGAAAAGACTTCTATCGTCCTTGTAATTTTTTTTGTTTTATCAACTTTCCAAAAAAAACATGCTTGTCCAACTTATTAAGCAGTTATGTTATTAAAAATCGCCACAAAACATATCGAAATATTTTTCTTAGATAGATACCCGTTTATATAGCCTTCCCCATCTAAATTTTCTGTGTCCAACCTCGTTCTCATATTTATATAGTTGCTTTTCCGAAATACTTCCTCCTGTCCATCTATTTTATTATAGTAAGGATATGTGGATGGATAGATAAATTCAAAAAATTTAATTTGTCAATTTTTGGTACTCCACTGTATCTATGCTCGGTATTGATTTAAGTTAGCTGAAATTGACAAAAAAGCGAATAAACAGTTTTCAGAGGCACGCTTTTTGATATTTGCTTCGAGAAACTAAGTCCATTTGCTTCATATAAATCTATTCGGAAGAAAAATTTTCTGCAGGTTTAAATAAGTATATATTTTTTCTTTATCATGCGACCCTAAGCTAACGACGGTCGAGTAGTGAAAGTCTAATGAAAATACATTTTTTAGTTTCCAAGATCTTTTGGTTCAAATAGACAAACAAATGAATAGACAGACAAGAATTCTAAAGGAGGTTCAATGTGTTGACAAACAAACTAGCTACTAGCTAGTTTAGATGTACTCAAAAGATAGCCCTTGGTCATGTTGTTGTTGAAAGGCTGTTAAAAGTTGGCTGTAATTTTATGTTAGATTCGGTTCCTGCAGGGGCGGTAGACACATACACAAACACACACCAACTTACCAAGTTTAGATGAATTTGTAAATTACAATGACGAAATGCGTGCAAATTTGTGTGGATTGATGTCGAGACAAACGTGACTAAACCAGCAAGGAGTAAGAGTGCTAAAGAGATATGGCATGAACTGGTGCAAATGTACCACTCGCTAGATATTCTGCCAAAATGGCATGCAACAAATTTTGATTGTGATTGTATGTGATTGTTTAATGTTAATAGCAACAAAATCCAATTGAATTGGCATGTCAAGTGTGCGTGTATGACATGCATGTATGTACCATGTGCGTGTGTTTTGTTAATGTGTTGATATGCGAATAAATATGTGATTTGATAAGTCTGCATTTACATTTGCCATTCACTGCATTTTGTCTAGTGTTTAACATATCGATGTATGAGCGCGTTAATGTGTGTGTGTGTGTGTTGTTGGTTTTGTTGATTTTGCTCGTTTTGTGCAAATTTTAAGCAAATATTGAATTTAATCTTAATTGAGTACAAATTCTCAATTACAGACACTACGCATTGCAAATGAGCAGAGTATGCGGTAATAAGTTGATATATAAATTTCCAATTCGAAAACTAAAATTGATGCCCAGACGTCAAGTCAAATAAAGAAGCTACATTTTAGGAGCATTTGAACTGTGCCATAGAGATCTGCAAGACAATGACTGCTTAAAACATCTATGACCGAGTGAATTTGTTCTAAGTGTATAAAGAACCTAGGTTAGGTTAATCTAGGTTTCACGGGATCTGCTGAAACACCAGGAATCAGCCCGACACTTAAACCGCTTAAAACGGACTCATTGCGATACCCTATACCATCTCTAGCCCTTTGTATGCCTATGGCAGAAGGTCGAACCACATCGTGGAGTTAATTAATTTTGCTAAGGCCTTTATTTCTATTATTTTTACCTCAGTGAGGTCATAGATAAAGGGTTCCCCTAGAGCAGCCAACCGTCTTCTACTGAGTGCTGGACATTGACAAAGCAGATCCTTGACGCTCTCTTCCTCTTCAGGACATCTGGAGCTGCGACAGCAATTTTAAGACATAAACCTATTCAATCGCCGTGAGTGCCTATTAAACAGTGCCCGGTTAGAATCCTTCTCTCTCTATCTCTATGGCGCGATATACAACAGGTATATCATCAGAAACCTCCTAAGAGATTTTTGAGCCAAGCTTCTCTTCCAATTTGTGGTGTGCCGATTTGAATTTTCCCTACAAATTTGTGGGACCTACAGTTTTTTGCCGACTCCGAACGGCATCTACAAAGGAGACGAATTTTTGCTGAGAAGTCTGTCATGGCAGAAATACACTCGGAGAGTTTGCCAAACCACTGCCGAGGGGCGACCCCGTTTTGAAAAACTTTTTTCAAATCACTTTTGATGTTACCTGTACCAGGGCTCGAACCATGGACCTTCGGTGTGGTAGGCCGGCAACACTACCTTCACACCACGGCGGCCGCCTTATCAGGGATAAAATGCCGTATTTGTGTAGTGATAAAGAACCTAGAACTGCTCTCATTTTTGCTGGACGGGATTAGCTTAGTCACCGTGCGAGTGGGTTTATGTGCCCATATGGATCTGGTTTGCTCAGTAAAGGTCCACCAAGCTGGTTCTTTATGTAGAAGAAAGGAGGCTGTACGCCACACTCGCCTTTAGGAACGGTGACCCGTATGATATTTGTTGTCTATAGAGGGGCTAGCTTAATTTGTCAAAGGATTTTGAGGCCACCAGAGAACTTGGGCGAATTTTACTAAAGTTGGCTAAGTTAAAATTTTGAATAAATAGCTACGATCCAATCGAAAAATTTCTAAAAAAAAAACAACTAAGAATAAAATAGAAGAGAAGTGCACTTAATTTTTCTAGTTTTCACTTAACTTTTATTAGCACTGGCAACTATTGCTTTTCCAACGCTGCCGACAGAGTTTTAGCGATTATTGTGCGGATTAGGATTTTTAGAATTCAAGCAACTTAAAAATAAATGCAACTGCATGATCTATCAGGACACAGTAGGTACAAATTCAAACAAATTTTGGAATGCAAGAATTTTAGTAAAAAAAAGAATTTTTTGGTTTTGCCATTATTCAGGTGTTCGAATCGAATTGCACTCCCTTTAGTTTGAAATGTTTATTCTCTAAATTAAAATAATTTAAAATTGAAGTGTCACTCACAAGCACCTACTTACTTACATACGCGCCAAAACTGCTGCAATCACACACAACTCTTCCCACTCTTAGCCACCAGCATTTCAACCCATGCATTGCTGCTCCCCACCACATCTTACTTTATTTCAACCATGCAAGGAGCAGCACAACGCATCACAGGAAGGCTCACTTACAGATTGAAGCAGTCCAGTCAATCCTACTTTCGTTTAAATACACACACAAACTCACCTGTGCTTTTAGTGTGTTTTTGTGTATGTGTTTATGTTGGTGCACTTGATGTGTACATATGGAAATCCAATTTTCCGGTGATTGATCTCATACATATGGAGACCATGGCCACACATCAAGTTCGTGGTTTGTCATTGGGGTTTCAAGCGTCACATAATTACATACATACCTACATATGCATAAATTTATACCTTTTTATATGTATGTATGTATGTATGCGTGTGTGGGCGAATGCATGCCTCAATGATTGCATCAAACCAAATAACCAAAACACACAAATACTGACTCATAGTGAAAATAGCAAAAATTTTGTACAAACATTGGGTTGTAAGTATTATGAATGTGTGTGTGTGCGTGCACTTGTGTGTGTACTGCAAATATGAGTTTACTTTTGGTCAGTGCAATAATTGCTCATATGGCATACATACATATTTACAAATAATGTTGCATCTAAGCATAATATTTGTATTTACTTGCTACGGTATTTGTTATTTGCTTTCATTACTACCACTACATTGATAGTTGTTTATTGTGCATTGACTAAGGCATCTGTATGACACTGCAACATTGGAGTGTGGAGTTTGGGGAAGACATCGTCATTGAATATATTGCAATTACTCATACCACTTGTTGCATTTAGGGAGTACAAATAATGAACGACACACAAAAGGAGTTTAGGAGTGCGCAAAGTAAATAGCGTTTAGAATTGTCTGTGTTTCTTTATTTGATTTTTGATTTTCGTTTTAATTTTAATTTTAACACTTGCTGGGTCAGTAAACAATGAAGATACATTTTCAGTTATTTCAGACAAACAAGACTGGGTGGGATTTTTTTTATCACTAAATTTTGATGCATAAATGATGAAACGTCCACTATTACTGTCTTCTCCATATACAGATAGCTCCTTCGATAGCTAACACCAATCCGGAAGTTTCTAAGTCCCACATTATGTAACAAATAGAAAAAAAAAAACAGGTAAGGAAAGGGCTGTCTTCGACTGTGCCGAAGACTTTACACCTTTCATGAATACGCATCATGGTTTTAAGTATTCGATCCTTAATCACGAATACCACAAACTCTGCAAAACTGATAATTTAAAGATATGTACATTAGGGCGGGTCGATTTAAAAATCGCTCATTGCTCTGTTAAAATCGTAGTCTAGGGATCAAAATAAGAAACTTTGCCGAAGGAACCATACCTCTAAAACGAATTCTGATGTCCCCCAATTTGGGTCGAACTTTTGGGTAGGGGCAAATTTTGAAAAATCCCACTTTGACCCTTTAGAGTTCTCCAATCGAGTCCAAATGTATGACCGACTCCCACTAACTTTGGAGGCCCAACCCACCGATGCCAATGGCACACTCCCTAGAACCCCCCTGGGGCTTCACCATACAAACATTTCAAAAAATCGCCGGTTTTTCACTTTACAGGAAAAAATCAGCGAAATGCCTATGTTTTTTTTTTATTTTTATTTATTTATTTATAATAATATTTATTATTTATTTATAATAATATCTTACCGTTAGGTTTATTTATTGGTATAAATTTTCCCGTTACACCTTGTCTGCATTTTTTAACTTTTGGGAGCTTACAAAAGATTTAGTTATGGAGCTGCCTTTTAATAGAAACTTAGCTCTAATTCGAGAAAATTAAATAAAGAGGATAAATTCGTCCTCCTGATTTCTTTCCGGTTAAAAAGGGTTAAAATCAATTTTTTTTAATTTGGTACACTGGATGAAAGTGGTCCCTAAGTGCGGATTCCTCCAACACGAAAAAAGTGTTTCCTGAACAAAAAAAAATAAGCTATGAATATTAAAGAATCCGATTGGTTGACTGCTTATTAAGTTGTCAGGAAGCGGCAATCGATATGCCAAGGAAGTAAAATTCTTTAAATTCTTTTGTGTTATACTTCAAGTCAAGTGAACGAAACAAATTTCTCGAGGAAAAGAAAGTTGCTATCTACATATTGCATAGAAATTCTAAAAAACAAATGTAAGCACCCACTTACCCAATGTGAAGTGGAAACATGCGGTGATGCTTTTGTGTCGGCGGCTAAACTTGGTCTATGGAAGTCTCTACTGAAATGACAAAATTTGAGACAACGCTTTTCGATGTCATTGAATATTTGATGAAAAAACAAATCGAATTTCAAAGCATCAACAACAACAAGCAAATGTAAATTCAATTTCCCTTTGAAAAGAAAGTTTAGTATTTCCTGAAAAAACAAAAAAGGGCGTAAAATAATTTGGCATTCAACAGCGAAGGTGCAACAAATCATCTAAAGTGCCAAGAAAAAGAGAAATCGTAAAAAATGCTGAAGGCTGAATAAACAAGTAGACAGACTTGCGAAAGTCAAAACTTCACGACGCTAGACACTAATCAAATTCCGCGTTGTTGTTGTGCTGTGTTTAGAAAGAAATAAACAACAACGTGAACATGAAAGGTGTGTGGTAGAGATAGAAAAATATCGATAATAATGACTATCGTTACATACCGACAACATTGATCGACACTATCGGTGTAATCATAATAACTAAAGCTTTTTACGTGAAGTGTTGGTAGCATATCATCACCGAACACTACTCATTTTGTCAAATATTTATAACAAAAGTTCTGTCAGAGAAAAAATAAAAAATTTTTTTTTTCAAAAGTTATATTTCAAAATTTCAGTTTATTTTTATTTTTCTGCTGTTTTGTAAAGTAAATTTTTTTTAATATTTCGAAAACTACTGTAGTTACAACAATAAACTTTGACACTTTCAAAGAGGGCACTTAGTGGTATAAAAAACTATTTCGAAAAAAAATTGTTTACTTCTAATTTTAGAAAATTTTAAATTTTTTAAAATTTGAAAAAACTACAGTTTGCTATTAAATTTTGGATTGAAATTTTTCCGTATTATAGCTCTGATATATGTATCTAAAGATATCCCGAAATTTTTGGAAGGATATTTTTTATATATTTTTTTTTTTAAATATGATTTTTTAATTTTTTCCCAATTGTTTTTTTCTTAATTTTTTTAACTTTCAAGTCTAGTTCAATTCGTTAAACGTTAAATTACACAAATTTTGACCACTCCTAAATTTGTTTCGTGGTAGTGGAATGTGAATGTGGAATGTGTATAAACAATACTATGCTTAAGTTTTTTTTTTTTACATTTTAGCTTTTACATTCCACCACCACCATAAAAATTTTTCAGTGATCAAAATTTAGTTATTTTGTGTTTAACTAATTGCACTTGATTAGAAAGTTAAAAAAATTACAAAAAAAAATGTTTGGAAAAAATTAAACAAAATTTTTTTTTAACCAAAAAAAACACCCTTCAGAAAATTTAAGGACATCTTTAGATATATCAGAGGTTTTTCATGTAAGCACCCCCTTTAAAATCGCCTAAGCTTTTTTTAAATACAGCAGTTTCTAAAAAATTTAAAAAATTTATTTCACAAAACAAGAAAAAAGAAAAAAAAAAAATAAATGGATTATGATCAAAAGAAACTCTTCAACACATTTTTTTCAAATCGGAAGAGATAGAATCCAACTAAATGACGATATGACACCAAAAAACCAATTTTCAGAGATCACTCGGGTAGGTACTTAGAGTAGAATTTCACTCATTAGTGTTCGCTACTATTGATAATAACAAAACATCGAAAGCAGCATCCATACATCGAAACCATCAATATAACGATAGTTTTCCACCACAAGTATGTGTCGCAATAAGATACCTGTAAGCTATTTGATATGCGCGACCAAAGTGCTGCGAAGAACAGACGATAGTAAAGCCAACAACGTGCAGGGATTGAGTAAAGTCGAAAAATAGAGGAACAGCAGTTAGTATGCACGAAACATAACCAATTTCTACCAACTCATCTCCCGCAACAGTAGCAGTAACGAAAAAGGATATTTTGTTTTTCGGTCCATCACTTCATTTTGCTCATAGTTGTCGTTGCCATTTCTCATGCGCGGCAATTGACTATGTCTGCGAATTTTATCTTCAAAGGTAAGGATATAATACAAGGTCCCATTTGAATATGAAATTTCTCTTTTGTTTTCCTATTCTACTTCACGAACTCTCTGGCAGATATGTCGTTTAAGTGCGCTTAAAATAAATTTGAACTCATGTATGTCAGCTTCGAAATTAGACAGTGAAGCTGAAGATTTAGACAAAGTCAAACTATTTCTTGTTAAGTGCCGCTGCTGCTGAGATAGCACTAAAATGTTTAGAACCTGCTCAAACTCGAAACCTGTCGTTTATACATAGACTTCCTTTGTTTGCTTGTTTCCAGAAAAAATCAACATTTGAAAGAGAAATACCAATGTCTTGATGTAGTCCGGCAAGCAAGGACCATAACCGTAGCAAACCCTGTAAGTAAAACAATTCCTCCTCCAGTATTCATATTAAACCAATATTCAGTCAGTTCAATATTTTTGGTCAACGATCTGCTTATTCGTTGATACTGAGAAATGTTGCCAACTGCCGCATTAACTTTTCGACTTAACAATTTCTCGGTACATCCTAATGTAGTTTTTTCCCATGAGTTCCAACAAGTCGATGAAATGTTTGTCATAGTCTTTGTAGGCGATGCCCATTCGCTGTTTCCTATGCTCTGCTTCTTAGAGGTGATATGAAAAGCCAATTTTATTGGTAGCCATACAGACGAGCATTTGGTATTCAGACGAAGATTTTAGGCAACACCTAAGCGATTGAGAGTGCAAAAGAAAATGTTGTAAAAAAAATGATAGAGAGTTATGATTATGACCAAGGCTAAAGAAATATCGGTAAGCTTTGAATGAAGTGTAAATCTAACAGACCAGCCATGTAGGAAATCGTAGAATGACCTTTAAAATAGTTTCTCTGACTTTGTGAAGAAAGTAAGAACTGGTCAGATATATGTACTAAGCGATTTCGTCTAAGTTTTTGTTATAAATGGAAACATGTCTATGTCCTATTGTTTTTCCAACTTACAGTCAGGAAGGTATAGTAGTCTATGACTCTTCTCCCATGTAGACTTAATTGAGTGAGATGTCAGCCCCGAATTTAAACTGAGCCAAGTAGTCATTACACTTGTGCCTATTAGAGTGACCAAGAGATCCAGAAACTAGTTATAGTTATTTTCTTAGAAGATATTAGCATAGCTCAGCCGACACATGAACTCATCAATCAACACCTTCTAATAAAACAAACGAAAAAGAAGCCGTTTCGAAAGCTTTGGACCAAAAGAAGGGTATAGTTAGATGAGTTTTTAAGGCTGGATAGAAAATTCACTCATTGGTATGGCAAAGAATCGTACTTTGTGCTAAAGGCCACAGACTCTGAGACGCTCTATAGGACAGCAAAAGATTCCAGCCACTACGAGTATTAGCCTCGCTAATCCAGTACTAAGAGATAAGACCTCTTATAAGTTTTAGGGAGTCAAGGAACTGATCCGCTTCTGCGTCATCAAGAAACGATCCACGGCGGGCCAACTCAACTACAACGCGCCGGCACTGATATTAAATAAACGTCATGTCGACTGTTCAGGTTCATGATCCGCTCTCTGCATTAATCATTATTTAACGTTGCTGACCCGAGCGCCACAAGAGCCATTTGATTGTAGTTTGTTTTCCTATTACCGACTCCCTGCATGGCTCCTGGATAAGGCCGCTATCGGGAGGGTTGCGAACATTCCTGCTCCTACTGCACAGGCTTTATTATATCCGATTGTTAAAACTGAAATGCCGAGTCAGCTCGCCAACTTTATTGTAGGGAAGAGAATCTAAAATTGGAATTGAAAATTAAAGACTGTCCTGAAACAGAATTATTAAGCATACCCGTATGTGCGTTTTTTTCCAAAGCCTAAGGATAAAATGAAATGCGGTCTCCTTAATAGAGCGTAGATGCCATTACATTTAGAGCCTTTGTAGGGTATGATCTAATTTCCCAGACCAAAATTTACACTGAGTGTCTTGAGTCTTTCTAGGTAAGCCGCACACTTCCATTGTGAAACTGCTTGACTCCTTATACAAGTTTCCGACAAGCTCTTGCTCGCATTTACATTATTTCCTTTTCTTTTACTTTCTCTTACCTGAAGCAATACGGATCCATTGCATCACTACCGCAACTGCGGTTCCCTTCATCATGATGTGTTTGGGTTTTGTGGCTGACACAAGCTTTTACAGACATATAAATATATTCAACGCAACTCACACACACAAAGAAGACCCTGTATAGCACATGCAAATACTTACAGCGAGTCATCGATATGCCAAAGTCCATCAGCTAATAGTTTGCCTTGCCTGACTTTGGTTGCCACAAGTGTGCGCGTACGAAGCAAAAAATAAACGAAAAAATATTGACCAGTTAGGTAACCCTGGGTGTTGAGAGCAGCGTCCTTTTTAGCTTCGTTGTCGCTGGAGCCCAAGTCAAGTTTATGAAGAGCTTAAGGTGCAAAGTTTGCAGACGTCTCAATTGGAGTTTACATTATTTAACAGTGGAGTCGAACCAATTGCAATGCAACATATTTCATTTGGGCTATTAAACATACACACACATAAAAGCCCTTACAACTACAACAAGTTGCCAGCTCAAAATTCGTTTATATTTGTTGGTATGTGTATAAACTTTGAACTCGAATCGCTGCCATAAATTGCTCGATACAGTATTTAAACCGTTACAAAGTTGCAATTTTGCAAAATAATTTTCGATGCAGTAGAAATAGCAAGAAGAAGAAAGCAACGGCTTACTGGTAATAGAAGAAAAGCAATAGCAACAACAGCATTTGTGTTTTTCAAATTGCACACAAATTGTTAGTAATTGCTTGTATGTTAATGCAGTGTGTGAAGTGCTCTTGCACTCAAACCAATTAGTTGTAAAGCATTTCTGAACTAGTAGGGTTTCTAAGCGAACTAGTGCATCAACTGTACTTTTTTTATAAGAAAAACTGTTGTTTTTAATTGAATTGACAGACCAAATCGACCACGATTTTCTTTACGACATGAAATACGCAGATGGGGCAAGAATTAAACGTCCACGTAGATGGAGCAACTCTACCTACTGCCAATCACACTCAAATCTTGGGCGTGACGTTTGACAACGCCCGCACCTTCGCTAGTCATGCAGCCGCAATAGCCTTAAACGTACAGAGCTGCAACGAGATCCTCAAGTCACTTACCGGCAGCACTTGGTAGAAAGATAAAGAAACGTTGCTTGCTACATGTAAGACTAACGGCCTAACGATTATTGATTACGCTGCGCCGACATGATGGCCCAACCTTTCTAGCCCCAACTGTAAGAAGTTGAAAGTCTGCCAAAAAACCGCCATCAAAACATCTACGGTATGTTTTCTTATGTCATCTGAGGCCCAGCTTCATTAGGAGTCTAAAATGCTCAATGTTTGTGAGAACCTGGAACTGTTAAGCAGACAGTTTTTACTGATCAGACGCAAACCCAGGCATCCAAACCGTCATCTATTGGCCGATTCTCCCCCTCCTAGAGACATAATAAACATCTCCGTAAACACTAAGAAGAAGTAAGATTCTGCACTACATTACTCTTGCCGTTTGATCTGTGTAACCATACGCGGGCTCTAAATGACCTTCCCACCGAGTCAGTAGACAGATCTCTTAGGCATAAAATTGTGAGCTCCGTAATTGATATCCAACCACCTGAAATAGCTGAGGAGTCCGTAATTACAAGGGAGATTAGAGTCATCGTAGCACAACTTAGTTCTGGTTAAACTCTCACTTATCCAGACCCTACCCCACCATACCAAATACTTGTCCCGCATATGGTTTGTGCCCTCATGATACTAAAAATCTCTTTACATGTTCAATTGAATCTACTCTTCTAACAGCAATATACTCTCGTCCAACCATGTCGTAACTGCTCGTTTGCTTGGGCTTCCGTTAGAAGAGCCTGATGGCGATTCTCTGAGTGATCATGCGAAGCACTGTTAACAACAACAACAGCCAAATTTTGAGCAGTCTGTGCTATTTAGTTTGCGGTTGAAAGACATTTAAAGTCCAAAGGCTCGTACATTTTAACAAAAAATGAAGAAAAATACCGAGAAGAATTTTTTACGTACAAGCAACCATCACCGAAATCAAGGAAAGGGTTAGTAAACACAATAATCATTTTAAAATATAGAAAAGGAATTGTCATTAATAAATATACGGCGAGCTATACAACAGGTATATCATCATAAACCTATAAGAGATTTTTGCGCAGAGTTTCTCTTGCAATTTGTGGTGTGCCGCTTTGAATTTTTTTCTACAAATTGGCGGCACTTACACTTTTTTGCCGACTCCGATGGGCATCTATGAAGAAGATGAATTTTTGCTGAGAAGCCTTTCATGGCAGAAATACACTCCGAGAGTTTGCAAAACCACTGCCGAAGGGAGACCTGGTTTTGAAAACACTATTTCAAACTACTTTGATGTTACCTGTCCCAGGACCCTTTCGGTGTGGTAGGCCGTCAACACTAACGCCACATCACGCCGGCAATAATTTCTAGTTTAAGGATATTGACAAAAAAAATGTATGTAAGTATGGTTTTATAAAGTCAACAAGAATTATAAACCACTATACAGTTATATTGAAACTGTGTTGCGTTCCAGCATTTAGATGGCACTGGATAAATTTTGCTAATAAAACAGTAAGCAAATAGTTATTTAGCCAATTGATACTGCCACAGGCAGGAAGTAAAGTAGAATTGATATACATTTGTTTAAGGGAAGAAAATCTAATACATAAAAGAGGGCGTGGTGCTTAACCGATTTTGTTTACTTTTCTTCGGCACATTCCTTGTAGTAAAGTGTATTTCAAACACAAAATGTGCTCATTACAGTCGTTTTAAATACTTATTAATCACCTCTATCTACAGTTAGGCGTATAACATTAATATGATTTGTAAACTGACCTCATTTGAGTTAAAAAGTTTTCTATTGCAAAATTTCCAATCCTGATCACTCCAGTATTCTCCAATATTTGAAATTTTTGGAGATTCATCTTTTGTGGACTAGTTTGTAAGCGAGAAAATACTAGTTTGTAACCGAGCAAATGCTAGTTGTGGATACGTTTTTGGCCGACTAGTTTGTTGTTTCACTGAAGCGAGTTTACAGTTCATATTTTTTTATTACAGCTAAATGTTGTTGTTATTTTTTAGTTTCTAAATTGTTCTCACTTTTTCTCTTTTTTCCTTGTTTCAGCTTGTTATTGACGTGCTGCTGGTATTGCCACGAATGGTGTAGTGGTAAATTTTGATCGAGTGTTTAGCGTAAATATTGTTCAATGAGTAAAATGTATACATCTGGTTGGTAAATATGTTTTCATGTTATTGTGTGCTTTTGCTTGTTGCTCCTGCTGTTCACTTCGTTTGTGTTGACTTTTTTTGTCGATATTTTGAAGCCAAATATTGTATTTTGTAACAGTTTCAATTATGTTTACTGTGTTGGAAAAGTATGAAAAGTTTTTATTTTTCTTACAAAATGGCAGCAAGGATGCAAAGGAAACTAATTAAAAAGCACTTTTACTGGACAATACTCAATATTATTGAATCCATTAAGAAGGAGAATGATTTTTAGACAGTTTTGGCCTAGCTAGTTTCAGAGTTTGATGGTTTAAAAAGTGAATGAAGTTTTAGCAACACGAATATATCGTGTAGGCTGGCCAACGTGTGCTAAATTTTTACAAGATTTGACATATTCGATTTTAAAGCGCATTAATTTTTGTTTAAAAATCAAAATGGTAATCGGATAGTAATTTTTAGCAACTGTTCTGACCTCGTAAGACTTACAAAAAAAAATGCGCATGATAACTAAGATATCCGGGCTACGAAAAAACCACTTCCAATGAAAATGCCACAAAATTCAAAAACTATGCGGTGCTTTCTCTATTTAGCAAGCAGCGAAAATAATGTCAGCGGCGAATTACTGTTGTTAACACTGTGGATGGAAAATAAGAAGAATTTTAGAAGGTTTTTCGAGACAGAAAATATACAAGGTTCCAAAAATGGGGCATGAATTTGAAAGAATTCATTGCTTTGAGCAATTTCTAAATCTTTTTGATAGTAAATTTCAAATTTTTCAATTAGGGTATTTCCATGTCAAATTGTCAAATTGTTGGAAACGACACCTTCCGATTTGAATTTTTTTAAAGTTATGCAAATTCGATATCTTACTTGCTAAAACTATTTTTATATTCCACTAAGATCAAAAAAACATTTCAGTAATGAAAATTGTGTAGTTTTCCGTTTAACTAATTGAAAAAAAAAATAAAAAATTTTTTTGGAAAAAAATCATACTTAAAAAAAGAACACCCCTGTGAAAATTTCGGGTTATCTTCAGATACGTCAAAGGTATTAAACAAACAAATTTTTGTTCAAAATATAATGACTAGCATTAATTTTGTAGTTGGAATCGAAAATTTTCTAAAATAAGAATTTAAAACTCTTTTTTTTTAGATATTTTTTTTTATGCCTCTAAGTACTCCCTTTGAAAGCATTAAGGTCGTTTTTATATAACTACATTGATCAAACCAGCGTATTGTTAGCTTAATGGTTAGCAATGCGTGCCAAAATTTCTCTGATGGAGAAGCCTAGCAGCTTCCGAAATGGATCTATAAGGAAAGCTATGGCGGTTGTCTCTAAACTTTTTTCTTACTCTATTCAATTAAAAAACTTTTAATAGTTAATTATTTAAATGATTATTAAAAAAAAAAAATAAAAAAAAGAATAAAAACAATAATAATTTTCATAAGAATTCAAAAAGTGAAAAATTATTATTCTTGGCCTTGAGCTTGTTTCATGAATACATTAATTTCCGCAATATTGTTAAAATAACCTTTACAAAATTTAAAAAAACGGGAAAGGTTAAATTTTGAATTTGTGGCTAAGTTAGGACTACCGCAAAATTTCATTTTTAATATTTCCGATGGCACCTCATGGTTCCATCTGCAACTTGTATTTATTTGAACTAGTGTTGCCAAGGTAACGATTAAATTTAGTGGCTTTTATTCTAGAACAGTGGAAAACGTCATTTGACACTTCCACGATTTCTTAGTACTGGGAGTGCTGCTTATTCTAAATAATCGCAAAGTAGCCATTTGTGTTAGAAACTACAGCGCAGAGAGTTTGAATTTCTCCAAAAAAGCTACTTATTCATTAAAGTCATCCCTTTTGTGGCAGTTACGTGATCGTTACACGCATATGCTTCTCATCTCCGACACTATTACTTTGGTGCTAGTTGGTTGATTAGTTATTTTTCTAAACAATCAAATTTATGCGATTATAATTTACTAAAATGTGTTTAATGCTCAAATTAATGTTTTTGATTAATCTATAATTATTATTATCTGAATAACAGATTCATCAAGTTTGGAATTTTCGATGAACTTCGCTGGCTTACACTGAAATATTTTTTTTCTTATACCATATAAAAGGTCTCCCTTTGTCATATATTGTTATTGATAATCACATAGCATGTAGTCAGGGAATTCTAATACGCCGTACACACACGCACATCAAAAGCTTTCGCACTGGCTGCATATCTGCACACCACTACCACTTATCAAATCAGTGCATTTGCGCTTTTGACCACTTCAATATTGTGCATCAATTTATTTAATTACAATTTTCAAGTGCAATACCACACAATTATAGCTACGATTTTATAATTATTATTACTGTTGTTGTAAGTTTTATGCAATCGCATTTGTTAACAAGTGATGCGTGTGATGCATGCCTACATGTTAAAATGTGTGCGTGTGTGTATGTATATTTGTTGTTGTATGCGTGCTTTTGATGTAAATTGTTTAAATGCCACTTGAACATGAACATTTGAAACATTTCGAGTTGATTGATGCAATGACTTGAATTTTGATTTCCAACAATTTAGTGCCGAACGCTTCGACACAGCGTAGATGCATGTGATGTGAGTGTGCTTTCGTGTGTGTGTGTTCATACTATCACCACCAATTATTGTTGCGCGTGCTGACGACATTTAAACGCTACCAATAACTGCTATCAGACCGTTGGATGAGTATTTAAAATCTCGAACAAAACCCAAAGCGTTTCACACAGGCAGGCAGTTGATAGTGCAGCATGTGCCTAGCGGGCTAGTTGAGTGGTGGGGGTTGGGAGTGCGTTTGAGTGTGGCTGCTAGTGCACCACTGACCACTCATTTACCCTAACGAAGTGCATAAAATTTCCAATTAGTGCGCTTTGACTATTGCACTTGTGATGCACTTCATTTTTTGTCTGCAGCATGCAAGCGTACACCATGGCGTATACGTAACCATGCCGTAGGCTGCGTTGCGTCGTTGTTGTATCAATTTGATGACTGCATTTTCACTACAATTGTGCAAAATAATGCAAAATGTATGCTGAATTGTTGGCTAGTAACTCTCAATGCACGTTTTCCTTTTTACACACCCCCACCCCCACTCTCTGTTCTCTATGCTGTTGCAATTTATGCTGCGGTTGACTGCACCACGCCGTCGCTCTGGCCATTGTTTTGTCTGTTGTGGCGTTTGCATGGGCAGCAAATTACTACCAAACAATTTTTAAATAAAATTTTGCTGCATATGACTGTGGTGTTGGAGAAATTAGTTCCAATGCAGTGATTTTCACGCTGTTGCTTTCTGATTTTCTAGGGGCGCCCATATATTTGGATGCTTCATGAGTGCTTGCTTACTACAGTCGTTGCCGAATTTTCGTACTATTGAAGTGGTTTTATCTTCTGAGCATAAAAGCTGTAGTGTAGCACTGCTGCAGATTGCTATGTAACTGTTACTTTATGTTGTCGTTGTTTTTTTTTGTTAGTTGCATCTGCATTTTTATGTAACAACGAAACGTGCTGATTACGCAGTTTCCCTGGCAAATAACCAGAACCGAACTCGTATTTTCAAATTGTTACAATATTCAGTTTCAAACTCAATGCAAGCAAAATATTTAAGGGTGCGATTTCGGTTGAGATGATAACCAGCAAAGTATACTGGCTTGATTTCCGTACAGTAGTCAGAATTTGAATCACAGGCAGCCTTTCCATTCCACGAACAATTCAGCGAAGACAAATTTTATCCCACAAAAAAGTGTTAACCAACAAACTCTACTAACTTCAAAGAGCTCAGAGAAAGTTACTTAATAGAGCACGTGTATACGACTCATTAAAGTCAACATTTTGTATCAAGCTCAGCATTACCTTTTTCGTTGGCGAGAAGAGCCAGCTCTTTAGTATCTGCTGCACATCCATAGAGCTGGCCTATGCAAGTTGACTATATGCCAAGTTTAACTATGGCTACTGCAATAGACAGAGTCTGATTTTTAACTTTATATCTCTCATACCAGATAAGAAATGGAACTAAATTATATCGCTTTTTGCAGCACTCATTATCATCTTTCGTTTGATACCTATATTCTACTAAACACATTTTTGGTCATCTTGCACCACGTATTGGTCGATATCTCCGAAACCAGTCGAGTAATTCGAAGAAGGTATATCTTAGAGGTCTAGTACTGCAGCGGTGAAAGTTCCATTTAATTCCATTAAACAGTTTTTGCGTGATGAGCGACCAAACATACAGACAAACAAACAAAAATTCTAAAAACGGCTTCGGTAGATTCTATTGGCTCAATAATGATCCCTGCTATCAATTTTTCTTGACTATTTGTAATTTATAGACATCGACCTGTTACTATTTCATTATACATATATAGGAAACAGATATACATTATACAGACGGCTGATTTAGCTATCGCTGGCGCAGTTTGCAGGATCTCTCTTCTTGTGGCTTGGACAGAGAATACTTAGTTTCCCATTTTTTTCGATGCACTTTCCAAAATATTTTTCATAGAAGATAATGTATGTGTTTGTTCAACCGTAAATGCTTCCATAACCATTTTTCATTTAGACTATGGCTGCTTTTTTCTCGTTTTAATTTTTGCAGGAGTTCGCCCCATGGCTGTTTTGTCATTTGACGAATTTTTTTATAAAATTTTCATTCTTATTCTAGGTATCGTTTCCCTCTTTAACTCCCGGTAGTTTTCACGCGCTCTTCTCATTGTATTGGATCTCAACTTGACCATCTAGGCAGAATATTTCTGTTGCAACTCCATCTTCATCCTTCTAGGCGTTTTACGAGTTAGCCAATGTTCCATACTTCTTCAGGGCCGAAACGGAGTGTTGTTCATGTCTGAGGGTTTTTTTTTTTATTGATTCTTGATTGGAGTGACAGTTCCAAGCCCATCGCTACAGTCTCTTAAAATGGGAGTACGTTACCTACTCATTTTGTCTTCGACTTAATAGTCTTATACTTTTTCATTGGTCTCCTCAAAAAAACTTGTGGTCATCTGTTAAACCGCTCGAGATTGTGAGCATACGGGTTTATTGGGACTATTATTCTCACTTTGAATATAGTATATAAATGCCCAAAAAATTCTGCCTTAAATTTTGCTAGCCACATAACCGCAAGCATCCTTATTAGCGTCAGCAAAATAAATGAGTGACCTTTAGAAAAACTAACAAAGACAATGCATGTCATACATACACATATCCTTACCCACACACATATATATGAACATAAATCCCAAATTATATGAAAGCTAATGGAAGTGGAAAGCATAGCATTTCAATATGTACGAGAGCGCTGACGCCCATACAATTTTTGTCAACCGTTTGCTAGCGAATAGGCAAAAACAATAGGCAAAACAAACAACATTTGATGGGCCTACCCAACACCGCCTTGCTCCTTCGGTTGATCTTGTGTGCTTGTCATGTTGGCCTTTAGCTAATTAATTAATTGTGTGTCCGACATTGTTGACCAGCAACTAATTTTGATATTTACGAGCCCAGCAGCAGGATAGACCAAAGAAAATGTATACTTTTTTTATGTAGTCGCATAGTTTCATGTGTATAAGTTATGTGTGTATAAGTTTATGTTGCTTTTGCCACAACTTTAGGATGTTTATTGTGGCGTTCAACGTAATGATGCCTACAACAACTATTACATACAATGACCTCTTGTTGATTTTTCGCACTAAATTTGCTACAGCTGACCGTCATTAATATTCTATGTATTGGTGGTGTATGCGCCTTTTGATATGCAACATGAATATTTATTTGGTTTGCTTTTTTATAATTTGATGTGACTGTTGCTGGTGTATGACATTACTGTCGTTACGGTTGGTATGCGTTTACACTTCTTACGCTTGAAAGAACATACAGGCCTAATGCAAAAACAGATATATGTATTAGTCTATATGTTAGTACCCTACCAACCATGGCTAGCCGTGATGAAACTCGGATTCCAGAAATTCACGAATTTTTACTAACACCAACGCATATTTTTGGAATTTGTATGGAAAACAAAAAGTGCCAAAAGTATGCACTCACACCTACACGGAAAAACATTTTCAACATGGTTAAAAAGTGAACCTCGCCGAAGTAAATTGCTCACTTTTTTTATCCAGTTGTTTGGTAAGCGCGACTAACTGTTTATCCAGATTTTCATCCATTGCTGGTTAGCAGGGTATATGTAAATACATTTAATAATTTACATGGCTGTTATTATTGTATATAAGACTGTGGCAAAAAAAAAATGTTTGTTTTGGAATGAAAAAAAAGAATACTGTAAAAGCTTTACACCCTAATATCTCTGTTTAGAAGTCAATAATTGCTAGTTTAGATTTTTTAAGACTTTTCTTGCTTTAAAACCGTCTAATCATTGAAGTAAAAAATTATGCTGTATATAGTTTTGTAGAAAATTTAATACCCCACAAACAAGCTTTGAGTGAACATTTTCTTCAGTTGGGCCGTTCAAGCTTTAAGCATTAGTATAGTTTTCTCATTTCAAGTGTTTACTTTTGAATTTAGGTAATGACGTAAAAATCATGGTAGCAAAAAATAAGTGCACATATTTTTTAAGGGAATTTAAGTTCAATCCAAATTTTCCATCAGAATTGATTATCAGATCGAGGCTCGGTCTAACCTCACAGCAAAGAGAGATAGTGCTTTGTTTCCCATTTTCTGAAGACCAAAATAGTCAGCTCAATTCTGATGGAGGATTTGGATTACGCTTCAAGTATCTTCAATAATCTGTATTTATCTTTTTTCTATATTGATATTTGCTTTTTTAAGCGGTTTCGAAAGTAAGCCCATGAAACCAGAAAAATATAGCTATTTTACAATTTATTTTGGAACGGTCCACTTGACTAAAATTTTGTGGCGAAAGAATCTCTAAATCGTGGAGCTAGAGTTAGTATTGTATGCAAATAAAAACGCCTAAATTTATGCAACTCTGTTTTTATAAGTAAAACCAGTGGGAAGTTTACGAGTAGGAGTGGAGGTGGTCCTTTACACCCCCGTTCAGGCGATACGACTTTTATGGCTTACTTCAAGGAACATAAAACTTCAAAAATAGTAAAATTTTAAAACCCAAATAAAATAACACAAAAATATTAGTTTTAGGTGGTAATTTGCTAAAAATTGGTTTCTACGTGAAACCAATGACGAAGGCTTTATAAATTTTCACCGAGCGTTTGTTTTCTCCCAATTTCTTAAACATATCTCTTAAATAAATATGAAAGAGAAAATTAAAATCGCCTTCAATAAGCGTATACTAATTTTTTTAGGGTTTAACCTCCTGATTCTAGTGTGATAACAACATCAAAAAAAGTTGGTACGTTTTATACTGTATGAAAATGCCACCCCCATCAACATTTTAAAAACGCCACGTAACAAGTTGACATAATTAACACATTTTTAGGCACACGATTTTGCCTATAAATCCGATGTCTACTTATAACAATTTCTACCAATAAGTTTAGCGTACAGAATATGGTTTAAATTCATCGTTAAATACTCCTATAACTAAATAATCCACTTAAATGTTCTCATATATTCAAATTAATAATTTGTATACCCATTTGTATTAATCTCCAACATCCGCTAGCATGGTCGATATATATTCATAATTAATCTAACTTACATATTCAAGTTAAGTTGTATTTCTAATTAGTCATATGCAAGTTGTGATGTAAGTACTTGTCGCCGCGTGCAATTTATTACATTATTGATTGCAATTTATTAATTATTTTGTTTGGCTATTTCCACAAATAGTGCAAATAAACATACAAATCCAAGCTATAAATATTTAAATATATATTTAAAGTGTGTACGCAAGCACTTAAGCACAATGAGCTTTGGTCAATGAGTACAATTTGCTTGGGATTACTTGAAGGCGGAGTCGCCTAATTTACTTATAACTGTGTGGTTGTGTGCTTTGAGATAAATATATTCAATTGGTTGCAGAAGTGAGGGTAGAAAAAGGATATAAGCAAACACCTCATAATTCCTGTGTCTAGATAAATAAAAAAATTAAAAAATATATATACATATATTAACTATGAGCAGTAAAAAGCAATAAAGCCCAAAATTGAGATAAGTAAAATTGAGTTTTAGGTTTTCCATACTGGAGCTTTTGCTCAAAGGAATGTAGGTTTTATGGGCCAACAAATTTAAATCCAAAGTCTGTTTCTTTTTGTTTGCTTTGTAATAACAACCTAACTCAATATTGATATTGATTGGGCCTGTTATTTTTCATACGTATGCAACTGCGTTAGCGTTCAAAAAAACGACCATTTGTCAGCACTGTTCCTCAAATGTCGGACAAACAGATATTTGTTTACAAAGTAGAGCCTCTGTTGGCATTGCGTTTATTACAAGGGGATGATAAAACAATTTGCTAACAGTCGGTAAAGCAGTATCCCAAATGTAGAGAAAAATGCATCATAAAACTTGGAAGTACTAAAAAACGTAGATATTAATTTACTTTGGCTGTTAATATTTTTTTAGATGATATGAAGAGGACACAAATTAACTTGAATGCTGTTCCTCGCTAGATAATCGACCTCCGGTTTTAAAAGCTTTAAGGAGAACGTCTTAAACGTTAACCGCAGCCAGGGATGAACTTGAAGCTTTAACACTCAATATGAGTAAATGGTTAGTAGGATGTTAGGTATTCATTTAATTTTCTGAGTAACATTTATATTTTAAATTTAAATTTTATAAAATACTATGCACACATCAGCTATTTTACTTGATTTTCTCTAGCCGTTACGTTTTCGCAACAACTGCTTTGAATCTTAATAGCTACAGTAAAACCAAAGGTATCTGGAAATTTGTTTAATTTACATTAATAAGTATGTACTAAATTTTTTTTTTATGTGAGGTGTTGTTTCAAATCACTACAAGTAAATAAAAGATATTCAAAATAATAAGTTTTTCACGAAACTGTTTTATTATTTTTTTCTTCCGTAGTTCAGTTTTTATCAAAGGTCGGCTTTAAAAGCAAAATCGTCCGCCTAAAAATATATTAATTATTTAAGTTTATTTATTTTTTATTTAAATTGTAATATGGGGTACAATTTTCTCCCAGTGGCGCAACTCTTCAATGGAGCAAAAAATTTGTATTAAGAAAAGTGTTGTATCAACTTTGGTATCATTATTGTAACATCAGCCCCAGGACGAATACTGATTTTGAACGTCACCGGTAATTTTGTGCCAGGAGGATTGCGATGCCGAAAATCGTTACCGTCGATAATGCAGATCACATATTTGTGATTCTTACAAAAAACAATTTTTCCAGGTTGCGTGACGTTAACACCTATTTTGTTGGTTACAGAATTAGACTGCAGCTGCTGCAGGGTGACTCATAGCACCATAAAGATGTAAAAGGTACCTATTTTTTTTTTTTTTTGATAGCAAAAATAATGTGGTGAACACATTATAAACCCCGTTTGCATCAATGGGGTTCGAAGGCCCAGAAATCTCCTACTCGTAAACTTCGCACTGCTTTTATTTATAAATATTATAGTGCATTTATTCTTGAATATAATCAGAGATGTAGTTGTAATAGCTCTGATTACCGAAAATACACTAGTCGTAATAACTAAATTTTATTCTACCTCGACTTTTGCTAATTTTACAAGTTCCCACAGATTTATTACTTTCAATATTTAGCTTGATACTTTGTGTAGAAAATATTTTTCTCAATTACTTAATTAAATACAAAGAACTATTTCGTTGCAATAAATCTCAAAAATGGTCATATACACTACATGTGATTAGCTGTAATTACATATTTTTATCGTAAAGTTTGGTCTTTTTTGGCATAAACTTGCATATAAAGTTTTCACTTACAAGTTTTATTTGTGTTTATTTATAGTGAGTTTAAAAATTCATATTACCTAAAAATGGAATTAACCCGTGAACATTTTCGTGCGTTGATTTACTACGATTTTCGACGTGTATTATCGAGACAGGAGTGCATCAATCAACTTACTTCTACTTTTAGCGTTGAATCGCCACACTTAGCCACTGTGAAACGATGGTACAACCAGTTCCTACATGGCCGCCAATCTTTGTAGGACGAATTTCGTGAAGGTCGTCCAAAAACGGTGGTTGTGCCAGAAGCAGTCGGTGCTGTGAGTCAATTGATAATACAATATCGTCATGTGACATTTCGCGAGATAGAGGCATCCTTGGCCATTAGTAGGACCAGGGGATAATTTCCCAAAAAAGAAGTCGTGTCGATTGGCGTAAAGAAATGTTGCAGACATTTAGCCACGGTGGTTAAAACCACGCTATGCCATCGTAACAGGTGACGAATCTTGGATCTATGCATATGAGGCGGAAACAAAGCAGCAATCGACTGTGTTCCAAGACGCGCCTAATCCAACAAAAGTAGTCCGCGCAAGAAGCACCTCAAAGCAAATGGTCGCCTGTTTTTCGGAAAATCTTGTCATGCCGCAACTGTTCCACTAGATAATCTTAAAACGGTCAATTCTGAGTGGTATACAACCATTTGTTTACCAAAAGCAAGCTCTCATGTATCGATTCACACAAGAGAGTTTTTGAGGACTCAAAAGGTCGAATTGATGGGTCATCTAATGATTTCTTTTTATTCTCGAACAGCAAAAAAAAAAAAAATGCGAGGTCAACGTGTTTCAACGCCTGAAGGAGCTGTAGAAGCCTTCAAACAGTTCGTTTTAGTGGTATCCTCTTCTGAGTGGCAAAAGTGCTTTGAAAATTGGTTCAAGCGAATGCAGAAGTGTATTGACTTGGATGGAGAATATTTTGAAAAACAATAAAACTATTTTCTTTAATATTTGACTGTGTTTTCATTATTGGGCGCAGAATATAAAAGGCAACCCTCGTACTGCTGTCTATACTCTTATGCATATGTAATTTTCTCAATACTTAAGTGCATAGTCTATTAAGCTCAGTAAATACGCATAATGAATATTAATGAATTAGCAATAAGTTTTTTTTTTTCAAGGATTTTACGCCATTAACGCCTGTCGTCGCGGCAAATAAATTTCAATTACAATTACTAAACTGTGCAAGCGTGCAAATGTGCATACATAAATGTTAATGTTGGCATTAAATAATAATTAAGAAATGTTAGAATATTTTAAGTGCCAGCATAGAAATTAGTACTTTGATATGCAAATGAGCATGCTTAAGTTGTACACAGCTATAATGACTCAGCTGAGTTACTGCTGTCTAGGAAGTGGAGCCCCCGCTATAAATAACAGAAACTAAATATAACTTTGAAAGTTTGCATAGCGGACTAGTAGAAAAGTATGAACGCAACCTCTAGAATAAGTTTTAAAGAAGAAAAAAGACAGGATTCCCAATGCAAGAAAATTTCGACCTCGATAAGTAACATAAACTATGCATGATTAATATAGTTCAGATTATTTGTGAAAAAACTCCTAAAAGTAGGCCTTCTAATATTCAAAGTAATGTCAGTTGTGACTTTACGATTGGGATGTGTCTGAACCTTTGCCCGCCCGTTGAAGCGATAGGGTTCCTCTAGCTAATTTCAATCAAGATAGAACACATAATAAAATAGTACACATACATTTAAAATTACTGCATTTTTTAAAACTCAAACTTCACCAAAATATTATTTATTATTATTTATGTGATTCGTTTTAAGTGTAAATTTATTACTGAAACTTATAATAATTTATAATACCTATCTTTGTCTAATGTTTCAATAGTGATAATACAATTAAGCAAACAAGTTTCCTAAGAATACACTTTTTTAAACATTTTGGCAGCCTACACTGACTTAGTAACCCACTGTGCAACGATCCGACCCCGTAGTAAAATTTTAAAACGTGAACGAACTTACAAAAATTGCATATATTTTTAGGCGGATAGTTTTGAATATAAATAGGATCTCTAAAGATATGTGATAAATTCACTACTTTAATTAAAAATATATGTTATTAGCATTTCGCTATAAATATACCCCTATATCGTTGTTAGTGTCCATTTTAAAATGTAAATTATAGAAACCTTACCAATAGACTTGCTGCGACGAAAAGGTTTGCTTTAATTTTAATGCATATAGAAGAACCGCAAATAATAATTATTTTTGTATTATTTTATTTTTCGTAATAAAACTCAATGGATCATATATCTTGAACTATGGGGAGTTTCAAGTTAACACTTTAAACGAACACCTCTCTTGCTCTGGAGTGGTTGATCTCAAATATAATGCATTGCAAATTCTACTATGAATGGTGGAAAATGGGCATGAAAATATGCGCGCCTTCCTTCCCATCCATCATTAAAGCCCCATTTCCTCCATTTAAAGTAGAATTTTTAATAATTTATCTTATGATCAAGAATTTTAGAGTAAATAGTTTATTAATTAAAATTTTTAAGCCGGAATTCCACATATTTCAGGATATATGATGCTTTGAGCATTATTATGGAAAGTATAACAATACTCAATAATGAGCAAAAAATAAAAATAATCCATATTTGCGGTCCCTTGTACCTAGTATAAAATAAAGATAAGGCTTGACCTGCGAGTGTGCGATGAAAGTTAAGAAATCGGGGCAAAGCTCACACCTGCAACCAGTTTTCAATTGTAAAAATTGGAAAGACGAACCAACTTTATCAAATTTATATCAATATGTACATACATTAGACAGAGAAATTTAAATTTTCATTTTTTAATCTAATATAATTATTCAGAATGCCGGAAAAAATACTTCACAACTGGATATAGAGTTTTAGAGAGTTTGTCACTACTAATAGCTGGGCTTTTTAAAAAATGTTCTGTTGGGGCTATTATTTATTTTATTAAAAATGGGCTTGGCTATCTCAAACTGTTAAGTAAATATTTTTTTAAATTATTTAAAATTCTCAGTTTTATAAAAAAGAAATTCTAAACCATTCCAAGCCACTTTTTTTCAAACCCACCCTAGTACATATATTTCTCCGTGTACAAAGTAAACTAAAAACAGTTTCACTTTAATCAGCCATTCAAGTAGGTACTAGAACAAATTGAAAGTTAATTGCATACCTACTTATTGAAACACACACGTGAATACATGCATGGATGCGTGAGTGTGATTGATTAAGTTGACATTGGCTTTGTGTGCCCGAGGGCAAACTTCTGCATACGTTACAAATTATACATTTATCATTGATAAGTAAAGACAAGGATAGGTACATACATACTTACATAAAGAAAGCAGGTTAGCGAGCACGTACACTTGATAAATATTTGATTTTAATTTTCCAACTAAAACATAATAATTATAAGTAAAACATTTTCATAATATGGAGACGAAAAACGTATACTCTTTTATTAACCCACTAAGCAGCGTTACGGACAATTTTTTGAAATAGAAAATGTGCTACTGATGGTAAAAAGCTGTTGAAAGCTTTAAAAAAAATTTTTAATCTGTAGAAACACCCTGTACGTAGTCAACGGCATGCTATCTCCCACGCATGACAGCATCTTCCTGCAACTTTAGCATGCATTTCCCAATATTCTGTGATACTTACATACATACTTAGCTATCCATTTCCTTGTTTTGTTTACTGGGTGATCATATCATCATTACCAAAACTTAGCGCTTACTCTAGCATCCATTTGCTTTTGTTTTTTTTTTTTGTTCAAATCATTTCATACCACATCTTTCCGCTCTACTTGACGCGTTGGCTCAGTATCAGTTTCATTCGTTTGCGCGCTATACTCCACCAAGTGCACTTACGCGTTGGCTTAGTTATGCGCTTAATGGTACTTAATGGAGAAATACAGTGTCATATCGATAGCGTTAAACTGCATGCTAGCTCTAAGTCCATACACACTTTGACACACGCATACATGCCATAGCTGAAGTAATATAGTTTTGTAGCATACTTATGTTAGCATAGTTTCAACGTAAATGTTTTAAGTGCAAGTTTAATGGTTTCCGACGTAGTGAATCGATTTGTAAAGAAACGGATATACGTAGAGATTCTACTCACCCAAAAACTAACACATGCGCAACTTGAAATTATGCTCTGTGTTTGTATATTCAAGTTTACTTGCTTAAGTTTGTTATTATTTTTGTTAAGTACAAAGCTAATAGGGAGCTTCAACCTGCTGCGTTGTCATGAAGAACAAATTTTATGATCGAGAAGGAGCCAAAAGAAATGTGTAAAAAATTTAGTAAAATCGACTAGGATATGGATATCATGTGCACTGCTGTCATCAATGTCTCTCAAAGTTAACTAAGTAAGGCCGCAAGAATAGCACTTATCATGTAATAGGGATACCCTCTCTTAATAAGATGTAAATGTTATCAAATATGAGTAGGATACTTTTAGTTTAGTTTAATAACAGTGACCGTTTGTTCGTAAAATAATTATGATGACAAAATATGAGTATTTCGAATGCAACGCCACACGCTGTTTTTGCTCGACAATATTTGCTTCATTTTATACCAAGTTGTGCTGAGCAGGTAACCTGAAATAATTTTGCTCGAATTACAATTGGTTGTTGGTCGACTTGACTGAATGCCTGTCAATTATGAAATTTGACACTCTGATTGACATTACAAAAGTTAGTAGACATTTTGTTAAATAGGCAGGACTTTCACTTATAAAATTAATAATAAAAGAAAATTCATGAAAATATACAGGCCATAAATTAACAAAAATTGTTGTTATAAAAAAGCAATAATCAAAAAAAAAATTTAAAAAAAAAATTTTTAACCAACATTTTGAGGTGATTTACAAGATTTTTTTATTATTAAATAATAGTTTTAACGAAAAATATTTAAGTTTCAAGATCGTAAACAACAGCTAAAATTTGTCAGTTGTGATTTTTTAATACTTTCTCATTCTAATAAAATAGTAACTATGTACATTTAATTTTTTTTTTGTGAAGTAGAAAAATATTTAATACGAAAAACATTTTTCCAGCACAAGACAGATTCTAGACCACCTTTTAAGTTGTTTTTTTCATTGGACCTATACAATTTTATAAAAAAAATTTTGAATAATTTTGTTCTTCTATTTAATATCTAAGCGAAAACAAAAAATCAAGCTAACCAAGTGAGCGTGTATATGAGACAAGAAATGTTCGAGTTTTATGGAAATAGGAGTATAGCTGACACACAAACTGTTGTTCTGGTGGTCTATTGCTTAAAAAAACGTGCCAAAATTTCTCTGTTGAAGAAGTGAAGCAGCTTCCGAAATGGGCCTTTAAGTAAAGCTATAACGGTTGCCTCTAAATTTTCCTTTTTCAAATAAAAACTTTGAATAGTTAATGACAAATTATTAAACAATAAAAACAATAAAAAAATATCTTACATGGCCCTCAAGGTCATGAATACTTTTACAAAAATTTACAGGGTTTTCTAGTTGAACAAATTTTGATACATTTGATATATTTTGAATCAAAAAACCGAAAACTCAGTTTTGTGTCCCGTTAAATTTTAGTATACAAAGTAAAGATGTGGAACAAGTTTGTAATATTAATATTTATTTCACTACTAAACTAGTTTTATTCGATTTATATGAACAAATAAATAAATATTTGGCGCGATAAACCTACGGCGAAATTAAAGCTGAGATTCCCAATCAATTTGTGGTATGCTGCTTTAAATTTTCCCTGCAGATGTTTTTTTACAGATACATTATTTTTTCGTGTCAAAAATATAGTCGGGAAAAAACTTTGTTCAAACATTTTGGTCCCGTTACTTGAACCTAGAACCTTCGTTGTGGTTATGTGTTATACTTGCCTTCTTCCTACCTAAGTATTTGCCTATTTTTGTATTTTTATATTCCTTATTTAGTTTAGCACTACGCTGCGGTATCACCTTATCCGCACTTTTAATATACTTCTAACTAACGTTACAACTTTTAACCTTGCCTTCATCATCATTTCTCTCAAAAACCATTATCTAACATTATCTCTATCTTGAACTTCATTCCAACATTTTATATCCGTGCCATATTACCACTATCAAACTTGAGTTCGCTTAATTATAAAACGTACGTGACTGTTGCCTATCAGAATGTGACATTCGTGCGACATTAGCGGCATGCTGCATACAAGCACGTATCTTCTATCTAACTACCTTGTATATTTACTACCCACACTACTAACTACCTACGACACATTGCATACCTATACATCTGTGAATCTACATACATATGTATATGCTGACTCACATGGCTTGCTATGCGCTACCTCGTGACATTTGCGCTCATAATGATTTTTCGCAGCATTAAACATTTATGAATGCGCGAAATTGTTATGTTTTCATTAATAGTATAAAGTGTAAAATGTAAAATAGTGTAGTAGTTGGTATGCATGTGTGCGAGGGAGCAGGCATGCATATAAAACAATAGAATGTGGTTGCTCGTTCCGCTTCCTAGATCATTAATCTTCATAATATTAGAGTAGTTATAGTTTTGGCAAATTATTTTGGCGTCTCGCTTTGACAATTACATACTTTGTAAAGTAAATTTAATGATTGAAATAGTAGCATGCCTTCATTCGCCTTAAAGTAGGCAACATTGACTTTCACTTGCTAGTCACGTTGTTTATCGCTTGGATAAATTCACAAGTAATATCTGAGGAATTACTTACTTGCTTACTATGTAGGAAGTTATTTGACAGAACTTGATATTTATGATTTCAGATTATTTTACTATCGTTTATATTGCAGTAGAGTAAAAGTGGTGATGCCAGATAGCCTTTTTATTTACCCAAAAAATTCGTAGAAATTTCGTGTGATACTGTTTGAGCGGAACTGGAGCAAATATTTATATGTATACATATTAAAAACATATATATCTTTGAAAATTAATTTATTAATTCCGAAGAATTTATAAAAGTTCACATTTCACTTGTTTTTAAAATCTGAGATAAAGCAGAATTCTGAGAGCAGAATTCTGCAGATTTTATCAGTTATAGCTTTAAAGCCGTTAAAAATATCCCAACTTACCAGCGCAGTTACTTAAGTCGTTAAATAAATACCGGTCCACGTCCACTTTTAAATTTGATTAAAACTTTGTGTCATATTAAACATTGACATCTCAGCCACATGAAAGAAAATTGAAAGAATCCCGTTTTAAGCTAGTTTTCTCACTTGTTTTCAGTGTAATTTTGATAAATTATACATTAATAATTTTGTATTACGTAAATTTATGCTTTTGAAAGTTCTAAAAGGCCACTGTTTCCTTTTGAATACATTTCACTTGCAAAATATTCCTCAAATAGAGCCGTTTTGGAGAAATATGGCAACATTTTTTTACTGAAAGCAAAAAATAAACTCTTAGAATTCATAGCCGAATTGAAAATATACAATAAATGAAATACAAAGAGCACATAAACTTTCAAGTTATTTTATTAATAAATGTTCTTAATTACCAAATTTATTATGTTCTAAAATGACAGCAGACAAACACAATTTTATGGTCATTTACACATTTACTATCCTTTGTCTTCAACAAAATTTTGAAATTTATAAACCATTCACTTTACTATTAAAAATAGTAAATAAATATGCATGCATATTTGATATGGATGTTAAGGCAGTAGGTTTTGAAAGTTCAAGTTGCTTGATCAAAACTGATATCGGAATACTAAGTCAGCTATAAGATAAAGATATCTAATTTTTTAATGTTGCTGTTTAAAATGGGGTAAACAACTTTCTAAAACGAAACGCGACACTGAGGAAGGCGCATCGCTGAAACCTGTTTATCTCAAGAACAAAGAGCACCGTCAGAGTGTCATAAATAAACACAAAAAACAAAAGTCCTTCATGAGAAATGCTATAAATGGCGGGGCACTATTATTTTAAAATATATAGAAAACCATCGTTTTGATAGCCAATGGTTAGCAGAGCGTGCCAAAATGCCTTTAATTAAGAAGTCTAGCAGCTTTCGAAATAGATTTATGAGGAAACCTTTCATATAACAAATTATTATTCTTGGCTTTAAGCTCAATTATAGTCATGAATACTAAATTATTTCATACATTACCCTGCAAAAAATGCGACTAATCTAGGATGCATCCCGGATGAGTCGCAACGGATAGTGCGTCTAATGCCAGTTCTGATCATTTTGTATGGATTGAACTGTTCACATTTGTTTGAGCATGTCCTATGCAGAGACCAATTAAACCCATTTATACCCGAACGGGTAGGAAAGGCCTAATCCACTTTCTATCCAAACGGGTACCTTTAACTCCTATAAGTATGCTACAAAAACTTAATTGATTTACACCCCTATAATTATACTAAAATACAAATATAAATTCAATAACTGTATATTGAACTATAGCCAAATGTAGACTAAAGGGCTTAATCGCGAATCAATCTCGTTAGAGATTACTCACACGATTTTTTGCAGGGTAGCAACAAAATTAATACATACAATGTATACACGCGCATGTATGGGTATACTGAAATCTATTTATTATATAAATATATTCATTCTATTACAAATAATAGAATAGCACTTTAAATGGACAGCATAGTGACCCAAAAACTAACAAAATCATCTTACATAATTGCATTAATCTAATGGTGAGAAAAGAGCTCAACAATACACATGTAGGTAAGATGTATATACCATGCAGTCAAGGCAAAGTGCCTGAAAACTTGTATGAGATCCAAGAGCAACTAGTCAAACAAATTGCTTTTTTTCATTTATGCACTAAGAGATGCAAATTGGCATACATTATGCAAATTCAAAATTTCACTTTTTTCCTGTTTGCAAGGTTTTTTTTTTGTCAATATTTCGGAAACTATTGTAGTTAAAAAAATAAACTTGGGCACTTTCAAAGGGGGTCATTCGAGGTGTAAAAAAAATATTTTGAAAAAAGAAATTTAGAAAACAAATTCAGTTTCTAATTTTAGAAAATTTTAGATTTTTTAAAATCGAAAAAATGTTATTTTGCCAAATAAAGTTTTTAGTGAAATTTTTTGTATTATTTATCTAAAGATATCCCGAAATTTTCAGAACGGGGTTTTTTGTTTTTTTAAAAGTATGAATTTTTGACACTTTTCACTTTCTTTTTTTTTAAATTTTTTTAGCTTAGAAGTCGCGTTCAATTAATTAAGCACAAAATTACCCAACTTCGATAACTGAAAAATTTTGTTCTGGCTCGTGGAATATAAAAACAAAATATGCCTGAAATTTTAGTTTTTTAAGTTTTTGTTCTTTATTTTCCAGAAAAAGATTTCAGTTATCAAAATTGTATGATGTTGTGTTAACATAATTGAACTCGACTAGAAAGTTAAACTAATTAAAACAAAATTGAAAATCCATATTTTTGAAAACACAATACAACGCCCTTTTGAAATTTCAGGATATCTTAGGATAAATCAGGGGAGTAATACAAAAAAATTGCGGTTCAAAATGTAGTGGCGAAATACATTTTTTTTTGATTTTGAACCTCTAAGTACCCCCTTTGAAAGTGGCTAAGTTAATTTTTTTTTAACTACAGTAGTTTCCGAAATATTAAGAAATAATTTTTGTAAAAAGTAAAATGTTGAATTTGCATAGCTTTAAAAAAAATATTTCTTTGGCAGAATTTGGCAGAGAATTTTACCACAAACATAATTAAAATACAGACCCAATAAAAAATTATCAAATTAAAAACCTTTTCCGAAAGCTCCACCTAAGAAAAACCTCGAAAGTTTTACCACAATAAGAACCTTGTTGACTAGTCTGATGTTAGTCAGCAAATTCTAGTAGTAAACTAGTATATATATTTTCTGACAAGTTGGAAGTTTTACGTCAGGGTAGATATATAACCATACAAAAACACATACTTCACTCTACATAAATAATAACATACTTTCAGGCTTCAATGCCAGCAAAGCGTTGGAATCTCGTGTCTGGGAAAATTGTGAATGACACTTTAAGATATCTTCAAGTGAACTGAAGTTACCGAAATGCATATATCTATATTTGAACTTATGTACCCAAAACAATTCTGTATATATTTATGAATTTTTGCTAATATATGTTTATGATATTTGCACTTGACTACGTTTCTTGTCCACTAAGAGCACATTCGAAAGTTTAAGCACTCAAGCCAAGGACAACAGACTACTAGGCTACTTATGACTATTATTATAAACAGTTGTTAGCATTCGAGTGCGAAGCTAAATTGCCAAAATATGTGTGTGTATACATATAAAACCATATATACAGGGTGTTTTTTTTACAGGTTTGTTTTTCGAATAGAGATAAAACTGGCATTTTGTGGTCAAATCTGGCAACTCTAATGTCATTTATGTTCAGTTTGGTTTGCCATTTCATCATGAACAGGTTGACAAAAGAACAACGCTTGCAAATCGTGCAAATTTATTTCGAAAATAATGGTACAGTTCGCGAAGTTTACCGTGAGCTCCGTCCATTTTATGGTCGACGTAATCGTCCATCAGAGCAATTAATTCGGTTAACCATGGATCGTTTTCGAACTACGTTTACTCTATGTGATAATACGCATCCGCAGAGACGTCGAACAGTGCGCACCGAAGAAACAATTGCCGCTGTAGAGCAAAGTGTTGAAGAGGACCCGAATGAATCGATTCGCCACCGTGCACAGCAATTGGAGCTTTGTCCATCAACTTTATGGAAGATTTTGCGCAAAGATCTTGGCTTGCGACCTTACAAGATCCAGCTTGTGCAAGAATTAAAGCCGCGAGACCATGCAATGCGTCGTGATTTTGGTGTATGGGCCGAAAATGAGATTGATTTCGATGCTGATTTTCATCGCAAAATTTTGTTCAGTGATGAGGCTCATTTTTGGTTGAATGGCTACGTCAACAAGCAAAATTGCCGCATTTGGAGTGAAGAGAATCCACATGAGACCCTTGAAACGCCATTACATCCACAAAAACTGACTGTTTGGTGTGCTCTATGGGCTGGTGGAGTCATTGGGCCATACTTCTTCCGCAATAATGCTGGAGAGGCAGCTACCGTTAATGGAGACCGGTATAGAGCCATGATAACCGACTATTTTGTTCCCGAATTGGATGGCATGAATGTGGATGAGTTGTGGTTCCAACAAGACGGCGCTACATGCCACACAGCGCACGTCACAATCGATTTATTGAAGGAAACATTCGATGAGCGCATAATTTCGCGGAATGGACCTGTCAATTGGCCACCAAGGTCGTGTGATTTGACACCATTGGATTATTTTCTTTGGGGATATGTGAAGTCGCTCGTCTACACCAACAAACCAGAAACGTTAGGGGAATTGGAAGCCAACATTCGTGGCGTTATTGCCGACATACGGCCCCATATGCTCGAAAAAGTGGTTGAAAATTGGACCTGTAGAATTGGCTTTATTCGAGCCAGCCGCGGCTGCCACATGCCCGAAATCATATTTAAACATTAATGGCATAAAATTATCCTTCCAATAAAGCCAAATTGATGGACCTTAAAACGATTTTCTTGTGTTTTATTTCAATTCGAAGTTCTATACCCCTAAAAAAAACACCCTTTACATAAATACATAAGTACACACATTTTAATCACCATCAATCATTTGGCAGCAAGTTCAAGTGACTTTGCTTAGTCTGATTGTGATATGTATGCGCTTATATGATTTAATGAAAATACATTTAAATATGGATTTAATTTGTTTTGTAGATGTATCCTCTTTCATTAAAGAATTTAATTTTAAATTGCCGAGAGCACTTGTTCTGAAAGATTTTTGATAATATATAAGTTTTGAGAAAAAACCTCTATTCTGCAGACTTATAAGATATGGTAGTTTGAGGGTTAATTACGAGTAATTTTTGTGGACCATTTAAAAACTTTTATGTCACGGGGATTTCGCTCACAACATATATGTATATATCTTAGAGTTGACTGTTTAAAGAAGGCCTATCTCAGAAAATTGTCAGAGAAGAGGTTGTTTAGAACTACTATTCCAGAATGCACTTGTAGAACATTTAATTTCAGCAGTTGTTTTAAATTTGCCCTCTAACTAATATTCAATTTTATGGATTTTTGGATTTATGGATGTTGGCCTTTTTGTCTTTCAATCGTAAGCGCAGATACCTAAGCGTGTAAAAAAATAAGCCTCTAACTTTTCAAAAACTAATTAAGAACCTTGCATAATTTCCAAGAAATATACTTTTACACTCTGAAACACGTGTCAAAGTAATTATATTCTTTATTTACATAAATTTTATTTTAATGAATTTTGAAAAGTGCTTGTCAAAGTTTTTGTCTCAACACACTGACCCAATATTTATACATTCACTTATTCAGCATCACTGAAGTTTGCCGTATCCATCATCGACAGCTCATCAAAATTAGCGTTAATCAACATCAAGATCATCGTCAATATCATCAGCACATTCACCATCACATCAACACCACATCAGCCACTATCAATCATGCCATAATAAGTTAGTGGCCACAGAAATACAAATCCATTAGAGCGCCTCATTACTCATTGCCCGAGTTGTTTGGATTTAACTTTCGACTTTGTACTATTTTTTGTTTTGTTTATTGTTTTTCTTTTTTAACATTCATTTCGCATTGGTTTGTTGGTTTGTTTGACCCACACAATCGCGCTACTTAGCCTTCGCTGCTGCTCTATTACTTACTACATAAAAACTAAACTCAGACGCCAAGTACTCAGAGTGGTATCGATGTAATCTAATGAAACTATCTTAAAAAGTTGACCCAGATTTTGCTGATTGCCAGTGGGTTAAATCAAGTTGTTAACAAACAAACATGAAAAAGGAACATAAAAACTGAAATTATTTTTTTTATTTATTATTTTGAGTATGTGGGAGTATGTGGAAGCATTAGGGTTGTTGAATTTTTTTATTTTTGCTTAGTACGGGGGAAGAATTAGGAGTTTTTAACAAGAAAAAATTAAAATTATGTTATTGGAAATTTATAATATAATATATACATATATAATCTTTACATATAATAAAATTGTAACAGGTCGATGTCTGTACATTGAAGATATTCAAGAAAAACTGAGCGGAGAGGTCGTTATTGGACCAGCGGAACCCAAATCTACAACTTTTAGAATTTTTGTCTGTCTGTCCGTCTGTATGATTGTGCGCGTATCACGCAAAACCTACTGAATACAATTACATGAAACTTTCACGATTCTATCACTTAAAGTCTAACTTAAAATTTGAGACAACTTTCATTTGGATATCTCATCCAGTTCCAGGGTTATTGACCAAAATGTGGGAAAAATGTGACCAAAAATGTGTTTTTTTTTTACCATAACGCCCGCGTCACACAAAAATGACTGCTTGGAAATGAATGAAACTTTCAATAATCACTTTCTAGACGTCTCTCCTAAAATTTAAGATATCTTCCACCTCGATACTTTACCCGGTTCCCAATTTATTGACCTAAATGTGGACCCAGGGTGACTGTATGATTTGTGCTTTTAAGGCGGAACAAAGTTCGGCGGGTCAGCTAGTAATTTATAAATTTACTTTTAGGCAAATAAGTAATAGTCATAATGGAATCTGTATTGGTTTTCTTTTTGTTCAAAATGGTAGTGCTTTTATTTTTGTGTTTAAACTTAACAATATTTTTCAACTTCAAGCCTTCCATTGGCTTAAAAATTCTAGAAATCCTTTAAAATAAATTGGGGTACTCCAACTAGAATAATGTTTCTTAATATTGAGTGATTCACCAAAAAAAGTCGAGTTAATAATTTTTTTGTTTTAAATCTTCTTTCATAAAGCATATATTCTACTCATATGCTAAGCTATTTTTTTTTCAACCTACCCTAGTGTGCATGTAAAAACATCAACATCAATTACGTTTAAATGTTTCGTTAAGTAGTTTGCTGTTGCTGACTTGAAGTGTTGACTTACGCAAATATTAAGTAGATGAAAGTAGCGAAAAGCGATAAGGTGCTGTACATACAGCTGTGTTCAATATAATAGTAGTGAAACTAAAATGGATATCCTTCGCCGAAATAAGAAAGAGTTGCGATTTTAATAATTTTTATTTAAAATATAGCAAATTTCATAGCAGAAACCACATAAAAAGAAATTTTAAAGTTACCACAAAGTTCAGGAAGGTTAATAAAACTTTAAAAATGGCAATCTAAATCTTCAAGTTTTTTTGGCAGAATTTTTAGAAAATTTTTGAGGGCGCAGTTTTGTAGACCAATTTTAGTATCACATTGTGCAAGTTAGAACACGCTTAAAAATTCAGTATGGAAAAATACCCAACATCCTTGACAAAAAAATTCTAAATTTTGAAATTTATTTTTATGCCGTTTATGTTATGCAATTCGCTATATTTTATTTAGTCGAACAAATTTCTTTTAACTACTATTATATTGAGCACAACTGTACATACATATATAGCTACCCAGCATTATAATTTTGTATGTCTAGTGTAGAAGAATGAGGAGAGTTTTAGTCACGATGGCGAAGTGATTAGTGGAAGCAGTGCTCATTTCCTGCTAGCGGCGCTTGTGTTTCCAGGAATATCAAATATCATCTAAAAGACAATGCGAGCATTCAGTAGCTTTTGATATTCTTCCTCGCATAAAACATTAATTTATCTTTACTATTAGTAAAGTGACCATATTCAACAATTTAAAATAAGCAGGGTTCGAAAATGCTTACAAATTTTTAAAGCATATGATTTTGCTTTTTCTTTGGCATGAAAAATGCTCATAAGCAAACGATGGATTGCAGTTAAGCAAATGTTCAATGCTTGGCAGCCTATGAGTTTGCTGTTGCTTGCTTATTGAAAATTTCAAAAGCACAAGCTAAATCAATGTTTTAAATTTCATAAAAATCGTTATAAAATCCAAAACAAACGACATAATATTACGGGATTGGCTCAGAAATCTAAAAAATATGCTTGGCACCCGGTGCTGGTTTTCGTCAAAACCGCTCGCCACCCAATGTGTTAAGTGAAACTACCTGAATTTGGATCATGGTTGTTTCTGCTTTTCTAATTTTCAAAAAGCAGCATCAGTAACCGATCATTTGCTTATCAGCGTTTTTCATGCTGCTGCTGTTGCTGTTCGTTGTTTTCAAGCGAAAGCAAAGCAAAAGCTTCTGCTTCCGCTGCTCATTTTTTTCAAGCAAAAGCAAAAGCAAATATGCTGCTTTTTAAGCAAGAAAAAATCAAAAGCACAGTATCAGAACATTTTCGCTGCTTGTGCTATTATTGCTTAAGCTGTTTGAACCCTGTAAATAAGACATATATTTTGTTCGGAAAATATTGCTTCGGCATAATCGACACATCAAGATAGGTATAGGTGAAGAGATGTTCGCCGAGACAGAACTTTACTTCCCATTTTCCTACCCAATGCAAGTGTCATGCTGATTCTTCATTGAATTTTCGGGCTAACATAATTACAACTGTTTCCTCTTTGGACAGTTCTAAGGTAGCTTTGCTTTTGTTTTGTTTGCAGCCGGTTCCATTTCGCATAGGTTAGGGTTAGTCCGGTTTGTAGATGGGTGATACTTCGATACTTCAAAGTGTCTTTTAGTATTTCTTTAGTGAGATTGTTTATTTATTATTTTGGTGATTGTCCGTCATTTTACTGCACAAACATAGTACTAATGCGGTTTAACTATGCTGCTGTTATCCTCATAAGTCACCGACTTAAATACGGGAGGTTTTCGCGGTATGTTTTGATTATTTTCAGTTTTCGCTTTTTAAATTAAGGTTTTTATGATATTTTCAGGGAAATCGTTATTTTTTAATAGATACGTTGCTTCTTTAATGATTTCTTTGTGGAAAATTTTGTCGAATACCTCCAACATACGGCGTATACAGCCTGTTGCTGGGTTCAATATCATCGACTTCGGTTGTTTTGAATGGAAATTGATGAGTCGTCCTGACGCTGTTGGTTTTTTGTACCACTTCAACTTTAATTTGTTCCCTCGTTTGATTATTACCGAATCTAGGTATGGTAATTGACCCTCCTCCTCCAATTCCATTGTAAATTTTATGTTCCTATCGTATGAATTAAGCGCCTGAAGTGTATTCTGAATCTCGTCTTCGTTAATAACCGCGAATAAATCATCGACGTACTTAATGACCATTATCGGTGGGTATCTAAGGTTTCCTAATGTGCTCTCCAATAGCTCTTCCATCACTACATCCGCGATTATTGGGGACAAAGGGGACCCCATCGGAATTCCCTTTAATTGTATGTAAATCGTGTCGTTGAACTTGAAATACCTATTCTCTTCAATACAGAATTTTAGTATTTCAATAAAAATTTGTTTTGAGAAAAAACTTAAAGTGGCGTTTTTCACTTATTTTACTGACCTTAAGCCGGCAAATCCAAATTATCGTTTAAAGTTACTTTATTAGAAGAATTATTTGGCCAGACCTAAACCTAGATCGCCATCGCCAATTCAATAAGTATCATTTTAAGTTAGTGCCTTATTTCAGCTATGATTTCTTCTGCAGGTTGTCTCAGTTTATGTTCTGTTTCTTTAGTGTTCCGCTATGTTCATTTCTTGTTTTGTTCCGTTATTTTTGTTGGTTCCATCTCGGTTAGATTCCTAACGGTTTTTGCTGCAGATTAGTATATTTAATTATGCAGTCAAATTATATACAAGATATACATACATAATTAGTTACTTAGAACTATTTAGTTCGTTTCCAACTCCAAAATACCTCCTCGCATAGCAGCTTTTCGGGCGCATGTAGTGCCTAGCTCATTTCTCTACAGTTTTCCACCGGTACTTGCTTCTCACTTTTATATACTTTTTCTCTGTGGCACTCGCTTCATTGCACTTGACTAACTGCCTAGTTGTTTGTTGCAAAAGCACAGCCCTTACCTAATCATTTACGTTTTTTTATTTATTCTTAGTTTGCACTCATTACACTCGATTGCGTCTAAAAGTATGCTGCTTTTGATCATTATACTTGCCACAACAACAGCAAGCATTAAAGACGATGTGACTGCCTTAGTGCTTGTTGGGTGATTGCACATAATCGCATGCAGCGCATATTTTACACACAAACACATATACAAAGTTACCAAGTTGACCACATCCCATAACTTTGCGTTATGTTTATACGCAGGCAGGCCACCCTGAAATCGTGTTCAGCAAGTTTTTTTCTTTTAATACTTCATGCGATTTTTCTATTTGTTTTTTCCTCTTTTTAGTTTTTTCTTCTTTTCCCCTTTTTTTCGTTTTGCATTTTCTAAGTGAAATTTTCGATCATATCTCCTGATAAGCTTTTCACTTTTGCCAACTTTTCTTTGCATGTTGTGGCATACTTATGGGCGCATTTGCAGCAGCTGCTTTGTTTTTCTTGTATGCTGACGCTGCATGCTGCTTCTGTTGTTTCTGCTACATTTACTTTGAAGTGGGTCAGTTTGTTTCAATTCAAATAGTTTTTTATTCTGATCTCGCGCCACTAAACATATGCTTTTGCTACAGTTTCAGTTAAACGCTGTGAATTTTAATGAGTTTTTGTTGGCTGACAAATAGCAAATGGCAAGGACATGTTTGGCATATTTTCAATTTACGTCAATATGTTCACATATGGGGCAATTGTGCTTACTTGCTGCTTGGTCCATTTATTTCAAACTGTTTTCATTTGAAAAACTTGATCGAAATTGGAGTTTAGCATTTTCCTCTTTATAGGTATATAATTTATTGTAGAAATAGGTTAGAGAATTTTCAAGAAATTTTGTGCTGAGATCGCTAGTTTTGGCCGTTCTGAATCAGGAATCTTTTCGAAGACACCGAAGACGATTTTCGTCCTGTGAAACAGCCTATCGTAAAATAATGTTTGATTGCATACTTTTAGGCACTCGGTGTTTTGCATACAAATTCCATAAATATGCGTTGGTGTGTGTGATTGTTTTCAACCAGAATTTCAGCACGCTTAGCCATGGTTGGTAGGGAAGTTGTATGAAACCATTGACCATTTCTGCCATCATATGCACATGAACATTGCACATTTTTAGGCACTTACAATATTTTTTTAAGAGATTTGCAACGAGTTTATTTTATCTACAGCGGTTTCCACAAAATAAGATCCGAATCTATATTTGCCACAGAGAAATATTATGTTTATAGAGCCACTGGATATCAACCAGCTTTCTCAATGTTATGACAGTCACATTCCAAAAAAATTTGTGAACGTTATTTCTGATATTTGATATGTATATCAATATTTCACAACCTCAAACCATTTTTTATGCTTTAAACAAATCATTTTATTTGATTAATTTTACTAGAACACGCAAATGGCTCAAGCTATGCCAAGTCTCTTATCGCCTTCAGGCTCCTAAGATTTCGAGTTTTTTTTTCATTTATTTAATTGACACAGCTTAAAATTGAGGCAGAGTTTTACAGCACTTGAAAGAGCAGCAGGTGAGTTGTGGAGTTGTAGCTTCAGTCTTGATTGAGAATATTTACACATCTCACACTCTTCAAGTCTTTCCTACATTTTTCGTAAAATAAAACTTTTTATAGAGATCTGCAAACATTTTTTAATTAAAAACAAAGGAAAATACAGCTTAAATACAACACTTCCAGATGCAAAATTTTTGTTATATAAAACAAAAATGTCAAAATTGAATTTTTATGTAGTAACAGAATAGTAAAACACACTACAACATGGTGTTATAATTGCTGTTCTCTTAGTTTATTAACACATACATGCATACCAGTGATGTTACGAAAGTTATCAAATGTTTCAAATTTTAAAATTTTCAATACAGGGTGCTGTGCTATCTTTTAGCACAGGCATTTCTCATTCGCTTTTTTTTTTAAATATTGGATATATTATATTGAAATATTGTTGTTGGAATGCATTTTATTATTTTTGCTTCTATAAATTCATTTGTTAACTCATTTGTTTTGTTTAGTTTTTCTTAATTTTTCTTCCAAGCTACTCAGAATCAGCTGTTTAAGTGCCTCAAACCATTGGCTCCGAAACTGCTTAAACTGTCAGCAGCGGTCTTCAGTGGCTTCATAATTGTTCTCAACCTGGGGATATCATCAGTGCTTATCCATTGCCATCCTTAAGCACAAGTGCACATCATCCCCGAAGGGGCGTTTAAATCGTTCAAATGATATAGACCTCATAGCGGAAAAAAATCCAAATACTTTGCTGCAATTTGACACAGGCCTCTCTATTGATTTACACCCCTTGTTACACAAATACGAAGCATTCGAAAGCGAAATTGGAATGAAAAATCTAAATAAATCGTAAGATTCGATATTTAACACTCGAAATAGAAGCACCGTAACATCCCTGATATGGTATCTGTGCCTAATACTGCCCCTGCAGTTATTTTGTTCTTGGTTTGAAACGAGACATACAAAATTTTAATTTACTAAGCAAATATGAAAAAATCATTTCACCATGGACATACGTACATACATACAAATTTTTCAATACAATACAATGCATCTTTGACAAATGCAATAAAATCATTTATTATCCTCATAAACTCCCTGTCAGTGTGATGTTGGTGTTGGCGGTGAGGGTGCAGTTGGACAATATAAATGTCAGAACCATAAACCTATGAGCAAACTCCTTCTACTGTTTGTTGGTATACTCATTTTTAAACAACAAAATCAATGCTCTTTCTCTTTTAATTCATAGTACATACGATAATGTATGCATTAGAGTGGCTGAAAAGGGTTTGACTTGTAAATTCTTATATTCTTACTTTGAAACAAGTTATAGGGCTACTTCATTAGGAGTGTTCTATTAAGTCAATAAATATTTTGGAATATAGAAAAAATAGAATAGACCTAGGACCAGAAAATATGTTACGGAATTGGGAGCTATAAAATTAAAAAAATGTTACTGGCTTTGGCTTTCACGAATTAGCAGTGAGTTTTGGTAGTTGCTTGTCATATTTATTGCGCTGGGTATTTTTTTCCAATAATTTTTCTGCTTAAATCTTTCAAAGGAAAATAAATATTATCTACGTGGATTATTTATACAAACTTTAGAATTTTTAGATATTTTTTTTAAGATGTATATAGTTTCAAATCGTTTTAAGTTATATCACAACAAGGAAAGTGCAAGTTCTAAGTGTTTGAATCATTAGTTATGAATCTAGAGTTTTTCAAAGGTGGAAAAATACAAAAAAACTTATGTTCGCATAAAATATCGAATCCTCGATTTACTTCTTAAGATCAATATATTCGCAGCGAGAATTTGCACTTTTTACATTATGTAAGGCTAGTATGTCTTTTAAGCCACGCTAATGTGCATAAGCTTTCAGAATCAACAATTTTACTTTTTTTCCAACCGTTGTTTATTATTTACTAAATGCATACCAAAGGAAGTGTAAATAATAACTGACACAATACAAATTGAAATGGATTATTTGGCATGAAGCTAGATTAACTCGATTGCGTATGTGCAATTGGTTATGTTTGCATTTGCAATATTATGAATTTACTTTTCTACACACATATGTATGAATGTGTGTCTACGTTTTATAAATTTATCAAGCTATACAAAAATAAAACCACATTTCAACTAGTATTTTCTGTATGAAATAAAACTAGTTGACATGGGACCAGACGCGAAACCACTACAAGGTTCACCCACGTATACATAACAAAGTATGACGAGTAAATGTTTAAAAATTTTCACTTAATATAATGAACATAAAACTTAGAAAATTGACAGAAAACACGAATTTCGCTGTTTTTACAGGGTAGCATAACAAATTTTTGTTTAACTCTCATAAGGTAAATAGTTATTACGGTGCGGAAGGGTATTTTTAACTTTTTTTCGCCATACACTCTGGTATACTATAACGTAGACCCGTTTACTGATTCCAATATGTGCCTTCTCAGCACACGTTAATTTGGTGTTAGATCCAGGTCTTCCCGAAGGCCTTACCTTACTTCTTTAGTTCTCTATCTAAACATTAATCTGGCACAAATTTTCTTCTTATCACGATCATAAACAAGAACTCTTTTAAAGATAAAAACACAAAATGTTTGCTTTTAAAAATTACTACAAAGCATTTACTTGGGGGCACATAACCCCCTTCAGTTACCTACTATAAGCCCGCTTATTTTTTTACTTAGCTGAAAGTTAGTTATTTCTCGCAAATCGTCAAAAATCAACTGTTAATAAGATTGTTATTACCAACTGATATTTATGGTATCAGAAGCTGGCTGATAGATCTAACGCACTCAATGGTTAGACATATTGGTTAGATCACCGATCATATAACTGGCAGGTAAGAGGCAAGTAATTTAACTGTTGCGATGAGTTAACTTTAAATTAAAGTGCTATTGGCTCCTTACACTTACATTTATATTAATCAAATAGAATTGCAAATTGAAGCAAGATCTCCTCATTTCTTAACTGGGAAATCATAAATTTTTGACAAAACTTTCATACTGAATTTTGTGGTCGGCTGAGTTGAAGATCACCACAGTTCGAAATATTTTGTAATTATATATATCAATCTTACTTCTCTCGCTCACCAGCATTTTTTGAATATTTTTATTCTTCTTTACTAATTGTACCTAAGCCGTTTCATTCGCCGTCGTGCTGCCACCTTATCGGAATTAATTACCACATAAATATCACATGTACTAGTTGTGAGGTAGTTGACAAATAATTGGTTTGATTGCTGGGTAAATATCTAAAAAAAATAAAATTCACTCAGTTTATGTTTGATCTTCTCAACTGTTTTGAGCGTTATATAAATTTTAAATTGAAAACTAATTTTCGAAATGAAGCATAACATAAGTAACGCAGAAGGTATTATTAATAATAAAATTTTGGGTTTTGCCAAAATAATCAGAGAATAAAGTTTGAGATCTTAGGGCCTGCATACTTTTAGGCACTGTTTGTTTTCAAATTCCATAAATATGAGTTCGTGATAGAAAAAATTTGGGATTGTTTAAAATCAGAGCTTCCACGGCTAGCTACGGTTGGTGGGAAATACCAACAATGCCTAACTGTGGTGAAACTCTGATTCCAAACAACCACAAATCTGCACCAACACTTAACCATATTTGTGAAATTTGCATATAACACAACAAGAGCCTAAAACTATGCAGACCCTCAGACCTCGCCAATATATGGAGAAGTAATTTTAACATGGTTGAAAAGTGAACCGCTCCTAACAAAATTGCAAACTCTTTTATCCACTTTTTGGGTACCCGCGACGCACTGTTTATCCAGAGTTTTACCCGTGGTGAGAGTTTTGAATTTTGAAATGGAATTTCAAAATGATTTCTGAGTATGCAGCTTTGTAGCCTAGTCTCACACAGTGCATCCTCAAGTCTCTTAAAAAATAGGTTAAGTTTTGGCAATTTTTTTCTACTTGGTGTTTGGTACTTTCTTCCACATGAGCTTGTCAAAGTAATTTAATTTGTATGGAACAAAATATTAAACACAATGCCAAAAAAAAAAATTGCCAAATATCAACCGAATTTTCAAGAACCTTCGGACATTGTTGTCTGAAATTTCCAAACTCTCACCACATTTTTGAACTCTCTAAGAATTTTTGGAATTTTTGCATGAGCTTGGAAGCACTCATTAAAAAGATTTTTATGACAGAAAAATCTTTATTTTTATATGAAATGAACTAATTAGCTGTAGAAATTTTCGTAATACATATATTACACGAACCAACTGAGCCATTTTGAGTGGCGCTCACTGTATAAGTTTCGAAATGAAAAATTTATGAAAGTTAGCGCCCACAAAAATTTATTCAGCTGTCTATTTTCGCCCTTTCAACCCAGACTCAGCGGAAAGTTAACTCACGTATTATAAATAATGTGGTTTGGATTAATTATAGATTTATTGTCGCAACAGGGCATTCGACATAACAAAGAGTAAAATCCTTTTATACCAATATACAGATGACTGTGAACAGAAAATTCCACAAAGCACCATTAAAGGCATTTCAAGAAATTTGTGACAGTTTTAATCTATGCTTACATTCTTTGAATTTTTCGCCGCCCTACCAGCAACACCACCCCACACCATGCTTTGCCCTTGACCCAAAAACTTACACCTCATTTGCGCTGCGGCTAATTCTTTTAATTCTTCTTTTTGCGGATTTAAGATGCAGCTGTTGTACTCAGGAGGACGTTGCATTTGGGTGCATGAATTGTTGTTGTTCTGCACCACAGGTGCCGTATCAAAGCAGCAATACGCCTTTTATTTAATTATTTATTTAGGGTAAGCTACAAATGTTTCATTACTGATTGTGTATGGGAGGGTGGGTTTTTGCAAAATTATCTCTTGTAATCCCTTGTGTTTAGCAATTGGACGATTCGTTTATTGTAAATATTTTAACAGATGTAGTGAGTACTTTGTTTTGGTCACAAAGTATTTATGTATGTTTGTCTTTTTGCTTTGATTTGACATTATTGTTTTGTAAATATTGACATTAATTGATGACTTTATGGGTGTTATTTGGAATTTAGTAGAATTGTTAAATTTTTGTAGTGCAGTTGATTTATGATATTTTGATGCCAAATGTGCAAATTTTTCGACTTTCATGATCTTCTCAAAATGCGTTGAATTTATTTGAAATTAAGACCTATCACATATTGCACACAACTTTTGTTGTCATGTTACAGGATGCAACCAATTTTTTAAAAATCGTCTATATGAACTTATGTTGCATCTAAGGCTTGCTTACTTTCCGCAGTTTCTTTAAAATAAATTAGGAAGTTCACACTGCGTTATTTGAAATTTTTAGAAACGAATTTTAACTAAAGAAGTTTTACTAAGATAATACAAGAGCTAATTGCATCATTTTCACTGTGAGCCACTGTATATTTTATATACATATCTCGCCATTCTTGCTCCGACCTAAAATTTAATACAAATAAACCAACATTTTAATTTTTTAACTTTGGCTCAAGCTATCCTCATCAGAAAAAATTAAATAAAGAAATGTCTAGCAAAATCCTGGTTTTAATTTAATTTTTTATTTATAAAAATTTCAACAAATACCCGGACATGGTAATTTTTCGCAGAAACAGGGATATTTATATAGGGTATTGATTAATTTTTCTTATTTGATATCAAACCTGTTAAGTTTGATTAGTAATTAGTAATCAATTAATTAGACGGCTTTTTTAATTGGTAATGATTATTTTAATTGTTTTTCAAGAAAAATTAAAAAAGTCAATAATAATAAAAAAAAGAAGTTGTTTGAATTACTTTTGATTATTTTTGATGTTTTTATTCCCTGTTTTTTGATTATTTTTGATTTTTTTCAGCATTGTTGATGTGTACCATACCAATCAACAAAAAACAAAAATCATCAAAACTAGTAATAAAAACAACTTTTTTTTACATTTTTGAAGTTTTTGTAAATCATAAAAAATCATGATTTTTTAAAATTATTTTTTTAATTAATTGGAAAATAGTCGTTAAAAATTGAAAGTAATGGTAAGCAATCATTAAATGGATTCTCAAGAAAATAATTGATTAAACCGGTAATAATTACGATTAGTAATCATTATTTAACAGGTCTGTTTGACGTCTGCTTTTGTTTAGAAAATAAATAAATTTCGTTCATAACTCTAGGTAAGAAATTGAATTACTTGCAATTAAAAATTTGTAACAGGGAGGCATCTACATAAAAATATTTAGTGATTTCTCTCAGTGTGAAACCTTAATTTACTTGTGTTAAGTGGAACGAAAAATATAAAAAAAATCGGTTTTTCTGCAAATCCAATCTTTTTTTATGCATGCCAAAAACTTTATTTGCATAATATGCCATGTTTACGCCGTAAAAATTCATAAGTATACACTAAGTCGAGTAAGTAAATCGTAAATTCGCACAATTTATTTAATGATTGCCGAATAAAAAGAATTAAAAATTTCGGTCACATATTGCTTGCTCAAACCTTTTATAAGAATCTATTAATTTTGATGGCCGCCTTGCCGCAATAAAGTCAAAGATACCGCTTATGAAAACCACATTTCCGAATAAATTGTGCATAGAAAAGCAAAGGGGCCCAAAAATTATACACAGCGCATGCAGTTAAACGTCAGGAAAGAATTGCAAATAATGAAGAGCCCTAAAATAACGCATTAAATATGCATTAATAGGAAAATATGCATGGAACAATGATGATAGCAATCAACATGCATATTTGGATAAAGATACATTTTTAGAAAGAAAAAAGGTAGGGAACAAGAAAAGAAAGCTAAATCGTAGGCTAAACCATTCTAATTTTTGAAATTTGTTATTCACGAACAATACCAAATAAAATCGGTAAATTTGTATTCATATTTTTCAAAATATTGTATGTGGCACATGTGCCAAGTGAATGCATTTGCTAAAATTGTCGCGTAGGATTTTACATATTTGCACACATTTATAGTCGAGTTTATGTATGCTCGTAGACGATTGTGAACTGAGGTTGATTGTCTTGTAAAAAAGTCATTCGCTCAAGTGAATGTTAACAGAATGTAAATAAGCAGCAAATCGCATTAAGATAAAAAGACATCTTGAAGATATGAAAATGCTGATGAAATGCGGAAATTACCATTAAAATTAATGCGATTTATGACGATTTGTAAAATTTGGTGATTGTTGCTCTCATACCTACTAAATCTGAGCAACAAATGTGGTATATGGGTTCAAATGAAGTAGGTAAATTAAGTCATTTAAATCGTATCTGTTATATTTTTGCGAATAAAGGCAAATCGTTCTTTGAACCTCTACTAAAAATGGAGATTGCTTCAATGTTAAAAAAAGTTAATCCAAAAAATGTAGGATAAAATGTTAAACGAAATAGAATTAAAAACAGAAATTTGTAATAAAAAACGAAAAGGTCTTAAAAAGAAAATTATTAAAACGGAAATAAAGCAAAAAACCAAATAGAGACACAAAATGAAAACACAAACAACATTAAAACAAGCTTGGTACAGTGTCCTTCTCTCACATGCAAGTTCAAAGGTCTTATTTCTATATCACAACAGCGAAAATCAAATCTGTTCTATATTCACATATATAAAGAAATATAGTTTGAAATCTTAAACCAACTACAAGTTCAGGTAAAGTCGAAAGATTACTCCGCCAACCACAAATGGGTAAAAAGTTAGATAATCAGTGAGTCGAGTACTCCAAAAAAGTGAATGAAAAGATGGGTAATTTTTTCCAGAAACTTTTTATTGTGTTGAACTTACTTTTGCGGTGTGAGGCCTGAGAGGTTGCATACTTTTAGGCACTTGTTGTTTTCCATTAATATACGATGGTCCTTAAAGATCATCAGTGAACAAAAATCGAATGTAAGATGGGTCGCGCGACCCAAAAAAGCAGACAAAAACTTGGGTAGATTTATTTGCAGAAGTAAACTTTTTAACCGTCTTGAATTTATTTCACCTTGCACGTGTAAGGCCTAAGGGACTGCATACTTTTAGGCGCATATTGTTTCCCATACAAATTCCATAGCTAAGCTTTGATGTTTATACAAATTTGTGATTTTGTTTGAATCAGAGTTTCGCCAAGATAAGCCATGTTTGGTGGTTTTTAAAAAATATCCAAAATGATATCGCGCGAATTGTCATTTCGGAAAAAAGTTCGAATCACGAACATGTCTGTATTTTTCTTAAAAATTCTATTTGAGCCTATCTGATATCTTCATTTAATATACGAGTATATTATAGTGGGTTAAATTTTAGATTTTTCCTTGTAGTGGCGGTTTAAATCAATATTTGGAGGGGGTCTACTCTATTTTCAAAAGGAATAATTGATCAAATCGGGTATTCCCCATGGTATCACATTTTTTTAAGTATTTTAGAATTTCTACGATTATGGACAAAAAAATATTTCCCGTTTGAACTATTATTTATTTATTTAAAAATCGACTCAAAATGTTAAGGAAAAAATGTTGTTAATTGAAGTTTCTGATACAGTACATCTTTTAGCCCCTTGCAAAGTGAGACGCACTTTCCGAACCAGGCGAATGTAGATCATGTTTCAACTAACAGATTCAAAGAGAAGGTACTTACTGAGCTGCTTCGAATTTAACAAGCTATAAAAACTTAATCCAAAATGAAATTTCTGTTTAAGCAAGTACTTATTTTTTTTAAAATCTCTCATGTAGCTGCACCAACAAAACACCTTTCACCTCAATTAATATACATATACCTCCCAATACCTAAAATTTTGCAAACAACATGTATTAATTACCTTAAAATGTGTTACAAACTGGGAAATTAATTTTCCTCAATCACACATGCTAAGGTGTATACTACCCTATCATACAAGAATACACACACCTATTTATACCCAACAAGCATTTCTGTAAATGTTTTTAAAAATAATTTTAAGTAAACTTGTAGCAAGTAGCAAGCGATATGTAAACTTTTTTAGTTTTAATTTATTTGAAAGTTCAAAGTAAACTTTTTATAAACTTCAAGAAAAAACTGTTATAAATCATTTCACTTTAAAAGTGAAATGCAAATTATTACAAAAATTCAGAAAAAACGATTAGTCATTTTTTTTTTACTTTTCAACTTAAAGTATTTCTAATTCTTTTCCGAAATGATTTTAAATGCCGCAATTTGCTAATAACTGGTTTAAAATGCAGCATTCAATATATGAAAAGAGCTTTGTTTGAAAATCTTTTATAGGCTAACATTAATAAGCTTTTAATCAACGTGCCCTTTTGATTACAAACCGCTTTTTTTCAAACGTTTATAAAAGAAAAATCAGAATTTTTCAAAGCTTTAAAAAATTTCTATTCTATTCTTATAAAAAATTTTAATAATTAATTCAAAATAATTAATAAAAATATTTATATTAAATCTATTTTGCTTGTTGGGTAGCTACATAAATATTTTGCTGCCTAAATTCGAACATTAGCAGTTAACAGTTTATGGATAGCTACCAATTTTATTACCAATGCCATCCAATCAAATGTAGTAACCACAAAAGCAATAAATACAATACACCAGTTGCAATAATACTTAACAAACTAAGCACAGCAACTGTGTATACTAAGTGCACATATAAAATACAACAACAACACGGAGTAATATCGACAAGTGGCTAACGAACATACAAAATTTCATGACTATCAAGCCTAAACTTGTTTATATTGCTGAAAACCGCAATTATAATTACATAGTATAAATCTCGCCCATTTAGTGCACGCTTGATAATGCAAGTCCTACTTAGTAAATACAATATATGTTTGTATATTTAGTTGGTGGAAGTGATTTCCGGCTTGCAAAAAATAGTGCTACTAACTTCTATAGAGAGTGACCTGCGATTAATGCCTTTGATCTACAGTGGGCTATAATTGATCCAAACTAGGCCCTTATGGGCATATTTGGGGTCAGTCAATTTTAATTTTTGTAGCATACCCTCAGGGGTAGGTAGGAAACGGACCTTTTCGACAGCACCTGTCCAGCCATTAAAGGGTATAATTAATTTCTTCAACCCATATAGAGAGTTTAAATCTAGCAATTGGTCGCATACACCTTTGCGACTCATACCGCATTCGTTCTAGACTAATCGTATTTCTAGGCATATGTTAGTGTTAGTTTGTTCACGAGTATGAGTAATTCAAGGTTATACGTTTCCAAAACCATGCCTGCCTTAGCTGACCACTGAGTGCATATATAGCAATAATTCGATTTAATGTGGCAACAATATTAGCAAGAAAAGCATTTGGCTGTAATAACAATAAATTGGTACATACGATATGAATATTTGTCTACAGATGTGTATTGGATTTTGGAATATTGCAGGTATGCAAGCTAATAACTCACTTCTATTAAGTATAGGTGTTATAACTAGCTCATACTTTTTTCTATTGAATATTGAGCCTCTTAGAAAATCGTGTTAAAGTTTAGTTTGAGGAATATGCAGAAGCGGTGGAATTGATGTAAATGCTTGGTATGGTTATTGATGCTTGCTTCCTTAAAATGCTGCTTAGTAAAGATGGAAAAATATCGACTATACAATCGATATATCGATGGTTTCTCTACACCTAACATTCGAAGTGACACAAACGAATGTGCTAGAGAAACTCTGCTAACAACAAATACAAAGCGGTCCAACCGAGTTAAAACTTCAGCACACTAGAACTTTCGTTTGAAGATCTTGATGAACATGCCAATTAAGCAGGACGATAAGTGACTATATGTGTTTGTCCTCTCATTTGTCTCTTGTCTCTGAATTTTTTCTTTAAAATATAATCTTTTCCGACTTTGGTACTATATGTATGTGGAGTTACCCTTTTCCAAACCTGCGTTGGCACTTCTACAAGTTTTACGAGATTTTAGCAATTTTCTTTCTACCATTAACTCATTCCCCGATTACTTACGCTTAGGTTCGTATTACTAGATTGTTAAATTAAAGCGACAGAGCAGAGTTTTAAATATGTATAGAAGTTTCCAATGTATAAAATCTTATAAAGCTGACAGGCGTTGTGCTGACCAAAATCATGTTAGCCACTTTTTCTTCATTATATTCCATGATACAGGCGTAATTTGAGATTTTATTTCAAATGCATGCTTGTGTGTATGTGCATTAGGGTGGGATTGTAAGTACAGTATACATGGAGGTAAAATTTATTTAAAAAAAAATTACTTAATATTTTCAGCTGGCCCGCTTGAATTTTAAGGTATTTATATAAACCAAAAAAAAAACACTATGATTGAAAGATGCTTAGAATCTGTAAGGTGTCACACAGCAAGTTAAAGAAAGTCAGAAGAAAATTTTGGATTAAAAAAGACTAAATGCACTGTGTTTTGTATTTAAATGAAAGAGGTTTAAAAAGATCACGTTCGACAAGTTTTGGATTCTTTCTTGGTTTTGGATAAAAAAAAAATAATTTTTTTTTCAACTACTATTTATTTAAAAATCGCGATTATTTAATCGTTTTTATTTTTTTGAAGTAAATTGTTTGTTTGTTTTTTGTTAAAGTTATAAGTTTTAAATTAAAGAGCAAAAAATAAGTTCAAGCCACCCTAATATACAACCTATTATACTTATATCACAAGCTTTTGAATACCAACAAATCACCACGCATAGTACTCTTAAATTTTGCAGTTTATACTCCCATGCATAGCAACAACTATATCTGTGCGCTTTGACATGGCGGTTAGCCAATGTCGCATCCGTTATACGCCATGCAATATTCAGTGGTGATGCGGCAATTTGCGATTTTGTAAGGCAATAAGAGCCAGCAAGTTTTGCAATCTGTGTGTGTGTTGGCATAGTGCCTGTATACGTTTTCACAAAATAAGGATATTTAAGTTCGAAAACGTGGTCTGTAGCACCGCAAAAGGATTAGCACGAAACTACGAGGGCATACTCACATATGAACTCATACGAACATACATTTTTATGCAGAAAAGACCTATTCGCGTGTCTGCAGCTAAAACGCGAACTAAGAACAACAATGCATTATGAGTTACGAGTAGTTCCGGATGAGAGTGATATATGATAGAGTTTTAGAGTGAAGCGACCAATTAGTGATGATTATACCGGTATGACATTATTATTTATGTGGGGAAAATAATCGGGATTGGAAATATGTATGTTAATAAAACCTTGATGTGTCACGTGTTTATGAAAGTTATCTGTATTTTTTTGCTGCTGTGCAATATTTTGGATTAGTTTAATTTATTTGATATTATCATGACTATAAATGAGATCCAGGTCAAGAATAATAATTTTTTATTTGAAAATTGTTGTTTTTTTTTTGAATAACTAGAGGGCCCGGCAGACTTTGTCCTGGCCAGAAATTTACCTGCATGAATGTAGAAATATTGCCGATCCCTATACAACTTTCATATTTATTCACCTTTCGAACCTTCTCTGGATTTCCACGGATAATTCAAAACCAAAATTAGAAAAATCGGTCCAGCCGTTCTCGAGTTTTAGCAAGACTAACGAACGGCAATTCATTTTTATATACTCGTATATAGATTATTTTTTTAATTAATTAGTTTTTAATTAATAGAAACAAAAAAATTTCGGAAACTGCTAGACTTATTCAGTAGAGAAGTTTCGGTATGCAGTACTAACCTTTAGGCGTAGGGCAACTAAACTCCTATTGCTTTTCATTTTACCATAACTTTGCGCAATCACAGGCACTTGATTGTGTTTGGCATTGCTCATGGTGGATTTGTGTGTTTATTTTTGAATTGATACAATTTTCGACTTTTTTTATTTAAATCTAATATCTTCTATAACAAAAACTGAGTTAACACGGCTTTTAAAACTTAAAACAGTGCCCTTTTCTTAAGTAAATTTGAAAACTCTCGACCTGTTATACACAATTTTTTTTTTTACAAATTATCAACCCTCATTCTTTTCAAGATTATCATTTGGGTGACCCAGCCTTGCTCGGTGGCAACCCCAGGTGGCAATCCTACTTAAAAATATTCCGGTTGGTATACGGCCTCAAATACCTTCCCTTTTATACCCATATTGCCATATATTGCTTAATATTTAAAAACAAATCGGAAAGGTGGCAACCCTGTAAGCTTCCTTTAGTGGCAACATCCAAGTATAAAATCTTAGAAGGAAGCATACTATCCATCTACCAAATTTCATCAAAATCGGTTTAGCCGTTCCCGAGATAGTGGTCGATATCTGCAGGAATAAATAAAATGCGGTCAGGTGGCAGCCCTAGGTGGCAACCCTACTAGAAAATACTTTGTTTGGTATACGGCCTAAAATACCATTCATTTGATACCCATATTCCCATATATTTAAAAAAAATTGATAGAGGTGGCAACCCTGTGAACCACCCCAAGTGGCAACACCAAAGTAGAAAATCTTAAAACAAAGGATACTACCCATATACCAAATTTTATCCAAATCGGTTAAGTCGTTCCTGAGATAGTAGTGGATATACAAATATACAAATATACAACTATACAAATATACAAATATACAAGAATAACTTGTTTAAAGTTATAAGATTTTTAATTAAAACTACTGGTACAGGTAACATCAAAAGTGATTTGAAAAAAGTTTTTCAATACGGGGTCGCCCCTCGGCAGTGGTTTGGCAAACTCTCCGAGTGTATTTCTGCCATGACAGGCTTCTCAGCAAAAATTCGTCTCCTTTGTAGATGCCGTTCGGAGTCGGCAAAAAACTGTAGGTCCCACCAATTTGTAGGGAAAATTCAAATCGGCACACCACAAATTGGAAGAGAAGCTTGGCGCAAAAATCTCTTAGGAGGTTTATGATGATATACCTGTTGTATATCGCGCCATATAAAAAAAAAAAAAAAAAAAAAATGTTGGTTACTTATTTGATTAATGACTGTCGTTTTAAATAAAAAATATAACATATTAAAAGTCTAATTACGTATTTGTTATATATGTTTTTCAAACAATTTCTTCACTTCTTTCAACCTAACGAACACCCAAATCCCAGTACTGTTCAAATCCCGAAAAATTCCAACGCTGGTACCAACACATCTGTGAGAGGTTTTTCTATAAATCCCCTAAAAGTATGTTTATATGCAACTCTATTTTCCGCAGACAAAGTGCTTTTGGTGGTATTTTTCTGTGGCCAAAGCATTTGTCGCAAATCTATTGCAACGCACAGCATATACTGATATGCGAAAGCTTGTATGTTCCAAAGTGATTTATATGGTTTTCGCACAGTTATTTTGAATAAACAGAGACTTTTGGCACTTTCCCTTTTTTTATTGAATTCTTAGCCTTTCGGTTGTATGTTCATTTAGGAAGTATAAGTGGTCTTTATAGATAGTAAATTTAAAGTGTTCCGACCCAAGATCACAGCATTCTTGTGTATTAACACCATTCCTATTAATTTTTCATACTAACAAAGGATGTGAAATGAAAGGAAAAAAGTAAGTACCTCTTCAGAAAATCAAGCTGGATTGTATAATGACACTGACGCGAATTGCTCTTAAAATAAACTACCCCTTTCAGGAAGAATAGAAGCCTAGTTATACACATAAGATGAAGATGTAAAGTATATCTAAGCAGACTCAGGCATAAATTCAGGTATAAAGAAGTTATCATAGTATCAAAACTACCTTATAGTTTGCGCTCCAGAAAAATTTTATTTAAATATAATAAGATATATAGCACAACTAAGTCAAAGAAAATAAGGAAACACAAGGATATAGAAGTGGGTAGCAGAAAAATAAGTTCAAGTTAAAAGGATGAAGACTACATAGAACAGCAAGTAATCTCGAACATAATCTATATACAAGGTGGCGCAAAAGTAAGCTTCCGATGTTCAGCATATCGGTTGTGGCACGTGCAGTGTGTGCTGTTGCACCGTCTTGTTGGAACCACATGTTTTCCAATCCCAATTCATCAAGTTGCGGCAAAAAGAACTCGTTGATCATTGCTCTGTAGCGCTCACCATTCACAGTAACCGTTTGGCCCCGACCGATTATTGGTCAAATAAATAGTCAGCAATATTCCGCGTTCTGGAGCAGTGTAGCGTAACATTGTTTATTAACGTGTATTTTGCATGTGTTTACTACACAAATGTCAAAACAGAACTGACTTTAGGGGCCAATCGCAAAATTTATAGCATTTTCTGATAGGAGGATTACTCTTGCGCCACCTTGTATATATATATAATCTAATAGATTTAAGAAGTTTGGAAAGAAGAATAGAACAAGTAAAAGAGATGAGGACTTGCATTCAAGTCAGACCAAGGATTGTTACTCAATTATTAGTACTCGAAGAGATTTTTCCTCCACCAGCCATGAAAGCAACAACAACTTTAATAGTATAGACTAGACAGTAAGGAAAGTATAAAAGGAAATTGAAACTAGTGACCTAGTACCAGGTGATAATAATAATAATCTTCGAGGAGACCTTCTCTTCCAATTTGTGGTAGGCAGATGAATTATTGCTGAGAAGCTATTTTATGTCAGAAATATATTCGAAGGCTTGCCGACGACTGGCAAGAGGCGAGCCCTTTTGGAACAACATTTTAAAAAAAATTGTGCCCTTCATGGCCGTGGAGTTAACCCAAGAAACTTATGGCATGGTAGGCTAGTACACTTCCATCATATAGCGGCCATCGCCAGTTCTCGGTGGTTTAGCTGGGAAAATATTAATAACCAGCTTAGATTTAAACCAACGTTACTATAAGTAGAAAACACGTTGGTTTTCACCAATATTAGTTATAGAATAGTTCTATATATTTCTCGACAATCGATAGTTGTACCTTGTTTTTATGGAGTAAGCGATCAGTACTGGTTAGCTATAGGCTATAGCTTGGTGTGACGAGAGTATAATTTGATATTTAACTACTTTTCAATAACTATGAACATAACTACCCGATGAAAGTTGTTTGATGTCATTGATGTTACCGATATGCTGCCGAATTGATACCTTCACTTGATAGTTGGATTTTCGGTAAACTACACAGTACAAGTACGTTTACTTAAAAGCGAAACAATTTTTTTTTTTTTTTTTTTTTTTTTTATTTTTAGAAAATTATCAAACATTCTGACAAGCGACAATTGACAGCTCCAATTATGCCCATATCACTTGCTCGTTTGATGGAATTTCAAATAACTGTCGCTTGGAGTTTAACGACGACATTGATTGCTATACATGCCTATCAATTTTTGCAAAATTTATATTTGCTGGGATATAGGTATGTTCGTATGTAAGTAAAAACATTTGCCAATAATGATAACATAACGACAATGCATCAATACACCACTCGTTGATAAGTGACGCGACACAACGCACAGGCAATTACAAGAAACGCAATCAGTTTTTGATGGGTTTTACTGTTGATGACACTTGCACATGCAGTCGTTAGCAACAACAATTTGAGGCTGGAGGCTGCTGCAAGCAATTTCCACAACTTCAACCTGAAAATCCTTTAAAAAAAAATAAGGTGACAAAATATCGAGCCAAACGATGATATGACGTGACAATATGTTGGTGAGCAAAAAAGAAAAAACAACCACCAGACCAAACTTTGTGGTGTTATAAACACATATGTACATACATATTAAGGCGTGAATGCCACACAGTCATACCCCCATTTCTAAGTTTTCCAAAAACTTGTTAGCATTACACGGCCGCAGCAACATATCCGCCGGATATTGGCGATTGCTCTGCTTCAGCTGCATGCCATTTACTTGTAGTTGTAGTTGTGTGCCAAAAATTCGATTTGATCCACAAATGGCACAAATACCTCTCGTAGCCGCTACTGCATTATGATGCCGCATCAGTTAGTCGATAAGCTTTCTCCAATACAAAAGAAAGTTTGGGTTCTGCATTGTTTCATTCGCCGACTTCTTTACTGGTTGCTAGTTGGTGGTGGTTGCTTACCTTTTTTTTTTTTTGTTTCGTGCACTTAACACCATTCCATCAGCTGTGAGCTTATCTTTTTGCTATAATGCCATTGTCGCTAAGATTTAATTTAGATATCAAAATCCAATTCATTATAACTATACTAAAAGTATGCAAGTTCCCCAATGTGTTGTGTGGGTGTGCGTGAATGTGCGTAGATACCCTGTAGGGAAAATTACAGCTACGGAACTGGCGCCTTGTCATCCTAATAGTGAGTCACAAGTATCGTTCAATTAAACAATGTGATGACAACGGGAGTGAAAATTGTATTCTTGGTCATCCTCTTTCTCCTTTAAATTAAAATTTCCCCTTTCGGTAGTTTCGAAGCAAGACGAAATTGGTTAGAAAATTGCCTTACTGAGAATGTGATACTTCTCGATTTTAAGATTCTGATGGTTGGTAGGGTACTTCTTTCTTGGTACTGCAGCTCAAATTACGACACAGAAATTTTTTGTAACTAGTTTTTGATTTTCCTACTGGGCACGCTTGTATGTGTTTGTATTTCTCATACGTCATATCTAAGTTTTTGTGCGTGCCTTTGATAATGCTTGCAGTTTCGTTATGCTTGTCCCTTTAAATACAGCTACTCTGACTTGCTTTGATCTCTGTCTTCACACTGCAATGCAAAAGAAATTTTCTGAAATGGACCAGCGACCATTGGGTGATAGGAATGCTTTCAAATAATTGCAAGTAACCTAACGCCTTAAGCCGCAAACATGTGAAATATGTCACTTTAAATGCGTATGAAATCGGTGTTTCTTGGTAGGTTTTTTGGCATTTGCGTGGCGGAGGTAGCAGATTACAGCCCCCATTTGTATGGGGGCTTTGTATATTTTGCTCTATTGTTCAGTAGCCCAATAATACATTTCAGGGTGGATTTTTTTTTAAATTCAAGCATTTGTGTTTCTTAGTAAATTTGTTGATTTATTTATATACAATGAGTGCAACTCAAAATGGACCCGTTGGTTCTTGTTATATTCGGAGAAAACATCTTCAGTGGTTGTTGTTGTTGTTTGTAACGAAAACCATCTTCAGTAAAACTCGTTTCTTAATTTCACATAAAAGATATATTTTTTTTTTTTCGTACAAATATTTTAAAGCAAAAATTCTTGGAAAGTTAGAAAAACGGGGTGAGAATTTTAAAATTTTGATTTAAGAATTTTAAAATGATTTCTGAGTATGCAGTTGTGTAGCCTATTAAAATCTAGTCTCAGATAGAGTATCGAGACTTTTATTTTATGAGAATAGAGTTTATTGAGCTATAAAACTAAATACCCAGAAATTATTTTGAAATTCTTAGCTCAAATTTTAAAATTCGCATCGTCTTTTGAGTTTTTCAAGAGTTTTTGGATTTTTCTATAATTTAGTATTTTAATAAGTGGCAAAATACTTTCTTTTGCGGAAAGAACGTGATGGGATATAGATTTAAAAATAATTATATTTGGCGCTTTGAAGTGTACAGTAGTTTTTAATGATTTCTTCAATTCCAACTATTTTGACCAACGACACTGGTTTTTTGATCTAATATACATTCAACCAGTAATATATATTTCTAACACCACGTGACCATACTCTTAGCAAAAGGCTCGGTGTAACTTTTCTCTCCAGATTTTATAGTTTGAAAAAGTGTCTTCACTTTCAAAAACTCAAAAAATACATAAAGTGAAATATTCAAAATTTTGATATTATTTACGTCATCCAAAGCCTTATGTAAAAATATTGACACTCAAGAAAAATATCAAATGTGACTTAAAGCTCGCAACCATATAGAAAACTTAAAGTAAAAATACTCTTGTTTATGTAGATATTCTTAAAGTTATAACAAAAAATTTCAGAAAAAATATAAAATTCAACCAAACGACTACTCATTCCGGCTGATAAATGGCAACAATCAATAGTAACGGGGTAACACAATTTCACTATCGAAATCGATACAAATAAACAAGTATGTGTGAGCTTATATCCGGTCTATACGAGATCAATAAATGAGTGAAAGGAGCAAAATACAAAACAAAAACGCTAATGCCGGTTGTCAATATGCGGAAGTGGAGTAAAATATAGTTGTATTGATATGTGCATATGTATTTGTATATTCACGATGTATGAAGGCATAGAAATGGTCGACTTTACCTTTTTTTTTTTCTTTTCGAATGGAAAGGATAGCCATAGAAAAGTAACGTGTGGGGGTGTAGAAGGAAATAGCGTTGGTCTATTTTGTATTTGTATACGCTGTCGGTCTCGGTATAATGAATAGTGAAAACACCGAAATGAGAGATTTATCACCGAAAATGGAAAACAAATGCCGCTGGAATGAATAATAAATCACTTGTGCAAGAAAAATAGCGCCAAATAAATACAAACATAAATGAATATGCAATGTATTTAAGTGAGCTTAAGCGAAACTTTCATATGTACTTGCACCTTGTAAAAAGTGCGTTTGGTCTAGGACGCGTCCGGGATGAGTCGGAAAGTAGGATGCGACTAATGTCAGTTCTGATCACTTTGTATGGGCTAGAGTGTTCACATTTGTTTGAGCATATCCTATGGGGAGACCTTATCCATTATCCAATCAAATGGGCACTTTTAACTCCTACGGGTATGCTACAAAAACTAAAATTTGCTCACACCCCTAGGAGTATGCTACACAAATAAATATTTACTTATGGATATTGAACTGTAGCCAACTGAAGGCTAAAGGGATTGATCACGGATCACCCTCTTTAAAGATTAATTGCACAATTTTCTGCAGGGCATGTACTATACTCTGCGTATGTATATGTGTTCTAAAAAGACAAAAGCTCGAAGTGGTTTTTATTACCGATTTTCTGAAAGAGCTACAATATATATTAAATGTTTATCTGTAGTATATGCAGCTATGTTTAATAAAAATTCAGAGTCACTTTTTTAATCATTGCAGCCTTCATTCTGCTTATTAAAGGGCTGTTGTCAGATTGGATAGTCCCCGTAACATGACATTTTGTGGATCGCTAGCAAGTTAAGATGTTGTGGCAAAACAATTGGACAACATCTTTGTAGAAAGGCCGTGAAACACTACAGGCTTTCAGGCTTTGCTTAGCGTATATTTTAACAGTTAGCGTACCAACCACCGATGATTAAAAACCCGTTAATTTTGTTTTGAAGACGTTTACTTTTTCAACATATTAAAATTGCCTCTCCACATAGGTGTGGGGTCTAAAAGCCTGCATAATTTTAGGCACTTGTTGTTTTTCATACAAAATCCAGAAATACGCTTTGGTGTTAGTAACAGTTTTGGTGATTGTTTACAATATTATGTTGATTAAAAAATGTATTGAATATCTCAAGCGGGCGCACTTCATTTTTTTTACAATGTCTGCAGTTTTTCGTTGGAGAAGTATTTCGTATTTTGAGCATCTCGAATACTTTTATACAGCCTTCCGTGAGTTTTATAATGGCGCCTCTTAAAATATTCTCCAAGGTAGAGGTTTTCTGCTTTCAGACACTGGTGTTGTCGTTAGCATAGCTACATGACAAGGTATTACTGTTATTGTTAAATCTTTTATACGTGATTCATCTACCCGCTATCTCTGGAGGTTTTTTCGATGTTTTTAAAATAAGAATCATATCAAAAATTTTGCCAATATTTCACTTTAAACCATATAGAATTCAAACCTGTACTTTTTTTTTGTACCAAAAACCGCATCAAGTAGAAAATTGCATACCCGAGAATTTTCTTAAAGGTTTGGTAAAAGATTTGAAGTAATTTTGGGAGATTTTTCAAATGTCTTTAAAATGTGATATTTCAAGTTTGATATTTTTTTTATATGTTCGAAATAAGAAATGTAAAAGATATAGCAAACGGTAACTTCTTTCCTCACAAAAGGCGGCAACCCTTTAGCTGAACCGGTATATTCTGTTTTATGAACGGATGGCAACCCTTTAGATGAATATCACATACTTTTTTACTTTCTATCCTTAAAAAATCAATCCGTTCCTGAGTTGTAAATATTGTAACTAAAACATTAAAAATTGATTTTTGCGCAGGTGGCTGGCAGGTGTCATCTACAGGTCAAGCTAATCAAACTAAAAAAAAAAAACAAAGAGCGTCAAATGGACTTATTGAACAGTTGGCAACCCTTTCCCTGAATATCATATATATTTTAGTAATTATTATTTTATTTTTGATAGAAAAAACTCCAGAAAAAAAGAATTGAGTTATTAATGGCTTATCTAAAACATTGACAATGATAATGTCATCTATTAAGGCAATCCTTTTGAAAAAATGAAATGTCAGCTTTCTTATGTCTAATGAAATATGAAAATCAATGTAACTATATACACAGGTATCGGTTAGGGAAAATTACGTGAATCACAAAAGGAAGTTTTCACTTCAAAAACGAAAAAAACTTTAATATATTTAAAAAACGTTTTTAATACTAATTTTTGGAAATTTGTTACTAATATTTCATTTTTTATATATTAAAAATTTTTGAAGCTTTTATACTCTTCTATATTTTACTCTTGCGAATACATTTCATTTCGTACTAACTTGCTGCAGAATACCCCATAGTGCGACGTGCAAATAAAAAAATAACTTTTCTTACCCTTAAACTTGTATATGCTATTCAGGTATTTCCAGGGAAAAGCAATTAATTACAAAAGTGAACTTATTATTAAAATATTCGAACTCCTTTAAGCCTAGCATATGTCTCAAAATATGTTTACCTCACCACATCCAAATGTTTAGTTCAAATAAACTTGAAATAGATTTTCAAAAGTTCCACGAAGTAATCACTTTGAAATGCTTTCATGCCAAATACAGCAGGAAAGCAGAGATTTTTGGTCAAACAAACTTCCAATTTTGCATGCACTCAACTCTCTCCGGCATTAAAGTACTTGGCAAACAAATGGCTATCTAACTAACCAAATTGCATGCATTTGCACTTAAACGGTAGCACAAACGCCCGTGTCTTCAAGTAGGTGTGGGTATTTGTGTGTTTGCAGAAAAACTTAGTAAAACTGTAAATGACATTTTAATAAAAATATAATTTTCAACCAACATTTTTCGCAAATATACACGAAGCGCATGAGTCACATACCAATCATTGCACAGCAGTCCATGTATAATTTGCTAGCAGCAAAATATGAATTCAAGCTCGTTAACGCCTGCAAGTATGCTACGCAAGCACACAAAACTTGCTATGAAAGATGAAAGCTAGGCAAATATGTAATGCTTCTTGATGATGGGTAATATGGTGGACATTTTTTGGAAAAGTAAAATAAACCACCAATTTACTGTTTGTACTGGACTCGACACATACGCAGTACGCAGTATACACACACAAACACACACACATATATAAACGCACATGTAAACAAAAGCAAAAGCGCACGGATGCAAACATCATCTAAATTGTCACTACCATACAAATATTTGTTCTCACTTAGATACTTTTAGTTATTTATTCCCCATACTCCAAAGATATAGAGCAAGAAAAGAACAAAAGGAAAAACAGCAGTGTGTTCTAGTTGAGGAGACGTCTGAATTGAATGATATTTTGATGCCACCGAAATTGGTTGGTTGGACAGAGTAAAGTAAATATGTGGAGACGCAAACGTTAGCGGTAATGACGTATTCTTTGTTGGGTTGGAAAGGTGTGGGTGAGCTTAAGATATGATGTATACAGTAGCCTGCTGCTGGCATTCATATATGTAAGTGGGGGAGTAACATTGGTGCAGTGAACTTAAGCAGACGAGTACTTTTGCTGTTTCAAAGTCGTTTTCGTCACTTTTGTAAACCATTCTAAGTAAAGCAGAAATTTTCTGGTGGAAATGCGTATAATAAATGTTGACTTAAGCAATTTGTTTGATCTTGGTTATGAGCTTAAAATGACATTTTTGGTATACGAATATAAATATTTATCTGCAAGATACATGGGGCCATTCAGAAATTTATTAATGGAATAAGGAAAATTATCCTATCCAACCAAAGATATGAGCGGCACACTATAAGAATATTAAATCAGACAAAAAGCATCGTAAATAAATTAAAGTATCCAGCGCTCTGTGCACTGCACGTTTCCTCGGACTCCCGTAAGAAGAGCTTGATGATGATTCTCAGAGTGATCGTGCCCATTACGTAGGGCGAAGCACTGTTAATAACATCGGATATAAATATTTTATGATAAAGGGTGTTTTTTTTTAGCGGTATAGAACTTTGAATTGAAATAAAACACAAGAAAATCATTTTAAGGTCCATCAATTTGGCTTTATTGGAAGGATAATTTTATGCCATTAATGTTTAAATATGATTTCGGGCATGTGGCCGCCGCGGCTGGCTCGAATAAAGCCAATTCTACAGGTCCAATTTTCAACCACTTTTTCGAGCATATGGGGCCGTATGTCGGCAATAACGCCACGAATGTTGGCTTCCAATTCCCCTAACGTTTCTGGTTTGTTGGTGTAGACGAGCGACTTCACATATCCCCAAAGAAAATAATCCAATGGTGTCAAATCACACGACCTTGGTGGCCAATTGACAGGTCCATTCCGCGAAATTATGCGCTCATCGAATGTTTCCTTCAATAAATCGATTGTGACGTGCGCTGTGTGGCATGTAGCGCCGTCTTGTTGGAACCACAACTCATCCACATTCATGCCATCCAATTCGGGAACAAAATAGTCGGTTATCATGGCTCTATACCGGTCTCCATTAACGGTAGCTGCCTCTCCAGCATTATTGCGGAAGAAGTATGGGCCATTGACTCCACCAGCCCATAGAGCACACCAAACAGTCAGTTTTTGTGGATGTAATGGCGTTTCAAGGGTCTCATGTGGATTCTCTTCACTCCAAATGCGGCAATTTTGCTTGTTGACGTAGCCATTCAACCAAAAATGAGCCTCATCACTGAACAAAATTTTGCGATGAAAATCAGCATCGAAATCAATCTCATTTTCGGCCCATACACCAAAATCACGACGCATTGCATGGTCTCGCGGCTTTAATTCTTGCACAAGCTGGATCTTGTAAGGTCGCAAGCCAAGATCTTTGCGCAAAATCTTCCATAAAGTTGATGGACAAAGCTCCAATTGCTGTGCACGGTGGCGAATCGATTCATTCGGGTCCTCTTCAACACTTTGCTCTACAGCGGCAATTGTTTCTTCGGTGCGCACTGTTCGACGTCTCTGCGGATGCGTATTATCACATAGAGTAAACGTAGTGCGAAAACGATCCATGGTTAACCGAATTAATTGCTCTGATGGACGATTATGTCGACCATAAAATGGACGGAGCTCACGGTAAACTTCGCGAACTGAACCATTATTTTCGAAATAAATTTGCACGATTTGCAAGCGTTGTTCTTTTGTCAACCTGTTCATGATGAAATGGCAAACCAAATAGAACATAAATGACATTAGAGTTGCCAGATTTGACTACAAAATGCCAGTTTTATCTCTATTCGAAAAACAAACCTGTAAAAAAAACAAGAGTCAAGTCTTCCTCCTACTCTTACTTCAAATGCTGTTAAGTGCTTTAGTTCTTTGGACCTTTTTATAGATGTAAAAATACGCTGGGAGAGGTCGGAGCTTAATGAATGTTTATGAAACTTTTGAATTTAGGGCGCATAGATAAAACCTTAGTAGAACTAACAGGTGTACAACCGCACTGCTATTGCCCTTTTAAGATAATTGAATCTCGGTTAAGTATTCTTACACTCAAATTCGGCAATAACTGTGTTGGTTTGCTGGATCATTTTCCATTTAATAGACGATTATATTATAATCGGCCGGCATGCCCTCCTTCCACCATATTTTGCAAGAACTTGACCAACTTTTTACTACCTTTTTCGTTTCTTTTTGAGCCAGGATATTGCTTTTTATAAGCATGCTGTTGTTGTTGTAACCCTACTTTGCCCTGCCTTATCGGATCGTGCATAACCATTGTCATAGTTGGGTAGTGAAAAGTGGACCTCAGTGTATAGTGTAAATCATCTCCTTTGATATTGAGCAGTGAAAGCTTTCTACGCAGTTCAAGTATATTCAGTATTTCGGCTACCAAATTATTGTTTCTGCAGTAATGTTCTGGGGTTTTCGCCATTCACAATTTCGGGCATTATTCCTATCTCGAGTTCCTCTCACTATCAACTATTTGGTTCGCTTTTCTTATCGCTAAATAGTTGCCTCTTGACCTTATGCTAAGTGGTCCTGTCGGCAGTTGCCCTTGGCTTACTATGGTTGATCCGAACTCGCAGTAGGCCTATACTATTCTTTGGACTAGTTCAAAATGAATAAAAAAAACAAGCTTCCTGCTCGAGTACGTGGGTGGTTGGGTCGAATCACATCTTGATGACTTTGGTTATGCATTTTTTGATCAGATACACCTAGAGCTTAGTGGATCTTTTTGTCTTGAAACATTCGCATTTATACTATTGTTCCAAGGTAATTAACATTTTTTTTTTATTTTAATTGTTTTTTTTTTTTATTTATTTTTTTTTTATTTGTTTTGTACATAGTAAGACTAAGTCTTGTGGTAGTACATCTTCTGTTAAATTATAATTACAAAGTTGGTATACATGAATTTATTACTTAAAGTTAAAACAATTTTATTGATATACGAGTATAAAAGCTGAATATAGAGAGTGAAAGAGAAAGAAAAAGAAAATGAAAAGGAAAAGGAAAAGACGGGGGACTGAGAGTCAGAAGTAGTTAGAGACTGCATTTTTAAAAGACCTTGCTTGGTTTATAACTTTTATTTCAGTGGGTGTGACCCGCATATTGCATGCCACATATGACACATACTCTGAGTCATCGTTGCATGCTACAATACTCAGACTATAAACTTTGAAATTTGAAAATATTTTACATATTTTTACCAACTGTCACATTCTACAACTTAATATACGGCAATAAAAGTGTCATAAATATTAGTCAAACACACACCGTGATACACATCTCTTTGATAGTTGATATTACACTAAATACATATATAAAGGGTGATTTTTTTAGGGGTATATAACTTCGAATTGAAATAAAACACAAGAAAATCGTTTTAAGGTCCATCAATTTGGCTTTATTGGAAGGATAATTTTATGCCATTAATGTTTAAATATGATTTCGGGCATGTGGCCGCCGCGGCTGGCTCGAATAAAGCCAATTCTACAGGTCCAATTTTCAACCACTTTTTCGAGCATATGGGGCCGTATGTCGGCAATAACGCCACGAATGTTGGCTTCCAATTCCCCTAACGTTTCTGGTTTGTTGGTGTAGACGAGCGACTTCACATATCCCCAAAGAAAATAATCCAATGGTGTCAAATCACACGACCTTGGTGGCCAATTGACAGGTCCATTCCGCGAAATTATGCTCTCATCGAATGTTTCCTTCAATAAATCGATTGTGACGTGCGCTGTGTGGCATGTAGCGCCGTCTTGTTGGAACCACAACTCATCCACATTCATGCCATCCAATTCGGGAACAAAATAGTCGGTTATCATGGCTCTATACCGGTCTCCATTAACGGTAGCTGCCTCTCCAGCATTATTGCGGAAGAAGTATGGCCCAATGACTCCACCAGCCTATAGAGCACACCAAACAGTCAGTTTTTGTGGATGTAATGGCGTTTCAAGGGTCTCATATGGATTCTCTTCACTCCAAATGCGGCAATTTTGCTTGTTGACGTAGCCATTCAACCAAAAATGAGCCTCATCACTGAACAAAATTTTGCGATGAAAATCAGCATCGAAATCAATCTCATTTTCGGCCCATACACCAAAATCACGACGCATTGCATGGTCTCGCGGCTTTAATTCTTGCACAAGCTGGATCTTGTAAGGTCGCAAGCCAAGATCTTTGCGCAAAATCTTCCATAAAGTTGATGGACAAAGCTCCAATTGCTGTGCACGGTGGCGAATCGATTCATTCGGGTCCTCTTCAACACTTTGCTCTACAGCGGCAATTGTTTCTTCGGTGCGCACTGTTCGACGTCTCTGCGGATGCGTATTATCACATAGAGTAAACGTAGTGCGAAAACGATCCATGGTTAACCGAATTAATTGCTCTGATGGACGATTATGTCGACCATAAAATGGACGGAGCTCACGGTAAACTTCGCGAACTGAACCATTATTTTCGAAATAAATTTGCACGATTTGCAAGCGTTGTTCTTTTGTCAACCTGTTCATGATGAAATGGCAAACCAAACTGAACATAAATGACATTAGAGTTGCCAGATTTGACCACAAAATGCCAGTTTTATCTCTATTCGAAAAACAAACCTGTCAAAAAAACACCCTGTACATTAAGGTAGATAGATTTTTTTCGTTTGGCTTGATTGTAGAATTTGTGCTTTTTATATAAAAGAAAGTGCATTTATAGTTAACGTAACTGTTGTTAGAGCAGTGCTCGAATTTTATTGATTTTTTTTTAACTTATATTAATGCATTTAATTTGCCATTTTTTACTGAAATTACAAAAACAATGCAATTTTTTTTTTTGTTCAATTTTAGACTGTAGCATATTTTCAAAACCGAGTTTTTCCCTTCAAAATGTTGAGTTATTTTTTTTTTCAGCTAAAAGTTCTACACACATGCTAAATGGAAAAAAAATTTCAACCTACCCTGATGTATAGATGCATGTACATTTCTTGAGCGTTCTCATACTTCATGCATATATTTTGTAAATACACTCATAAATTTGACAAACCATCAACTTCTCACTTCCCGGCAACAACTTTCCCCACATTCACTTTTCATATTTATACGTCCGCACTTCGCTGCATTTCCAAAAACAATGCATAATACATGGTTTCATCGCTTATTTGCTGCATTATTTCGGCTGTATGAATACCCTGCTGTGAATTGTTTTTCCGAATTCTTATTTTATTTATGCTGCATAGTCACAAGCCCTACATACATACACTCACGCAAAACTTATACAACCACATTCATATACAAAATTAAGTTGCTCTTAATGTTTGTCCTTACTGTCGCTTTCGTTTATTATGTCCTGCTGCGCTATCAAATGTCTCAATCTAATTTGTTAATTGTGTTTTTACCAAATAATTCTTGCTGTCTGCATGTTTCTAAATATTCGTTTTTTAATTTTTTTGTTGTTGTGTTTAGCTTTCATAAATTAATTACCGCATTTAATGTTACAACCATACAATAATGGACAATAATAACTGTAAGCCAACTGTTTGTTTATTACCAAAAATTAACGTTGCAGCAGCAGGGGTAAGGCACATGGCAATTTTCTAGTGAAAACTTATTGAAAAAATTGTGAAGCCAAGCAGGAATTTTACTAGTTACACAGATGGTCGGTGGCACGAGCCATGAAAAATATATTTACTTATGTTAAAAGTTATAAATAATAAGTTAATAATATTTAGTATAAGAAAAGCAAAAACTACCAAATCGTAATGGACTGTGAAAATGGAAAGGAGTTTTTTACTAACTATAATGAAATACCTTGGAAAACTTGTTAAAATTCTATGCTTTCATATTTCGGAGGCTCCTTGGACTAATGATGGTAGGGTATTTATTTATAAAGGAACTCGCACTTTATTAATGGGAGATTAAAATATATTCGCCAGAAGCATTCATCGATGTGCTAAAAAAAAAGTAGTTTTTCAAAACAAGAAAAATGTAAAAGGAAATTATATCCTTAACATTTGGTAACTTTTGCTGAAAACAAACAATTAAAAAAACAATTTTTTTTTATGTTTGACGAGCTCAAGTACAGTGGATAGTCAATTAATTTTTTTTTTTCTTTTTTTTTTATGGAAAATTTTAAAAAAGCAATAATAATTGTTCCTAACTTGTTATGAGGCCGTCAACCTTACAAAATATGTTTAACAGACGGGCCGTAAACCACTAACAAAAATAAAAAATGCTCTTTGTCGTTAAAAAGTAGGTATATTCGACGCATAAAGTTTGATCTAGGTTAGGTTAGGATGAAGGAACGAGACTTAATAGGAATATCAATAAAATTTTTTTGTCAAGCATTGATTTTTTTAAAAAGATACTAGATGTTTCTTCATAAGTCGATTTTTTATACGAAAAAGGACTATTCGTTGTATTAATAAAAATATATTATGAATAATTAATTTAATTGAAAAACATTTCATATAATGAGTATAAAATACAGGGTGTTTTTGTTACAGGTTTGTTTTTCGAATAGAGATAAAACTGGTATTTTGTGGTCAAATCTGGCAACTCTAATGTCATTTATGTTCAGTTTGGTTTGCCATTTCATCATGAACAGGTTGACAAAAGAACAACGCTTGCAAATCGTGCAAATTTATTTCGAAAATAATGGTTCAGTTCGCGAAGTTTACCGTGAGCTCCGTCCATTTTATGGGCGACATAATCGTCCATCAGAGCAATTAATTCGGTTAACCATGGATCGTTTTCGCACTACGTTTACTCTATGTGATAATACGCATCCGCAGAGACGTCGAACAGTGCGCACCGAAGAAACAATTGCCGCTGTAGAGCAAAGTGTTGAAGAGGACCCGAATGAATCGATTCGCCACCGTGCACAGCAATTGGAGCTTTGTCCATCAACTTTATGGAAGATTTTGCGCAAAGATCTTGGCTTGCGACCTTACAAGATCCAGCTTGTGCAAGAATTAAAGCCGCGAGACCATGCAATGCGTCGTGATTTTGGTGTATGGGCCGAAAATGAGATTGATTTCGATGCTGATTTTCATCGCAATATTTTGTTCAGTGATGAGGCTCATTTTTGGTTGAATGGCTACGTCAACAAGCAAAATTGCCGCATTTGGAGTGAAGAGAATCCACATGAGACCCTTGAAACGCCATTACATCCACAAAAACTGACTGTTTGGTGTGCTCTATGGGCTGGTGGAGTCATTGGGCCATACTTCTTCCGCAATAATGCTGGAGAGGCAGCTACCGTTAATGGAGACCGGTATAGAGCCATGATAACCGACTATTTTGTTCCCGAATTGGATGGCATGAATGTGGATGAGTTGTGGTTCCAACAAGACGGCGCTACATGCCACACAGCGCACGTCACAATCGATTTATTGAAGGAAACATTCGATGAGCGCATAATTTCGCGGAATGGACCTGTCAATTGGCCACCAAGGTCGTGTGATTTGACACCATTGGATTATTTTCTTTGGGGATATGTGAAGTCGCTCGTCTACACCAACAAACCAGAAACGTTAGGGGAATTGGAAGCCAACATTCGTGGCGTTATTGCCGACATACGGCCCCATATGCTCGAAAAAGTGGTTGAAAATTGGACCTGTAGAATTGGCTTTATTCGAGCCAGCCGCGGCGGCCACATGCCCGAAATCATATTTAAACATTAATGGCATAAAATTATCCTTCCAATAAAGCCAAATTGATGCACCTTAAGACGATTTTCTTGTGTTTTATTTCAATTCGAAGTTCTATACCCCTAAAAAAACACCCTTTATAAAAAATCATTCGCTAATAATGAGTATAAAAATATAAAAAATCACACGCTACAATTATTGTTTAGGAAGGAAAAAAGGGATATAAATTCTTAGTTTTAAAAATGGTAAGTATATTGTTTAACATTTAACTTAATTAAAACCAAAAGTAACTCATGAATATTAAAATAAATTTCATCTTAAAATCAAAAAATAAAATAAGATTTTCCGTAAACTTCGAGTTTAAATAATAAACCTAAAATAAATAAAAGCCTCAAATACTAAGTGCTACCCAACATTTCATTAGACTAATTTATGCAAAGCTATGTGTTTTCAGCTGTATTGTGAACATAGTTTTATCGATTTTTTCATCCGTCGCACAGATGGCACTATTTACAAAAATCGATCTTTAAAATGTGTAATACTTATAATCGATTTATTAGAAATCGATTTTTAATAAATCCTCCTTTTTAATAAATCGATTTTTACCATTAATAAAATTAATCCGAAAATCAATAACTACACAAATAATCGATTGAAGTGAAAATCAATTATTTATTTATATTTATCAGAACACCAGCCGCAAGTAACGCTCACACATGGGTCTCTCGCTTCAACTTGCCCGATAACGTTAGTCGAACAATTGGTGTGTTGCTGTTGCTTTAATCCCAGAAACTAGAAGCGTTTGGCTGAAAACCATCATCTATAACCCAAGTCATTCTCATTTGTAGACCCTGATTTTCCATTTCCCATAAACTGTGTCACTGATTATCCTTCTGCACTTTCAAGGAAACTACACTGAACAAAATATAATCCTAACAAATGAAGGATATACGAGTACAATTGTGAAGTTTTCTAAATAAACCATTCAACTAAATTAAATTCATTTTTGCAACTTATGCGAGGGTGATTCATTGCAAGAAAATGCAGAAAATAAATAACGTACAAATTTGAGAATTCCATCAGGAATGACTGCAAATACAAATGATTAAATTTGGGTACAAACAAGGAAGCAACTTACAAATTCACCCACATAAGAGCACATTCATATTTAATGCAGGGTCGTTGTAGAAACATATAAACTTCTTTACGAGCCACAATTTTGCTGATAGCTAGGGTTGAATGCGCTAAGAAATGTCTCATCTTAATATAAATATGCACATGCTACAAAAACGTGTGAGTCTTATATAAGGCTTATATATTCACATTGTAAAGCTTACTACCCAAAGCGTGAAATTTTGTAAGGTGTAAAGTTGCAATACACGGTTTATAAAAGAACTAATATTAATATATAGACACAAGACGTCCAGCACTCTTTAAAAAAAGGTTAAGTTATTATATCTCCGAAACCAGTTGAGATATGGAACTTAATCACACCCCTTATTGCAGCACTTATTAACTCCTATTTTTTGATACCCATATTGGGATATCTAAAATATTTAGTTAGACACCTAGTAATGCAACAATGACTCAAATCTATTCAGTGATACAAGTTCTAATAACTGTTGCTTTGAAGTCCATTGGCTCAATGGAGGTTACTTCTATCAATTTTTCTAACTGTCTTCAAAATACAGACATCAACGTGTTATATTTTTATTTTATGTAAAGAAGATACTCTCCCTCTGAGAGTCAGCATAAAAGGTTAATAAACCACGAAAAGTACCTAAGGCTTCCAGTAGGCATGGAATAAGACACTGTGAGCAGTTGATGTTTCCGAAAAGTTAGTGTGGTTCACTCTTCCCAAATGCAAAATCTTCTCCGAACTTTTATCATCAAAAAGTCTCTCCATTTGTCTTGATAAACATCTGCAATCCAGACAATGCTTACATCAGACATTTCTAAAATATCCAGGCTAAACAATGTCGACGGCTGAGTGGAAGATCGCCCTAACAAATGTTTGAAAAAAGCCTTAAAATCTTGAAGAAACGAATACCAAAGGATCACACTAAGTTTTCGAGAATTTGAAAATGTTCGGTTTGGCTTGAGCAGAAAACAGCCGAAGTTCAGCTCGGCTCATTTCGAGTTTAGACATCTATGTTTCGTCATGCAGCGCTTTCTTACTTCTTATAGTCGCTAACATAATTTTTGTTGGGTATATTCCTTACGCACATAAGTGACGTGAATGGCGTACTTACTGTAACAAGCATAACTACAAGTAGACGTGCATATAATACGTAAGGCTACTTGAAAGATTTTTGATGCTTACACTTTTATCCTTCTTGAAAAGTATTTCCATGCTTTAGCATTTTGACAATCGTACATAATTCCATTTGCATTACACCTTAAAGGATTTTCTCGCAAAATTCGCCAAGAGATGAATGATGTCCATGTGTTGCACATTTGTCGTGATATTGTCAAATCTATTGCTTGATGCAGTAGTGAAGTGAAGCATATGAATTTATTTATATCTATATGACAAGTAGTTACCGTGATTTGTTATAAAATTAAGTGTATGTGATGTAGAAAGGAAAATTATTAGTAATGGCGGCATGGCATAGAAAAATTACGGTTTTTCCTGGGGAAGAATGGAGTACAGTTTGGTTTCCATACATTTTTTTTTCATATTTAACATGAAAAAAAAACACTTTCTTTTTCACATTTTTTTAGATTTTATGATACATATTTACATACATATGTTCAAAAAGTATTTTTTTAAATTTCAACTAATCGAACATTAACCAGATAATAATCATTGCACTGTAATCAAAGCGACTAATTTAACACTAATCACACTTTGATTAATCATTTCTGCTTATCCTACGTATTCAGAATATGTTTAATCGGAGATTTAAAATTATTTTTTATCGATTAATTAGAATATTTTGTTCATTATCTGAGGTTTTCGTGTGTTGAAAAATAAATAATAAAGATAAAAAATCAATAGAAACAAAATACTTTTACGAAATACAGATTTTTTTTGGTAGCTTCAACCAAAAATGTGGTGAAATAAAATGGTGGTGATTTCAAATCAAAAATACTAGATGCTGGTTAAAATTGTGTCTGCTTACCTAATAAAAGTTTTAAATTGGAAACCACAAAAACACCAGCAGACAATTATTAATTGATTACGACTATAAAAAATCAAAAAATAATGATGATTTTTTACGATTATAAAAAATATCCAAGGAAAATCAAAAATAATCAATAAAGTTGATTTGATTACTTTTGATTATTTGAGATTTTTTTTTAGTTTTTTATTTTTTTTTGCTTATTTTTAATTCTATTTATGTGCCTCTACAACAATACTTAAAAAAACCAAAAATAATACTTAAAAAAATCACAAAGAAATCACAAAAAAAATTCCAAGTAATCAAAAATAATACTTTAAAAAAATCACAAAGAAATCACAAAAAAAATTTTAAATAATCAAAAGTAATCAAAACAAATTTTTTTTTTTCGCCCTGTTTTATATCACGAATTTTATTGCGGGGTTACCCAATATATTTCAATCTCCTTCGGAGATCGTCTTCAGGGGGCTATAACAATATTTAAAAATTTTAACATTTCCATACATCAACACAATAAGTAAATAAGTACATACATGCATTTAGTTCGCCATGCAATTTTGAACAGATTTTATTTTTTATTTTTTACTTTTTACAGTCTAGTAAATTTTTTTTGATTTTTTTTTAATAATCGTAAAAAATCATGATTTGTATATTAGTTTCTTAAATAATTCTAAAATAATCATTCAAAACTTAAAGTATTAGTTATCAATCAATAAATGGATTTTCAAGAAAATAGTTAATGAAACCGGTAATCATTGCGATAACTAATTATTATTTAACAGGTCAGCACCGTGTAGTATTGTCCTGTATACCCAAATTTCTTTTACACCCGTACTAGTTATCCCATATTTATTAGGCAAGCTAACGATTTTAAGTGATTCCATATTTAAACGACAACTTTCACCATAAAAATGAGAATACTTTAAATTCGTTGCCTAAGCTTGTTTGATGAAATTTATAAATGAAGAGGTGATCTATAAAAAATCTACTTTGAACCTACCGAATTGAGTAGAAGTTGTTAATATTTATTTCGGTAGGTTCTCAAGCGAGAAAGCTTAGCTAGCATCTTTGGTTATTGTTCCAGTATTACTTCTGCTGAATAGCTGACGCTACTGCAAATATCTATCCTTATCTAACCAAGGAATAATCCTCTCTGATAATGACATCCGTTCGAGCAAAGCTTGTTTTCAAATGGAAAAGTAAGCAAAAAGTTTATCTCTAGGCAACTAATTCCAGCGATACAGTTCAAATGATTAAAGTAATCACGAGTAAGAAAAAACGAATATATTTTGAAACATAAAGTTTATCACGTTTCTGAAAGGAATCATGTTTCTCAAACGGTGATAACGCATAGTGCTAATATATATTACATAATAAGTCCATTATGCTTAAAGAGAAATTACCACAAAAAATAATTTACTGTTTTCCTGTTATCTAAATGTGTAATGTTCTTATAGCATTGTTATTATGATAGCGCTAATTAAGCAACATCTTAATTAAATCCATTAACAAAACAACAACAATATAAGTGTGCCTATACAAGCACATTTACACACCAAAGGTCATACAAAATCTAACATAAATGGTTGCCAACGGTGAATGCAGTCAAGAATTTCCTTTGAAAGCGTTGCACTGAACTGAGCAAACTTCTGAATCTTAAGAAAATGTCGAAGGAAGTTGTAATTTCTTCTTTTTACAAACTTTACAATAATTTTCCGAATACGTGTACGCAAGTAAGCACGAGTATACATATCATGGCTGGTATTTGTCTAATTAACGCACGACAAGGGTAATTTTCTAAGTATTCATGTAGTACAAGGAGTACTCATAGCAGCTAATTGTTATTACCGTATCCAGCTAACGACATTGTCATAATCATAAAAAGTGTTAAATTTAAGAAGAATTGCGTAATATACGAGAAAGTAACTACGCAGACATGCGTGCAAATTTTAATTAGAGCAGTTAGTGTTTCCACACGACGCGCGGTGGAACATAAAAATTCACAGCCACTTGAGATTCATAAGAATGTTTCGTACAACATGTTTGGAGTAGGATTTGCAATTTGAAACGACTTTAAAATATCTGTGGAAATCGTCTTGTTGCAGAAGTTTGTACATAAAAATTAAACGAGTAATCTCTTTATATAAGGAAGCTACTATTTCAATGAAAACCGAGCTTTTAATGGCTTTCTCAAGTGAAAAATTATGCTAAAGTGATCAAAAAGTGCGTTCAGACTTAATAATTGTATTAATAAAATAAGGGAAATGCTTGTATAAATGAGCAGTTGTGTCAATTAAGTTCCATAATAGGCAATGAAAAGTGCAACATAAAAGCACGCTTTAAAAATTATGAGACTTTGCTTAAGTTCGTGTGAAATTTCGGGGTTAGCAAAAATAGAACAGAAAAGTAAAAAATTTTTTATAATATTCCAAAAATATGCAGTTGCAACTAAAGGCTTAATCAAACTCTTCTCAAACGTTTATTCCCGACTGCAATAGTTTTAAGAGTAGTGCATTTCATTTCCATTACGTTCACATGATATTTACCTCAATTTGTAAAAGTTCCAAAGTGACGAACTAATGTAAGTTCTTTCTTAAGAATAAGTCATTTAGTTTCGCCCTGTTACCCCAGTATTTGGCGCATAAAGCAAGTTTGCTCAACTTGGCCGTAGGGTTATTAATAAATAATACATTTTTACTTCAATCGATTATTTTTGAAATTAACATCTTAGGCTTCTATGCAAAGTTTTGACTGAGAGTTAATTTGAAGTTCTTTGGAGTAGATCAACACCGTTTATTGATGCAACGGAAAAAAAAAATTATAGCCGAGTATTGTAATACAATTAAGGAAGGAGCTAACTGTAGCAGAGTTGGGCAGGGTTTGGATAACTAATGGGATGTGACTTTTCGTGGATCATGTCTAAACTATTTCAGGATTATTTCGTTACTTTTGCAAGATAGTTGTGGAATTGTTTTCAGGAATTTTAGGGGATCACTTCGGACCTTTTTCGGTATCATTTTGTTTCTGGGACTTGTCAGAAGCGTTTTCTCGGACTCTTCAGCACTAATTTTGTGTCTTTTTCGGGATCATTTCAGGGTAGTTTCGGGATTAATTTCTTGACTTGTTTCCCCATAACTTACTTCTAGACAATCTTAACTCCAGTTAAATAACAACAAAAAAGCATTATGCAAACAATGAATATCTAATAATTCAGAAGCAAAAGTCATCAAAATAAAAAAAAAAGAATAAAATCAATTAAACAAAAAAATGGATTATTATATAATCGATTTTTACAACTCGAGAACACATGCCTACCTGGCCGCTTTGGTCTTGATATATGCCGGACCTCGAAAACGTTTCATAATTTCAAATTGATACTATAAATCCCTGTAGCTTCTAACCTGATGAGGTATTTTGTGAAATTTAACAGTGTTCTTTTCAGTTAAAAGTAGGCGGGGCTTCAAACCGACATTTGCATTTTCATAAGACAATCGTATTTAAAGCAAAGAGAAAGTTGTTGTTCGAGTAATAGCACCACAATACCTCGATTCGTAGCCGATCAATGGTTGCCACCCATTCAGAAACCTCTCCAAATTGTACCCGCAGGTTTTAATTAAATCAGCAAGAAAATTAATAGCACCCTGTATTTGCAGAAACTACAATTAAAATCAACAACCGCCGTGGGGTGGCGGTAGTGTTGCCGGCCTACCACACCGAAGGACCAAGGTTCGAGCCGTGGTACAGGTAACATCAAAAGTGGTTTGGAAAAGTTTTTTCTCAGAAAAAGTTCATCTGTTTTGCTTTTGATGCCGTTCGGAATTGGCAAAAAACTGTAGGTCCGGCCAATTTGTAGGAAAAATTAGAAGCAGCACATCACAAATTGGTGGAGAAGCTCGGCCCAATTCTCGTCAGCAAGGTATATCTCGCGCCAATTATAATTTGTTTTTTTATATTTAACTTAGCTTTAATTTAAATAAAAAAAAATCGTCTTAAATAAGAACAAAAAGTCAAGCACTGCCGAAAAAAGCCTTAACAAAACATCAACGAGGGAATTAAATTAATGCAACAAATAACAATAAAACACATTAACATTACTACATAACAATATAAAATTAGCAAAAAAAAAAGCTAATAGGTAAGAAAGATGAAAATGGAAAACAGTGCTGGAAATAAAATTAAATGACACGAAATTAATTGTGCTGATGACGCGTTTGTACCTGCCCATGCGGGGGATGAAACGCTGTCCATATAGCGATGAATAAGATGATGACCGCGTTAGTGAATGGATGATAGTTAGCAAAAGATATGAGGGTGGTTTACTTCTTAGAGAGGATATACACAAATGCACATACATACATACACATACACATCTATATATGTATATATCTTTGCAACTACTCACAGCTGGCGACAACGCGTGCTTTGGACATTTTAACGCTGTGACTGACAATCAGCTGAAAGGGCGATTTACGGTAAATGTGCCACATAATGAGGCGTATTAGTCAAGGGTCATAAACAAAAAAAAAATATTACGAAAAAGTATGTCAATTTGTCAATGAGAAAGCAGCTTAGAAGAGGCATGCTATTTACCAATGCATTTCAAAAATTATGTTGAAATGAAGTTAATTGTGAGAGAAGTTTTATTCATGCTCGTTGGTAATGTTTTTAAAAAATATCTTTGAATAATGGAAGCTAAATACTTTAAATCCATTTTGAAGGCAATTTAGTTTTACAAAATTAGTATGGAGGAAATTATAAAATAAGCAGAGCTTCACAAAACCATTAAACGTGATTACCTAAAGCGCTGTTCTTATTTTATAGGAGTCTTACCTCCTATTCTGGGGCCAGGTGGAAGCCTACTCTTACCTATTTTGCAAGGGCAGGACTTTAGTAGAAACTCTGCTACCGCCTTATTTTCTTAGTACAAAAACAAAAGGTCTAGTCAGAGAAGGAGCTGGAGTTTTATTCGATTAACTTATCACCTAACTTCACTACAAACAGTTCGTTAACAACTCGAAAAGATCCATGAATTTCCTAAAGGACTTTTTTGGAGAATTTTAAGGGTGATCATAACTGATGCTATAATCGTCCATCTCACTTTTGAAACTGATAGTTTCCTTGGACGTACTTTAGAATAATTCGATGACGAATTTCAGAACTATTGTGCCCAATAGGCAAGGCACTATTATTAACAACAGCAACAATGCCTCAACATTTCTACTCGTCAAAAAGCTATAGATTGTTCTTTTAACTTTCATAAAGGTCTTCGATATTTGAAGTACTGCTAAAATCTGATCGATATTAGACTTACCAATCATAGGCCACGTTGATAAGGTGCAATCTTTGTCTCAAGATAAAACCTTTTTTTGGAAGGTTAAGGAGACAGAATACGTGAGTACTGCTAAATTCCAGTGGATAGGCATGCATTAGTTTGACATGCTTCTTACCATTTTATGATATCTTTGGCGAGTAATCCGTAACCTTTAAGTATTTTATTGCTTTCGATTGGGGATTTTGCTATCCTCATTCGACAAAAGTCTGAAGGTAGAACGTAGGATACGATAAGAAGTCTTCGTTTCGCCACTAGCACGGCCTCCTCATCGGACTGGCTTCGAAGACGGCCTTCAATTTACGAGTTTGTTGGATACTTACAAAATAATAAGTAACTATTAGAAATGTGTGAACATTGCTATCTTGTTCGTTCCAACGTACGTTCCTTCCAATGTAGATAATTAATCCTTCGGTGCATCTGGTAGGCTTAAACAGAACCCTAAACTTGCATTGCATTGATTCCAACAACTTACTCAAATTCCATTTCTATCCTTTAATGTACTCCAGGCCTTTAAGAATACAAAATCGATCATTTTATGGACAAACTTATTTTGCCGCTTCTAAAAGTCAATGAACTCGTATCTAAAATTAAGAACAAAGAACTTTGTGATAGTGTCCTCGCCAGTTCACCAATGAAGATAGTCCTCATTAGAACACGCATAACTTTCCTTCATACATGCTTATCTATGCTATCAACATGCCTCAGGTGCATATTCTTTTAAATAGTTTGAAGAAGAGCAGGCAAATAGCCATAAGCAATGCATCCAAAAGCACCCATTAGCGCTAGAGGGCAACTATACAATCACGGAAGGAGATGCTTATAGTCTCTTAAACAATTCAAGTTTCACATTTTCAACATAAAAGCTTGTACAACAAGAATGCGTGTTCTGCATGTGTGTATGTGTGTGAACGATTCCACCAACACTAATTAACCACAAAAGAGCACTAATAATGTCGACTAATGTTGGAAAATACGTAAGAATATGTTCGCATTTGCAGCGCTTCTACCCGCACTTAGCGTCCCACATCGCCAACGGATATAGTGGTAAGAAGCTACAGCAAGTAGTTAGTAGCGCGGGTAGTGAGATGTCCGCCAGACTATATGGTACATTTGGGGATAATATAAGATGCATATTAATACGTTAACGAACACAGACGCATTTGCACATGAATACAAACTTGTCTGGCAACTCACATAGTTGCCTTTAGATTGCTGAAATGAAAGCAAGTTTTAACGTGAATGGTATGATTTAGAGTTGTACGAGATAGAAGGTTTCAGTTATAGAATGCTCTCGATATATTGCATTGGGAAGGAATAAAAGTGCTCTTCCGATACTCCGGAATGAATTCACTAACTTCGAGCTAGTAGCGGATTATTTCATCAAAAATATGGTTAAACTGTTGTGAGTCCTCGTACAAGACTTCAAACAATGCTTCCTGAATTGCGCCAGATTTTACTATACGGCTCTGAATTATTGCGTCTCCAGACAATGACTTAATAACTGTTGCACACTGCACTTAGTATCCGAATTTAGATTATGAAGAACCTTATCCCACAACTGAAGATGCCAGAATTAATGATTCCCCACCCAACTTTCATCAAGGACATCGAAGAGAGACCTATGACATGCTATATAGGAAGGATTAGAATATAACATCGGTGAAGTGTGGCTGTCGTAATAGAGGAGTAAAATTCATGACTCGAATTTTAGATGGGTTAAAAAGTCCCTTAGCAGCAGCCACCTTAGTACCAAAAGGTGTTCGTACCGGAGCAAACCGATGTTATAGGAATGAATGATGATGTTTCGGCTCTGAAGGAATTCTTATAAATATTCACTAGGGATGCCAATCCCGGTATCCCGGAATACCGTTAGAACTACTGCATCCACTGTCGAAAATTTTCCATTTACTTTATTTAATATTCAATAAAATATATTTATTTATTTTATGTATAAAATTTTACATCTTAATTATCCAATTATTTGCTATATACTTTAAGCTCAAATAATTTTTTTTACTTTTTCGCAGTTTAAACTGTTGCAGCATAGCGAATATCTAAATCCAACGACTTGTCTCGAGATGCCTGATGGTTGAAATTAAAAAAATGTAAATCTCTAGAATCCACCAATCGAAGCTAAGGAAGTGGGAGGCCTCGACTTCGATGAAAGCGGTAATTAGAGAACGATTCAAGATCCCGTTTTGTTCAAAATTTTCGTTTGAGTGGTTAAGCGCCAATTGAATGAGTAACAAATTTTTTTTTTTCGAATATTCAGCCGTTTAAAAATTTGTATAAATAAAGTTATTTATAAACTTGGATAAAAATATTTCGCATGAATAATTTCAAAATCAATCGCATCAATATTCTCTGCATCTAGGCAATAAAAATTTGGGACTAATTTCATATTTTTATATTTTGATATGGCTGAAAAAACAATAAAAAACATGCTCAACATATGTATGAAAATCGAAACACGAAAAATGTTAGCTTTAATTAACGAACGTGGAAAATGCGTCAATTTTGCAAAAAGAAAATTTAAAATGTAATAGAAAAGAGAAGTTTACAATGCATGGATATAGAAAACGCTGGCGCGAAAAAAAAAACATGCAGCAACAATTACGACAACTCAATCCTTAAGGCCGAAACAGAGTATCGGCGAAACTCAAGATTCATTTATTAAATGGGATTTCACTGATTTGCTTGATGATGACTTAAATAAAATAGAATAAAAAAATGTCTCTTTTTTCTCGGTTTAAAAGGAGTCGATATACAATTTATTGTGAGTGTTGTTAAGCTATTATCGGGTAAGTATAATCGTGATTGTGCAAAGTTTCGTCTAGGAACTTGACAGCATAATTCTAGATTCATATTTGTGAAGTTTTATTTAATTAAAGTTATTTTTGAAATGTTATTGAAATTTATTTCCTTTTTTTTTTTGAGTTATTTATTTTTGAATGAAATTTGCCATTAGCCGGCAGTGTGTTTCCGCATTTTAACACATTTTCAGACTCCAGCTGCTTTTCGAAGTTGTTGCCAATTTAAGAGCAAATGTAGTTGATGCTTTTTTTATATTTTTTTGTCGCGCTACGCCCACACTATTTACCAAGCGGTCAATGTGTCTAATTCTAGAGTATGATTGTGCATTAGGGTGTTTTTATTTCTCATATTTGTTGTTTTCCCCTGCCGCCTAATAGTATGCAATACATTTTTCTTAAACAAAGTGTCCAAGTAATGCTGCTTCTCAATTAGCATACCCCGCTTTCGTGCCCTTTAAGACATGAATCCCTTAGAAAGTTTGGAAATATTCACAGCAGACTGGATGTAATCTGAAGTCCGTATTTGCACCCTCTGGTACAGTGGAACCTTCGGCTAGTGGATTCTAGTCGCCTTCAACGACTGCCATATTCTATGTAGTCGCAACTACTATCTCGCTTGCGGTGTTCCCCTTATTGTCTTTCGGTCTTAAATTATGTTCAGACTGCATCATAAATTACTCAATTTCGTACAAATTGCTCTGTGTGCTTTAAGTTTTCCTAAGAAATATTTTTTTTTAGATTTTATATTTTCCCAAATAATATATTTAATCAAATAAACTCATCTTGTCCAATATTGGACAGCCTAATATACGCATTGGTGTGTGTGTTTATTCGGTGGTTTCAATTTTCAACGCCCAAGTGCACAATGTCAACGTCTGCTACAAAGTTTGGGGTCACCCGCTCCTTGCGCATTTCCTCACATAAAAAGAGGCGGTCATGCAGTGTTCGTTCTGCAATGCTGCGCTGCTAAATAACAATACTCAACATGTTTTTCGTGTTGTTGCACTTGTTGTGTACTAGGCTGTATTTTCTTTTATTTTTGTTACGCATCATAAATCTTAATTGGCAATTGTATATTTTAGTCTAGATTTTTTTTTTGCACTCGCAGCATTACCTCCACTTTTTTAATGGGAGTGACTTTCATGCTCTTGTAGTCCTCGCATCTTCTGTTCAAATATATGCATGTATGAAGTGTTAGTAAAAGTGCATGAAAAAGTAAATAACTATTGCCTGTATGTGTTAATCTACATGGTTTCGTATAAGCTAAATCTGCTTAAGCGTTTTCACGTCTTCTGCTTTTTTCTTGCTTGGATAGTGCAGTTTAAAAACGTTTTGCAAGAGGTTAACTCTCTACATGGAGTGCTAAGAAGGATTTGCAGATATTCCTTGATCTAGTGAGATCCGACTCACTGCTACACTTACACCTTGCTCTCGTGGTCGAACAACAACCCCCATCGAAAGAAAATTAGGTAATGGCTCTTGCGAGTTTGAATTAGCATTTGCTTTTAATTGTTATCTTTGAACTAGAAAATCTGGAGAAAACCTTTAATATTTGTTTTGACTACAAAATAAAAAAAAAAAGTTTAATGATTGGTTTGATTTCAAAAATTCCTTCGACCTTAAAAATTTCTTGACTAAGAATATAAATTTAAAATTTAAAAACTTAGAAAATCAGCGTTAAATTTTATTAATATTTTTCGTTACAGAAACAAAAATTTTTAGAAGTATTTTTGTTTTCAAAACTAAAAGTAAAGTTTTGATTTTTCTCGACTTAGGAAAATAAAATTGCTTCATTTAATTTTACTGGTGATATAAAAATAAAAAAACATTCAAAATCTGATTTTCTTATCGAACAAATTTAAGTCAGATGTTATACATTTTTTTCTGTTAAAAAAAATTATTAATTTTAAAACTTAAGTTTTCATACATTTTCTACAGTGAAAGGCAAACATTCAGTTTTACCGAACTTAAAAACTGAATTAAATTAAATTACTACATAAAATATTAAAATTCATGAATTTTTTTTATCAGCAAACAATTCATTTATTATTATAAATAAAAGGTTGCTAAAAACTTTCACAAACTTAAGTTATATATTGAGTTAATTTTTTTGTTAAAAAAAAGTTTATAATTTTTCTGTTTTGAAAATTAAAAGTAAAGTTTATTAAGATATAAAAAAGTAAAAGATATAAAAAAGTAAAAGTCAAACATTTAATTTTACTCTTCACATGAAAATAAAAGTCAAGTTCAAAAAAACCATTTTTTTTGTTAAAAATATTTAAATACTTTACAAGACTTTAAATTTTTAAGATTTAAAAAATTTAATTCGAATTTATAATCATATTTTTTTTTTATCAAAAACTTTAGTAAATTTTTTAACTTATTTTTTGTTGTAGTGAAAAAAATTTAAATGTTAAAAAAAATTAAGTTCGGGTTTTTAGTTTTACCAAGACTAAAAAAATTATTAAATATAAAATTAAAATTCATAAAATTTTTTTTTCAACAAATTTAAGTGTTATATCGAATAAATTTTTTTTGTTAAAAAAAAGTTTATAGTTTTAAAGTATTCATGAAACAAGCTCAAGGCCAAAAAGAATAATTTTTCACTTTTTTAATTTGAGTTTTATAAATAAAGTTCGAATTCATAATAGGATTTTTTTATCAAAGAACTCAGTAAATTTTTTAATTTTTTTCAGTAAAAAAAATGTTAATATTTATAAAAAAAAAAACAGTTCGGCTATTTTTTCGACTTGAAAAATAAAACTCAAACTTTTATCTAAAAAGTTTAGATCAAGTTTGAAATATTATCTTTGACATAAAAGATATAAGTCTAATTTAAAATTTTTTACTGTAAGATATTATTCCTTGCGAAATAAGAAAACAGATTAAAAGATTTCATATATCATTTTTTAACTTCAAGAATAAAAAATTAATAAAATAAAAACCGCAGCAAAAAGACATATTAAATGGAAAAAGAAATATTCAATGATTTCTAATGCTACAAGGTGGCGCAAAAGTAAGCTTCCGATGTTCAGCTTATCGGTTGTGGCACGTGCAGTGTGTGCTGTTGCAACGTCTTGTTGGAACCAAATGTTTTCCAATCCCAATTCATCAAGTTGCGGCAAAAAGAACTCGTTGATCATTGCTCTGTAGCGCTCACCATTCACAGTAACCGTTTGGCCCCGACCGATTATTGGTCAAATAAATAGTCAGCAATATTCCGCGTTCTGGAGCAGTGTAGCGTAACATTGTTTATTAACGTGTATTTCGCATGTGTTTACTACACAAATGTCAAAACAGAACTGACTTTAGGGGACAATCGCAAAATTTATAGCATTTTCTGATAGGAGGATTACTTTTGCGCCACCTTGTATAATCAAGTTATCTCTGTTACAAAATATAATTTTTAGGCAAAAAAAAACAACTGAAAAATTCAATTGCAAACAACTCGTGCAGTAAGCAATTGATGCCCACGAAGTAACCAAATAATGTTAAAATGTTAATTATCAATACAAGGTAAGAGCACCGGAAAATTAAACGAAAACAAACTGTAACAGAACCAGCAATAACCCCAGAAATGCGCCATTATTGAATCGATCACTTGCACTTGACACTTTTCCAAATGATTTCGCATTGTTCATAGTCGCGTTTGCTAAAATGTCGATTGACGAATATGTGAGCGACCCCAAGCCAGCGTGAGCAATGAGCTGTGCAATTGTGACCTTTTGGACGTGGCAGTTCGTTACATAGCCGCACCTGCACACTCAACTACCAATCGAGCAATTGACGCAGTCGATATAAGGATGCAAAGAAATTGTATAGCTTTGTCTGATTTTGTATGCTGAAATGTTTGCTTGGGTGGACAGGCAGCTGACTGCAGAAGCATCGATTGTCCCAAGCTGCCACAAACATCCAAACCAACAAAAGCCTACATTTGGGCGTATAAACTCGGATTTTGACCAGTTTGTAAAGTCGCTTTTGTATTATGCCACGTTTGGGTTGTAACTGTTGCTGTTGTTTTTGTTACTAGCGAACTTATTTGAACACTGTTTCAGCAGCACACCTCATATTGGAAGAGAAGCTGGGCCTTAATCTCTGTATAGGTATGTGGAGCCAAATAGTTATTTTTCTTTTTTGTTTTTTTTGTGGCCAGACAGGTGCCATACCTAAATAATATTTAAATACACAAATATAGCTTAACCCAATAAGCAACAGAAAATAATTCTCGAAAACAATATTTCTCGAAGCTCATCAAAATAAACAACAGAACATAATTCGTGAATATTTAGGAAGAGGTCTTAAAATTATATCTACATTTATTGACATTAAGAAAATAAACGTTTTATCAAACTCGTTTGTTTTCAGCTTCGGCTCGTTTGGATCAGGCAAAGTCCAAAATGAAACTGTGTCTATGTTGATGAACTACCAGGATAGTGGTGTTAGTGTTATAGTTGTTTCTGATTCATAAATTATAAAAAAACAACTCTAGCTTACAACAGGGAGCGGAGAAGTCGTGTGCTGTGAATCACATTTCTCAGAGAATTAACGGCAGAAATGAGCTATTTCTGGAGTCCAAAATGAAAAATAAATCGTTCTAAGCGAGCACACAAAAAGGAGTCATGAAAAATAATGCAAAATGACTGCAATCCGATGAATTTGAAGTATATTATGATTTTTTTAAAAGAACTTCAAAGTATTTTTGGCCTATATTGTAGCTTTATAGTGATGGTTTTCTGAAATTTTTTTTGTAAAGGTTTTTCACTAATTTTAGACACATTTGTTTCACCGTTTTGATGACTTGGGAACTTTTTATATATTAGAGGCTTCTATTGACTCTTTTCAGACTTATATCTGTATCTTACTAATCAGCAGGAAGTACTCTTTTTAATGGTTTCTACAGTTTTATTTATATAATTTTTAAAATATAATGCTATTTCTGTGGCAGCAAGCGAGAGACGCTCAACTTAAGATAGGTCAAAACACAACAGTCTTTTATGGCACCAATTTTCACGGCGTTTTCTCAAAAATTGTGGATTTTATAGACAAAAAACGTTATCTCAATTCCATACTTTTTTGCTACAGTTTTAACTTTAAAAGCGCTTTACTGAAATATTCATATTATTCCTTATTGAAGAAAGATTGTATGTAAAATTTTTTCATTTGTTTAATAAAAAAAAATTTATTTTGCTTAATTTTAAATTCACTTCCCTTGGCTTTCAACTTTTGACTATTTCTAAATATTAAGAAAAAAAACTCGTCACGCTCTGTTAGGTATAATGAAAAAAAGTTAGAAAATACTCTAAAATATTCCTATAATTGAAGGCTTGCCGTTCATTCGCTCTCCAAAATTTTTTTATCTCGTAATTATTCGATCATAAATTAGGAGCTCTCCGGCTTTGGTTAGTTGAGTTTTTTCGTTTGGGTTATAACGGTAAAAAGCCGACTTTGTATGTGTAAGGACCGAACATTGCTCGGCTCCTTGAAAAGTATTTTCTAATCATTGCTTCAGATGCGAGAAAACGTTTTAGGTTTGAGAATGTTATCGCTTAGAGAACGTCTCTCAAATTGACATTGAACAAAAATGTTTACTGGGTTAGTTACTCCAATGCTAAAATCATCATATTGCGTCCATAACTGTCGCTACGTTGTAACTTTGGCGACCTAATCTGCTTAAATTTTAACTACATTGCTGTGGGCGAATCCAAAACAAATTCAGCAAAAATGCAAACGGTCATGGCTGGAAATGACTTTGCTTGCCACGAAAACATTTAAAGCTTTGTAACTGACTGAAAATTCTTCCAACAGGAAAGCGAAAGACTATAAAAGCTCATGCAAAATGAAAATTTGATGACAGTACATTAACTAATTTCACGATCATAATTTCGCATTTTCGCAATTTAATTCCAGTTTCTACCCTTTATGCTCACATTTTATGCTTTTAGCTTAATTTGAATTGAATTCTTTTAAGTTCATTTATTTCAACAGATATTAGTTAAAATTTTAATTGGTTTTTTATAACAAAAACATGGTTGTTGTTGTTGTGGAAGTTTTCGTTCTGCTTAAGTAGTACGAGTTTCCACTCATGAATGTGGGTTAAACAGAGTTGGACTGAAATATGAGCTCTTTGTAGGATAAAACTGTATTTTTATTTTTATAAAACGTATCCGCCTTCGGCAGTCATCGGTAAGCCTCAAAGTATACTTCTGCTTTGAAAAAGCGTCTATTCATAAATTCATCGGCCTTGGCAGTAGCCGTTAAGAGTGGGCGCTAAAAAAAAAAAGAAGCATTACACCACAAACTGGAACAAAAGTTTGGTCTTAATCTCCTCCAAGGTATTACACGCTTTGGCTGCTTTTAAAAAATTCAAAAAGCTTTCGAAAGCTTAGTTTTAGTCTCAATAGCAGCTGACTCTTCCGAGATCCTCAATGATAATGACATGGGTGACTGTTACGAAAGCTTGCGACATGCATATACTGGTTTTGGCGAGGGTTTGAGTCAATGATTAAGTTGCGTTTAGAGTGGTGGGATTGATAAACCTGAAATCTAAGCGGCTACGAAAGTCACAGAGAAACTATTTTTGCTTTAGAAACATTAAACTTGTCTTATATTCCCCATAATATCATTGCGACGTATCCACGTGTAGTTCGAGGTAAATTCAACAAAACTAAAAAATTAATTAGCATACTTTTAGGCGTAGAAGCGGTTTGCACTTTAACCAGGGATCTCGCATAAAATGCTAATGAAAATTAAAAGCATACATATCATAATATCCACCTAAAACTGAACAAAGCACATCAACGAAGCACGTGCAACTTTCTATGAGTGTACGTGTATTGAAGTGTTTGAGGAAAAAGAAGAAGTGAGATTCGCTATCATTAAAAAGTGTTGAGGCTGCCATGCAAAAAGCGCTGGTGATATCACATAAATATGCATGACCGTGACTCATATACTCAAATAACGGTGTACACCAACAGCATAACTAAGTTTTTGATGAGTTACGGTGCTCAGGTCGCACTACTCAAAGGCTTCAAATACGTGCACCCCTCCCCCCCCCTAACTTAGTAGTTGTTATCTTTCTTACAGCAATGTATGCTGATTTTTTTTACTTTTCTCTAGCGCTCACTAACTCATACCTAATTTATAAACATTAGCAGCTTTTCAAAAATTTCGAATGCCAAGGTGCGAAGGTGTATGCGGCTGTGACAAACGCTGTGACTGCTACCCTCTTAATCCTTCATTTTATTACTTGCAACGTTAGCAAAGTTTGAGTTTAAACTTTTATGCTTTGACAAGCATTTTTAATGATGTCTGATGGGCTGGCACATCCTAATAAAAGCGCTAAATTCCATACGCTAGCTACCGTTGTTGGTGTCGGCGGCTGTATACACAAACAATTTGTCTATATTATGTTTGACGCTTATTTGTTGTTTTCATCTCATTTGCTTACACTTAAAATGCGATACAGAGCGCACATCTTTTCATCATTTGGCCCCACAGGGAGTAGAGTTGAAAAATTAAAACGTAAAAGTATCGCATTACGCAATTTGTTGTTGGATGCTGTAGCAAAAACCTGAAATCAGTCTCGCAGTCTCACTCATGCTATTCGATATAACCGTTTGATGGGTGAGCTAACACTCCACCTAGCAAATTAGTTTCTCTTCCTCTTGCCTATTTATAAAACACCTCGATTCAACACCTCGTCACCGCAGCTTCAACTCGTTTGACTTTCCGTAAACGAAATCACGTACACTAATTATAACGTCGAAGCAATTTGATATCCACCTTTATTAATTTTTTGACTTATTTATGCTTAAGAAGAATATATCCTCGGCTTAGAGTGTAAACCGGCTAAATTCACTTTTTATCAAAACTTACTTTTTAATGCAGTTCGCTAGAGCAGGGGATATTGCATCAACCAAGCAAACGAGGAATGTCATATCCTGGCTGTAAGCTAAGCATTTAACCGTATGTTGATCATTTTTTCTTTGTGTTCATTGCAAATTTCAAATAATTTTTTTGCCTGCCATATAACATTTTTTGTATGTTAGTTAGCTGGTTTACACTGTAAGCTGGCGATGTGTTTGAGCATCGAATGAAGGCAACATTGAAATTTCAAAAATTTGTTTGTAAACTTTTTGACACTCCCACAACAATCCATTAATTTGCGTGTGGAATTTTTAATAGAGATGAAAGGTACTCAATTTCACTGCGGGCTAGGGGGTTAGAATATGCCCGAGGTAGGTATGTCGGTCGTAAGAGGCGACTAAAATCCACAATAGCTAAAATCCACGTGCAGCTTGATGGTTGATCTACAAATATGATGCCCGTCACCTCTGATTACCAACCTGCTTCTTGCTTACGGAAGGAGAGGGTGAGATGATCTAGAAGGTTTTACTTGTCACACGAAATCTCTCTCACGACAGTCCGGCATGTACCATAACGAGGTACAGAAGCGTACCTGCGTCATATTCGGCGAAGGAATGTCACTTCCAAAAACACCCCCAAAACCTTCGACGAGAGTTTCACGCTAAAAACAACAACAACAATTGGAAAGTTTTTTGTTGTCATAAGAACAAAAATCAGGACTTGGTTACCAATTGGGGCAGACAGAGACAGCGAAGTAGAGTTAAGGCATATAGTTTAATTAAATGATTTTTTTTCTCTACCAGCGCTGGAGTTCAGTTTTAATCGAGCTACGGTTTTTAAACGAGAGTGTAGATGTGACGTTTTATATTTATTAAAACCACTTGGAATGATCACACGGGATTGATTTTAGCAAACATATCTTATTTAAAGCAAATTTTTCAAAAACATTTTGAAAACATAAACATAAAGACAAATAAAATTTATTAAAATTTTTTTTTAAGAACGATCTAAATCAACTGACAATATTTTGAAATAATTTTTAACAAATATTTGAAGAAGGGTGATCTTCTACTTACAGTTAGAAAATAATTAAATTCGTCGTGTGATTTTACATGTTCTCGCCTGTTTTTTCCAACAATCGCCTTATTAAAAAAAGTTTAACCTTAAGGTAGAAAGAGTGTGGTTTACTTTCCCTTCTTATAAACCTTTGCTTACTTTTCTTAGCAAGAGTGGAAGAAAACTCTGAAGAATCCCTTAATTAAACAAATAACTTGCCAAAAATTGTAAAAATTCAAAAAAATTAAAAAAGCTTTCTCAACAATAATTGTTTCATATACATTTTCAGTTATAAAAGCTGTGGAAAGCTATTTTTTTTTTAAATTTAAGGCTTAAGGTTTTGATATTTTGTATTCAAATCTATAATTTGTATTATTTAGTTTAACCAAAGCCTTATTTACTCGTTAAAATGCTTCTTCAGCAGCCATTCAGAAATAATTGGAAACATCGTGCTTTCAAAATGTTATGAATATAATGTCGTAAATAAGAGATTATAATTTCTGATTTTAGTCCATGGTACGTGATCAAATTTTGAATATGCATACATATATACTAATTTTCTTATTGCCGAATGCTTTGTAAAACTTAAAACAGCTTAATAAATATATGAGGTTATTGCACAATAAATTTATATTTCAATAATTTTTGTATAAAATCCATATAATCTTATCTTCGCTGTTCCACGCTTAATAACGATTAACCTTAATTCATATAGCAGCGCACTTAATAACACACGTAGCTGACATAAATATTGGCTATATTTATTTAAAGTGAAGGTGGCACTCATTATTGATGCACAAGTTATGCATATATCGTACAAGCAATAAAGGGCACTTATATCCGCATGAATATGAGAAACTATGATCCCCTTGAATTATACATTACTACCTGAGAAAGAAAGCTTAAGTATTTAATATTAACTTAAGAATTACGATTATATTTCCTACAACTAATACAAAAATTTTAGGATAGTGAGTTTTTTCTTTTAGTATGTGGAATTGTGCTCAAAAAAAAAAACATTTAAAAAAAAAATTTCTAATTTCCTTCCCAATTTTTTCCGCCTCCTCGCACTGAAATGGATACATCACATCATGTCCCTGAAGGATATGAAAGCCTTTTGCAAATCCCCGTCACCAAATAAAATATTCATATAGTAATTTAATTTAATCGAGCAGCAGCATAGAAGCTGCAGGGTGCTAATAGAAGCACAAAGGTGCTAAACAAAGCCTTCTCAACATAAAAATAATTTTATTAATTTAAATTTAGTAAAGTATAAACATAAAGTGCTTCACCTAGATTAATGCGACAAGGCATATACAAATACATACGTACATATACAAACTAACTAGCTTTAGCCATGCGCAAACACGTCACGCAAATGTTCTCCACGTAGAAGTTGGCAACACCGTGAAGCTTCATTATCAAACGGAAACGGAAACAGCAACCAACGGCAGCCGCAAAGTAGCGACCGCAAATGGAAACGGCGCCTAAAGCGCTCTACTCATTGTAAAATGGCTGTACTTTGCGGTCGACACTTGCTCTTGTCGCCAGCGCTACTTGATGGTATGGAAGCTTAGAATATAAATAAAATATGAAAAGCAACAGAGTGGATTTAAAAATGCAAATTCGCGTTAAACAAAGCAAGCTAAATTTAATAGCAGTGCTGAGTCGTTGGAAATGGTGGAGTTTTGGTTGGAAGTTTTCGTTTTTTAGCGTTCTGTAGGCGACCGCAAGCAAGGCGTCATAAAGCTTATCTACACATTAGCACTTGCGCTTCATTTCACTTGACAGCATAGCGCTGCCACTCATCATATGACATTAGTCAAACGAGTACAACGCCTAGATGTATGTTTCACTTTTGCTGTGTTACACTTTTACTTAAGTAACAACCGCTAGCACTTGACGTAAATGACGCAGCGTATTAATTATGCAGCACTTCTTTTTTCTTTTTGAAAAGCAAGTGCGCTTATTCAGCTAGTTACATATATAATTACGTGAGCCTACTTTTTTGTGGTTTTTGATTAGCTTGATTGCGTACAAATTCGTGTCCATACTGAACACTGTTGGACCGCATAATCTTAGGGTAATATCATTTGTAGGTAAATAAACATAATTTGCGCTTATCAGTGTACTTTCCAGGCGAAATGTTTTATGCTCTTAATCTGAATATTTTTCACTTTCACAGTTAAGTAGTTTAAAGTCTAACACCCTGTAAACCTGTAGTGGTGAAGATAAGCACTCGAGGACCTTAGCGTTTTCAGAAGACTGGTTTTCAGTAGATTTAGAAGAAACAAGCATCCTCGGACTGGGAGCTCTATAAAGTTTTATTGGGTATCTATGAGTTAGAGCTTACAAATTCCAAGTGTGGTTAGTGGAAACACTTTTGCGAAAATGTGGAAGGATACAAAGAAAAAAATTCTCGTTAGGAATATAAATTTATTGCGCTGTTTCAGATACGTTAACAGTAGCGGTGATTCCAAGGCGCTTATCATGGGCACTCTCCTGGTATCTCGTTTGCACAGAAACCTCTCGTGGCAGTTCCTTCAATCGTTGGTATTGTAGAAATGTCTGTCATAGACCTGCGAAAAAGCTAAGCTCTTAAAGTCTCCAACTTCAAAACTGTGTATTGATTTCCTGTTGAAAATTTTGCAATAAAGTCAAGATTACTGTTATTCCAAAGGTGGACACAAGCTCTGTTATATCTCCTAAGGACTTCAAACAAACCGATCTCGTATCGTTTCTCCTAAATCGATCTTATAGAGCAACAAATAGAGCTATTTCTGAAGCACAGGGAGCTCAATCTGGCAGTCTTTATGGATTTCTAGGACGCGTCCAACAACCTAATGTGCCGAGGCTTGTGAAATAGCCCTGACGGGCTTGGGAGTCTAGGGGGCTTTGCTTAAATTCAATTACCAGCTCCTCTGCGATAGAACTGTAGTAGCAGAGAGTGGTGGAGTCTCAATATATAGAATAGTGTATAAGGGTACGCCTGAAGGCGGTGTTCTAAAGCTTTTTTCAAAATAAAGTCTGGGAGACTCGATAACCTGAACTTGCTGAAGTGGAGGAGAACTGAGGCATATTGCTCAAGTGTGAGTTAACTAGGCATACTTCAGTGTTCTCGACATATAAGTTTTGAGACCCAGCGGAGTTTGTCAGGGATTTCTTCCATATGAATATACCTATACCAACTTCCTCGATATTGTTATAGAATGGTTCCTAAGCGGTATATCTCCGTCGGTCATGCCATTCTTTCCAGCGGCAAGTTAATCATTTCAATCATAATCAACATATAGATTGCTTGTCTAAAATCTCCTTTGGTTAAACCGGATGGTAGAGTTGTTTCCTCAAATGGATTAATATATTGGAGTTTTTTGTCTTTGGGCTATATCCCTTAGACCCTAGACCTTTCTGTTCTAGTTATATCAGAAAAAATAAATACATCACTGACGAACTATATGAGAGGAAAAAGTAAACCCAAGAACTTCAAATGTTTGTAATACAACTGTTTGTAAATACAACTTCATTTGTTCAAAACAAATTCTACACTTTTTTCATTTTCAACGCAAATTGATATACCAACCATTTTAAGTGAAAAGTTTTCAACATTAGCGTTCAAGTTAAAGTTGACAGACAGAACGAGTGAAGGTCCCAGTCCATTCAAATATACTTCATTTGTTTCTTAACAAATATTTCTTACATTTGCCGTATCCATGTACAACAAGCTTGTTTACCCAAAAGTGCGGCACATTAGTCATTTTCTGTGACGAGTAGATGGGTGGGTAAAGAATGAGCATAAAATGACCGTTTTTCAGCGTAGTTGGTTTTCGGCATGCCCCCAAACTTAGACAAATATTGGCGATACACCCAATGAAGGCCATAAATAACTTCAAACACATTTTTCCATGACAATATGAGTTTACTTTACTTTCATAGCAAATCAAATGTTAAAAATTGCATTACAAAAAGTTACACACACCAATACATTCAATTTAAGAAATGTTAAACTTTTTTGAGGGGAGTTATTCGTCAGCAGCCAAAATAAAAACTGATGCGGCTGAGTGCGCTGCCTGTTCAGGATGTGCTTGGAATGTTTCTTGAAAGCTTTTGGGCGTAGTGTGAACGGCATTCTTTGTTTAACTTTTCACGGACTGTCAGTCTTTGTGTTTCCACTGACATATGCGCTTAGTTTTGTGGTGGACTTAATGAGTATTTAGTACCTCATAAATTAATATTTGAAATTAGGAAGTATGTTTTAAGAGTTCAAATGAGGTTGGGGAAGTTTGATGATTTAGTGCCTTCTCCGAAGACTCTTTAAGGAAAATGTTTTAAGATGAGGAAAAGTATAAAATAGGTGGTTGATTAGCCTAGCTAATTTAACTCAAATAGAGTTAGTTTTAATGAGGAATACGACTAGTTGATTGCTTTTATAGAATATTTCCGATATACGTTTGAAGAAAATACAATAATAAAGTCTAATTTGAAACTATAAGGCGCCGGAACGATTGGATGCACAGTTGTACAGAGACAAGGATTGATAAGGAGAGGGCTAAACAGGTGAAAGAATAAAAATACACGAGGATGAAAGGAAGGATAGGCGGACGCATACACGCAAGACGGACTGACGATCAGAGCCAGTGTTGGACAAATGGAATGTTGGATGAATAATAATAATAGAGTACCAATACAAAAACAACTATCGGTGATTGGCATTACCGGTAGACGAGGTGACACAAGGACGAAAGTCTCCCACTTCAAAATTGTCTATAGAGTTTCTGCTGAAGTCTTGCAACATGGTCAAGATTACTTTTATTCAGAGCTCTCATATTTCTCACAAAGACTTCGAACCAACCGATCTCGTATCGCTCCTACTAAGTCGACATAACAAAGGTAATTTTGAGAAAAACTGCACTTATCTCGATAGTAAAACAAATAGCGGTATTTCTGGAGCACAGGGAACTTGCTCTTGTAGTCTTTCTGAACGTCCTGTCTAGCAATATAACACTTAGAAACGGTAAAAGGGAACGCCTTAACCCTGAGTTCTTGAAAACGTAATGCGGAAGATAGTGCCTGGAAGGCCTCGATAGGCTTGTGCTTCTGCCGAGAGGAAGGGCTAAGACATTTCGCCAAAGTGTACCCGAACATCTGGGTTATGGGTCAAAATATGAATAAACAAATGAAACAATTGGTGGAATGGTGTTACTAGGAATGTTAAGGATTTTTTCTCGGCATACAAATTCGGTAAAAAATAAAAGGTGTAGGGCACCGAGGAGTTGGCCTCATTTGGTGTTTCCAAGCGAAATCAGTTCCCGCTAAGAAGGAATGACTGTTGTGCTTTGTTTTGTGGTTGAAAATCACCTATGCAGTACAACTCGAATGAATTATGCTGATTAATGACAGTTCCACCAAAATGCTAGCCCGGCTGGGTATAGCTCGAAATGTAAAGAACTCATTTAGTTTCCCCACTCTTTACTTCAATAACATAAAAATTATACTCTTCTCATATTTCGAGATTACTACTTAATTATGAAATGTAAATTTGTGACATTTGCATATCATTGCTGCCAAAATTCTAAACAAATTGACAGCTCAAATTCTGAGCATACCAATCCCCTTGCTTCTACCCCATACCAATGAAAGTGAGAATGAAAATCTTCCGCCTTTCGAATATAACAACAAGCCATAAGTGACTGCAGACTCCATCAGGGAATAGCCAGACATGCTTGGTTGCAGTAAATCAAATCATGTATGCATGTGTGTTGTGTGTGTGTGTGCTCAATACAAAAGAGAACAACGGTAGTAACTTTTTAGTAACGTTTTGTCTGCCTATCGGGTCCCATTCCATATACGAATATATTTACATACACATTGCATCATACACACATTGTTCCTGTAGTTGTTGTACAATTTTGTAAGGATATTGCATATCATGTTTGGGATTGGCTGCCTGAATATTAGCACGAAACAACTTAATCCGTCTGACACGTGCTTCAATCAGCAGCCAAAGCAGCACAGCATTACCGCTGATGAAGAGCAGCATGTTGAAACTAGCAAGCAACAAAATAAATCGAATATGCAAAACTTCTATGACTCCCACTACATATCGCACCACAGCCCTTAACAACCATAACCGAATCTTCTATTTGCTTTGCTTATTATCAATCTCATTTACAGCTGATTTTCCAATTTTAGCTGCAGCTTATGCAGTTTTACAACAAACTCACGTTGCCGGTCGTTGCGCGCAACTTTTATGCTCTTTTGATGCTTTTAAGCTGCATTATCCTAACTGCGAACAGCTTTTGTGAACAAAATGCTCTTATAGCTTTCTACACACACACACGCATACATACACAGCAAATTCCGCTTGCAATATGCACATTCTCACACTTGTCAATGATGTCTGAAGTTTGTCTTTTCGCCATATTGTTGTGACCGGTTGTTCGTAGGAGCGTAGTCCATTGCCCGTCTATGTACATTGATCCCCTGCATAAGTCCCTGACGACGTGACAATTTTGCTTGACGTCATTTTAACTATAAACTTGGTATGAACAAATGCAAGGGAAAACAGAAAAAAAGTGAGACTAATGGAGGAGTTTTAGAACGATTTGAAGAATATTTTAAAGTATAGTTAGTACATAAAAACTTAATCTGAAGGGACACAAAACTGTTTATTGGATTGCACCCAAAAATAATATAAAATGAAAGTTAAATAAGATATAATAAAACTAAATTTAAAAAAATTGAAAAATATAAAAAATAAACAGAAATAAAATAAAATTTAATCAAATAAAATAATATAAAATAAAATTTAAAAAATATAAAAAAAAATTAAATAAAATCAAATAAAATAAAACAGAGTAAATAAAAATAAATGAGATAAAATAAAATAATAACAAAATAAAATAAAATAAATTAATGTAAAATAAAATAAAATAAATAAAATGAAATCAAATCAAATACAACAAAATAAAGCAAACTAAAACCAAATATAATGAAATACAATGAACTAAAATAAGATAAAATAAAACTAAATTTAAAAAAAATTTTAAATACGAAAAATAAACAGAAATAAAATAAAACTTAATCAAATAAAATAATATAAAATAAAATTAAATTAAAAAAATAAAATTAAATTAAAAAAAATAAATAAAATCAAATAAAATAAAACAGAGTAAATAAAAATAAATAAGATAAAATAAAATAATAACAAAATAAAATAAAATAAATTAATGTTAAATAAAATAAAATAAATAGAATGAAATCAAATCAAATACAACAAAATAAAGCAAACTAAGACAAAATATAATAAAATAAAATGAACTAAAATAAGATAAAATAAATAAATATATAATAAAATAAAATAAAATAAAATAAAATAAAATAAAATAAAATAAAATAAAATAAAATAAAATAAAATAAAATAAAATAAAGTTAAAAAAATAAAATGAAACAAAATTAAATTTAAAAAATTAAGCTAAAAATAATAAAATAACAAATAAATGCAAATAAAACTAAAATTAATTTTTAAAAAATAAAATAAAATTAACACAAATAAAATAAAAAATTAAATAAATAAAATAAATAAGATAAAAAATATAAAATAAAATAAACAAAACTAAAACAAAATAAAATAAAATAAAAATTTAATTAAATAAAATAAAACAAAATAAAGTAAAATAAGAGAAAATAAAATAAAATAAATAAGGAAGAAAGAGTCAAAAAAGGAAAGAAAAAATTAGGAAAACTAATAAAATAATTGAAATAAAATATAGAAATTTTACACATAAATCATTTGAAGAGAAAGGAAATAAAAGGAATGATACCACGTTTTCAGTGTAAAGTTTGCAAAAATGTTACCCTGTGCGCACCTGGTGGATTATTTCCTTCAGACTTTAACTCAACATGGTGTTACTTCAAATTCGATTGCCAGATTTGTGTATGTATGGTTCTCATCGGGTTCAGACGTATGGTTGGAGTTGGATGCTTTTTCGGACATTTTCGTGAAAGTTATAACGGCTGCTTCATTGCCCAGGGCAAACCTCTCTCCACTCATTATTTCTGTATTAAGGGTTCTGTGTATACATTCCGCTATATTCAATGATATAAATTTCCTTACCTACTTAATTTTGTAACCATATAACAGCAATTTTCGGCTGACCACAACGAATACTGCTTTTACCGCCACAGGTCATGGAATGTCATAAATAAAAAACTTTCTGAAACAAAATACACTTTAATAGAAACATTAGGATAAAATTAGTAAGGTGTATTCACTACCTGCGTAAGAAGGCGCAATAAATTCATAGAGACCATAAAAATAACAACAGGTAGCTAACTAAATACAAAAAACTTAACAACCGTTAATTTTATTACATTAATAAAACAATTTTCTTATTCTAACTTAGCGCTAAATGGTAGAACGAAATTACAAACGAAAAAAGAAATATTTTGAAACAACGAAAGTTTTGCGATAGAGGAAGCTGGATGCCAAAATATTTGTTGCAAACATGTAGCAAGCAAACCATTTGATAGGATATAATCAGCATTTAGGAAAAATCTTACGAAAGTTTTGTTACCAGAAACTTTTCGCCGAAGGGAAAATGTTTTAAAAAGAAAGTATTAATGAAGAATCAAATGGTTATCACATTTCCCCTTTATCTAATCCAAGCATTTATCTAGCTGTTCATACGCGAATAAATAAAAGCATTATCGCAAATGGAATTTCAGCTTCGACCGCATTTTTCACCTTCAGATCCATCACCTGTACTTACCCTATTGGCGGCATAAAATGATGAAGTCTAATAGCGTGTTGCCACCCTACATTTGCAATAATTTTTATGGCTTTCTCATCTTCTCATCTATTCATTCCTTTTATTAACTAAGCACTAATGAAGATTTATGTGGGTATGTGTGTGTGTGTGACTTAATGTTACAAACAAAAAAACAATCTTCATTTTATAGAGTTCTCAAGTTGATTTATGTTTATGGACAAAAAGGCAATCCAACAATGCTAAATGTGGAAAGTATGCCAGAAAAGCTCTTATTAATTTGTATAATGCAAGGGCGTTGTAAAGTAGTGCCAGAGAGGAGGTTCAATAACAATGTCTCTATAATCTGAAAACTAGCTAGTGTTAAAACCATTGCTAGTACTTTTCCTTTATTGCCAATATTCCTCATTGAATATTTTAGGCCTTTCTATTATTTGCGCCAACCTGACAGGGTGGATACTCATGAAAAGTGGGTCTGACGCCACTCAGCCAATATGCTGCTATTATATAAGCCATTGAGCGATGTTTGAATGTTACAGATATGTTAAATTTGATTAGTGATTAGTAATCAATTAAATAGACGGTTTTTTTAATTTGTAATGATAATTTTAATTGTTTTTTAAGAAAAGGAAATTATTAATTGATTACGATTAGAAAAAATCAAAAAAAAAAAAACAAATCAAAACATAAAAATTGTTGAAAATAATCAAAAAACGTGTTTTAGATTACTTTTGATTATTTTTTATAATTTTTTAATTTTTTCAGCATTGTTGATGTGCATTCTTATGTGCTTCTACAACAACACTAAAAAAAATTTCAAAAATATGCAAAAATAATAAAAAAAAACAAAAAAAAATTAAAAATAATCAAAAGTAATCAAAAAACTTTTTTTGATTAATTTTGATTTTTTGGATTTTTTCTAATTATAGTGAAAAATCATGATTTTTTCTAAAAATCGTGAAAAATCATCATTGAGTATTTTTTTAATTAACTGGAAAATAATCATTAAAAATTGAAAGTTATGGTAATCAATCATTAAATGGATTCTCAAGAAAACCATTTATCAAACCGGTAATCATTACGATAAGGAATCATTATTTAACAGGTCTGGAATGTTAAAAGCGAGGGGAACCCAACAATCAGTTGAGAAAAAATTTTTTTTTTGTTTGTAATAGAAAAATTATTAAGAAAAACCGAGAATAAAGAATTTGTTTGGACGTTTTTTACGATTTTCTTTTTCATTTTGCTTTTGAAGATATGACTTATTTATAGAAAAATCGAATTTCGGAAAATGTGGAGAAAACTTAAAAAAAATTTTATAAAGTAACCTAAACAAAAAATTATATTCATTATGATCAGCAGTTTTGTTTGAAGTTTGTTTATTCATCGCCCTTCGCTTTATATTTATTACTCGCTACGTCTTTGTGCTTACGAATGTATTTTTGACACGGAGCTTTGTTCAGAAATAACTAGAAATGGTTCTGAATAAATATTTTATGTAATTAGAACTGATAATTGATTTATATGATTAAGTAAAATATATACAAATAAATTGTTAAAAGAGGGGGCGGCGTACCATAGAAGAAGAAGAGTACCATATGGGATAGGCTAATGTGTAGGTTTTTCCTTTACTGACGACCGCAGTTTGAAGTATGTTCAGGGGTACGACATAAGTTATATGAAGTTTTGGAAAAGTTTGCGGTTTCATATTCAATATTGATTCAATAAGTGTTATATTTCAGAACAGTAGGCTCTGCCATGCTCTCCACAAGGAAAAGGTGTTACCGAATTTAGTTATTTACTTTTACAATTTTTGATTTATATATGGCTTATGAAGAAGAAAACTTGTTCTAAAGAGTGGTTGTGAGGGCGATTGACAGTTAGAAGACAAGATGCAGTAATAAGAAGAACAGAAGATGAAATATTAGAAAATGAGGTAAATAAGAGACAGAGGAATAGGAAGAGGAGCGGAACAAAGAAAAGTTAGAGATGAGGAGAAGAGTAAGGGTATATGAGAAAGAAAAGGGGGTAGAAGAACAATAATGAATGGATAAATATTCGAGAGATAATTGAGATAGCGAGACAGGCGCTACGTGGGAGATAGTAAAATTTTACAAAGTTGCTTTTTGCGTAGGACAACGTCAGCTAGTATTTACTCGTGTTCTTAAATTTTATAAATATATTAACTGCCTTAATACTTTGGCTTTTTATATTATAAAGAAAATCCTTTGTACGCTTCGGTGCAAATTTTATTTATGACACAAAACAGATTCAGCTTCCTCCGGCTTTCTTTAAAAAAACACATCAAAACTGATTGATAACTTCCGCAAACATGGCTTTTGTTAACATAGGCCATGTGTCCGTAATAAACATACATACATCTAACGAAAAAGGTTCTCAAAATTTACAACTCTGTTAATAATATTCAAATTATCTTTCATAAGTGGATATTAAATCTGAGAAGAAAAATATTAAAATATGCCTATTTACAGGTCGCCATAATAATCAAATTAGATTTTGTCACTGATAGAAGATATCCCAAATATTTGCGCTGGAATACAAAGGCACGCCCTCAAGCCGTCTAGCAAGCAACACTCAAATTCCGTTAAAAAAGCTATTATTTTTTATATCCATTTCCACTTTTTCATGCATACCAAAGCATGTGAATAAACTTATTTAAATCGAGGGTAAAGTGCGATGTGTTCACAACACCATTGTCAGTGTTTGTCAATTCCGGTCAACGAGTGCCGTAGCATAAACAAGCCCATCAAAAAAAAAGAAAGAAAGCAAAAAATTTTATCATAAAAATGCAAATTATGCCTTTGCCAAAGCTAGAAAGAATGTGTCTAATAGGGAGAGAGATTTTTTTTTTACCAGATTTGTGCGAAGGGAAATCTTGTGGTATCTCTCAATCATAGATTTGCATATGTGGGCTATAACAGTGGCATTTCACTTATGGGCTATTATAACAAATATTTGCCATAAATTTCAGGATTATCGCATTAACTTAACTATTCAGAATGCTAAAATAGCGTTTAAGTACAGGCCTCTACAATAGACTGAGCCAAAAAATATTGTAAACTAATAAATAGTGTACAAGTTCAGGCCTTAATAGTCGCTAGTATCGGCGGTGGTGGAACATTAAAAACGACCAATAAAATGAAAATTTAAGCTAGTTTAGCCAATTTTAGGCTTTTTTTTAGAGGTCTATCACTGCTAGTTTAGATTTTTAGAACTGTTCTAATTATTATTTTTTAAATTAGAAATACATTGAAGTAAAAAACTCAAGCTACATACACATTTGTAGGAAACTAAAATTTCAACAAAAAAGTTGTAAGTTTAAACTAGTTTCGAGAGCAACCCTCTTTAACATTGATATGGTTTTCTGATTTCAGGTTTTTTTCAAAATTGTTTTCTTCAAAAGTTTGCCACTTTTGTAGCAAAAATGAAAGCATTCTTAAACATTCTAAACAAGCTACGACAGACCGTTGTTAATTAATTAATATTAAGGTCTGACACTTTTACTTTTTTCGCCATCCTGAAAAATAATATCAATAAGTTTTGAAAAAAAAAAAAAAAATTTTTTTTTGTTGGACCCAGGTAATGTATATATATCGTAAAAAATTTAAGTATATGTGTGTTCTTCACAAATCTTACACACTGGGTCAGTTTTGAGTCAGTTGTTGTTGTAAACGCAAAACACTCCCCAGATGTTTTGAGAGTCCTTTCTCGGATAAAATATTGTATACCCACTCGGATCGTGGATTTTGCTTCCTGAGAGGCATACCTTGAAGTGGGTATATTTTAAGCCCGTAAACCGCTAGCGAAGGGTAGCGGGATCACTGGATACAACGTATGCTGTACACACTTTTTAACAAAAGTACGATACCATGCCCTCAGACAAATATATAGCTTTTATTCGCTTTAAAAACAGTGGGCGGTGTCACGCGCCCTACTATGAAAGAGCTCAAACCCCACTTTTTGTATAAGCTATCTAATATTTAGTATAACGATTCCATATATGAAGAAGTTGAAGTGAGATGGAGAAGCGGTAATGGAAGAGGGGAAGGAGAAAAAGGAATTGGCAAAAAAAGAGGAATATTAAGAGAAACAGGCATAATGAAATACAAAAGATGAGCTAGGGGAAAATGAAAGAGAATACTCAGAAGAGTAAGACGAAACTTGAAGTAGGGGAAGTTATTTGGGAGTAGAAAAGTGACAAGAAGCAGATATAGATAGGTCCAAGACGAATTTATACCAGGTGATAGCATGACGAATTCGTCGCTGTATACACACACTCTTGTCAGATTGCATGGAATTTTTTTATTTTGACAAAAGAAGCCACTGCTCATATTTTCTTATGAGATCACCTGTAAGTAAATCCGCCTTGGATACGTCATGTTATTCTAGTGTCGTGTCACGTCTTCAAAAATTCTACTTCAGACTTTCTTTCTTAATTCCAATTAAATTTTTCTAAAAGCGTTTCTTGCAACAAGAGAAAGTTTATTCCAAGTAAAATGCTTCAAACGGAAAGACTTTCGTCCGTTAGCGCTGAGCAACAGCGTCGCCAATCGAGTTAACGTTGCCATAACCGCAAAAGAACAATAGCTGTGCGAAAGTGATAAAGCAAGCGATGATGATGACGGATTTTCAATGCTTTTCAGCAAAGACGGGAAATGAGAGTTCCGTTCCGGCAGCTACAGCGGCAACAGCAATGCCAACGCCAACGCTAACGGAAAGTGGCAATATGCCGCTGGCAAATTGAAATGAGCTCAGCATTCCTTCTCTCGTGTATTGGACGTACATTGACATGATGACAAGCGAAGCAAAATTTTTTATTTTCTAAAATGATTGCTGCTGCACTACTTCGTGCTTGCCGTGCATTGTAGGTCTCTTGCATTTGCGTATAATCTTTTGCTTCAAACACTGGGCACAAAGGCACACATACATACATACATACAACGAACGTACAAGAAGGCGGTGGAAATCAGCGGAACTTTTGAGTTGCACTTCCTTTCACTTGAATGCAATTATGGTTGAAGGCAGGGACCGTAAATAATGATTATTTTTATTTTTTACTAAAGAATGAGTGTTTTTTTATTTTTCATAACAAAACTCAAAGCGTCATATATCCTGAACTATGGAGAATTTCAGCTTAAACATTTTAACGAACACCACTCTAGTTATAAAGTGGCTGATCCCAGAGATAATTTAAATGTTGGAAAATGGGTATGAAAATATTCGTGCCTCCATTTCCATTTCATAAATACCCATTTCCACCATTAAATACCCCTTCCCTTCATTTAAAGTAGAGTTTTCAATAATTTATCTTTAGGATCAAGTACATTAGAGTAAGAAGTTTGTTAGTTAAAATTTTTAAGCCGCAATACCACATAGTTCAGAATATTGGACGATTTGAGTTTTATTATGAAAAATTAAATAATGCTCAAGAATGAGTAAAAAATAAAAATAATCATTATTTGCGGTCCTTGGTTAATGGTCACTTATGTCGGATTCCGAAATATGCTTGCTAGTGTATAAACCCTGTGTGAAAAATCTATATATATGAAGTGATGTTCTAGATTGGCCAAAGTTTATCAACATTTTTCTGTTTTTGATAGAAATTTTTGATTTATTGAAAAGAACTTTCTCCAAGTCCTTCGTCACCAAACTAGGTGTCAGATGGGACAACTTTCTAAGTGGTGTGTGCCGCGTCTTTTCCATTGGGGTTTCTCCAAAATTTGTGGTAGAATGAAGATCTGTTCGATGATTGACTTACCAAGTCAGAGCCGCACTGATGAGGTCCGATTAGTCCAAGGACGGTGGGTTCATTCTTTCGCACAATAAGCCAGATAAGCATGCGTGAGGCCGACCATATTTTGCATAAGAGTTGGTGAAAGCATTCTGAAAACTCTTCACCTCCTTGTTTTAATAGCTAGGCAGGTAGTCCGTCATATCATGGAGCTTTCTAATTTTGGAGCCTAGATATTGATGTTCTCATCGGGAATTGGATGCATCGCGCATGATATCCTCTCGCTATTTAAGTATAAATGTCCCCTACATTACGTAAGTACTATCTGTACACCGTTACCGGGTCCTTTTTATAGTACCTGCAGAAATTTCCCTTTGTCCTGATACCTTCAGTTATCCTTCGGATTTTTTGGTAGAATTTTCTAGATATATGGCGCAGTATTATTTAGTTGTAGTAATTAAAGGAGAAGCCTGCTCTCTATTGGCTAGGTAAAGTGGATAAGTGGTGTAGCTAACTCGTATTACCTACTCCTTAAAAATCGCTTTGGCAGCTCCGCCCCAACTAGAAAGGAAAATAAACCCATACATCTAAAAGAGTTGAGGGCAAGCACGCCAGCAATCTTAATTATTTCCGTAACACTATTCATGGCAGCCAAAGTCTAACCCCCAGTTCATAAAAAATAAAATTGGTTTATCAAACTTTTTAAAATGGCATTTCTATATAAATTTTGAATTATAAGAGCTTTATAAAGCTTTTTAATTTTTTATAAATATGGCGGTTAGTGTTTGTCTTTTGAAGAAAGCATTTCGAATGTAATAATAGAGATCAGATTTATATGCATTTTGGAAGAAAGGGATTTGGTCAATTTAAGTAGCAAAAAAATTTGAGCAAAGCGTAGTCTTATGAAAAGTTAAGGCCCGGAAACATCGTACTAGTAAACTCGCCACTGACTTTACTTATAAATATTAGTGTGCCTACATTTAGGCGTTTTATTATGAATAGAGGGCGGATCTCTAGTGATAACAGATCTTATTACGGAACTTGCCATGAATAGTAGGTACATTTTACTGTTAAAACTAATTGAATTTCCTTCTAGCTCCAAGTAGGTCATTTCTGTTTGTTTCTTTGTACTTATATAATACCCTAGAAAAAAATGCGACACATATAAAACTCTGAAGTTTTCCCCTTATCTTCTTTTCTTATTAAGCCAAATGTGCAAATTTTCAAGTGAGCTTACAATAACACTTTGTTTTTCTGCATCAGTTAATTGACATCCCCTTTTTTCCAAAATGCTTTACGTACTGCGCTGGAGGCTCACAATCGCCCAAACCCTTTGTCCCACGCACTCGTAATGTATGTAGGTATGCTGCATTTATTTCGTTGCCTATTCGCAGGCTGCAATCAATAAAATATTTCTTAGCGAAATACAGCTGAAAAAAAAACATACAAACACTCACACATTTAAACAAGTATGCTGCACTCGACATTGCTTTGCTACACAAAAAATATCAAGCATTTGCTACAAACCTTTTGTGGGGTGCAAAATTATTAGAATTGCATCTAACATGCGGCATGCAATCCAATATTTCTATACCATTTATGAGCATTACACGCACACAGCGCTTTGTTATACCCACACATATGTACAGATGACATTTTCTTACCCTTTTTTGCATCTTAAGTGTTATTTCATACATATCCATTTTCTCTTAAAATCTGCTTACATTTGTTGACTGTTCATGAACAGTAAACCAAGTGCAACAACGCATGTGTGGCATGTGCATGCACATACTCACTTTTATTGTGCGAAATTATGATTGTATGAGTGCACAACTCATTTGCTATGCAAACAGTTGCTGCATAAAAGTGCGTAATTTCGTACAAATGAAAGAAATGACTGTTGCAACGACACCGTACCCCAATTTGCGTTTCGGGGAGAAATGCAGCAACTGCAATGAAAGAAATTGTATGCACTCTCCAACACATACATACTTACACAAATATTTATACCTAGTTTTAAGCTTTATACAAGGGTCGCAAGCACCCACATTTAGGTATGCAATCGCCATTGTTTTCAGCGCATATATAGATCTGTGTATATATATATATTTATGCATCATTAAATTGCACATGGTCGTGCATGTGCATAATTTAAGCTTTCACGTATTCTCCCTTTGAAGAAAATGCAATATTTACTTACATAAGTGGGTATACATATATTCTTATATGGAAATAAATATGCAAACTTACGCAGGTCTCCCTTTTAGTCACTTAGGGATTTTCCCTTATATTTATTTTTATATTTTGGGGTTTCGTCGTTGTTCAAATTATTTTCTTGAGTGCATGCGAATTAGGGTGGATTGACTAATTATTTATTTTTTCGCTTAGCACGGTAGATCAAATGTCGTAATTCCAAAAAAAACAATTCTCTGAAATCGATAAAAACTCAGAAGAAAAACAAAACCCACTAAGTCATAAGTATAGGCCCCATACAACACATTTTTCCGATAAACGAGATATGGGATAGGTATCTTTAAATTAATAGGGTAAGACCCTAAAATTTTGCAGAGTTTGTACTTATTGTAAGTAAGGATCGGACACTTAAAACCGTTATGCGTTCGGCATAGCCAAAGACTGCGCTTTCCTAACTGGTTTTAATGAATTATTTTTCTCATTTATTGTCTCCCTAGTGAATACTGTGTACTTAAAAAAATTAAATGAAATTTGTTAATTTCTTTCGAATACTTTTCTCTAAAAATAAACCGATCAATATAAAGCGAGCAGGTGTTAAGCTAAACTGATAAAATGTCGAGTTGATAAACTCAAAAATTGCTCAATGTTTAAATTTTCTGATTAGTCAAATTGTGATTAATCAGTTTTCTAAATAACCAAATTAATCAGATTATAAATAATCTAACACTTATTAATCGGTAATTTAATCTTTTTGAGTAATCTATACCTATTATTAATTTATTAGAGAAATAGTCAAATTAAAGTAAATTTTCATGTTCAATTAATTGTTTTATCGCACATCCTTAGTAATATTCTTCATATTTTTAGTTTAACAAATAAATTCTCACTAACATATAATTCGAATCAGTCAAAAAATACATTCAAAAGCACCTCAAACTTTATCTAAATTAACGAACCACATAAAAGCAAGTGGAAATTGCACTAAAAACGTTTATCATTTCACTTAAATTTTCCCTTTGGAAAGCTCATCAAAAACACACAAACTATTCTACTCATAAATATACATGCATATGTATGTATGTGCAGTAGAACACGCACGAAAATCAATTTTCATTTCACATCTCACTTTGCGACTATGCCATAACACACATACACACAAACCCACATTCTTGCACAAAACCGTTAATTTGTTTGTACGTTGGCGTTGCTTAGGCGGCTCGCAATATTATTATTATCACCTTTCTTGGACAGGTCATTGCATGATTTCATGCAAACCCATAACCCATACATACATACATACATGGCGTACCATATATTAAAGTGATTGGACATTATGACAAGTGGATTTTCATGTTCTTCCACTGCCACACAACTAAAAAACTACCAGAACTCATTGTTTGTATGCTCGTTTGCACGACCATATTTCATTAGTTTTTATGAGCTTTTTGGCGACGGTGAACGCTTTCAAATTGCTTCATTCACGAAAGTGCAAAATATATAAATTTCACATTGTTCGACTTTTGCACAATTTTCTCTCTTCTCCTATGTTTTGTGTATGTATGTTGGTGTGCTGTTACCCACCAAGCATTTCGGTAAATGTTTTTAAAAAAACCTTAAAGTGGGCAAAAATAACTTAAAGAGCTAAATGTAAACGTTTTCAGTATCAAAATTATTTGAAGGGTTAAAGTAAACTTTTAATAACTTTTAGAGGAAACTATTTAAATCGTAGAATTTTAAAAGTAAACACCTGGAAAGAACTTTTTGTGAATTTTTTTTTAACTTAAAATGATTCAAGTTTTTTCAAACTGCTCTCCCAATTCGCTAACAATTACTAAAGATTGCAGTTATAATATATTTATAATTGAAAATAAGAATTAAGAAATGGCTTAGAAATATGAAATAAATTTAGATTCTTAAACTTATAATCAACATGCCGCTTTGATTATATAACTCTTACTTCCAAACGTTATGTAAGCAGAAAATAAGCATTTTGTAAACGAAAAGTGAGCGTTTTTTTAGCTTAATGTTTATCTCAGTAAGTTTTTCAAAAATGTATATAAGTTTACTTTGTTTGTTGGGTATATTCTAATACACAGGTGCGACAGTTAACATTACTGGCCTATCTTAGTTTCTGGGTCAGCAAAATGAAAATTGTATTAGGCATACCAGCTATACGTGTCAGTAGACGCAAAGTTGCCCTTTCACTGCGCACGCCAAGCACGCACTGAGTAATAACAATTTTGTTCTCAAGCTAAGTTTTTTCATAAGAAGCTTTGTAATCGCATCAGGGGGCCCTGGTCCTTCCGCTGCTAACAAAATTGTCATCAATATCGTCTAAGTCCTTTGAAACTCCAAATTTCAATAGGGTTGGACCATAGTGAGTACGTTGTTGAAGAGTCTGCTCTTTTGAGTACGAGTACATAAAACTTATTTAGTAGATCGTTTTTAAAAATATTTTGAAATAGTGTGATCCACGGGGGGAGAGCTGGAACTTTTGGATGGTCAGAGAATATTATGATCTGAGTCCACGAGTAGTGCACTTATCGCACTTATGAAAGACTGAACGACTGCGAAGCCTGAGAGGAAAATTACTATATGTCACCTGCACGGTAAAAAATTGTAACCTAAATTTAAAAAATTTCTGGACTACATATAGCTCCAAACCAAATTTTGTTTCAAATATAAATTGTGCCAGTTTTCGAGAAAATGAGCTTAAAGAAAATAGTTTCAATTTTAAACCAGAAATGTCTTAACAGTTAAAAAACATACATTTGTATTAGTTGGCAGGATTCGAACCGACGCTCTCCGCATCACAGTCGTTTGCTCTACCCACTGAGCTACGACGCACACAAAACTGTAAGGAGAAAAATTCAATGACTTGAAAAAGCTGTCAGAAATAAATGAAAAGAAGTTAAATAAATTTTAGACGTTTTTTCAGTTAAGTTTTAAATCGAATTCACAATAAATTCAAAATTTGTGTAGGTAATTTAACGGTTTGGAATTTATTACAAAAATGTTAAAAAAATTTCTTAAACCGAGGAATGGTTTAAAAGTAAGGCTCAGGATAGAATGATACAAGTCGCAGGTTTTAGCTGCCTTCTTATGCCGGAGTGGGAGTGTAACTGAATAATTCCACTTTAGGCCCCTTTCTCAATTAGGGAGTTTCACGCACGCGAACTTTAAGGCGAGACAATATTAAAACCAAAAACTCAGTAGATAAAACCCTTTGGGAGAATTGAACCACAAAAACTCCCCCCGTGCGTACGGGCCTGCTGTGATCTTCAAAGTAGTGTTGGATATGATGTTGGATTGGCAAAAATTTATTTCAAAACTTTCTTTCTGATTTCCTGTTACATTGTCTACAGCGTTTCTTTATTTTATTCCCATTTAACGTTCATATTAAGTTAAATTTTAAGAGTGCTATAGTTATGAAACGCACTATCCTTTACCGAAAAAAACAAGCCTAAATTTATTTCTATAAATTTCACACCTTAAAAGAGAACTGATAAACACATGGCAAATTCTTGGTTTTGTATAAATAACGACAGTACAAGTACTCTGCTTAGAACATACACATGGTACTTAAAACACTCAGATTAGATATCAGATGGCGCACAAAATAGCACAATAAACAAACATTTGAGTTTAATCGTAAATTTGCTATCGTTAGTATTGCTCTCAGTTAAATTTTTTGTGAGAACAAAGTTAGTATATCAATTGAACTGATTCGCGAGGTAACATTCGCTGTAGTAACGCAAACTAGAAACGATTTTTTTTATAATTATTTAATTTGATGTCGCCTCCGCCACATGAACATGGAACTGGTGGACCACATCATCACCATCACCATGGACCACCACCACCTGGCCCACCTCCACCCGGATTTGGACCAGCTCATCATTTCGGACCTCCGCATCACGGGTCACCACATCATCATGGGCCGCCACCGCACCACCATGCGCGACCACCTTGTCCCTTCTGTGCCTGTTGCCCAAAAGTCATTTGCTGTACCTTAATGTAATAGTTTTATTGTTTAAAACGGAAAACAAACTTAAAGTAAGATGTTTAATAAATTTTTATATAGAATATGTATTATTTACATGCAGTATTTTATTTATAAAAATATAAAATGTTTAAGTTTTGGTGCTAGTGTTTGGACTACATTTTACTGCTGAGTTTTATGAAATTTTTCTTGTAAGAGCATCCCGGTGCTGTTTTCGATGAGTTACTCTAGAGATCTGACTGACAACAACTTAGAATTATGATGGTTTGAGTGGAAGTGCAATTGTGAAATGAAATTGATGATTGACACTTGTACCTGCTGTTAAAGTAGTCCTGAAATTGAGCTGGTATTTTTACGCTTTCCACTCCAGGAAAGAGTCCTCCTTTAATGAAAGATAAAAGTTTCAAAAAATAAAAATAAACAAGTGTTGTTCATAGGCTTTGGTAGCTGATTGGGTTGATTACAATAACTCCAAAGGAAAACTGTTTGAAGAAATTCACTAGATTCAGCTTCATTTACAAAGTTAATCGAGAATTGTGTGAGCTGTGTGTTCGAATACCTGGCAATATGGTTCAATTCATAATTGGTTTCCGATCTCTTCGATTATCGGTACGTTAACGTGCCAAAATGTCTGTTAGTAAGCTAAGAAAACAATAACATTTCAAATTAGGAGACCGATAATAATTTGTATCCTTTTTCCATGAAAATTCTTATTTTTTTTATACCCAGGGTGTACTAGTACACAGGGTATTATAGTTTCGGTCATATAACGGTGGTTTGTAACGGTACAAAATAATGGAGATGATACATAGTTCCATACATCAAAGTTCTTAGAATGAACAGAGGAATCCATTAAGATATAACCGTCCGTCCGTCTGTGGAGTCGATAACTTGAGTAAAAATTGAGAAGGTGAGAAATTTCGCACACAAGTTGCTTTCTGGCCAAGGTAGGTTGCTATTGCGGGTAGGTTGCTAGTGGGCGAAATCGAACTATAACCACGCCCTTTTTTTCGATATCGAAAATTTCGAAAAACGTTTAAAAAGATATTATTCAATAATAAAAGCAGCTACAATAATGAAATTTGATAAATTTATTCAGTTCATTCTATTGACAATTTTACTAAATTTTTGGAAAAGGGGCATGGCACCGCCTACGTATGAGTAACCAAATTTTCAAATTTCGACTGTTAATAACTACAGGACCGTTTATGCTAGAATAACGAAATTCAGTAGGAGGTATACTATGATTGTGGTTCATACACCCGTAGAAAATAAGCGAAATCGTTTTTCGACGACGCCTACTTTTTCATAAAAGTTATCTGAAAGGGAGGTAGAAATACTTATCTGCCCATATCTCATTGACTGATACAGATCGAATGATATAATTTAGCAGTTACTTCAATTTTCTTATTCTTTATATAATTTTTGGAAAATGTTTGGAAAGTGGGTGTAGCACCGCCCACTTATAAGTCAAGCAAATTTCAAATTCGACTCTTAATAACCTCAGAATGGTGTAAGATAGACTCACGAAAATTGATACGAGATATACTATAGACATGTAGAGTATGCCCACGGAAAGTTAGCAAAATCGGACAAAAGTTTTCTAAAAGAGAGGTGGAACACTGGAACATGCCGTAGCTCCTTCACTAATGCAGATAGAATGCTAGAATCTCATAGTTACAATGACCTTATGATCTTATTAATGACTTTTTTTTTTAATTTTGGAAAATGGGCGTGGCACCGCCCACATATAAATAAACAAAATGTGAAATTTCAGCTAGTACTAACTTCAGATCCGTGTTAAATAAAATTACGAAACATGGTACGATTTACACTATCTACCTTGTTTCAAAATTATGTATAGCCCATGCTCCCCATGGTCCAATTTTTGTAAGTATGAGAAGAACAAGAGATAGACCCACCAATAAGTATACCGAGTTGATTTAGCAGCAGACCGCCGCATCATGGTTCAACACCTGATCCAGACTACGCTATCATGAAACCAAATGCGCTTGTTGCCAAATATTAAAGTAGAAATTTGTTTTTTCTTAAAAATATTACTTTTCAACATGCATATACAAATTATTGATAAAGTTGACAGGAACTAGGTTTCCATGCAATACTTTTTTTGCACATTTTTTACAACAACAAATAATAATAATTACAATTTTAGGAAACACACCCTTTGCATTTGCGCCTTAAAATATGTGACAGCGCACGAACAGCAAATATGTCCAAGTGTGGTATAGGGCACTTAGGCATTATTCATTCAAACATCCATACTAACATTTCCAACAACTTAATTGTGCGCTTGAAACTTGTGTGATGCAAAATATCCCACAAATACGAATTTCTGTAAAATGAAAAAAAAAAAACAACTCAACAACACTTGAAGCACTCAAGCAAATCACATGAAAATCACTTGACTATTAAATGCGGATAATCCAAAGTAAAAGTAAAGCTCACAAACGCAATGAAAAATTCGCATAAATTTTAAGCGTAAAAAAATGAAGGCCATAGGTACACAAGTACGCACCTTAAAAAATACAAATCACCTAACGCAAAAGAAGGATACAGCAGGAAATGGAATTATTATTTGTTTATTTTTTGTTTTTTTTTTTCTGTTAAAGTGTGCTTTTTGTGCTTAAATTCATATATCTACATACTTATGTAAATGTATTTGTGGTTTTCGAGTGTGTGCGTGTTTGCTGCCTTTAGACGTCAAGCTTACACGCAAACATGTCAACTGGTCCTCGACTCAACGCGGCCATAAATCTAAGACGTAATTATAAATAAATACTTTTGTAGTGCTTACACAGCAAAATTTTGGCGCTTTTGTTAGGTTCCAAGAGATGAATGGAAAAGCTTTTATTTTTAAAGATTTAGAATGCGTAATTGTTTTCAATTTGCTTGCAATTTTGTTCTAAAATTTAGAAAGAATCATAAAAAGAAAAGGAGACAATATCTGTCCAAAGTTAATGTGCTTGTTATAAGATATGCTTGTGAGTGTTTCTTAAAGCCATCCGACTTGCTGAGCTCAAGCTTAATGTTTCGTCAAACTGCTTGATAGGTCTAGTTTATTATTTTAAACATATTGCAAAATAGGTTGTAGGAGGCTTCCAAAAACAATTGCTTTACCGATATCATAGATCGGAAAGTGAGTTTATGGCAAGAGGTAACTCACCAACTCACCAAAATATTACTGAATCAAATTTATTCACCGCTTGTTGAGTTCCAACCAGCATTCCCACACCCACTCACTTCACTTTTCTGCAATTGCAGCACCCTATATCTATTTTTTGCCGCATGTAATAAAATTAGTATGACTCAAAATTTCCTAACCATTCAATAAATAAAAACAAACAGCGCTATTAAAGAGATAAAACATAGGTACTTCATAGATAAGCATACCATAAAATAGGTATTGATACTACGTAGTAGACAAGCAAATATTTTTAAATAAACTTTTGCTATGCTCAGAGTGCAGTATTGTTTTGTATCTGATTTTGATTGGTAGTGGTTTAGTTAGTTAGACAAGTATATACAAACCAGAAGTTTTTGTCACAAAAATGCCATTCTGTGGACCTCATTGTGGACCGCACTGTCATCACCACGGGCCACCACAACATGGACCTTCGCAGCATTGGCCACCACATCACGAACCACCACATCACGAACCACCATATCGCGGGCCACCACATCACGGACCACCCCACCATGAACCCCCGCATCATGGACACCCGGAGTTTCGTCCACCTAACCACGCGCCTCCACATCACGGACCATCATCACATAACGGGCCACCCAACCATGGGCCACTGCATCATGGACCTCCATCACACCATCACGGACCACCACCTCATTACCATTAATTAAAACAAATTCTTTATTAAAACAAAGGGTCGCATATTTTCAAGTGGAAATGAGTGCATATGAAATACAAACATACATATTTTTCATGAAGATAAATTTATAATAAATCTTTTCAAAGAAAGCAGTCAAAACAAAGATTCAGCATTTTTTGTATGAGTTACAAAAGCCATTATAGATACAAATTTTATAAAACTTCGGCGTCAAAAACGATAAAAGCAATAACGATAGTTTAAGTCGATTGATGCATACTCTTTACTTTTCCACTATCCGGCAGTGAAACACTACTAAGTTACAACCAGAATTTTCAACCAGCATCAATGTTTAAATACCCCATCTATTACTCACTAAGCGATTTTTTTTTGTTTAGATATATTTTTTATGAAACTAATCGATTTGTATTCATAAGTTTATAAATAAAAATTAATCGATTCAATTAAAAAATCTATCATTTATGTACAACCCAGCAATTAGTTGACTAGCAGGCATGGGACCAGTTTTAAGGTACCTTGTCACTAGTTAATTTGACTGTAAAGTAATTACAAAGTAATTTCACCCCCTTTCTACCCTATCTAATATTTCCATCGCAAATGTTTCACCCGACCCTCCACTGGTATCATTTGTACTTCGCGTGAAAAATTCTATTGCATTCATATCCTTTGCAAACATGTGTAACGTGCAGACCAATATTTTATTTATAAAACTTCTTGGTAACTCCTTTTTCTTAATTTATTATTATTTTTTTTTTTTTTTGACGGCTGAAAGAATAAATTAACGCCTATATAAACAATACTTTTTTTCAAAGTAAAATGACCCCCATGGCATGCGAAAATTTTCAAAATTCAAATCACTAAAAGAAAATCAAAGTAAGGTCGCTCGTATAAAAATATTATTTCATCACGATGGTAATTTTGATTAATCATCATTGCTTCACTCAGACATACTTACAAAATAACTTTATTGCATAAAAATTGCAAAATATAAAAGTGAAAATAATGAGTGAGTGGGAAAAATGCAAATAGAAATTATAAGCTCCATCACGTCAAACAAGTTTGAGCAGAAATTTATCTGTTTTGCGCTCAAAAGTTTGAGCATAAAATAATTCTACAACCAGAGAGCTTTGTTCACAATTGAGAGTACAAAAGAGTGATTGCTGCCAGCGCCATTTTTCACACAAGCGGAAATATTCCGTAACTGTAAACATTAAGGCGGATATGTGACTAAGAAGAGCAATGTACAAAGCAGAGAGAATAAAAGAGTAGTCCTTTATGTAAGTAAAAGAGCAAACGTACTTTCAACAAATTGTCTGTATAAATGTTAAATGAAGTCTCCACAACTCTTAATGTTTTATTTGAGACTCAAATTATTAGCAACTTAGCTAACTCATTTAGTATAGTGACTCACAGCTAATTTGTATAACCTAGCTGCTAGAGTGAATGCTTTAGTGAAATTCGAAATCCTTTATGAAATTCAAAAACTATAACATACAAGTAGTAACTAAGTCTAGAAATATAAAATATGTGGGCCTTTCCATGTCTAATCGCCACGTAGTTGCCATCGACCCCTTCCGATTGGAATGAAATTTGCTTGAGAGTTTCCTTTTATCATAAAACGAAGTTCTGCCAAAAATTCAAATTTTTTTTTAAAAAGTTTGCAAACTAAAAAATTTACCTTTCTTCCTGTTTTGTATAGTTAATTTTTCAATATATCGGAAACTACTGTAGTTAAAAAAAATCAACTTTAGCACTTTCAAAGTTGGTACTTAGAGGTATACAAAAAAATATTTTTAAAAGACATTTTAAAATATTTAGTTTTAGAAAATGTTCGATTTTTCAAAATCGGAAAAATTAAAGTTCACCATTACATTTTGGATTTTTTTGTGTTATTCCTTTCATATATCTAGCTAAAGACATGCTGAAATTTACAAAAAAATATGACATTTTGAATTTATCCAAAATTTTTTTTTTTATTTTTAGTTAAGTTCAATTAGTTAACACGAAATTACTCAATTTTGATCACTGAAATTTTTTTTTCGTGGTAACGGAATTTAAAAACAAAAACATGTTTAAAATTTTTTTTTGGTAAAAATGGAAATTGAATAATTTTGTGTTTACCAAATTAATCGACTAGAAAGTTAAAAAAATTAAAAAAAGTTTACATTTTTCAAAATTCCAAGATATCTTAAGATATATCAGAGGTATAAACGACAAAATTTTGGTCCAACAGTTAATGGCGAACTTTTCGAATTTTTCGAAAGTCAAAAATTTTAATTTTTTTTTTTCCATAGAAAGTGCAAAGTTTATATTTTTAACTACAATAGTTTCCGAAATATTAATAATATAAACCTTACAAATCAGGAAAAAAGTAAAATATTTTGCATAGCAAAAGTTTTTACATTCTCAACTCTGAACACAGAGTTTGTGCATGATTCATGGTTTAGGTATGAGTTTAATGAAAATAAGATACAAGGAAATAAATCACAAATATTTTTGAAATATTAAAAAGATACGTAATGTTAAAAATGTTAGCAATTTATTTTATTACAAATTTGCCATATACCTTAATACCAATAACGAAATTTATGAAATGAGAAAAAATGCTTAGCAGGCTATTGAAGATTATCGAGGAAACGATGGCGCCATATAAATATACAAATATGTAAATACATAAGTACATACAAAGGATATTACGTAGCTCCGACTTCAAGGTTCAAATGTAGTAGCTTCCGGTTGATTTAGATTTGTGATTCCGATTTCATTTGTTATTATTTGGAATCGGAGTTTGTACGGAAATTCAGCAGTAGAAAGGACTTATGCGCCAAGCAGATACAGTACTTCACCGTCGACGTATCCGTCATACGTCAAAATTTAGAGCAAAATCTACTTTGCTGTATCCGTCGAATCTGTTGTCATGCACGCCAACACTCGCATTCTAGTAAGCTGTAAATTTTTTCCACGTTTTGCCGTATTGCATCTGCTTGGCGCATTAGTGTCAAAGTATTTTCAAAAAGAATCCATTTGACAGTTATGAGGTGAATATAATTTCACCTATACGCAAATTAGTATAACACATTTCTTTTCAGCAAAGAAATAGGCATCGCACCATTGTAAGCTGTCATTGCTTGTTGGCTTTGCTAAGATTGCCTTTGCAAAATAGACGAATTTTGTGGAATGTAAAATCTGTTGAGATATGGTCCCGTTAATCGACGTGTATAAAGTCTAATTAAGGCGTAATACAGGAATTTTAACATTTTTTTATTGAAATTCTCCTGAAATTTAACTATGAATATGACACTTGTATCCTGTTTTGACTTCAGAGTTAAATTCTTATTCAATTACTGAAAAAGCGAGCTTGAAATATCCGACTAGGGTTCCAGTTAAGGTAAACTCACTTCCGCAGCATCTCTTGTATACAAACATACAACAATTTTGTATTTAAATCTCGTTTCGTAAAGATTTCAAAAGTACCAAAATTTTGATTACCAGCCATGCTTCCTTAAACGTACTATCTCAGCTGCCAAAGTCAAGTGCTGTGTAATGCACTATGGCGTTGCGATATTGCGCTGATTTGCATACATAGCCAACATTAGTTGATATTACCGTCTACAACACAAGAAAGTATATTTTTGGATTACGGTATAACGTTTTCAGGCAACTTTTCATTAGTAAGTCAAGGTAATTGTTTTTAAATTTTTTAAATAATTGGATGGTGTAGAAATATTTTCTTTTGTCTCACCTACATCCTGCCAAATACCATCTCAGTTTCGGAATTTGCCCAAATTCTAAGGGAACACTTTTTGTTGTTCAAATAAGCATAACATACCTGGAATCACAGCATCAGCTTACGAAAATTTGCATCATTACCCAGTGCAACAGAATTCAGTTTCACTCATATCATGAGTTAACACACATGCATATACTAGGGTGGGTATTTTTCGGATTTTACAAAAATGTTGTGCCGAATACTGTTTTGCACCATAGGCAATTATGAGCCTAGGTCATTTTTTAGGAAGATATATATTACTTAAGAAAACTGACTAGTCGAAACTGCTTCAAAAATGGTATGGGCTCGGAGCCCAATTAATCAGCAAGCCGTAATTTTTTCACATAGTCAAAAGTCATGACGATATCCTACAAGATGTCAATCGTCATATTTTGGACAGAAATATACCAAATAAAGATAATTTAATTTCAACGGTACATATTGAGTGAAAGTTATTTAAATTCCTCAGGGCATAGTAAATAAGAACTCGGCGTACTTGGGAGAGGTTCAAGATTTGGTGCTGGCAACATCGAACTTAAAAAATAAGTTCTAATGGAATTTGCTATGCCGCACTGCAGCATTCTGAAAACATTTTAAATAATGTTTTGTAAAGACCTAGTTTTTCCAACTAGCTTGAGATGAGTTGGAGAATTGTAGTATAAACAAGTAATTTTGCGACTAGTTTTGGAGATATCGACTAAAATTTTGAGCAAGATAAGGCTGTGTTATAAAACCTGGTCGAATCAACGAATATTTGACAAAACCAGCTGCTTGAAATACAAGTTAATTTGCAGATAAATATTTACAAAAGTGTTGTGTCGCGGTATCGAAGCACATAAATTGTTCTATCGATATGCATACGAGCGATGTTTCAAAAAAAATATTAAACCACCCTAACATATATGTAATACAAGTACGCAACTTAATTCATGACTGGCATATACACAAACACACACATACATATGTAGGGGTAGTAAGCTCTAAGCTTCACGTTGCAATTTTTTTCTATTGGGCTAGACTTGGAGTACAGTTTTGGCGTGATAGTAAATTTGAAAATTCAATAAACATAAATTTATGCAAAAATAAAGCGAAAATGCGATATGAAACAAAAATATTATTTTCTAAGGTATGAATAGATAATATTTGCTCACTACCAGCAATAACGTCAATGCACATGATTGAATAAATATGTAGGGGTATGTGCTGCCAAGCAAAGTACTTACTAGAAATGGCCGCTACGTATGGGCGTTTATGGTTTGGCAAAGTGCGCGGCGCCCAAGATAAAATGATCTGTGAATAGCTTGCCTATTACAATCCACAGGATATAGAATATATGGGCGGCCTTTAGACTTTGTGGCGCCACAGATTTACAATTATTTATTACAAATAAATGCAATTGAATTGGTGTTTTCTTATTATTTGTATACATTTGTGTGGTTGTGCTACGCAGCGCAGAGATTCTCCTTGCCAAATATGAAAATAACAATTCCCTAATATCCTTTTTGCGTTTGATTACATTATTTGTTTATTTTGCTTTTAGGAGATTTGCAGGTGCAAATCTGTTTGTGCGCTTAAGGCGAAAACACAATTTAATGGCTACTCTGCAATGCAAAATAGAAGAAGGGTTTTGTTCACTGATTTCATTGCTGGTGTGGAGCTGGGAGATTTGCATATTTAACGGTTGTTGTACTTGACTTGAGATGTAAACAAAAAACCAATCAGAGAGATACCTATATGGTGCGTTTCATAACTATAGCATGCTCAGAATTTGACTTTTCAAAGACGTGTACAAAGTTTAGAATAAAGATTTTTAATAATTAATTAAAAATGATTATTAAAAAATAAAAGCAATAATAATTTTCATAAAAATTCAAAAAGTGAAAAATTATTATTCTTGGCCTTGAGCTCGTTTCATGAATACTTGATTGTTATGACATTTTTTTAAGTTTTTAAAAATTCGTGACCACAAATGAGCACAAAGCCAATTATAATATTTGTTTTTTTTATGACAATTGTTATTTGCTTTTTTTTCTAAGAATAGAGAAAGAAACTTTAGGCATAAGCGCCATAGTTTTTAAAACAATTCTAATTGTCATTTAAAAATAGTTATAAAGAGAAAAAAATATATATATAATAGTAATACCTTTCATGAAATGGTATTATAACTTCGTTCCGATGTTTGTAAGTATGAGTAGGAGAAGAGATAGCCCCACCAATAAGTATACTGAAATGATCAGGGCGATGAGCTGAGTTGATTTAGCCATGTCCGTCTGTCCGTCCGTCCGTCTGTCTGTTTGAACGCAAACTAGTCCCTCAGTTTTAGAGATATCTCGATGAAATTTGGTAACAGGCAGCCCTTTTGTCGGAACCAGCATGATTGGACCAATACAACGCATAGCTCCCGTACAATCGAGTGTTCCGATAAATGGGTTTCGGCCTATAACTGTTGCAATTAAAAAGCTAGGAACGTAAAGTTTTGCAGGTTTGGTACATATTATATATGTAATGTGTGTAGTGAAAATCAGCCAAATCGGACCTACATAACATATAGCTCCCATACAATCGACTTTTCCGATAAATGGGATTTGGGCTATGTATCTTTAAATTAACAGTTTTGCGGAGTTTCTACTAATTATGAGTAAGGATCGGACATTTAAAACCCTGATGCGTATTCATGAAAGGTATGAAGTCTTCGGCACAGTCGAAGACAGCCCTTTCCTCACTTGTTTTTGTTGGCTTTGAGCTCATTTATAGTCATGAATACTTTAAAAATGTGCAGGGCGTACAAACAGTTTTTAACATTTTTTAAGCTTTTTTAAGATTCGCAAAATGTTTAGGATACATATTTATACGATTCTTAATTTGGCATATATCAGTAGTAGCTCATAAATGACTGAAACATGCAAATCCTGAGTGTGCAATAATTATGAAACGCACTTTCAGTAAACATATAAAACATAAACGCACTTTCAGTAAACAAAAAAAACGATGACATGGCTGTTCGAAGAAATTGGGTGTAAATAACAAAATAAACAAATAAGCACATTTTATTGGTATTAAATTTATGTATGTTAGGGTGCCTCTAAAAAAAATAAAGTTGATTGTTTTCAATAACGCCCTATTTCAAAATTAAGCCCATGGACGCCCTATCGCAGAATAAGTTTCAAAAACGACCTACCTCAATGTAAATGCAATAACTTTTTTTTTAGATAATATAGGGCATTTTTCAATCCAAATTTCTGTAGGAGAGTCCCGTCAGCTTGCGAAAGATTGTGTCAAGATAGCTTAGTTTGCACTAGCCTTTAAATATTTTTGAATACACGGAGGCAGAGTATATTTTTATAATGAGTCAGCCTCCTGATTTGCATAAGAACTGTACGCTGCTCAGTTTAGAACTTTAGGATAATACTTTAAATATCTAAAACCTTCCCCTAGAACAAAACCCAGTAAAAATGCAGACAACAAACAAATTAGAAAATGGCTGCCGATAGCTTATGGAAGCAACGTGGTATCCCTTGCGGTTATATGTGTAAATTGTTGGCAGTCAGGTGAGAAATACCCAAATATAGTTGATGAAATACAGGAACTCAGATCGCTAAAGTCTTGTATGCCTCAAATGGTCCAACGTTCCATACCATCTGGCATTCAGGGATCTTAGCTACGTCGAGAATCGCCTGCTATTGAGAACACCAACAAAATTCTATGAATATTTTTTTATTTTTATATGCACTATCCTTTTTTAAAGTCTGTAATCCGCCTCCAGTCATTTGCCTATCACAATGCACTCCATAGCCATGTGTCAAGTGCGTCAATGCGTCTGCCATTGTGTACGCTCTCCAAACCCAACCAAACAATCACCATTTCCGCTTCGCAACAAACATTTTCTGATATTCAATTGTGATTTTATTCTTATTGTTGTATGCGTCACTGTCTGATTAGAATTTCTGCATTTGAAAACTCGTTTGGTCGTCATCGAGAATGTATTTCATACACGGGAAGTTCGCTTTGTTGAACTTATTGAAGTGTAAAAATTTGGCATGCCGTTATGTTAGTTCGTACATATAAGTGTCTTGAGGAAGTGCATCCTTACGGCCACCATCACTTTGACCACATGCAGTTAGTGAAATGTTAGAGATGTACGACAAGTATAGCCTCACGGCTTTGCCAACGAAATTGAATTTAAAAGTTTTTGATTTAGAGGGTGGCTATGAAAACTTTCTTTTCTTACACGGAACTTGGCTGTCTACGTATCAGGCAAAACTTTTGTTTGTTATGTGTACAATGTGCATTAGAGTGTATCCAAAATGCATCATACTTTTGATTCGAATTTCAAAGGCCTAAGTTGTGTCAAAAAATATTAAAAGTCTGTTAACGTGGCAAAACATAAATTCTCAATTTTAAGACCTTAGAATATAAGGTCAATGAACCATTATTCGAATTGTCGCCTTAAAACATCAAAGAAATTGCGAGCTTTAATTAAGGTTCCAAATAAATATCGATACTGTGAAATGTAAAAAAAAGTACAATAAGTACACATTTCACAATATCGATATTTATTTGGAACCTTAATTAAAGCTCGCAATTTCTTTGATGTTTCAAGGCGACAACTCGAATAATGGTTCATTGTCCTTATGTTCTAAGGTCTTAAAATTGATTACTCGATGGCAATTTCTTTTTTTTAAATTTTTTTTTTTAATTGATTTATATCAAAGTAGGCGATACTTTTCATATACATACACTTCTTAAAAATGTATCTTATATAGATAGAAAAGAAATGACTAACGAGAGCTAAGATTAAGTTTTATCTAAGTATCGCGAAACTCAATCATTTCAATCAAGAATTGTGCAGACATGAAGAATCAAATTTTGCAAACCCTTTGTCCAATCCCAACCATGATGATTGGAACAGATAGGTACTCGATAACAAATCAAAAAGTATTGAAATAAATTATTACTCTAAAAATATCGGCTACCACGACGCCCCATTCCAAAATATGGATACCAATTACACAAGGCAAAGTAGGCTTTGCGAAACATCTGGTTATATATCTTGAGCCACAAATGCTTTCTGTACATATAAGCATGAGAATAATGCAACGACCCTTAGTTGTCAGAGTCCAAGCATATGGAGTTGGTTTATTTATTCGAAACTGAACTTGAAGCACTTTCTACTAGTTGGTGGACTACAACTGTTTGGGGTTTGGATACCCTCTACTTTGCACATGTTCTGGAAATATTAAGTGCAATGATTTTTCGCGTAAAGTTTCTGTAAAGAAATGCATATAGTAGTCCTGACAATCGATAAATGCCGATAGAATCAAACCACACTATCGATATTTCGATACTACCGAAATTTGAACATTACCAAAGAAAAATTCGATAAATTGCTGGTAAAACACTATTCAAAGTAGAACCGATAGATAGAAACCATCGATCGCAGTATCGATAAATTGATTGTACCGTCGATAGTTACTCACCTCTGCACACAACTGCATATTCTTTTGGTCTCCGTTTGCGTCCCATTCTTTACGAGAAGTTTCCGTATGACTTGGGCAAATTGCCAAGGAATGTTTTGTTTTAGTTCTTTTAAAGAGAAGACAATCAGACTAGAAGGATCTTTATATGCTTAAATCTTCTACCAGCATGGTAGCTTCCATCAGCTTCCTTTCATCGAGAGGTGCTCTATGCTGAATTTCAAGTCTGAAATTTCCCAATGACCAACCACATTATATTTGTCCTCTCTGCCTGTACAAGTTTATCTTCTTGTTGTTTTAACAGCACACCGCAACACGATGATTTTGAGATCTGCAGCGTAAGTATTCCACACAAAAATTAAATTTTCAAAATCAATTTATGCCATTTTCAAACCAAACAACTCAAACAACTCAAACATTTGTCCGTTAAGTAACATTGTCAACATCATCAATCACGAAAAGCAAGCAGATTTCCTATTTTTTCTTACCAATGCAACATTGCATGGCTCATTTTATTTTCTTTCAATTTCCAAATTCGTGTTACAAATATTTTGCACAACTTAACACTTGCCGCACAGGATAAATGTACAGTCTGATTGTTTAACTATCCGTACTGTGTAAATTAAGAATAATGTTTTTAACAACACAGTTGACAGTTGATTTGAGTAAAGTGCCAGTGAGTAAATGCTTGCTTGTACAAGGTGGCGCAAAAGTAAGCTTCCGATGTTCAGCATATCGGTTGTGGCACGTGCAGTGTGTGCTGTTGCACCGTCTTGTTGGAACCACATGTTTTCCAATCCCAATTCATCAAGTTGCGGCAAAAAGAACTCGTTGATCATTGCTCTGTAGCGCTCACCATTCACAGTAACCGTTTGGCCCCGACCGATTATTGGTCAAATAAATAGTCAGCAATATTCCGCGTTCTGGAACACTGTAGCGTAACATTGTTTATTAACGTGTATTTCGCATGTGTTTACTACACAAATGTCAAAACAGAACTGACTTTAGGGGCCAATCGCAAAATGTATAGCATTTTCTGATAGGAGGATTACTTTTGCGCCACCCTGTATAATATGAACACAAACAATAGAGAAAGAAAGCTGAAGAATGTTGAAGTTTATTTGATCCTTTTTTAAGTAAATTGTTTTTGCAACCTAGCCGAGCTCTCTCTCTCTCTCTCTTCTAGTAATACTTCAATAGAGAGAGAAAGAGATATTTAAGTTTACTTGTTTTGGGTGGTCTCACTACTGGGGGATAAAAAACAATACAAAAACAAACACCAAAGGTCTAAACGTATAACTCCATGACTAGCCTCTTGTTCTTTTCAGTCGTTCGAGATTTCACGTCGTTTTTTTAGCGAAATCATCTACAAAGTCTGGTACACCTGCAACGCCCATAAGCTAGTCAGGCTTAAGCGCTTTTGAAGTACACTCTAGACTGTCACAAGTACGGCCTAATATGATCTCGTCGATATTTAAGCTCAAAAAGGCCGAAGCGAAGTGGGTTTCTTCACTCAAATGAAAGTTTGATGCGAAAAGTTTGTGGATTTGGAACTATTTTTAAAGTTATAGCAATAAACTCTTTTTCGAAATAATTTTTTTTCTTTATTTTCTCACATTGGAATATTTTTTATGAATATTTTTCGAAATTTGAATAATTTTTAAAAATATATCTATATTTTTTTCGAAATAGTTTTTTTTTTTCATTTCATCGCTTTTGAAACAACGAATTTTCTTTTTAAGAAGGGTTGTTTTTTTCATGTTACAATAACAAGGTAAAGTCAACTCTACAGCAACAACACATTGGGATAAAGATTGTCAAAAGCATTTGTCTGGTGTTAGCGAATGAAGGGAAGAGAAACCAGAGAAATTTTCATTTGTGAGAAATTATGTGGTGCAAGCATGGTTGAAAAGTGATTATTGTTGAATAATGTCTCCATATTTGCAATTGTTTTTAAAATAAGCGTTAAAAACCCACAAAATTGTAAATTTTGCTGGTTTAGATACTGCTGTTTGCATCTCCTTCTGATAATGTATACGCCAGTGTGTTCAAAAATATTCAATCAGCCGATGAAATGACACAACCTTATCATTGAACCATGTTTTTTATTGACTTTTTTCGAAATTGAACGAACTATTTTCGGTTGGATTCCTTAGCAGGAATTATTTTCGTGAACCCTGCCAACAGAAACCAGAGTTGGGCAATTTTATATTGTTGTTACAGATGGTTACATTATCATTTATTTACGATCTCATTTATTCTCGAATGATTGGGAGAGTTGAGAAGCCATTTCTGACGGATCGCTTCAAACTCTACAAAGAGGGGTCGTGTGTCAAAGTTTGCCTTATGTCGTCCCCAAGGTCTGGTATACCGCGGATAGATAGAACCATGAACTCAATATAACGGAAACTTGTTGCTAGGGAATTGAGAAGGGTTTCATGCCTAAATAGTTCGGAAAAGAGGCTTTCGTTGTGCTTTGCTATTGTGTCCCTAAGACTAGCACTATTCCCAACATATCAGAGTATGGTGTTGAACCCTAAATTCCAGCAACTGATTTTGGGATATTTTGCTCATCATCGTTCCTTTGTATATAAAAATGTGGAGAAGTACGTTCAGCTTCAAGTGATCTAAAATTTTCTTGTGAAATGTCATGCCCATTTGGAGACTCCTTTTCACTCATTGATTCATAATAGTATTCACTCACACGGAGCATTCCTCAATGTTTGAGTTGTTTCTCCGAGTTCTTTGGAAACCTCACTACTCACTAGAAGTGATCTACAAAATTAAAACAATATCTCTGTCTGTCTTAAATGACACGGTACTCTTCACAGATCCTATCACTTATGGTCAAAAAAATAAAAATATGGACAGAACACACCAGATATCGTTTAAATCAAATAATATTGAAGTATGTATTTTTATATGTAAATAAATTCGCAAAAATTAATAACATACATATGTATTTCGTATAAAAAAAGTTAAGCTGCAAGATTGGCATGCTCACTGAAGTAGCACTTATGTACTTGGAATGAAGTATCACATTCATTGGTACCCTTTACACCATTGCATTTAGCTTGAATAGCTTTGACTATTTCTTCGCCAACCAATGGTCCCAATGACTTTTGAATAACATCAGTCTTGACAGCACCATTTGAAACATATCCCAATTTGGTCTGGCAACACTTTGTGAAACATTTCTCTTTATCGCCGACCTTACTGAAATCACCATGGAATAATGCATTTACGACATCCGCATTAGCACCGGTCTCCTTGAGGCATTCCTTGACAATAGCGTCAGCTTTGGCTTTTTGCTCTGGGGACAAATTTCCCTACGAATTGTTTGAGTTTTAATTTTTTAGGCGCAGTCAATCAAAGGCTACTTACAACTTCAGCGGCAACGACAGCAATTACTGCCAAGAGGACAAAAGTCGCTAGAAATTTCATTTTTTTTGCTTACGTTTTTGATTCTTGAATTTAATGTCTTGAGAAACCCGTTCTAATTGGCGCTTTGAGTATTGATTTTGAACTGACTGCTTTTCACTGGGCGAGTTGTCTTTTTATAATCGCGCGGTAATTCACATTTGGATTGGAGATGAGTAAGTACATACCTGTATTTTATATATTTTTATTTACTTGCTAATGATTTATTGACATTTTTTTTACACGCCTGTGATCGATGTTAATCAAGTCATTTTAGTTATAGATTTTGCCAGTTTTATTTTGAAAATTTCTTTTGTGCTTTACAGCCAGTCAGCTGTTCTAGGGGCCGTTAAAAAGGAACTTACATATTTATTATATCCGAATATAGCTGACCTAAATACGTGTATGTATTTATAAGGGCTATAACGTAAGATCCTAAAAGTAATAATTGCTCTAGACTGAGGTTTCTCACCTATTAGCCTTAGTTTCCAGCATCTCTCATGGTAGGTTTTTCTCTGAGATTTTTAAGAATATTTATTTCTTTCTCTAATTTGTTGCTCAGCTACTCGGCTATCTCTCTTTCTCAGTGGAAAATCTGCATTTTAAGTAGCAAATCTTGCTCGCTGAGAGCAGGCATTAGTAAGTAGACGGAAGTAAATTTCAAACTATAGCTAAAAACTGCACTAAAATTCAAAATAGTTTACGTTTGTTCTATATTCTCACTATTGGAATAGTGAATTTTTATTTTTGGCAGACAGAGGTTTTTGTGAAAATTCAAGTCTCGAAAGCTACTTACATCTATAACTTATTCGTCGAAATTGTTTGGGTTTTATTTTCAGGTTATAGGATCAGCGAATTAACATTTTTGGAAGATAACTTTTTTTTTAATTTTTCGAAATTCGAATGATCTTAAAAGTAAAAGCTACTTTTCGAAATTTTTTTTTTTGAAATCATTTCTCGTTTCAAAAAACAAAATTTTTAAAGGTTTCTGTGATGAGAAAGATGTAGTGAGAAGTTATCGAGCCCTATGTAGATAACCAAGAAAACCTAGAACCGCTAAATTAGGAAGGTCATAATTGTTTAAGTAAAACTTCCTTCTATAATTGTATATATATTAACACTTATGTATTTATTTCACGTATATATACCGTTTTTTATATGTGTATTATTTATTATAAAGTTTGTCAATTTATTTTAAATATGTATATGTATCTAGTTATAATTTATACCCAACAAACGTTCTGCACTATCTTAAGATGCATTTGACAAAAGCGACATATATCTCAAGTTAAGTTCAATATATTTTCACTCTTAGACAAGCTGTTGTTCGAAAAAGTTATGAAATATGACGTTCTTTAAGTAAAATCTGTAGGGGGGATTTTGAAAAAAGTACTGAGAAAAAATATTTTTTAATATTGTGATCCTCCTTTTAACCGTCTATATACGATTATTTTAAAAGTGCCATTAAAGAACATAATTGTCAATAAATTCGACAAAGTATAAACTCTTCAAAATAGTAGTTGTGCTAATGGAAAGTTATTGATTACTTTTCCATAGCCACAACTCCAACACATATTTATAAACCAGAATTTTTTAGAGTTACTTTTTTTAATATTCGAAACTATTCTGGTGCAAATTGATGATAAAATGTTTTTATAATAGCGTAAACAAATGACTTAAGACCAATTTTCAAGAAAGTATATTGAAGTACCGGCGCTAAAACCAAAAATAATGTCAGTCAAAAACTCTAATTATGGATGAGGCTGGATCTTACTGGAGAAACTTAAAGGGGCTTCAGAGTACACAGGTCCGAAAAGGAAGTGCAATCCCTTCCCATGGAGTCTAAGGCTTTCGAAAAACTTAAATTTATATCCCTGTAAGCAAGTGTAGGGAAAGCAGAGAGATTTGCTATGCCACTATGGTTTTCCATGGACGACCTAGTCCCACTTTTATGAAGTGTGAAAACGCTTTATATTACAAGAACATATTAAAAAGATAAGTTAGAACTTGTCTGAGTAAAACAAAATCGGTATAAAAATGATTCCTTTAGGTTCCCTACATTCAACAAATCACCTACATCGAGCATACGAGTACTTTGAGTTAAATCTGTTCTGTATGAATATTTGTTAGATGACGATTTGATTTTACAGAATAGTGAGACTTGAAGTGTATAGTAAAGAAATTAGCTACATCTAGATTTTCGTCGGTATTTCAATTCTCATCACTTTGTAGGCAAAAGTCAAGTTTAATGAGTTTGTTTTTGCACTGGGTTGAAGTTGGCTTAATCTGAGTTAAACCAGCGCTGGGTTTAAAACCAGTCAACTAATGAATATTTTTTTCTAATTCGCTATCATTTGATATCTTACGCCAGTGGGTTCCCTAATTTTAAACGATTGAACTTCGTACGCAATAAAGATACAAAAACAATAATTCAATTAGAGCTGTAAGCATCAAGTAACGAGGCACTAACTGATAACATCACGCCAAGCTAATTGATCAGTGTATCTTCCTACATGCAAACATACAAGCTGACTAAGCGGTATTGACTTTCATCGACTAAACGCTTTGGAGCAGGTAATTTATGTATGTACAGGGTGGCTGATGAATTTTGCTACATTAAGAAACTCAAATAATTTTTTTTTTCAGTGTATGGAATTCATTTTTCTTTTATTCATGTTAAAGCTCATAAAATTTTATTAAATATAGCTTAATTAGTTTTAAAAATAATGGAATTTAAATGCCCCCCCTGCTCGTCGATGCATGTGCGGCATCTTACCAAAAAGTTGTTCATTACTGCTTGGAGAGTTGAGACAGGAATAGCCGCAATTGTTTCTCGAATGGATTGCCTTAGTTCATTCAAATTTGTTGGTTTTGCTTTGAAGACTTCCTGTTTGCAATAACCCCACAAGAAAAAGTCAGGTGCAGTAAGGTCAGGCGACCTGGGTGGCCAACGGAATGTGGAGTTTCTGGATATCAGCTTATTGGGAAATTTTCGTCGCAATTCTGTCATAACAGGTTGGGCTATATGAGGAGCTGCACCATCTTGCTGAAACCATACAGAGTTGAAAGAAACTCTCATTCGGCGTAATTCTGGATAGAAAAACTCTCTAAACATGCTCAAGTAACGGTCTCCAGTAACCGTAACGGTGTGACCGTTTTCTTCGAAGAAGTAGGGCCCGACAATGCAGCGTGATGAAACTGCACACCACACTGTGACACGAAGTGGATGCAATTCCGTCTCATGGAGTATCTGTGGGTTGGAAGCACTCCATATTCGACAATTTTGTTTGTTTATGTTGCCGTTTAAATCGAAATGGGCCTCGTCAGACATAAAAAGACAGTTCAACATGTTTCCATCCTCTTCCACCATTCGAAGCATCTTCTGGCAAAATTCCAAGCGAATCGGCAAGTCTGCAGCGTTCAGTTTGTTGGCCATTTGAATTTTATATGGGAATAAGTCCAAATCTTTGTGCATAATTGACTGTAATGACTGTCGGCTTACACCCATTTGAGCAGATAAGCTTCTTGTCGAAACACGTGGATTGTTTTGTATGGCAGCAGCTACAGCAGCGATTGTTTCCTCCGTTCGAACTGCAGGGTTTCGATGGTAAGGTCTTCTGTTGACTGTCCCATGCTCGGCAAAATTGTTTACAAGTCTTATTATGGTCCATCTGCTCGGAGGATTGCCGCCAAACGTGCGCCTATGCTCTCTTTGAACCGAAACTACGGCCTCCAGTGCGTGATAGCGGCGGACAATCCAAATTCTTGTTTCAGTGTCCCAGTTATCCATTTTTGTTAAATGTAAAAGTCAATCTGCAAAATAAAAAAAAAATTAACCAGATTCATTAAATAGAAAAAAAGTTATTTCATTTTTTTTTGGTAGCGGCTTTCATTAGCCACCCTGTATGTACATATATAATACAAATGCATATAAGTCTATATAAGTATATTTTATTATATAGCTTAATCAACGGAAATACGTGTTTAATTAGAAACCTCATTTAATATAATAAAATCGCTTATTTATATTTATTGCGCTAATTTATTTTCAAACTTAATGTGATGTTGGTTTGAATTGACAAATGATACATAAAAGTACATAAAAAACAATAACATTTGTTAGCTAAATAAACATTAAATAGATAAATAGATTTCTAGAGGCAAGTGTTGTCGATAGTTTGACTGACGGAGAACTTTTAATTTGGGATTTGTTTATCCGTTGATCCGATGTTTCCTTTAATTGACAATAATTATTCCAATTTTCAGAACGAGCAATTAGTAATTGATTACCATTAAAATCCAAAAAAAATTATAAAAAATCAACAGTAAGGACATATGTACTATTTAAAATTAAAATATCAAAAGTAATCACTACATTTGATTTTTATGGGTTTTTTAGTTTCATATTTTTGATTTTTTCTAATAATCAAGTTATTTATTTTTATCACTTGGATGTAGCTATTAAAAGAGCAAACCAAAATCAATTAATCATCCAATGGCCTCTCAAGAAAATAATCAGTAAAAAGTTTGTCAGTTCAGGTAGGGAAAGTAGATCTTTCGCTACTAAAAAAAAGTCATATAGGAAGATGTTTCAACAGGGAGTAAGAAGAAATATAGAAAATCACCCAATCTAACTATTAAAAGAGCTATATCAGTATTGGTTTGCAGAATGCCCCATCTTAAAGTAAATTTAATGTTTTGTTAATGGAGATAGGATATTCTTCAAACGAATGCTGAAATGGGAAAATAGCCTTTGACATTTAGTTGGACGAAATCTGTAAACAAAAATTTCAGCAGGAGTAACATAATGAGAAAACTGAATTTTTTGTTGTGTTTCTTTTGTGTTATAACTGATTTAAACATGACCATTTAAAGAAGAAGAAACATATCTTCACAACAAAAATTATAGTTTTACAGAAGTCTTATAATAAGTAAACAACTTTTATGCCAAGTTTCAGTAATTCATTTAAATTTCATAAAAAACTGTTAGCTTTTCTATCATTTCTCGCTTTTCTGCTCTCTTGTTTGCATATCAAATTTGCTATATTCACGTATCTAAACTTATAATTAGCAATGCTTCAGTTACTGTTTATTCGGAAACATGAGCGTAATTTTCATTTCAATTAGATTAATTGTAAATACTGGAAACCTTTTTAATATTTCAAACGAAATAAAATTTCATTTAATGATGCTAACATTATGTAACATATGTGCTATATATATACACATGTATGTATATACATGCCTCCGTACATAAGTATACAAGTTGGTAGCTTTCGAACGTAAAAAAAAATCCTGACATTGGGTTGTTCAACATTTCAAACAGAGTCGCTCATTGGTTAGCCCATGGGCCCAGATTTTTAAAGCTCTCACGACGAGAAATGCAAATTGCAAAAGCTCTCTCTGCACTGCGAAACATGAAAGTCGGTATGTCAATCAGTTAATTCACTACTGTTCAAAGTGAGGCTGATTAAAGTTATGTACATATGTGTTGGCTTTTCTCAACTAAATAAGCTACATTATATATGAAAGGTGAGGATGCCATTTTATTTTTCGAAATATATTTCGTGTGAGCTGAGTTTTTTAATTGAATATAGGGCTGAGCCGTTTTTTTGATAATTGTGTACGTGAGCATCACTGATTTGAATCAATACCACAGCGTGTGTAGCAGCTCAAAGGGAATTGGTTCTTCCTTGCTTACTTTTTCGATCGTATCTCTTTGTCTTCTGTGTATAAATGTATTGCTACAAAATATTCATATCAGTTGCTATCTTCAGCAGAGATTCGTTATGTAAAACCGTGAAACCAAACTTTTTAATTATAAATGAAAACTCTGAAAGCGCGATTTGTTAAAAAGAATCAATTTTTGATTGTAATCTGTGAATATTCATTGGATAGCTGTTCTTACACTTCATATCCTTTCTCTACACTCAAACAACGACACAGAAATAGCTTAGCGTTTTCGTGCTGCTAATGAAAATGCTCTAAAGTGCAATTTGGCATGCTTAGTATGAGATATGGGTTTATATTAGAGTTCGATAAAATAGACATAGTCATATAAGCAGATGACGTTCTAGTCGTAATAAAACACGCTAAGCTATGATCACATTAAACCCTCTACGTCAATAGATCGTACATCTTTTGGAGTCAGGAATCATTTTACCGCCAAAAGCAAAAACAACAATGAAGTAAGATATGATTGACGGCAAGAAGCAGCACTAACTACAACTAGAACAAAGTTTAAATCTTGATGTAAATTATGCACTGGAGTTGCTTTTTTTTTGCTAAGAGCTAAATCGATTTCGAAAAAACGAAACTTTAAAGAAAATAATCGATTTTTTAGACGAAAAATGCCTAGTAAAATAAACCTTTAAATATATAATAAGTACATAAATCAAGTGAGAATCATTTAACATATTCATTTCATTTCATGAACACTTGAATTTACCATAATATGTATAAAAAATATCCAAATGGATGATTTTCAGATTTTATTAATTCAGATTTAAACTATTCATATGCAAAATTTTTAAAAGCCTTTTAACATTTTATCCTAGTAAAAAAAATCGATAGTAAAAGATTGATTAAAGTAAAAGTCGATTACTTTTCCACAGCCCTAACATCAACCTGTTAAATTTTTTTAGCGCGCTCTAGCATTCTCTTTGATTTACTAATATAAATACATCCCATCTAAATAAATATGTTTACTGTTAACTCTTTTCTTGCTATCTGGAGGCAGATGTTGAAAGTATCGTTTGCCTGTACACGTTTTTGGGTTATTCCACTTTAAAAGAGTATCCTAGAAATGTCATTGTGTCGAAGGAATTCAATTTGGGTATGTTTTGCTCAGAAGAAGGACTGAAACGTCCAATTTAAAAATTAGTTTCAAAAACGCTTTATTTCAAGCCAAACATCAGTACAATTTCAGCTGGGAATCAATTGTTGAGACATGGCGTTTTTGAAGAAAAATATTAAAAAACCACTAAGGAAAGGGCTGTGCCGAAGACTTTATACCTTTCATGAATACGCATCACTGTTTTAAGTGTCCGATCTTTACTCACAATTAGTTCAAACTCTGCAAAACTATTAATTTAAAGATACATAGATCAAACCCCATTTAACGGAAAATCGATTGTATGGGAGCTATATATTATATTGGTCCGATCTGGGTGATTTTCACTACACACCTTACATAACGTGAACCTTTCAAGCTTTTATTGCTCAAGGGTGACTAAAACGTATCGTCGATTAAACTGTGAATTTTTAAATTAGCGAAACTTACTGCTTGCTTTACCTGGAATTGCTCGTAATTATTTTCATTGCTTTGACTGTTTAAATGGGCACAAACAATTTAAAAACAAATAAAATGTGTCGTAAAACGTTCCGGTGAAGATAAAGTGATGAGCAAGTGACAGAAGCGAATGTGAGCGATTTTTTTACACATCTTAAAATAAGACATAGAAGGTAAAATGTAAGTATCTAAACATTCTATTCGGGAGCTTTAAATAAACAATTCAAGCCAATTTATATTTAAAATATTGAAAAAATCTATGTATTTACAGCGATCTCTGATATGGAAACTCTACTGTCATCGGATAGCCTGCACAACATAACGATCCGGAATTCCTGAATTTTTACTTATCAAGTCCAACTGTTGTCTATGCTACACCCTAAAAAATAAAGATAAGGACTTGGCTGTGAAATGCCATGTTTGCCTTTGATTTCCCAGATAAGCCTATAATGCCTAATGACCACAATGACGCCATAATTGTGAAGTTCCTCCCCTCCGTGCTAATCTAAATGAAATGAAGTACAAAGAAAACTGCCTTCCTGTTGCTCGATTTTTTTACTTGATGTGGAGAAGATAATTCCAGCAGCATCCAAACCGAACTTATAAAATCTATTATCCTGATGACATTGATATCATTAGCCCTAAGATGCGAGCGGTCAGTTTTGCCTTGCTTTTTTGGAAAAAGAAATACAAGCTACTGGTTGTCATCAAATAATGTATCCGTGCACCTCTATCTCGGAAGCCGTGACACTACGGATAGTAACGAATTTGAAACTTTGAGGCCCTTCACCTGTATGCGAGCCGACAAATTCAAATTAGATTCACTTATGATAACAAGTGCTCTTTTGAACTAAATAGGCAATTGAGAAGTAAAGACCTCTGCCGACGAACAAACATCATGCTCTTTAAGTGTTTCACCAAACCTGTGCTGAGAGATATGAGTGGAAATCGTAGACCGTGTAGAAAGAAGATGTTATAGCACCTTATGGTCATTCTCGCAATGCCAACGGTGAGTATCGAAGGAAATTTAGGCCTATATGCGCATAGTGATGCAAATTCAAGCATAGAGAAAGACGCTGGACAAGAATTTTCTATGGAGATCCGAGTTTAGGCAGCAGGGGAAGCGGATGGGCCGACAGAGTTGTAAAACGCAAGTGGAGGATGTCTTTGCCGCCCTTGCTGAATGGGATGACTGACTTACTTTGTTACGCAACTGTCAAAATCGCCTAGGCTATGTAAGCTTAAACAATTTGTATCGCAAATAAACTGTTTCCTAGCTTCCATGAAACGCGCCACGCCTATTCTTGCAAGATGGGTTTTGGAACTTAAAATTCTCTTGATGAAAACAACAAAAAAAAACCTAGAGAAATCTTTCTCACCCTACAGCCGGTTTGCGTCTTTCACCAAAAAAGAAAATAGTAAAATATTTCAATAAAAGAATTTTAAATAAATCGCTTGGGAAATCAGAATTGCCCTTAAACGAAATAAAAATGCAAACAAAGAATTTTAACACGACAAAATGCGCATACGACACAAGGCCAACAACAATAAAAAATCGAAGTTGAGCCGCGACGCTTATATAGACATACATTTTTTATAAACTTTTGGATGCTCATTCAAAATTCGATTAATCGCTTGTTTCCACTCAATAAACTTGAAAATAAACTCCAACAATAACAACAAGTAAGCGCTATCAAAGTTGCCACAAAAGCTTGTGCAACTACTTGCAATTGCTTCCAGTAAAAATAAAACAAATTAAAAATGGTGAAGGGGGTGCAGAAGGACAAAGAAATTGTAAACTGCTGCTGTCGTATAAAAAGCGAAAGCAAACAGAAATGAAAAAGAAACATATTGGCTGCAACATGAAAATTGTTTGTTTGTTTGTTTGTTTATAAAGCGAAACGTCCATTGCAAGAGCATATTGGATAAAGGGGTGGCGGTGGAGCGGACGCCATGCCACAACGACTTCCTTTTCATATCCAACAGAGACGAAAATTAAAAGCAAACAATTAATGAAACGAAATGTCAACAAAACTCAATCAAAACGCACTTAAAAATGCACAAGGCTTTATGTGTTTTGGTGTAAGTGTGTATGTGTGTGTGTGCGGGTATGTTTTGCTGCAGTGAAAGCAGCATTAGCTACGTGCACGTATCGACAGTCTATGAGCGTTGTTGGAAAGGGCCATTGCAATTGCTTTTCTCTGTATTGTTATTGGTAATTTAACTGCAAAAGTCAACAAATCCGCTAAAGTCAAAGCAGCAGCAGCAATCAAAATAAAAACAATTAATGACAAACAAATAAAACAAAAGTTCAAGTGAATTGGGTAGATGTATTAGGGATGTTGCGAGTATTCGCAATTAAATGCACGCAAATGCGTAGCTTTCGCTTTACTTTTAACATTCGCACTTACCTGAACAAAGCGCAAAGCCAAGCTTTTGCGAAGTTTTTTACTGTGCACTAAAAGTAATTGCTTTGTCATCTCGAGCTTTTTTCTTAATAAATAAAATAAAAACTTTTACAGATTAAAATTTGATGTTGTGAGTACAAACATAACACTAGGCGGAAATAAAAAGAATTATTGCATTGAAACCAGTTGCTCTAAATAAGACTACAAATTTTCATTTTCACATAAGATCTATTATGTACAAACAAACGGTCTGCTCAAGTTCCTTTATGTAAAAAAAATATTTTGACCCAACTTTTATGTGCACCACTGTATACAGCGTGAATAAAATATTTCTATAATGTAAACTGGACAACTGTCAATATATCGATACAAATTGTACTAAATTGTGTACGATAGTGTTGGAGTGAAGCACGATCAAACATACAGACAGAAAAACCAAAATTCTGAAAACTGTCTCTGGTACCCATATAAATGCCGTGGGTAAGCTTTATTCTTCAATAACCATAACGTACATAAATTGGGTTGGTACAATTTTCTTATACTTATGTAAAGATTAGTTAAAATAATAGGGAAATGCTTAAAAAATGCTGCCAGAACACGATCGCAAAATATGCGGCCGAACATGGCCAACAACGAAACAGCATCATAACACTGGTGCTTTCCTACACTTCTTCTCTTTTAAATGGCGCCTAACCGGCTAAACAGTTTTCGCAGTCCAACACAGCTCGCCAGTTTTTTATTCTCTTTACCAACTGGTTACTAATATTTGTTAAAACAATTGACATTTCTAAACTCGAATGAAAACTTTTTATAACAACAAATGCAACATTCACAACATCACTAATGGCAATGTTAGAAAGTTTTCTCTGGCACGGGCGATATTTATAGCCTTCGTGAGGTTATGTTTTAATTTGATTTGTTTGCCAATTGGTTGCTTGAAAAAGTCGAAAGTTTATTATTTCTCCTACAAATTATTAAACAAAAGACAGCATTATTAAAAGAAATGGGATTTTAAATACAAAAAATTAATGTTTGTCAGTAAGTCCAGTCGAGATAGACCAAGAAATCAAGGGATTGTGAAAGCTTTCCGGAACAACAGGTTCTTTTTTTGATGGAAGTCTACTGCTAGTGAGGATGATACAGTCGAAAATGTGGAGAGCATAATTTTCTTAACCCATTTAAAGTGCATGTTTTTCTTTTTCGAAATTATTTCGTTAATAATAACATCATATGCTTTCCTAACTTTTTTTTACAAAATTCTCCGTCGAAACTGCCTCTACAGACTTTTTTTTTGTAAAGGCGATAGTTCTTAGGCATTTATTTTTTTTATTTTATTCTTGCTAGTGGCAGACTTCGGTACACAAAAAAATATCGTTAGAACAACTTCCAAAAGCTGTATCTGGACTGGACCATATTTGTTTGTACGTTTTGGAAAAGCTGCTAAACTGTTCTTCGGATTGCAATGGAACTTTGTGAAGTTATTCCTTGCACTTTCAGGAAGGACATAGGTATAGTAAAATTACACCTGTGGTAAAATTACGAAGCAGTCTCTGATTAAGTCCCGGATAGTTGCTCACATTTGGGTTGATCTTCTCAAAAAAGCCAAATTAAATGCGTACCTCACTTTCTCAATCGGAACGCATTTTCCACACTCAGACACACTTAAATATGAATACATTTTTTCTTTCAACATGCACTCAGGCCCGTGAGAAAATTTTTTATCATTTTATTGCCATTTAGACATAGTATAAATATAAAATTATTAGCAATAAATTCATAATGTCAACTGTCAACAGTATGCAACACACATACTTACCCATGTAAATGCGCGAGTGTTGGTATAAAAAGTTGTTGTTTTTTTTTTTTTTCAAAATTTATGACTCTATAGTTGAGCTATTTATGTGTAATAAAATCGCACAGGAGCTGAGGTACAAGAGTAGTTAATACGGTCAATATACATTTACAATGTTAATTTAACTAGTTGAAATGACAGAGAATGGGTACGAAACTCGTTTGCTTTGTGTGCGGAGTAGGCATAAAATGGCTGCTAGTGGGGAAAGTAGAAAACAAGGCAAGAAAGTTAGAAATTAACTCAACTTTCGATGACTTTATTACAACTCATAAAGTTATTTTATTGTTTTTTCATAATGGCACATGTTTAGTCAAGCTACATAATATGTGTATAATGTAAGATCTAAATTGGTAAATAATGCGTGTGTATATGTACCAGCTCTACTTATTTATTACAGTTGATTTGTGCGTTATTAACGACCATTTAATATTATATGACCCTCAGCAACTATGGCAGGGTGAATTTATATTAAATATAAGATGCCCATGGCCAAGTGAAAAAATATAAAAAATATTATGGCAACGTCATAATTTAAAGGCTGTTCCTTTCCATGTGTTACTTTTTAGACAGACAAACGAACATTTACAAATTGCTTATCTATGTTGTTTTTTGTCTATAATTTACATTTTCAAAATTAATTTTGTATAAATATTTAGCTAAAAAAAATTATTGACTAGAAACGCGACTCTAAACTTTAAGTCATGTATCAAGCAATTCCTCTTTAAAAATCGCATTACATTGTTTACACCGGTTTTTGAGTGATGCGAGAACAAACACACCGACTGACAGACGAAAATTCCCCAGTTATGTATTTCGCATTTCTTTTCATTTGGAGGTTATATAGAATTTATATCAATCATTCTTCGTAGAGACATTGACAATTATATTCGTCTATGATCCCTTAAAAATTATTTATAAAAATGGGTGTGGACCTTAACTTTATAACAAGGATAACCCGTGTGCAGTTTTCATATCTTAGTCAGTTTTTTTTTTATCTATTTTAAAGACAAGTTTTTTTTCCATTTTTAGCATTTAAGAAAAAGCTTTTCTTTATATTTCCAAAAAATTTTCTATTTATCTAAAAATTCATCCTATTCTATGGAATATTTCTAAATCATGCATTATATTTCAATGCAAAAATAAAAACGAGTAAATAATGGGACGTTTGAAAACATTTTATTTCGTTTTGAAAAAAAGTAGTCATAGAAGAAATCCATATTTTGTGAAATAAATTCGCTGCTTTCCACATTTTATATAGGTTCTATTAGAATACAATTGGCACGCGAAATAGTACTTTAGTTGACAATTCGCCTGACGTGTGATTATTCTAATCATAACACGATATCAAGCAAACGACAGGGTATTAATAATTATTTATATAAAATGATGTAAGTTCATACAAGCATAAAAACGAAATATATCTAAAGCAACCTTGCGGGGTAAATAGCACAGTGATAGATAGTTTATGCTATACTCGTATACGCTGTTGGTGTGCAACTTTATTATATAATTATCATTGCAATATACTTGTTTGGTAATAAATATATCGTTTTGAGCACTAAGTCATACACATTTCTATTGAAATTTGCAAAATATTGTTGACTTCGTAATAAATTTCCAATTGATATTTTGTATAGTTGTTTACCCTGATTTATGCTTTATTTTATTAAATTTTTTTTATTTTAATTATATTTTCTTTTATTTAATTTTATTTAAATTTATTTCATTTAACTTTTTTAGTTTTTCTATTTGATTTTATTTTATTTAATTTAATTTTATATTATTTAATTTAATTTAATTTAATTTTATTTTATTTTATAATCACATTTTTTTCTTTTTAATTTGTTTTTTATTTTAGTTCATTCTACTTTATTTTATTTTAATTTATTTCATTTAATTTTTTATTTTCTCTGTTTTTTTATTTTATTTTATTTTACTTTATTTTATCTACCTCTATTTTATTTTATTTTATTTTATTTAATTTCATTTCATTTTATTTTATTTTATTTTATTTTAGTTTATTTTATTTTATTTTATTTTATTTTATTTTATTTTATTTTATTTTATTTTATTTTATTTTATTTTATTTTATTTTATTTTATTTTATTTTATTTTATTTAGTTTAATTTAATTTAATTTTATTTTATTTTATGTTATTTTACCTTATTTTATCATTTAAATTTTTTATGTTTTCAATTTTTTTTTATTTTATTTTATCTTACTCTATTTATTTTATTTGATTTTATTTTATTTTAGGATACCTTTTTTATTTTATTTAGATTTTTTTTATTTTATTTTACTTTACTTCATTTTATTTAATTTGATTTTATTTTATATAATTTTATTATATTTTATTTTACATTTTTTAGTTTATTTCGTTTTATTTTATTTAATTTTATTTTACTTTATTTTATCTTATTTGATTTTATTTTATTTTTTTAAGTTTATTTTGTTTTATTTTATTTTATATTATTTTACTTTATTTTATTTTATTTTATTTTTTTCCTTTCTCTTATTTTATTTTATTTTATTTTACTTTATATTATTTTATTATATTTTATTTTACTTTCTTTTATTTTATTTTATTTTATTATATTTTATTTTATTTTATTTTATTTTATTTTATTTTATTTTATTTTATTTTATTTTATTTTATTTTATTTTATGTTATGTTATTTTATTCCATTCTGTTTTATTTTATTTTATTAAACTTAATTTCACTTTATTTTATTTTATTTTATTTTATTTCATTTTATTTTTTTTTACTTCATTTCGTTTTATTTTATATTATTTTATTTTTTTTATCGATGTTCCGGTTATTGGTGTACAAATATCATTTGACAGAAAAAATGTAATATACCATAAAAGTCGAAAAAACGGAAAGTTCTTTATATTTTCTGCCATTTCTCCTACAAAAGGTATTATCTTCAATCATATAAAGAAAAGATTCATAGACTACATGGAAATATAGTTAAACTGCAATATAAACTGTAATCTAAAAAGTTGTTTGGAGCTCCCTAAGTATCCATTTTGAGGGAGTATTTCACTTGCTGAGAATGTATATTTGCTGTACATATCTGAACCACGAGAACAAAAAATACTCTTTCTTTACATTGGCCTTTAAAGAATCTATAATATTTGATTTTTTTCACGTCACGTCAAGTCTGATGTCTAATAGTAAAAAAGGCCGAATTTTTTCTATTTTTATAATTTTATTATTTATTTTGTTTTTTTTGATGTTGAGATTAACAGTGATAAACTTGTATATACATTTAACCTTTACGCGCCCTTTTAACACAAATTAGCTTTTTCTTTGAACCAAACTCCCTTGTGATTTCATTTCCCCTACCTCATTGTAGAATTTATTATTGTTTACTTATTCAGCTACAATTCTGCTTGCTATCTTCACATTTATTTGCGCCTTTGATTTCGACCATCAGCTGCTATTAATGAGCAAATACTAATTAATTTCTCAGGTGTTTCATGAGATAAGCTCAATTCAATTTCAAAGCATTCTTTGCCCAAAAGGGATTTGCAGCGTTGAAAATGGGTAAGGATATAAGGTTTTTGTATATTTTTTGTGGCTGAAATTAGCTTTTTTTCTAATTAAAAGATATGCTAATATATGCTAATTGAAATTATTATGAATTGGGCAGATTAAGTTTTTATTGAAATCATCTTTATTTAAGAATTAGTGAAATGAAGATTTGGTCAAATGAAATGGGTTCACTGCTATAAATAATTCAACGGAACGGAATTATGTCATTACGAAAAAGCTGAAATTTAGCTAAATAAGCGCATAAACAGATATTTCCGCTACATTACATTTATCGATAATGTGGCAACGCTTAAATGGACTGAATCTATGGCAAAATTTTAACAAAAAAATCGCATATAAATATAAATTTATGACATTTGATGAAAACACACTCATAATTGTATCCATTTATCCATCGTTCACACAAACAAACTTACTAAATAAATATGAAATGTGTAAGCAAGTAAAAAAATATTCAGGCGACAAACATTTACCAAACAATATATGAAACAATAAAATAACAAATAACAATAATCATAACATAAAAATAAAACTTTTCGCACGCGAATCGCAAAGAAATCATAAACGAAAGAAAACAATGAAAATGATATTTGAGTAGGAGGTTAAAGGACATACAGGGCGTATAGAAAAGCGCAAGGGTGAACTGTCTGCTAAGTTATGACTTGCCTTGTAAAATGCTGAGTCAGAAATGCTGAAGCTAACAGCGCAGCAGAAATGTAAGCAATAACAAATAATAAAAAAAAAACGAAATTAATTGAAAGTGTTTCAATAACTTTTTCTTGAGAAATTTGAAAGGGCATCCTAAACAGCAGAGAAACTAAAAAACACTCGAAACGGCTAGATTATTATTATATGTAAATGTAATATTTGTTGCTGCTATAAATCACAATAATAATCAGTGAAAGAATCCTCTGAGTTTTATGGCATCATAATAGGTTTCAGTCAGACCGGTTAAGTAATGATTATTAATCATATTAATTACGGGTTTGCTTGATTATTTTTTGGAAGAGCCTTTTATTGATTGATTACAAATGGTTTTCTATTTTTCTATTAGTAATGATCATTTAAAAAAATAATAAAAGGTCAAATATAATAATAATTCTTTTTTGGTAAAGCCTTTAATTGATTGATTACAAATGGTTTTCTATTTTTGTATTAGTAATGATCATTTTAAAAAATTATAAAAAGGAAAAAATAATCAACAAAATTAGGAAAAAAACCCAAAAACAGTCAAAAACAATCAAACATCATTTTTTTGATTACTTTTGATTATTTTTGACTGCTTGATGCCTTTTGAATATTTTTTGTTTGCTTTTGAATACTTTGCATACAAATATAAGCACAAAAAATTATAAATAATCAAAAAAAATTCAAAAGTAATCAAAAACCGAAAAAAAATTATTTTTTTTCCAATGGTATTCAATTATTGCGGATTTTAGCAAAAAAAAAAAAATTTATTAGTTATTATTTTTTGAAAGAGCCATCGAATCAAATGATTACTCAATGGAATTTAACAGGTCGCGATAAACGCGTATAGCTTAATTTGTACATACTTTTCATTTGGTTGGGCATGATACATTTTTTTTTAAATATGGATCAAAGAATAATTTCCTTAACTATGTTTAAATATGCGTAGAACTCTAACAGCTCATCCTGACAATTCTTCCCACTTTATTGACAATGAACTGATTGTAAGGTGTGTGGTTTTTTGGAAAACTTTACTTTCGAATACTTCAAAGGACATCTCAGCTGTTTATAGTCAGCAGAGTTCAGCAGATTGCTCACAGCGTAGACTAATTTTATTACAGTAGGTAGCAACGGTATGAACGAAGCGAGATAGATATAGAATTATACATGTCAAATTCGCCAAGAGGAAAGAAGAAACTACGGCTCTTAAATTCGATTTGTCTTCTTAAGAAATTCGACTTCAAGTCATAGATGGTGAGCGAAACACTCAATTCGAAAATTTTCGTTAAAAAGTGGGTTGGGTGAGAAGACGATGGAAGTGAAAAAGGAAAAGAGAAAGAGGGATGTACGAAGCGTTCAAGCTTTCTGGCTCATTTTAAATAATCTGCATTATTAAACTTTAAATGAATGAAATATTTTACCTCTCAAATGGTATTAAGCCCACAAATATCTAACTTAAATTGACCACAATTTACATTAATTTTAGGCATAATTTAATACATAATAAGTATCATATCATTTGTGGTGGCGAACCGAACAACTGTGAAATTGAACAAATACCATTTACTGTAAAATTAAGTGGCAACGAAACCGCAAAAGATGCTACTCGATAAGGTATAGAATTTGCGGCAAGAACAAGCCTAGCTATGACTTGCGTGCATTATATTTATTAGTAGGTGTAAGTGCAATGTGCGGAAGGGCATATGTATGCGTGCGTTGAAAAGCGCAATGCATTGAGTGTCATCTACACTGTTCAATTGCAATATTATTTTGTGGTTTTCAATGAAATGGGTAGACAATCGCAGAGAGTGCCTGAGTTGCTCATTCAAGCCAACAATACACTTCAAACTATTTAAAGTAAAATATTTTGCAAGTGCCCTTTTAATGATGTTTTTGAAAATTATTTACAAGAAATTGAGTATAGGGTCGAAAGCTTTATGAATAGAATTTGAGAGGCTGCACAGTCAAAATATTTAAAAATGCGCCTTAAAGTGTGCAACACTTTTCCATACTTTCCCTAATGCGGCTTTTGCTAACAAAGATAACCATTTTTTCAGTGTGTATCTAATAAGTAACAACCTTTCCCACCAACCATGGCTAACCACTTCTGCCATGGTTAAAACTCACAAATTTTGTCTTGTGATTAACAACACATTTATGGAATTTTTATAGAAAACAGCAAGTGCCTAAAAGTATGCCGGCACTCATAAACACATCTACACTTAGGAGCAATTTCAACATGATTAAAAAGTGAACATCTCCGAACCAAATTACCCACTTTTTTCTATAAAACTTTCTCGAACTTACCACTCAATGTTTATCCAGATTTCCAGTCACTGATGGTTTTCAGGGTAAATTGGTAAATAAAAATTTCAATACGGAGAAGACTTAAAATCTGTTTGCTGTCTCAACGAACAATTCCGCTATTTTTTTCTGCGAAGTGCAGGCTAACTCATCTCAAACTAGTCCAAGAAATACTAAATTCTATCAAAAATAATTCAAATTTTGCAGAATTTTTAGTGCCAATAACTTGTACAATACCTTCAGAACTTACTTTTTAAATTTGATGTTTTCAGTACAAGAGTTTGAACCTGTGACCGCTCTTATGTGGACCGAGTACTTATCCACCATGCATTTAAATTATTTTGACTAAACAAATTAGCAGTAAAATTGAATGAGGAATTTTTTGGTCTCATTTAAACTAGTTTAAGTCTGGTATATTTCTATCCGATATCTGTCAATTGACATGTTGAAAATACGAATTGATATATAGAAAAATGACAGTTGAAGTAGTTTACAACTAGTTTTTTTGACTACAGGGTAGCTACGTAACATGTAAATACATACATCTTTAAGTTCAATTATATTTGTGTCTATGAATGGAACACGGCGCCTACTAAATTCACAACTTTAGGGGGCGTTCGATAACAACCGCAACTGCTAATTAATGTTTAACTAAAAGTTATGTACACGTCATGTGGGATACCAATGACAATGCTGAAATAAGATTTATGCAAATTATAAATAATTGTAGCAATGAGAATATTATTGCAAGCGTTTAAGCCTCTTGTTGACTTGTTAGTGCTAAAACTTCTTTCTATGGCCAGTAATGGACTGAGTTGGAACTTATTTTTTACTGATAGAAAATAAATATAAAGGGAGATATCGAAGAAAGTTCTCTAAATTTTACTGTCATTGCCTTTAAGTTTTGATACCATTAGGGAATTGTAATTTTTGTCCGGAACTTTAAGTAAATTTTGCTTTTAATAATTTCGGGATAAGCTGGAGATTTTAAATTTAAGTGCTTATAAGCTGAATTTTGGAAATCAGTAGGCGAGAATTCGATGCCAAAAATACGATCGGTTGCCGCCAAATCCTTTATAAAACAAAACATTTTTTTCGAAACAATTTATTCATATCTAAACCATGTTTGATAAGGTCAGAGTTTATAACGAATTAAGTGATCTTACTTATGCTCAGCAATTATTTCGAAAAAATTTGCTTCAAACGTTTGCAACCAAGAAATAAAGTTTTGTTTTTGTCTTGTGTTACAGAAAAGCACTTTCAAATTAGATGATGCAGGCTATTCAAGTAGCTCACTATGTCAATACACATATGTACTCGTATGTAAATTTCATTGCCGAACTTCATCATATTATTTCAAATTTTAATAAACGTCAAAATGTCCCATTTTTCATTTCAAAATTTATTTTCAGAATTTTTTTTTTTTGACATTTTGGACTAGTTATTTCATGGCAGTTCATGTTGACATGAGCATTTGTGACATTTGCATGGCAGCAAACAGGTCAAACAAGCAGCCGAATTTACGTCAAAATAGTCTGCCAGCTTAACGCCCCTCCCCCAGTCACAATATCCACCATTAGCTCTGGGTGTTCATGTTTCATATCATTATGTCATTGTTGAGCAAAACAACAAAACAAAAATGTCACCTTGATGATTAACTAAATAAATGGTTTCGTTATTATTTGAATGTTTTATGCACGTTTTTGCGCATTTAGCAAAAAAACAAGAAGTGAAATTTGATTCGTGCGGTAGGCAAGCGCGCATAGTAGCATGATTTTAGGCGGTTTATCATAAAAGTGAAAAATAATGAAAAGAATTTACTTTGATATGCTGTTGAGTTGTTAAGTGGTGTAGTTGAATAATGTTGGTTAGATTTCTATATTTTTTAGAATTCATTGTGTTCTTTTTTTGGTTTTTCGCAACGACTATTTACGCTGGAATTTTGGTTTTTTTCATAAAAATTATTCAACGCCGTGATTTGTGTATCAAGTAGGTGTGTCAAAGCGGCTTGCTTATTATTTTAATGTTTATAATACTAATTATTTATGCGTAATTAGCATAGTTAGTATTAGACTGTAGATGTTTGTGAGAATTGAATTATGTGCTTTAACAATCAAAAGGTTAAAGTAGAAAGAGTGTACAGATATTACATAGTTAAGTTGTAGCATATATTTGGGCTCATTGTTGTTTAAATTTACCTAAAAACTTTCGAATCAACGGCAGAGGTCGGCTACTGCGAACTAAACCTATGCCAATATTAAAGGCCACTCAACACGGCCTGAGAACCATAGATTCTGCAAAGACATCTCTTTTGGTTGCTAGCGCCACTATCAGACACTATCAGCCTGCTTTTAGGCGCAATTGTCAGTCACATTTTAGCAAGATTCAAGATACGTAGTGCCATAGTTCCTGAAATCTCTTCAAAGATGAAAAAAGTTTGAAAAAATTAGAAGCTTAAAGGATTTAGAAAATGCTTTTACGTTGTTCGATCCAACTCATATATATGTATATAGAGATAAATAAAAAAACCAAGTGTAGCACAGTACACCTATTATAAGTTAGCTTATTACTTTCGAGATCATTTTGGGAGCTTTCAGGTTCATTTTCGGTGCCATTTTAGGATATTTTTGGATAATTAAATTTGGAAAACCAAACGCATCCCGAAAATAGCCGCGAAGAATTCCAGTAAACAATCGAAAAATTTCCCGGAAATGATACCGAAAAAACCCCGAAAAACTTTCAAAAATGATTCCAAATGATTCTCAAATATCACGACAACAATCTCTAATGGATCCCTAAAAGGGCCCAAAAATCTTTTTGGAATAGTATTAATTCCGAAATGATGCCGAAAAAGTCCCTGAAACAATCCCGAAATTGTCCTGAAATAATGTGACAACAATCCCAACATTATATCGAAAAAGGCCCTAAATGATGCCGAATTGATCCTGTAAGTGACCCAAAAATCGTCCCGGAAAGGCCCGAAAACAGTGCCAAAATTATCCTGAAATTAACCTTTCCCGAAATGATCCTGTATTGAATTCAAACTGATACCGAAAAACTCCTGTAAGGATCTCAAAAACGCCCCGAAATCAACTCCTGAAAAAGTTCCGAAATAGTCTTAAAAAGTCAAGAAAATAATCTCCAAAACAAATCCGGAAGAATATCTAAATAACTTAAATTCTAGTAAAACAATCTGCTACAATTTTTTTTTCCGTTGCATAATTAGAAAAAAAATTGCCATTTTTGCATATCATTTTACTGCTACAAATATGTATATTACTTGAAAAATGTGACTCTCAAAGAAAACCGCAGCCGTTTAGCTTACCAGCCAGTCACTCACTCAGGCAGCCAACCAAGCTTAGGTACAAATTTCAATTATATTCGCGTATGAAAACGCAATTTTGACATTTTCACTGAAATTTCAAATTTTATATTAAGCTGACATTTGAAGTTTTATACAAATGCCAAACCCAACGGCAGTGGCGCACACACACAAACACCCAACTGCGTGCACGTCTCATGAACTCAGCTTTTCTTTATTGAAGCTGTCACTTAACGCACTCCGCAAATTTCGCTGTCTCACCAAAAGAGGAAAATAATAAAAACTTCACCTTGTCATTATTTTCTAACCATTCCAATGACAATGGAAAATAGAAGTTTTGAAGCTCACTACTCAAAGGGTGTTAACGACTCTCAACCTATAAAAGGCGCGCAATTGTGTGCGTGCTGTGCGTGAAGCAAGGAAATACAGGGTGGCGCAAAAGTAATCCTCCTATCAGAAAATGCTACAAATTTTGCGATTGGCCCCTGAAGTCAGTTCTGTTTTGACATTTGTGTAGTAAACACATGCGAAATACACGTTAATAAACAATGTTACGCTACACTGCACCAGAACGCGGCATATTGCTGACTATTTATTTGACCAATAATCGTTCGGGGCCAAACGGTTACTGTGAATGGTGAGCGCTACAGAGCAATGATCAACGAGTTCTTTTTGCCGCAACTTGATGAATTGGGATTGGAAAACATGTGGTTCCAACAAGATGGTGCAACAGCACACACTGCACGTGCCACAACCGATATGCTGAACATCGGAAGCTTACTTTTGCGCCACCTTGTATATTGGAACTAAGCGTACGTTGATATGCAAAGCCGCTGATGTCTGTTAAGAATTTGATTTGTAAGTATTTGTAGAAGATACATATATTTGATATTGATATTTAATAATCTTTAATTCGTTGTCTTCTTTTCTGATGCCTCCAATTTTCATTCTATTTTGTCAAGCAAGTCTTAAAAGATCGAGAACAAATCAGATTTGTGGGTTTAAAACTTTTATACATAGCAAAGACTTGTCTTGCTTCACCCGAAAATTTACCACCCTATTCTGAGATTACCCGGCAGTTTTGTAACTGTTAGATTATCTAAACGAAAATCGTAACGTCGGTAATGCAGCTTAAGTAACCATGATCTTGCCGTACAGGGAACGCTTCAAAAAACGACTAGTAGTGTACAAAATTTGTGCTCTTTTCTATCCACAAAAATATTTACAAACCACGAAATTGAGCTGCAACCTCAGCCGGCAGAATACCAAAGGGGTTTAAAAGTTGCCAAATTATTTATTTTCCGGTAAAAAGAATTTTGTTACCACACAAGAATAGGCAGAAAAATGAGAACCGGATCACGCTCAATTCTCACTGGAATAATCCCGATCATTTGTAGACTTTAGGGCACCCACAGTACTTAAAAAAATACCCTAAATATTTTTGTTTAGTACTAAAAATCATGAATATGTTTTAAAAATACGATATATATATGGGCAAATCCGCCGTAGTGTTACATTTTTGGATACTCGGATGCTACACATGGGTTAATGAATTAAAGCCGGTAAAAAGCATATGGGTATTTAGTTTGACGTATTCACTATGTATGTACTAAAATGTAGGCAAAAAGTTTTTTCAGAACTTTGAAGAGTGAAAAACGTCGATTTTTCGGTTTTTTCAAGTGATACTCGTTTTTTTTTTTTTGGTATTTTTTCTATAAAATTTTGAGGCATCAATGTATGTTTTAGCTGGGTGTAGTTTTCGAGACGGAGATTCTAAAAATTTAAGCGGGGTTAATGTGCTCCTCCAATATTTAAAGTTATCATCAATGAAAGTAGCGATACTCTATTTTTGGCCTTTTTCAATATGTGTGAATTTGTGCTTATAAGTTTTTGAGGCAACAGAGTATTAAAATTTTGGTTATAGGCGATGATAGCCTCTTATACAGCAAAACTTTCGGTGGTTTTGAATTTGATGTGCTCTCTGGTAGTTTTGAAGTTAGAGGCAGAAATGTCGAGGTACTTTGCTGCGTAATTTTTTTTCGGTAGCATGTTTTTTTGTTGACACAGCTACAGTGTTACTTTTATTACATGTTACTCTTTTGTAATTTGTTGTCCCACACTACCGTAGTATAAAACCAAATGCCTCATTTTTGAAGATTAACATAACGAAAGTTATTGAAATTTGTACAAGGGGCAAATATGGGAAATTTTCGAGATATATCAGAAACCGTAAAAAAATTTGGAAAAATATATCTAATTACTTTCAAACTAATTTTTATTCAAACGTTAGTGAAATGAAACACAAATTAAGTATAATAATTAATTTTCGAATACATAACACATCGTTTTATTTCTCCACACTACTTTTACCCATGAAGTCGAAACCACCTCGCTTCTACGTCTATTTGATACCCTTATTGTTTAGACAAGTTTTGTGGGTCCCTGGGTGCAAATATCGGAATACACCTCCGAAGAAGTAGAAATATCGATATGAGAACCATAGTAAGTCAAAGCTCTCTTCAGTACCTTTCGTTTGATAGCCATATTGCAGGTAGAAAGATTTTTTACCCGGTTTCATATTTTTGAGGATATCTCGTAAACCGGGTTTCGGGTATGAAAAAAAGTTTACCCAAATATACTTTACATAAATGTAACATGCTGCTAAGCTTTTAACATAATCGGTAAAGAAGTGCTCAAATTAGCAAAAATATTTACGGTTTTTCGGGTTTTACTTTCATCGATATATCCGAAACCGGTTTTCGGATATCGACAATTTTTCCCCAAATCATTCTCCGTTTATTCGTCAGTACGCTGGTAAAATTTCAAGATGATTGGTAGGAAACTGTTAAAATGAATGCATAACCAACTTGGCACTAAAAAATATTTGACGGTTTTTCGGCTATATATTTTTAACGATATCTCCAAAACCGGATGTCGGATTTGGCCTAAATATAAGCTTCTTATATCTCCACACGTTGCTAAAATTTCAACAAAATCAGTGCAGTAGCATTTAAATAAATGTATATTAAACACTGCGACTTGAATTCATATATATTATCTCCGATCTACTGACTATATCTTTTTGAGGCATTATGTAAGACGAATTACGCCGATAAATTTAAGCTCCTCTTTATCTACCAATGTACCAGAAAAAAAGTTATTCTTGTGCTTCGATGTTTAAAAAATTTTTTTTTTGGCAAAAATGTAACACTACGGCGGATTTGCCCATATATATTTTAATTAACGAAAAAAATTTATAATACATTAATTAGAGTTGGGCGAGTTCATTCAATTGAATGAGCGAGCGAACTAGTTCTTTTTCAAAAGCAAACTAGGTCGCTCACTTCGCTCAGTCGTTCGATCATTACGACAATTACTGTGGTCATAAGAGCAACCATCAATTTTATGTTAGTCTAACCCAATATTGACAAGCAAACAGCAAAACTTATCTTGTTCAACATTTCAACCAGAAGGATCTATCTGGGTCAAATCGTTGTTGCTGCATTTATATGTAAAATGTTTTGTCTGGTTCAGGATCACGACGACCGGATAACGCCTAATACAGCCCACATCTTTAAAAATTCTGTAGCATATTTTTAGGTGTTCACTATTTACGTAGTCATGCGTCTGTCAACTAGCCGACAAGCAAGTCAATAAATTTGTAAATATGTATTGGAAACTGAAAAATCGGTAAATCAACAACGCTTCGAATAGAAATATAAAACATTTAACCAAAATAATATTCTAACTGTTGCTTAAAAACACTTCTTGGAATTGGCAGGGTGCAGTTTCATAAACACGTTTGAAAGGTTCAAGTTGTCTGTTTTTTTCCAAACCTCTAAATGTAATTTCTCAGCTTAAGAATTTTTGGTTTTTTCCTTCATTGTTTTGGGGTTCATTCGCTCAGTCGTCTATTTTGCGATTTTCGCTTGTCATTTCACGCTTGTTTCACATAATTCCTACTCATTTCTTAGAGAAACGTTTATTACACAGTATCCTTCATGCCATCAAGTATGCTCAAGTTTCTAACTCCCAGCAAGCGTTTTAAAGATTGTTAGAATGCATTATTTGCCGCCATTCTCGCCTTAGGGTATTATATTTTCTATATCTCATACGGACGTATGCTGAGTGCAAGGAATACATATTCTAGTTCTATCCCTATTTATCCTATCTCTAAAGAGAGTGATCCGCTTTTAATACCTTTGATTTATAGTAGGCTACAATTGATCGCACCTATTCCGTTATAGGCATAGTTACGATAAGTTGGGGATCTGTCCGACACAACCCGTTCAGGCATAAAAAGAGCAATTGGTCTCTCCATAGGACATGCTCAAACAAAAGAAACCAGGTTAACCCATATAAAATGATCTAAACTGGCATTAGTCCCATGCTCCGTTGTAACTCGTTCAGGATTTATCCAACACTAATCTCATTTTTTGCAGGGATGCTTCAAAATGTTGCTTGGGTATCTAGATATATGTGTGTGTGTGCTTCCCAAAAAATTTAACTGACACTTGCTTAAAACAAAGAGGGAAACACTTCACGAAATGAATGTTTTGTAAATTTTTCATTTCACTTTTTGGTTGAATGCATTCTTATTGTTATTAGATTTTATGTTTTATGTTGCCACAGTGATAGCTACAAGTAAACAGACAAAGCGTCCCATTCCGGAACATTTCATACATTTGAAGTATGTAACTTTGTCAAATTGAATGACGTTTGAAAGCGAACATTTTTGTTAGTTATAAGTGTATTTTTAAATGTAAACATGTTTAAAGTTGGATTGAAATTTTCATATTCAACGAACTGGAAACTTCTGCCCATAAATACAATATTCTTTACTATATCAACTGTTCAAACCGTTTGACAAGTTATCCTCAATAGAAGTATACAGCAGAACAAAAAGGACGAACCTCCCGTACACCATATGTGTCAGCTTCGTCACACATACAAGTAATAAATACAACTTCATTAAATGCTAAATAATATATTTTCTACATTCTCTAAAATCTTGATTGTACTAAATATCTCCGCTAGTTACCATGCAGTCAGCCGACTAGTCAAACTGTCAATTAATTCCAACACTACAGCAAGCAATTTCAAAATTAAAAATTCTTCTACAAATGACAATAGCAAGAAAAACAAGTTTCAGAACAACAACCTTCACAAAGAGAGCAACAAGTTCACAAAGAGAGTTGACAAGTTTTGCCGCTGGTTGTAGCAAACAATGATACAGTAATTTTTATGTTTCCTTGCGGAATATCTTGCCATTTTGTTCATAGTGTAAAAGGAAAAAGTTTGGGATAAATTTTGTTTTTTTTTGGACATTTTACTAAATGACAAGTTGAACAACATTCTTTTCCCAGTCTGTAGCTACCCTGTAAAAAACGTTGGAGCATCAGAGTACTCCAACACTTATCCTCATTCATATAAAAAAGGTGGTCCAATTTACATGGCAATGTCAGGTGATTGGATCACCTAATCCATCTCGGAGTACTCCGTTTCTTTGCTTTTGAATACTCTATAGACCATAGGATATGTGTTGGAGTACTCTGATACTCCTTTAGGAGTATTCTATGGAGTATGAAACGGAGTATTTCCGTTTTTTGCAGGGTAAGCAGCTCGCTTCTGGTATAAGTGAGGGTGTAATGTAAAGGAGTTGGTTGGTAGCGCTGCTTTGCGTTGCGCTACTTCGCTGACACCAGTAATGCCGTAAGCGGATTAAAGGAGCAGTGTATTCATTATTTGTATTTGGTATATGAGAATAATTATTTTAGTAGCATGGTTATGGAAATTTTACTAGTAATATAATCTTTATTTTGTCAGTATAATGACAGTGAAAGTCGTAATAATTTCAAGCCGAAATAGCGACAAAAATATATAAAGGCAATTATTAAAATTGTATTTTATTTAATCAACAGCCTTGAGCTCCTCAAACTTTTTTAGTACGATAATACCCAAAGAAAGAACTAAACGCGTTCTTGCATATACAGTGGTGGGCATAAATGTATATATAGTGATTTTCTGCGATTTTCGCAAATTTTGGGTTTAACAAAATTATTTTAACCAAGCCTATATAAAAGCATGTGTCAAGGTCTTGTAAAAGAACTGTAACATTTGTTTTAAAAATGTACACAAAATTCAAACAAAAATTTATCAAAATTTTTAATTTTTTTCACAGAATCTTTATAGTATGCAGTTTTGTAGTTCATTAAATTTTAGTATAATAATGTGTCTAAAGTTCGTGACACCTTTTTTTGATTTTTAGCAAATTTTTTTCTGACGAGCTAAAGTGCTTCCTTTCATATAAAATAAATTGCGTTCATAAACTTATATGGAGGGAAATGCAGAAGTCCCCAAGAAAAAAAAATGCCAAAAATCAGCCAAATGTGTCCCGAACTTAATACTAACACTATATTGTACTATAGTGGCCTACAAAACTTCATACTCCAAAACAATTTTAAATATTGATACAATTTTTTTGAATTTTCGCGAATTTTGTGTACAGTACAAAAATTACAGTTATATTAAACCTTGACACATGTTATTAATATAGGCTTTGTTAAAATAAATTTATTAAGGACAAAATTTGTGAAAATCGCAGAAAACGACGGTATGTACATTTATGTGCGCCACTGTACGTAGGAGGCTATCAAAAATCACCAAAAATTACCGTTAAATTATCATTATTTTCAAACATGTTAACCATATTTTCGAATTTTTTATAAGCAATTCAATAATGCCATGTAATGCCAGGTGTTAATATCCAAGCCGGGTGACAAAGCTCAAGCGGTGATTGCCAGACTATGTGAGCAAAATTATCAAATTTCCATGACGGCAAAATCTCAGCCTTTTTTTACCAGCAGTAACTCATATACTTCACATGCAATAAGAAAACATCAGTAAACACTAATTGAATAAGTAGATTATTTGTAATTGTTAAACTAATGCTGTCCCATTGCGCAATTTCCCACATGCGCCAGCTTAGTACTTGAACTAGTTGCAGTGCGTTAGTGCCAATGCAACAACCAATGCATAAGAAATTGCGCAGTTACCCACCGTAAGACCAAAACATTTGAGTAGAAAGTGTTTTATACAAGGACGTACACGTAAATGGTATGTATTGAGCTGTATTACGTACATTACGTATATATGGTTGCATTTTCTTACATTTCTGACTGTTTTTATTTTTATAAGTATTACTCCTTCAGTAAAAGAATGTCGTTAAGGTCTGTTGAATATAATGAAAATTCTTCAAGCAGCAACTTTTACACTTTAGTCGTCGGCTGTAGGAAACCAACATATTCGAACTACATAAATACTATACCAAAAATCAACAACAAAAATTACAACAACAACAAAAACAAAATCATAACATTGTACAACTACTTACGTGAAGTTCTTAAACCACGTCAAAAAACAAACAACAAAAATATATTTGTCGGCATAACAACGAATCGACTGAGTGACTAAGATGAGCTGGTCTTGAAAATTAAAAAAAAAAAAACAATAAAAAACCATAACAACCCAACGTCTTGTAAGTTTTTATTCTGATTTCTGTTAACTCATACTGTCGGCTTTGCTAGGCACCCGCTCATTGCCACAACTTCCGCTCTCTTAGCTCCTTTTGTTGCGTAAGATTCAAGTGCGGGAATTTCAAAACTATCAAAAAAACTTTTGCGTCTGGTCTGAGCAAAAGCAACAATATCAAAATAAAGTTAGTAAAAGTTGTAACAAACGAAAAAGCAGACTTTTGCTTCGATGATTGGCAACGCTATGCCAACATGTTGCTAACAATGACAAAACGCGCTAAACAGTCAAACGTTTGCTGTGGCAACAAAAACAAAAACACTTAAAACAAACAACAAATAACAATGGCAACAGCCGTTGTTACGATAGCGAAGAATGCTTGTAACACTTTAACGTTAGTAGCGGAAAAGAAACAATTCTGTGGTAAAACCGTTGACGAACACTGACGCATTTCGGCGCCATTAGGAATTGTATTTTTAAGTAATTCTTAGGATGTTTGAAAATTTACCACATCAAATTTAAAAAAATATGATTAAATGATCTGTTTTTTCAAAATTAATTGATTAAATTTTACTTTTTCGCACTTCACATTAATTTATTTTTTGTTATTGTGAGAAAGCGCAACCAAAATGCCCGAAAAATCGAATATTTTTGGACTTTGTCAAATCAAAATAAATAAGTTAAATAATTTATGATAAATTTTTTTTTAATAATTTATAATTTCCATGATACGAGCAAACGGCAGCCTCGTTTTTAGCTCCATTCCAGGTAGTAGCTATGCACCACCCTAGGAACTCGGTTGCGAAGTTGGCAGCACTGTCAAACGTTGGGGAGGGAAATTGAGAGGCACTTATCAATGCATCTAATTCTTAAGGTCCGAAACCCCAATAGGCGTTATCCGGTCGTTGTCACCCTGAGCCAGATAAAAATGTTTACATGTAAATGCAACAACAACGGTTTGAGCCAGATAGATCCATATATATGTCTGGTGCATTTGAATGTTAGATAATTTTGCTTGTTTCTTATCTTTATTACACTTTCTTTTGTTAAACCAAATTTTTCAATAACATATGCTGCTGTTGCGCTATGATTACTTAACAAAAATATTTGGGATATTTATATAAATATTGTGGATGCCCTGGGTCTACTTGAAATGCGGAGCAAGCGCACTGACATCTGCTTTTGAGGTCTACTAATGATCCGGAGTCTTTACGCTGTAACTCACCATATGCCGGCTAATGTGAGCGTTATTCATCATTACCCAATATGTATTCCTGTAAATATATTTTTAAAATAACTTTGTGTAAATATGCCATAGTAAGCGTTAAATTATTTGAAAGTTGAAAGCTAGATTTTATAAAGTTCAAGAACGAATTTTTAAAAATCATTTAAACTTAAACGTCAAACACAAAATTTTAACAAAACTCGACACTAAGGGCCGTTTTGTCAGGTAAACTATAACATAAATTTGTTATACCAAAAGTGTTTTTATCGATCAGATAAGTTTGAAAGTTTACTTGAAAAAACGGCCATAAATTCTTTAATGTTGAATGGCGACCTTAAAGAGAAAATCCTGCATTCCCCTTACAAAATTAAACTTTTTTTTTTAATTGCAGTGTTGTGAACTCCCGCCCGCCACATTAATGCGACATATATTTATTATTATACTTTGTTTTACTTATATATGTATATTGATTTGCGCACTCTGTTTGTAATCGTTATATTTTTATTATTCTCGTACTCTGACTTCATGTATGCCCAAAGTGATTGTATACTGGGATGTAGCAAAACTCTTCGCTCACTTTGTATGTACATATTTTTGGGACATATGTGTAACGGGCATTGCAGTTTGCATTCGTTTCATTTTCTTTATTAGTGCATACATATGTACATACAAAGGTAAGGCGATGAGTTATTTAACATTTGGTAAATGCATTTTTTGTGAGAGGAGTTATAACAGGCTGTGTATAGTTACCGCAATGTGTCATTCGCCTTATTTTTTATTGTATGTACGTGTACTTGCAATTCGGCCAGCTGAGTATTTCAGTTGACCGGCAAGTCAAACTCAAAGTCAAATTCAGTTGCCGACTATAAGAAAGAAGTGAAGGACACACTGCGGTAAGTAGGTCATAATAATATTTGTGACAATATTATAATTGTTAAACCTTTTTAGAAATAAACCAAGTGATTCAACAATTGTTTATATATGTACGTGCTGGGTTTTATTGAACATTCGATTTAATATCACTTGCGTTAAATTCGCTAGCGAGTCGGCGACAAATTCTTTATTTCGCAGTGAAATATAATTTTCACTGGTGCCGGAAATTTGCAACCAGCCTCTCATGTACGGGAACATATGCCGCCGTTCCAATAATTGACCAATATATGCCATTTGCAACCAAGTACTTGTCGTTTGCCACCTCTTATTGTTTACGTTGTTTGAATTAGCTTCGAGATGACTCCGCCAGCAACTACGTCAGTTTCGAAAACCACATCAACTTCTGCCACAGACACGCCCAAAGTAGTGTCGGGTGCCGGTACTGTCTCAGACAATAGTTTGCCAAGCACTCCCCTCGCCGAAGGAGTTAACACCCGTTCTTCCGCCCGCCAGGAAGCTATGCTACAGTCCATGCAGAAACATATTGTAACGCTTGAAAGCCGCTTAAAGGCGGCTCACCTGAAAATTAAGGAACATGAATCGGCTAGTGAGAATCAAAGCGTGGAAGTGCAAAGCATTGCCAGTGCCTTGAGTGAAAGCTCCGCCAATGGGGTTAATTTGCCGCCAACGAGTCTCATGCCTCAATTACAATTTTCACAACCACAAATGCCGATACGTACGAGCAGTACCATCAACGTAAGTACTGTGCACATGCCACAACAACAAAATAGTGCCGTATGCTATCCGCCATATACCGCACCTCGCCACTCGCCTCCTATCTATACATTCTCTGCAAGTGGACCGGCCGCTGCTACAGCAACAAATAACATGTATGCCACTCCAAGCTTTCTTGAAAATTTTAGTAATATTTCGTCGACGGTGCCTGTTTCTGCCAACATGGGCTCCGCGCCTTTACATTTTTCAAGCCAGCCAAGAAAGTTGCAGGATCTGCCTGACTTTTCTGGAAAACCCGAAGATTGGCCGATCTTTTTTACCGCCTTTACCGAGTCCACTGCAGTCTATGGATACAGTTGTTTTGAAAATAATCAGCGATTACAAAAATGTTTAAAGGGCGAGGCGCGGGAGGCCATCAAATCACTATTAATCCATCCGAGTAACGTAGGCAATGTGATTGAACAACTCAAGTTCAGGTTCGGGCGCCCGGAGCAATTAATTCGTAGCCAACTTGCCAATGTTAGGGAGATAGCTCCAATAGCCGAAAACGCAATAGTCAAGCTGGTGCCATTCGCTGCAAAGGTCAGCAATATTTGTGCATTTCTGCAGTCCGCTCATGGTGGTGAACAACATATAGCCAATCCAACGCTCCTCGACGAGCTCGTTTCGAAGTTGCCTATGAGCAAGCGAGTCGAATGGGCAGTTTTTGTTGCGTCTTTGCAGTCGTACGCAACAGTGAGAGATTTTAGCGAATGGCTGACTAAATTAGCGAATGTTATTTGCACGGTATATGACGGGGATTCAGCAAGAGACTCAAAACGCCGAGTAGTGTTACACGCTACCGAATCTCAACGCCACCCAACATGCCCCGTATGCCAGGGTCATCATAGGACAGCCGAATGTAAGCAATTCAGTCAACTTGCGGTATCAAAAAGGTGGGAAGAAGTAAAGCGACTTCATATGTGCTTCGGTTTTCTCAACATTGGGCATGGTTCCCGCAATTGCCAACGACGCAAACAGTGTGCTGTTAACGGGTGTAAAAGAACACACCACAAATTGTTGCATGAGACTGGAGGTGCAACCGACGAGTCATCAAGCAATTCAGGCAAGTTTCAACATCGCGCTAGACACGTTTCAGCCGTCGAACGTAGTGGAGCCATCCTGACGCAGCCAGCGTCGTGTAATCAACAAGGTAGTACAGGAGCAGCTGTTCTCAATTGCAGTAACGATGTTGCCGAAGGTAAGCTCCTTTTCCGAATTTTGCCTGTAACCCTCTATGGGAACCAAACGTGCATCGAAACATTTGCCCTGTTAGACGAAGGTTCGTCCATTACCATGGTCGACAATACCCTTATTGATGAGCTGGGTTTACGTGGCCGTTCTGAACGCCTAAATGTACAATGGTTTGGTGGACGTGCCACCGAAGAGCCAGTTGTGGTGGTGGATTTGTTAGTCAGTGGGTCAAGTATGCAAAAGAAGCATAAGCTATGTAATGTTTATGGGGTCTCGAATTTGCAGCTGCCTGTTCAGAGTTTGAGCAAAGCCGATTTGCGCGTAAACGACAGTCGCATGAAGATGTTGCCAGTACAGCCATACACGCACGTCAGACCAAAGCTGCTAATTGGACTTGACCACTGCCACCTTGGTCTGCCATCAACCACCACTAGGGTGAACAAGGATGGGCCGTTCGCCGCCAATACCGAGCTAGGATGGGTTGTGTTTGGTCCAACAACCAATACGTATCCGACAGTGCCATCTTGCCTTTTTATGAAAATTGAGTCTGATCTGTCACTGCATAAAATAGTAGCGGATTATTTCGCCACAGAGAGCTTCGGGGTGCGGCCTGCAGCCCCCATCGAGAGTGAAGCTGACATATGCGCTAAGGCGATATTAGAATCCACTACGTGCCGAGTTGAAGGGAGGTTTCAAACTGGGCTACTATGGAAACGGGAGAATGTTAAGCTTCCTTCCAGCTATTCAATGGCGCTGAAAAGGTTGACGAGTATTGAGGCTAAAATGAAACGCGATGCAGACTTTGGTATGGAATATCGGCGAATAATGAACTCGTATGTTGAGAAAAACTACGCGCGAAAGCTGTCACCCGAGGAAACCAGTTTGTCCACCGCCAGGACATGGTATCTACCACACTTCGCAGTAAGTAACCCAAACAAGCCGGGTAAATTGCGTATGGTGTTCGATGCAGCCGCCGAGGTCGACAGTGTATCCCTCAATTCGCAACTTTTGAAAGGTCCACAGGACTACCGGCCGTTAAGTGCTATACTTTTCCACTTTCGTGAAGGGGAAATTGGAGTAAGTGGGGATATCAAAGAGATGTTCCACCAGGTATTAATTCAGCCGGCCGACAGGTGTGCACAAAGGTTTCTTTGGCGAAATGGTGACACCTCCAAACAACCTGACGTTTATGAGATGCGTGTAATGACGTTTGGCGCAGCATGCTCGCCTTGTGCTGCCAACTACATAAAAATGCGTAATGCTGTGGAGTCTCGTAGCGACGATAGTGGCAATGACCGAGCCGTGAAATCTATATTAGAATACCACTACGTGGATGACTACGTCGACAGCTTTGAGTCTGAAGAAGAAGCCATTCAAATATCGAAACAAGTAAAATCAATCCATGCAAGGGCGGGCTTCGAGCTTCGTAATTTCGCGTCGAACTCGTCAACAGTAACAAAGGTACTTGGTGGAAGCGTTGATGCCCGTCAAATATCAAGTAAGGAAGGAGTTATTATTGAAAAGGTTCTGGGTTTAGTCTGGCATTCGTCATCGGACAGTTTTCGTTTTAAACTGAAATTTAACAAGGTTGATCCAAATGTAGTAAATGGAACAAGGCGACCAACAAAGCGTGAGCTACTGAGCGTCGTTATGTCGGTCTTTGACCCTTTGGGACTCCTGAGCAACTTTGTAGTGGGCGCTAAATTACTCATGCGCGAAGTTTGGAAGCACGATATTCGTTGGGATGAACCATTGCCAAACGTCGTTAATACAGCTTGGGAATGTTGGCGTAAGCAACTGCCACTAGCCATCAACTACGAAATCCAGAGACATTATTTCGGTAAGGGCTCTCCCAAAAATCTGCAACTACATATCTTCGTCGATGCTAGTGAGGATGCCTTCGCTGCGGTTGCCTACTGGAGAGCAACTAGTGCCCTTGGTGTGGTGGAAGTTTCATTTGTGTGCGCGAAAACTAAATGCGCGCCGATAAAGCCATTGACAATCCCACGACAAGAGCTTCAAGCAGCTGTATTAGGTACGCGATTGATGAGCTGCATCCGCGAAGAGCATTCCGTGGCAATCGACAACTGCATCATCTGGAGCGATTCAAAAACGGTAATACAGTGGCTCCGCAGCGAGCACCGACGTTATAAGCCGTTCGTGCAACATCGAGTTGCTGAAATATTAGCCGCCACTATCATTGCAAATTGGAGGTGGTTGCCAACTGATCAAAACGTAGCCGATGAAGCAACTAGATCCAATAATCAGGTCAATTTTAGTTCCACATCTCGATGGTCTCGTGGTCCACCATTTTTGTTGGAGGATGAGCACGCTTGGCCCTCTGAAGTTACGACAACTAACAATCATCATGAGGCAGAAGAAGAGCTCCGCCCGAAATACGCACTTACTATGGTAACAAATAATTTTTTAAATTTTAATCGATTTTCTTCATTTGATAGGTTGGTGAGAACAATAGCCTGGGTCCTGAGATTCATCAACATTTGCCGCCGCCGGGATCAGCCAGATCGTTGCCATGGTCTAACAGCCAAAGAAGTTGAATCTGCTAAATTGTGTCTATGTCGCATTGTCCAACGCGATGTATATGCTGAAGACATCCAGCAAATTGAGAACAAAAATAACTTATCCCACACCAGCCCGCTCATACAGCTTTCGCCATATATCGATGGGGATGGAGTTCTTCGTGTGCATGGACGTATAGAGGCCGCCAGTTGGCTACCAATAAGCTCAAGGCGGCCAATAATACTGCCACCAAGCCATGTCTTTACGAGGTCGATGGTGATGCGCTACCACAACAATATGCGGCACCAAAATTCAGAAGCTACTATTTCAGAGGTTCGCCGAAATTATTGGGTGCCACGTTTGAGGAATTTGCTACGCAGTATTATAGCCAGCTGTGCCGTGTGCCGTTTAAACAAGGCCCGCGCCTTGCCACCACTCATGGGCCCGCTTCCAATTGATCGATTAACTCCTTACGTTAGGCCGTTCACCTATACCGGCCTGGATTATTTCGGCCCAGTAACAGTCACCGTCCGACGCAGCACCGAAAAGAGATGGGTGGCGCTATTCACATGTTTGACGGTCAGAGCGGTACATTTAGAATTGGCACATGATTTGAGCACCGACTCTTGTATAGTTGCCATACGAAACTTTATAAACCGTCGTGGCGTTCCCTCTCGTATAAGATCCGATAATGGGAAAAACTTTGTCGGTGCTGACATGGAAGCAAAAAGGTTTGACGACGTATTCGATTGCGAGCGATTGCAGGGTGCGTTGTCTCAGAGGGGAGTAGAGTGGGTTTTCAATTCACCATTCAACCCATCCGAAGGAGGTGCTTGGGAACGTTTGGTACAGTGCGTCAAGCGGGTTCTACGTCAAACTTTGAAGGAAACATCGCCTCGAGAACACACGCTCAATTGTTTCTTAATCGAAGCCGAAAATATCGTCAATTCGCGCCCGCTGACGCACTTACCCATAGATGCCGACCAGGAGCAACCACTTACGCCGAATGACTTTCTCCTGGGTGAATCCCATACATCGCGCACCCCTGCCGTAAGTGAGGTTTTGGAACAAACGTGCCGTTTACGACAACAGTGGCGTATAGCAAGACAACTAAGAGATCATTTTTGGAAGCGGTGGATAGCGGAGTACCTGCCTACGCTGACACGAAGGGTAAAGTGGTGCCAGAGAACAAAGCCACTGGAAGTAGGAGATCTTGTCTTTATATGTGATCCCAACGTGCCTCGCGGAGAATGGCGGCGTGGCAAGGTAGAAAGCGTATATCCTGGAGCGGATGGTGAAATCAGGCGAGCTGATGTACGCACTTCCACTGGTATCAAACGCCGTGCGGCATCGAAATTGGCTGTTCTTGATGTTGATTGTGGTGAATCTGGTTGATTCACGGGGGTGGGGATGTTGTGAACTCCCGCCCGCCACATTAATGCGACATATATTTATTATTATACTTTGTTTTACTTATATATGTATATTGATTTGCGCACTCTGTTTGTAATCGTTATATTTTTATTATTCTCGTACTCTGACTTCATGTATGCCCAAAGTGATTGTATACTGGGATGTAGCAAAACTCTTCGCTCACTTTGTATGTACATATTTTTGGGACATATGTGTAACGGGCATTGCAGTTTGCATTCGTTTCATTTTCTTTATTAGTGCATACATATGTACATACAAAGGTAAGGCGATGAGTTATTTAACATTTGGTAAATGCATTTTTTGTGAGAGGAGTTATAACAGGCTGTGTATAGTTACCGCAATGTGTCATTCGCCTTATTTTTTATTGTATGTACGTGTACTTGCAATTCGGCCAGCTGAGTATTTCAGTTGACCGGCAAGTCAAACTCAAAGTCAAATTCAGTTGCCGACTATAAGAAAGAAGTGAAGGACACACTGCGGTAAGTAGGTCATAATAATATTTGTGACAATATTATAATTGTTAAACCTTTTTAGAAATAAACCAAGTGATTCAACAATTGTTTATATATGTACGTGCTGGGTTTTATTGAACATTCGATTTAATATCACTTGCGTTAAATTCGCTAGCGAGTCGGCGACAAATTCTTTATTTCGCAGTGAAATATAATTTTCACTGGTGCCGGAAATTTGCAACCAGCCTCTCATGTACGGGAACATATGCCGCCGTTCCAATAATTGACCAATATATGCCATTTGCAACCAAGTACTTGTCGTTTGCCACCTCTTATTGTTTACGTTGTTTGAATTAGCTTCGAGATGACTCCGCCAGCAACTACGTCAGTTTCGAAAACCACATCAACTTCTGCCACAGACACGCCCAAAGTAGTGTCGGGTGCCGGTACTGTCTCAGACAATAGTTTGCCAAGCACTCCCCTCGCCGAAGGAGTTAACACCCGTTCTTCCGCCCGCCAGGAAGCTATGCTACAGTCCATGCAGAAACATATTGTAACGCTTGAAAGCCGCTTAAAGGCGGCTCACCTGAAAATTAAGGAACATGAATCGGCTAGTGAGAATCAAAGCGTGGAAGTGCAAAGCATTGCCAGTGCCTTGAGTGAAAGCTCCGCCAATGGGGTTAATTTGCCGCCAACGAGTCTCATGCCTCAATTACAATTTTCACAACCACAAATGCCGATACGTACGAGCAGTACCATCAACGTAAGTACTGTGCACATGCCACAACAACAAAATAGTGCCGTATGCTATCCGCCATATACCGCACCTCGCCACTCGCCTCCTATCTATACATTCTCTGCAAGTGGACCGGCCGCTGCTACAGCAACAAATAACATGTATGCCACTCCAAGCTTTCTTGAAAATTTTAGTAATATTTCGTCGACGGTGCCTGTTTCTGCCAACATGGGCTCCGCGCCTTTACATTTTTCAAGCCAGCCAAGAAAGTTGCAGGATCTGCCTGACTTTTCTGGAAAACCCGAAGATTGGCCGATCTTTTTTACCGCCTTTACCGAGTCCACTGCAGTCTATGGATACAGTTGTTTTGAAAATAATCAGCGATTACAAAAATGTTTAAAGGGCGAGGCGCGGGAGGCCATCAAATCACTATTAATCCATCCGAGTAACGTAGGCAATGTGATTGAACAACTCAAGTTCAGGTTCGGGCGCCCGGAGCAATTAATTCGTAGCCAACTTGCCAATGTTAGGGAGATAGCTCCAATAGCCGAAAACGCAATAGTCAAGCTGGTGCCATTCGCTGCAAAGGTCAGCAATATTTGTGCATTTCTGCAGTCCGCTCATGGTGGTGAACAACATATAGCCAATCCAACGCTCCTCGACGAGCTCGTTTCGAAGTTGCCTATGAGCAAGCGAGTCGAATGGGCAGTTTTTGTTGCGTCTTTGCAGTCGTACGCAACAGTGAGAGATTTTAGCGAATGGCTGACTAAATTAGCGAATGTTATTTGCACGGTATATGACGGGGATTCAGCAAGAGACTCAAAACGCCGAGTAGTGTTACACGCTACCGAATCTCAACGCCACCCAACATGCCCCGTATGCCAGGGTCATCATAGGACAGCCGAATGTAAGCAATTCAGTCAACTTGCGGTATCAAAAAGGTGGGAAGAAGTAAAGCGACTTCATATGTGCTTCGGTTTTCTCAACATTGGGCATGGTTCCCGCAATTGCCAACGACGCAAACAGTGTGCTGTTAACGGGTGTAAAAGAACACACCACAAATTGTTGCATGAGACTGGAGGTGCAACCGACGAGTCATCAAGCAATTCAGGCAAGTTTCAACATCGCGCTAGACACGTTTCAGCCGTCGAACGTAGTGGAGCCATCCTGACGCAGCCAGCGTCGTGTAATCAACAAGGTAGTACAGGAGCAGCTGTTCTCAATTGCAGTAACGATGTTGCCGAAGGTAAGCTCCTTTTCCGAATTTTGCCTGTAACCCTCTATGGGAACCAAACGTGCATCGAAACATTTGCCCTGTTAGACGAAGGTTCGTCCATTACCATGGTCGACAATACCCTTATTGATGAGCTGGGTTTACGTGGCCGTTCTGAACGCCTAAATGTACAATGGTTTGGTGGACGTGCCACCGAAGAGCCAGTTGTGGTGGTGGATTTGTTAGTCAGTGGGTCAAGTATGCAAAAGAAGCATAAGCTATGTAATGTTTATGGGGTCTCGAATTTGCAGCTGCCTGTTCAGAGTTTGAGCAAAGCCGATTTGCGCGTAAACGACAGTCGCATGAAGATGTTGCCAGTACAGCCATACACGCACGTCAGACCAAAGCTGCTAATTGGACTTGACCACTGCCACCTTGGTCTGCCATCAACCACCACTAGGGTGAACAAGGATGGGCCGTTCGCCGCCAATACCGAGCTAGGATGGGTTGTGTTTGGTCCAACAACCAATACGTATCCGACAGTGCCATCTTGCCTTTTTATGAAAATTGAGTCTGATCTGTCACTGCATAAAATAGTAGCGGATTATTTCGCCACAGAGAGCTTCGGGGTGCGGCCTGCAGCCCCCATCGAGAGTGAAGCTGACATATGCGCTAAGGCGATATTAGAATCCACTACGTGCCGAGTTGAAGGGAGGTTTCAAACTGGGCTACTATGGAAACGGGAGAATGTTAAGCTTCCTTCCAGCTATTCAATGGCGCTGAAAAGGTTGACGAGTATTGAGGCTAAAATGAAACGCGATGCAGACTTTGGTATGGAATATCGGCGAATAATGAACTCGTATGTTGAGAAAAACTACGCGCGAAAGCTGTCACCCGAGGAAACCAGTTTGTCCACCGCCAGGACATGGTATCTACCACACTTCGCAGTAAGTAACCCAAACAAGCCGGGTAAATTGCGTATGGTGTTCGATGCAGCCGCCGAGGTCGACAGTGTATCCCTCAATTCGCAACTTTTGAAAGGTCCACAGGACTACCGGCCGTTAAGTGCTATACTTTTCCACTTTCGTGAAGGGGAAATTGGAGTAAGTGGGGATATCAAAGAGATGTTCCACCAGGTATTAATTCAGCCGGCCGACAGGTGTGCACAAAGGTTTCTTTGGCGAAATGGTGACACCTCCAAACAACCTGACGTTTATGAGATGCGTGTAATGACGTTTGGCGCAGCATGCTCGCCTTGTGCTGCCAACTACATAAAAATGCGTAATGCTGTGGAGTCTCGTAGCGACGATAGTGGCAATGACCGAGCCGTGAAATCTATATTAGAATACCACTACGTGGATGACTACGTCGACAGCTTTGAGTCTGAAGAAGAAGCCATTCAAATATCGAAACAAGTAAAATCAATCCATGCAAGGGCGGGCTTCGAGCTTCGTAATTTCGCGTCGAACTCGTCAACAGTAACAAAGGTACTTGGTGGAAGCGTTGATGCCCGTCAAATATCAAGTAAGGAAGGAGTTATTATTGAAAAGGTTCTGGGTTTAGTCTGGCATTCGTCATCGGACAGTTTTCGTTTTAAACTGAAATTTAACAAGGTTGATCCAAATGTAGTAAATGGAACAAGGCGACCAACAAAGCGTGAGCTACTGAGCGTCGTTATGTCGGTCTTTGACCCTTTGGGACTCCTGAGCAACTTTGTAGTGGGCGCTAAATTACTCATGCGCGAAGTTTGGAAGCACGATATTCGTTGGGATGAACCATTGCCAAACGTCGTTAATACAGCTTGGGAATGTTGGCGTAAGCAACTGCCACTAGCCATCAACTACGAAATCCAGAGACATTATTTCGGTAAGGGCTCTCCCAAAAATCTGCAACTACATATCTTCGTCGATGCTAGTGAGGATGCCTTCGCTGCGGTTGCCTACTGGAGAGCAACTAGTGCCCTTGGTGTGGTGGAAGTTTCATTTGTGTGCGCGAAAACTAAATGCGCGCCGATAAAGCCATTGACAATCCCACGACAAGAGCTTCAAGCAGCTGTATTAGGTACGCGATTGATGAGCTGCATCCGCGAAGAGCATTCCGTGGCAATCGACAACTGCATCATCTGGAGCGATTCAAAAACGGTAATACAGTGGCTCCGCAGCGAGCACCGACGTTATAAGCCGTTCGTGCAACATCGAGTTGCTGAAATATTAGCCGCCACTATCATTGCAAATTGGAGGTGGTTGCCAACTGATCAAAACGTAGCCGATGAAGCAACTAGATCCAATAATCAGGTCAATTTTAGTTCCACATCTCGATGGTCTCGTGGTCCACCATTTTTGTTGGAGGATGAGCACGCTTGGCCCTCTGAAGTTACGACAACTAACAATCATCATGAGGCAGAAGAAGAGCTCCGCCCGAAATACGCACTTACTATGGTAACAAATAATTTTTTAAATTTTAATCGATTTTCTTCATTTGATAGGTTGGTGAGAACAATAGCCTGGGTCCTGAGATTCATCAACATTTGCCGCCGCCGGGATCAGCCAGATCGTTGCCATGGTCTAACAGCCAAAGAAGTTGAATCTGCTAAATTGTGTCTATGTCGCATTGTCCAACGCGATGTATATGCTGAAGACATCCAGCAAATTGAGAACAAAAATAACTTATCCCACACCAGCCCGCTCATACAGCTTTCGCCATATATCGATGGGGATGGAGTTCTTCGTGTGCATGGACGTATAGAGGCCGCCAGTTGGCTACCAATAAGCTCAAGGCGGCCAATAATACTGCCACCAAGCCATGTCTTTACGAGGTCGATGGTGATGCGCTACCACAACAATATGCGGCACCAAAATTCAGAAGCTACTATTTCAGAGGTTCGCCGAAATTATTGGGTGCCACGTTTGAGGAATTTGCTACGCAGTATTATAGCCAGCTGTGCCGTGTGCCGTTTAAACAAGGCCCGCGCCTTGCCACCACTCATGGGCCCGCTTCCAATTGATCGATTAACTCCTTACGTTAGGCCGTTCACCTATACCGGCCTGGATTATTTCGGCCCAGTAACAGTCACCGTCCGACGCAGCACCGAAAAGAGATGGGTGGCGCTATTCACATGTTTGACGGTCAGAGCGGTACATTTAGAATTGGCACATGATTTGAGCACCGACTCTTGTATAGTTGCCATACGAAACTTTATAAACCGTCGTGGCGTTCCCTCTCGTATAAGATCCGATAATGGGAAAAACTTTGTCGGTGCTGACATGGAAGCAAAAAGGTTTGACGACGTATTCGATTGCGAGCGATTGCAGGGTGCGTTGTCTCAGAGGGGAGTAGAGTGGGTTTTCAATTCACCATTCAACCCATCCGAAGGAGGTGCTTGGGAACGTTTGGTACAGTGCGTCAAGCGGGTTCTACGTCAAACTTTGAAGGAAACATCGCCTCGAGAACACACGCTCAATTGTTTCTTAATCGAAGCCGAAAATATCGTCAATTCGCGCCCGCTGACGCACTTACCCATAGATGCCGACCAGGAGCAACCACTTACGCCGAATGACTTTCTCCTGGGTGAATCCCATACATCGCGCACCCCTGCCGTAAGTGAGGTTTTGGAACAAACGTGCCGTTTACGACAACAGTGGCGTATAGCAAGACAACTAAGAGATCATTTTTGGAAGCGGTGGATAGCGGAGTACCTGCCTACGCTGACACGAAGGGTAAAGTGGTGCCAGAGAACAAAGCCACTGGAAGTAGGAGATCTTGTCTTTATATGTGATCCCAACGTGCCTCGCGGAGAATGGCGGCGTGGCAAGGTAGAAAGCGTATATCCTGGAGCGGATGGTGAAATCAGGCGAGCTGATGTACGCACTTCCACTGGTATCAAACGCCGTGCGGCATCGAAATTGGCTGTTCTTGATGTTGATTGTGGTGAATCTGGTTGATTCACGGGGGTGGGGATGTTGTGAACTCCCGCCCGCCACATTAATGCGACATATATTTATTATTATACTTTGTTTTACTTATATATGTATATTGATTTGCGCACTCTGTTTGTAATCGTTATATTTTTATTATTCTCGTACTCTGACTTCATGTATGCCCAAAGTGATTGTATACTGGGATGTAGCAAAACTCTTCGCTCACTTTGTATGTACATATTTTTGGGACATATGTGTAACGGGCATTGCAGTTTGCATTCGTTTCATTTTCTTTATTAGTGCATACATATGGCGGCCGCCGTGGTGTGGAGGTAGTGTTGCCGGCCTACCACACCGAAGGTCCATGGTTCGAGCCCTGGTACAGGTAACATCAAAAGTGATTTGAAAAAAAGTTTTTCAAAACGGGGTCGCCCCTCGGAAGTGGTTTGGCAAACTCTCCGAGTGTATTTCTGCCATGACAGGCTTCTCAGCAAAAATTCGTCTCCTTTGTAGATGCCGTTCGGAGTCGGCAAAAAACTGTAGGTCCCACCAATTTGTAGGGAAAATTCCAATCGGCACACCACAAATTGGAAGAGAAGCTTGGCGCAAAAATCTCTTAGGAGGTTTATGATGATATACCTGTTGTATATCGCGCCATAAAAAAAAAAAAAAAGAATATGTACATACAAAGGTAAGGCGATGAGTTATTTAACATTTGGTAAATGCATTTTTTGTGAGAGGAGTTATAACAGGCTGTGTATAGTTACCGCAATGTGTCATTCGCCTTATTTTTTATTGTATGTACGTGTACTTGCAATTCGGCCAGCTGAGTATTTCAGTTGACCGGCAAGTCAAACTCAAAGTCAAATTCAGTTGCCGACTATAAGAAAGAAGTGAAGGACACACTGCGGTAAGTAGGTCATAATAATATTTGTGACAATATTATAATTGTTAAACCTTTTTAGAAATAAACCAAGTGATTCAACAATTGTTTATATATGTACGTGCTGGGTTTTATTGAACATTCGATTTAATATCACTTGCGTTAAATTCGCTAGCGAGTCGGCGACATGCAGTTTTCAATATATGCTTGCTTGTAAATAAGAATTTACTTCATTGCAATAGCCTTTTTAAAGTTTTTTAAAGTTTTCGAATATATAACTCTTGCTTTCAAATATTTTGTAAAACAAAAATCAGCGGTTTGTAAGTCTTTGACTGTATTCATAAAAAATAAAGTAAAATAAAAAATGTATATTGCTTTTTTGTACCAGCAATTTTTGTTTATTTTACGGCCTGTACATTTTCAAGTATTCATGAAATGAGCTCAAGGCCAAGAATAATAATTCCGAAATGGATCTATAAGAAAAGCTACGGCGGTTGTCTCTAAACATTTTTCCTACTCTATTCAATTAAACAACTTTTATTTATTAATTAAAAATTATTATTAAAAAACAAAAACAATAATAACTTTCATAAAAATTGAGCCTTGAGTTCGTTTCATGAATACTTAAAAAATTTATATGTAAATGTCATTTTAATTTTTTTTAATTTTTGTGGGCTTTCAGTCAAGTTTTTGAAAGATTTTCTTTGCATTTAGTTTGCTTGTTGGGTATGTAAGCAAAAGTACAACGCATATATACATATTGATGAGCGCATAGCGGCACATGTACATAATTTGAACGGCGCATAAATTAGTATATCGCCTACTCAGAGAGGCAATATTAGAATAAACAGCAAACGTGAGTATTCATGAGTCAACGCGACTAAACATGACACTGATCAGTGTACTTCGCACAACTGAAGCATTGTGCATATGAGTTAACATATCCCATATGGTCTAGTGGCTAGGATATCTGGCTTTCACCCAGAAGGCCCGGGTTCGATTCCCGGTATGGGAAGTTTCTTTTTTAATTCTTTTTAATAAACATTTTTTTTTAATACGATTAATTAGTAAATAACAATATTTTACAATTTATTTTTATATACATATTTTTTTTATTTTAGTTCAATTTCCTTCAAAATAGCGCACTGTGCCCTACTTGAGTTAAGCTTTGTGTATGCGAATGAAAATCATTTCACGGCTGTCAAATTTTCTATTAAAACGCGTTATTTGGTTTCTTTGCGTATTGCATGGCGTCTGCAAGTCAAAAGTGATTGGCGGGATCTGTCAAAGCGGGTGTGGTGCCACACTTGTTGGGCGTTTGAATGAGTAGAGTAAAAACGTTGATGTTTGGGGTTGGCTGCACTGAAAATAGAAACTGTGGAAAGGGCACTTACGCTTCTTAAATCTAAAGTCTAGTGCGGTATCCGGCAACTGCAGATGTTTGACATAATTGGTGTGGGGCTACAGAGTGGTGTAGGAAGTGTTTTTAAATGTTGCCACGATAAAAACAATAACCAGAATCGAGCTATGCGAACAAAGAGTCGCGGTGTGTTTTGTTGCGGACGGAGTAGTTGAAGTTGAGTTAATGAAGTTTTTCACAACGTGTGCACTAACGTGAAATGTCATAGAGAATTCGTTTCATGTATTTTAAGAAAAGTTAAAAGCGTTTTGTGCCATAAATATAAAGTTCAGTAGCAGTAGTGGGGAAATTCAATAAAAAAATTTATATATTCTAGCTTATCTATTTATTTATACTTCTTCTGCGGTACCGAGCTTTGACTCCCACATTTAATAATAATAAGGATAGAATAAAAAAAATTAAATAAAATGAAATTAATTTAAACAAAAAAAAAAAATAAAAAAAATAAAAAATAAAGTAAAATAAAATAAAATAAGAAAAAATTAAATAAATTAAAATAAGATAAAATTAAAAAATATAGAATAAAATAAAATAAAATAAATAGAAATAAAATAAAAAACATGAAAAAAAAAATAAAAAAAAATAAAAAAAAAAATAAAATATAATAAAGCAGGAAAAAAATTAATTGAAATTAAATTAAAATAAACAAATGAGTTTGCTTTCTTAAATAGTAGAGAAATAGAAGGAAAGGAAAGAAGAGGAAGCAAAAACCACAGAAAGAAGGAAACGAAAAGTTATATAAAGGGAAGCAGCATCATAGAAAAGTACGGAAATGAAACTGATGGAAAGGAGCAGCAAGGAAAGGAATCGGTATAACTGAATACAATAAATTGAATAAACATTGAAAAAGAAAATGCATTATTTAATGGTGTAGATAGGAAAGTAAAGAAGGGAGAGGAAAATAAAGAAAAGGAAAATATTTAAAAGGAAGGGAACATGTAAGAAGCGAAGGAAAGAAGCCGAATAAAAAAATAAAAAACAATAAAAAAAAGTTTTGTGGTTGAATTTCAAGCACTGGGCGATCTCTATTAATAATAATTTGCAGCGATATACATACTATATACCTCCGAGTAGATTAAAGTCGGAAATGTGGTTTGCTGTATCTTGTTTTTTCTGCAAATTGGCGAAACCTACATACATACATACATACATGCCATTTATATACCGACTCCGAAATGTATTATAGATAAAATTTTTGTTTAACGATTTTTCACTGCAAAAAGCACCGGGAAGCTGCTTAACACAGCCGACGGGGAAGCCTGTTTCGATAAACTTGTCATGTTTCGGCAAATATCGCACTACCCTTATACAACTGCGCTTGTACTGTATATCAGCTCAAACCTTTTGGCTAGCAAATGCGCTAACCAATCTCCATTCAAAGCCAACCAGTCAGAGTTGTTGTTTAAAATCTTTATTTCTGCATTTACATAACTCTGACCGCAAGCTTCTGAATCTTTTTCCTGCAACTTATTCATCACGTACTTACCACCATACCTTCCAATTTATGTAATTGAATTAAAATTTCACAAAAGTAAATTCAGATACAAGATTCTCGTTACCATTCTGAGCAACACTCCATCAAATCAACAAAAAATATTTCCCTTGCAATGTGTAAACAAACAACAAACTACATACATTGGTTGGTCAAAGAAGAAAAATTGGAAAACTTGTTTTAGTTTCCTTTTTTTTTGTTTATGGGAAATGTTCACAAATTCGATTTAGCCGCATATTTTTACCTTTGAGCGTTAAGCTAGCGCACGCGTTTGATGTTTGTTGCATAAAAATTGTATTTTGTAGCTGCTGAATTTAGATTTTTGGATGATATGCTCTCTGGCAATTTATTCGCGCGTGTCGATTTTTACACGCCAAAAATCAAATAGAAAATTTGTGGCTAAAGGCGAAATATGTTACAGGCTATACTGTAGTGATATGGAAGTTAACAAGGTGTAGGCGTATCTTTGGCCTGTACTTCTGAACAGTACCTCACAATTTTTTGCTGTAGTCCTTATTTAAAAGTGATAATATATTATTAAAGATATTGCTGAGTCTCTGCATCATATTGCAACTATAACCTTTGCTTCTTTGCTCAAGCTGAAGTCAGAGAAAAGGTCCTATTACAGTTACATGGAGCTCTCTATGGAAACCCATGGAAAGCAGTGTTATTATAATCTTCAAACTGTGGTCCCGAGTCTACGTTATTGCTTTCCCAAGGTGCTTTTGAATTTCACAGATTTCATTTCGCTGTGGGCCAACCTGTAAAAGAATATATTGCCTAGCCTTTGGCCAATTTAATAGAATATATTACTGCAAGTACACATGACTAACTATATACATATGAGGGATGTCTCTTTTCCTTTAGATTTTTGTTATAACGAGATTTTAGTGATCTGATTTTACACTTCCGAGATCCCCGCATTATTTCCTGGATTTGAATATTTGCTTTTCTGCAATAGTTAAGGTTGATAACTGTGAAGAAATTGTTTGAGAAACTACCGCACCGTAAAATATATAATGAATAATGGGACTTTTTAATGTTTATTTATTATTTAAAACTACAACCATTTATTAATAACAACGCAAGTTCAAATAGAAAACGAATTTTTTTTTTTTTCAAAAGACTAAAATTTTTAGAGGAAAATTTTTGAATTTGTAAGTGCAGTTTTTTTACAAAAGGAATCTCTTAGTTTTTCTCATGTCAATTTTGAATTTCTTAGCCTCATAAATACAATTTTTTCGCAAAATTAAGCACAATTTGTTTACAAAAATCCCGATTTATAAGGCCAATAATTTTAAAATTGAATTGAGAAAATTTAAACTTACCAACTCAGTTCTTGTTATAAAATATAGAATAAATTAAAACTTTTGATAGTGACTGCGGTTTCTGGCTAAAGCTTATTTACCTCGTAGTTTAAGTAACATAAACAACAACAAAAAAATTAAATGATTCAAAAACGAAGACCTCTACGAAAAGCGACAATTGCTCGAACGACCAAATCACTGCCGATAACGTTATCGAAAAAAGCTGTACCTGGAAGCAGGTACAATAAAAGTCTCCTAAAAAAATAAAAATATAGAGCATCGCCCTGCAGCAATACGAAAGTTGTCTCGCGGTGGGCGACGGTTCCATAATTGTGCGAAGATTTTTAGTCCACGGACACACGGTTGGTTAGACGGCATCAACAATTAAATGCAAGAAATTGTTTAGAGCGTGTTCTAGAATATTTAGGGTATACGCTCGCAAGCCAATGGAAATTAGGAAGCTCGAAAAAATGTTCCGCATTGTTTTTAAAAATTAACTAAAGAATCAAGAAAAAAAGTCACTTTCTTTTGCTTGCGAATGAAGGAGGATTAAAAAATTATTTTCGATAATTTGTGAATGTTTTTTAAGATTTTTTAATTTATTTACTTATTCAAAAAACGAGTGGGTAATCGAAAAAGTTAGGTAAGAAGTTTTTAGAATGAATTAAACATTTTTGTTTATAAATTTTAAGTTCTATCAACATGCAAATTTGTTTTTTCCAAACCACCCTAATATATGTGTATGCGCCATGCACCTGCTCTGAATATAGAATTGCGAAAATAAACGCCGCTTTACCAGCTATCGAAATTTATTTTTATGTTTGCTTAAAAAATATTTGATTTGTTTGCTCTAATGTTTTCTTTATTTATTATGCGCATTGGAAGTGTGTCTTAGCTGCCTCAAGCCTAGGCCATTTTTAGCTTAGAAAATATCAACAAATTACTCCACACTACTCATAAATTTCGTTAAAACCTTTTTATTTCACTTAGTTTAGAGCTAGAAGCGTGCGCTTTTTTGTATGCAACACATGCTGTCAAGGTAAAAGCAATCCTAAACACACACACACACACAAACAATCATACTTTTACACTAATTCAGTTTGCTTTACCACCATTACGCCACAATGACGCGCTCAATTCCAAACCAACCCTATTGAAATCAATACAAATTTGACCGCATCCATCTATTATGCAGAGACGTACTAAACGGGTTAAACGGGCTGGTGCTGGCACTCGCTAAATATGCTCCTTTTTTTGCTACAATATTTTTTCGTTAACGTTTTGCTTTTGTTTGTAGTTCATAGCTGCTGCCCTGTTGCAACACGTTTTTGATAGCTTTGGTGTTGGCGTACTGCGGAAATCGCTCGTTAACAATTCTCGATGACCGGACATGTTTAGTGTTTTGGTTTTTGTTGCGAATTACACCACCAACGTGCTTTGCATTGCTAAACTCATTTTTACGTACGAAACTAAGCCTTGGTCCCTTCGACTACCCTTCCAAGAGGTTTACTTGTTAAACTCCTGCAGCATTTATGTGAAGCGTCCTTTTTTGTTCGAAGCAACAATAAAGGTGTTGGTTTTATTTCATTTTGTAAATTTATTGGTGTTAAAAATTAAAAATTTATTTAAGTGATCGAATCGTTGTAATTGCTTTATTTGCTCGAAATTGTGTTATCCAAATCATTACGAATAGAAGACATGTTGGGAAGGCATGCGTAAGTGTAAAGTTTGTTTCGATTTTTGCTCAGGCCACAGCAGGGATGCTCATGCAGTAAATCACAGAGCCAGCTGTAGCACATCATTATATACCTCTGATTGATTTCAATGGCTCTGCTCTTCGAAGCAGACAGAAAAATAGGCGTTTCATGCAACAAATAGCCCAAATCCCGTTTATATGAATAATCGGTTGTATGGATGCTGCATGTAATATTGGTCCAATTTTTATGATATCCACTGCAGTTATAACATCTCTACATATAATGAAATTGTGACAGATCGATTTCTACAAATTGCAAATTTTCAAGAAAATTTGTTAGGAGCAACCATTGTTGAACCAATAGGAACCAAAGCAAGAGTTTTTAAAATTTGTATCTGTATGTTTTGGTCAGACCTGTTAAATTTGATTAGTAATTAATAATCAATTAATTAGACGGCTTTTCTAATTGGTAATTGTTATTTTAATTGTTGTTCAAGAAAGGGCAATTATTAAAAAAAAAAAAAATTTTTAAATAATCAAAAAAATTGGTTTGATTATTTTTGATAATTTTCGACTTTTTTCTGATTTTTTTCGATTTTTCTTTGATTATTTTTGATTTTTTTTTTTTAGTATTGTTGATGTGAATATTTGTATAAACTAATTATAATAAAATTATGTGATTCTATAACAATATTGAAAAAAATCAAAAATAATCAAAAGTAAAATAATTTTTTGGATTATTTTTGGTTTTTTTAATAATCGGAAAAAGTAATGATTTTTTTTTGATAACTTTTTTAACTAACTCGAAAATAATCATTAACAATTTAAAGTAATGGTAATCATTAAATGGATTCTCAAGAAAATAACTGAAAACCGGTAATCATTACGATTAGTAATCATTATTTATATTTCAATATATTTATGGCTACGTCCATCTCTTCTTCTTCTCATACTTACATGGGACCAAAGTTATTATTATTAACCAATTTGGATAACGTTAGGGTTTCGGCTTCGGCTATGTGCCATCATTCGATTTCGGTTCCGGAATATTTCTCTGACATTTAATTCGGTTTTGTTTAGGTTACGGTTTCAAAATATAAAAACGAACATAAATTTGAGAACAAAAAAATTTATTAAGTTTATTACTTAGCTACAAAATTCAAGTGCTTTCAAAATGGTCTGATTTTTTTGGATTTTTTTTCCTACGAACATCACGGGTTTTCTGCAATATAAAATAAATATTGTTCATGCCATGTTTGGTTAAAGTTTAGTAAAAATAAATTCTAAAAATTAACACATTTTTCTATTATATATATGTAGATGATATGAAAGGCTGGGAGTAAAAAGTAAACTTATTTTTCATATAAGTATAAGGGGAACTTATAAAATGTTTAATAAAAAGGGGAACAAACAAACCTTTTACTGAACAATTTTTTTGCACCCCTTTTTATTGAACATTTTATAAGTTTCCTTTTTACTTACATGAAAAAAAGTACAATTTTTACTTCGAGCCTTTCATATATGTATCTATCGGTCACGAAAATTCCATAGAATTTGATATTGGACTTGTTATTAAATTCAATAGGTTATAGGTCACTAAGAAATTAACAATAAGAAAAATGTATATTAGAAAATAAAATTAATAAAGGCTTCATAAAGTTTATCAAAATAGTTTTTAAAAATGATTTCCATATATTTATGTAGTCAAAACAATTGTGTTGTTCTTATTAACGGGATCGAGTCCACTACAATGAAAAAAAAACAAAAAACCGGTTCTGCCTTTTATAAACTGTTTCGCTTTCAGTTTCGAAAATTGAAATGGTTTTAATCGGTTCCGGTTTCGGTTCGGGTGAAAGTCCTTGGTTATTATACCATTTAATGTTAGTTAAGCGTATAAAAACTCAAATTTTGTTTGCTAAACCTCACAGATGCGTATATAATGTTTTTTTAACCCGAACTTTGTCTTCCTTAAATATAAAATGTGTAGTAATTGGCAAGTCTATTTCATCTCGCATCACTGATGATGTAGAAGCTTTCCACCGAACAAACAGCTGAGTTGCGACAGTTTTCTCGTTAGCTAGTTAACGCCAACTTTACCAATTCCGCTCGATGTGCCTTACGCATACATGCATGCACATGTAGCATTATCACGTTTAACACATATAAACATTAGGCTGAGACAAACAAAAATTTTGTATTCCAAAAACGAATCACTACTATTTTTCAAAATGGCGAGAAAATACTGTTAAAAAGAATCTGAATTAGCAGTGGTTGAGCTCTAAAAATAACGATTAAGTATCGATAATTTTAAAGTATTTGTTTCGCCATTAAAAAAATAAATATCAATATAATTTAAAAACCATTTTTTTTTTTTGCCCAGCCTAATTCTGTGCTGTTTAATGTACCTGTTGAAAGTATAGCATTCATAACTTTTTAATTACTTTCGCAGTATAAAGCTCGTATGTAAACTTGACCTAAATTGTATGCCTCTTTGAGCGCACTCGTGCTCTACTCAACTGCATGATGCGCTCTAATATGTACATTTACTAATTTGTAGGTATGTGTATTTAAGCATCTGATTTTCTCATTATAGCAATATCGTAAAAGTTTGAAAGGTTTGTAGAGCAACATTGTCAAAGGTAAGAGCTTTTGCATGCAGCCATTGTGATATTTTAACGTACCGTTGCATAAATCACATATATTTTAGTGTCATTGTCAGCATCACTGATTGACTAAGTGAGTGAGATAGACTGATTTACTGAAAGAACGAGTGAATGACTGACAGAGTGCTACGTACACAAGAACATTCGCAAAGCTGTCATTGGAATAGTTTTAAATTTCCATTGCTGACGAGGGTAAATGTATGCGATTTGTATGTGTGTTGTTGTTTTTTGTGTGCGCCACTTATCTTTCAAAGTTATGGAAACTAGCAATTAATTATGTATCAGCTTTTGCTTTTAGTCACTTTTACTTTGCATGGCTGGCTTAATGAAACTCAGACAAATCGAAATCGACCTTGCACTGTGTGGTAAAGTACCTGGTAACTCATATGGTGGTTTAGTTAGGAGCTAAAAAAAAATTTACAAAATAATGAGTTACCGGTAAATAAATTAGGCCTTTTTTATCATAGAAGGCTATTTTTGCAATGTAATGTTATGTTGGCTTTTGTTATGTTATGACATGCTATGTTAAGTTATGTTATGTTTCTTATTTTTTAACAGTATGTTGTATTACGTTATTTTTGATTTTTTTATAATGCGTTATGTCTTGGTATGCTAAGTCATGCTATGTCATGTTATGTTAAGTTTGTTATATTGAGGCCTCTATACATTTTTTTTGCATTTCAAATTTATTTATTATAAATTAGGTTAAGTATTCTTACGGTTTGTCGCGTAATGTTATTATAAGTTAAGTTATGTGTTCTTATGTCATGTTGTGCTATATTATGCTACGGGAGGCTATGAGGTTAACATTGACGGCGAGTTTATTAAACTGTTGTTGTTGTTTTTGTTGTTGTTGTTAACAATGCTTCGCCCTGCCCTATAGGCTCGATCACTCTAAATTGTCATCAGGTTCTTCTAACGGAAGTCCGAGGAAACGCGCAGTTTCCACAGGGTTGGACCAGAGTGATGTAGGTGTTAGAAGAGTAGGTTCGACCGAACAGGAGAATACAGTGTATTAAACTGTCGTGGGAATTAGTTGCGTGACTCCGTCTAGCTTTCGGATCATCTTACCTAGCTTTATTATGATCCAAAAGATGTTTGAAGTTACAGTTCTATCTAACCTAAGCAAGCAAGAGATTAATTTGACTCTAGCAGTCTCTCATCTCTACTCATAATAAAATTGTAGCAGCTGAAAAATTGATACAAAGATCTTTATTGAACCAATAGAATCCAAAGCAAACAGTTTTTACAAATTTTGTATGTATATTTGTATGTTTGAACGCGTATTACACAAAAAATGTTGAATAAAATTGGATGCTAATTACACAATTGCATTATGAGACATCTAACTTAGAACTTGAGATATGCTTTATTTCGGTAGTTTGACAGGTTTGGAAGTTATCGACTAATATGTGGATCAGCATTACCCAAATAAGTTGGTACAATGTTGTTATTAAATTATGTAATTTAGTTCATCCCATTCAGTCTATAATAAGTTCTGAGACGCAGCGAAACATGGGCTAGTTTTCTAGTCGTCAATACAATGATGATGGACGTCATTATAGCCATCCTCATCAGCATTTTCATATTTAGCCTCATCATAAGCACCACCATTGTTCTTCTTCTTCGTATGCTTCTCTCCTTTTCCATTATTTGCATTTTTTGTACTCCAAGGAAGGGAGACGAGACATTTCTTTCCAATTTCTGTTGTCTTGGGTTGTTTCATGTACACTCACTGACGTTTGAGCTACTGGACTTCTTCCTAGCGAGAACAAAGCTGTCCTCTTACCAAAAAATAAATAAAAATATTTATTTACATACATTTGTTGTGTACTTTAGAGATGACTCACAATATATCATGCCATGACATTTATGATCTCACATAAAATTTATATATTTTCAAAACATAGCATGCCATTATTTCAAAAAAAGGCAAGAACCTAAAATTCCAAACTTAGTTTTGTCATAAAATCGTAAAATTTTACTACACCAGCCGCACGTGTGATTGCAAGGAAAATGGTTTATTACCTGTGAAACTTATAAAAACTTCGTAAATGTGAATAAACAAATGCTCAACCACTTATCCAGCTGTTAACTGTAGCCAAGCGATACAGAAAATTTGCTTTTAATTTGACTGTTTTATAACAAAATTGTACTTATTTAGGAGTTTTAAAAAACGTACGATTATTAAGTTTATGTCATTTACCCAAACGCTAAAGTGAAATATAACAAAGTCAGACAAAAGCAGCTGGACAATATACTCTTGTTGTACTCATAAAGTAAGGATGAACAATTTTAATCACTTAATTGTTTTTTTTTTTCTTTTGCTTTTTTGTTGCCTTTTCCATTGCTTCTATTATTGTTATTATTTTAATTGCGCTTTTTTATGACTTCATTACTTAATGCGTTTATTTGCAAGATTTGTTGTTTTAGATTTATGCCACTTCAGCTTTTTATTTGTCATCTGGCGTATGGTGCGTGACAGCATGTGGCACAGAGGCATTGATAATATGCTCGTTTTTTAGTTTTTATGAATTTTTATAATGCGCTGTTTATATTACGACTTAGTAGAACTAATATCATGTTCACGTTAGCGTTATTAGAGCTTTTATCTTAGTTGAAGCATAAATTAAATATAAACTAAGTAAATTAAACTGATTATTGTTTTTATTTTTAATGATTTTTATTAATTAATAAATTAATTATTTGAGTAGAAAAAAGAAAGATTTTTTATTTCAATCGTTAGCAATAATTTGTACAATTAAATAATTTATGTTAGCAACATCATTCTCTGAAATTTGCGGGTTGGTTATCATAACAAAATTAACTAAGTCAATTTTCCAGCAGTTTAATAGCGTACTGGAAATGTATTCACTGAAGTGATACAAAATAAACGCCTGGGAAATAGCATGAAAAAATATTAATTTTCGGTTCCGACATGGCATCTGCCACGCCCACTGAAATTTTAATTCAACGTGGTTAAATTTGGTTTACCTGAGTTTTTTTTTTTTCTTCCAAATTTAAATGGTTAATTTAGATACCCTAAATTTCTAAGTCTACTGAAGCACTTTTTGGACACTGTTATGGAAATTGTGCGTACACGGCTAAAAATTTGAGCCTAAATGCAAACCATTCGTCGCTTTAAGCAATATTCTAAAAATTTTTGTAAGAAATTCCAAACCTTTCAATTACCTACAGCAATTTTCAATTTATTGCGGTTTAGATTTAAAACTTAACTGAAAAAAATTCAGATTAAATCAATTTAATTCTCTCATGATCTATTACATTTCTCCCGTCGGCTGGAGGGGTGACATGTTCTAGAAGGTTCCACCGGTCATACCAAATCGCTACCACGACAGTCGGGCAGTACCGCAAGGGAGTACCGGAGCGTACCGGATTCATATCCGGCAAAGGAGTGTCACTTCGACAACACTCCCCAAAACCGTCGGGGAGTGTTTTTGTCGCTAAAAACAACAACAACAACAATGATTAAAATCAGACTCAGCCTGTTATAAGTTCAGAGACTAAGGGAATCGTGACCAGATTCGCCGATATTGACGACAAGTATTCTTGAATTTGGGGCCGAGAAAACTTTAGTTAGGCTTTCACAAAAAAGAAAAAACATTGATTTTGAGTGATTGGTGTTTAAGATTGTTTCGTAATAAGTATATCGCCAGTGAGGATTCTTTAACATACCAAGCTCGTAGAGGCACTCTTATGCTCCCCATAAAACTACCACCTTAGCTACCAACAACATTTCATAAAATTCTTCAAATTAAATTCAATGTATAAACTAAGAATCTCAACAATTCTTTGAACACTATTATTTCACTTTGTGTTCAACGAAGAAAACAAGTAAGAATTTCAGGAGAATTTAAACTTTTCACCTTTCTTCTATTATCCAAGGCAAATAAGCAAATGCTTCTCGAAGTCAAAGTTTCCAATAAAATTCACTTACGTAAGGCACACATGACTATATACTTGGGATGTAGTCATGACTTTTATGCATAATCTCATGATTTTCAAACAAAATCGCTAACATAAAAGAATTTACAACTTTTCCCTTTTTTCTAACGCAGCAGAATTCTCAGATATACAAAATACAAAGAAATTGAAAAGCTTGAATCTACTGCACAAAATTGTTAAACAAGAAAAGGCTGACTACCAACAGGTATTCCTTTTCTTTCTCCTTTTTTTGCAGCACACCTACTGCAGCAACAACAAAGCATGAATTTGTAGATTGCTTGACTTAGTTCTGCAATTCTTCACGCAACAAATGTAAAACTTAACAAAAAGTAACTACGCAACGAGTAAATTACGAGCTACTCGAGTAGATTTAGAGATAAACAATAGAGCATAAAGCAAATTGGACAAGGAGTTAAGCAAAATGAGTTGAATGTCGACAAATGCATGTGCGTAAAGCAAAAAGTAAAAGCATATACAAGTTGTAAGGTAAGTAAAGGGTTAAATCCGCTCTACTACAGCGCTTTAGACAAAATGCATTCGTTTATCGCAAGTTGCTAGCACTTGGTTGAAGTAAGTTTCAAGTATATTTGCTATGTAGTTGGTAGTATGGTGAAAGCGCAGCTGAAAGAGCAGTGGCAGGCTCAACAATGATAAATTTAGCAAAGCCTTGACGAAGTTGTTTGAAAGGTTTGAATTACATGCAAGAAACTTTTGATATTTTGGCTCTTTCTATTAGACTTGTGCATTTTACCTGTTGTTATGCTGCTGGAACGTATATACATATATACTAGCTGTGACAATAAAGAAAAAAGCCAACGTAATTTTTTTGAACTTTTCAGTAGAGCATTTTGAAAATTTAAATTGTAGGGTAGAGGTAAAGAATTGAGATATGACTTTTGGCCCATATAATCCACAATTTCTGATCAAAATCCATGAAAAGTTGTGTGAAAAGAAACTTGTGTATGATTTGTCCTATTTTTTTGCCCTTATAACCACAGATATGTTAGGGTGGTTTTTTTATTAATGGAGATAGAATTTGTAGTTCATAGAAAAAAAATTACATTTAAAAGATTCTTTACCTTACATTTTGAGGTAACCCAAGATTTTCTTGGAAAAATAATTGATCCATTGGAGTATTTATAATGAAAAAATATATATATATAATGTGCTTAAAAATCTATAGAGGCTCCCCTGAGCAAGTAAGAAACCAGAAGTTACGAACATTTTTTTAGTATAACTTTTTCAATTTCAGTAGCAAATCAATTAACAAGATTTACTTTCTTTTGTACTAGAAATTAAGATAGTAAAAAAAATAGCCGATTATGTTTTTTTACGATTTTGGGACAAAACAATTATCCGAGTATTATTACTTATTTGTTGGAAAACGCCTAATTTTTTAAAACTAAACTAAATTTAATTTTTGCTACAAAAAATGCAATTTTCAGCACACTTTAATGTGTATATATATATTTATGTACAGTTGTGTTCAATATAATAGTAGTGAAATTAAATTGGATATCGTTCGACAAAATTAAAAGATTCTGTTGTCTTTAATAATTTGTATTTAAAATATAGCGAATTCCACAACAAAAACCACAAAAAAAGATAATTCAAAGTACAGGAAAGTTAATTAAACTTTTAAAAATTTACATCAAAATTTCAATATTTTTGGGCAGAATTTTTAGAAAATTTTTAGGTAGGCAGTTTTATAGCTCTTTTAATTTGAGCATAATAATGGTCAAGTTAGAAGTACCATGAAATTCCCTCTGCATTTTTAAAATGTTTTTTTCCTAAGGATGTTGGGTATTTTTTTCATAAAAATTTATTTTTCTTCATACTATGTATGAAAGAAATCACTCAACATTCTTGACGAATAAAATTCTTAAAATTCAGGGAAATTTTTGATTGGTTTTCAAAACATAGAAATTTTGCCAAAAAAATTTTAAGATTTTGATTGCCATTTTTTGAAGTTTACTGAGGTTTCTGTTATAAAATTTTCTGTATTTTAAATGAAAATCGTCCAAATCACAACTTCTTCTTATTCCGTTAAACAATGTCCATTTTAATTTCACTACTGTTATATTGGACACAGCTGCATATAGTATTTATAACAAAAGAAGGTACAAAACCGAATTCAGAATGTTATTTTAATCGATTTCATATCTTTCCAATCTGCAGCTACCTATGTTGGGTCAGTGTTGATACCTATGCAGCTTCATTCGCAGGTGAATTGATAGCCTACGTACGCCGAAAGATAAATTTTGTTATGCTGTAGCAACTCATACCTTATTCATCTAAGCTGGACTCCGACATAAAACAGTTGAAGAATCTGTCACATTTGTCTTTGGGTCAATAACCTTTTCGTCGCTATAGCCGAAGTCATGCTCCCTGAAGGTTTGAAGGAGTGACAGTTCTGGTATAATAGGGCTAAGATTCAAGCGGAATAGAAGGGTTTCAATTCTTTTGTGCCTAATTCGTCGCCCCACTGGACATACTTATCAACTTCCTAGCGCACATCAAATTAAGTAAATTTTATTTATCACTTATATCAACTAATGATGACGCAAGTTACAAAACAACAGAAATGGCAATAACACCCGCTCACTATTAACCAGCAAAAGACAAAAAAACACAGAAAATTAAGAAAACCAGAAACAAACAAATTTATCAACAAGTTATCACAGAGAAAACATATGGCTCGGAAAAAAGTTAATTTAAAGAAACGACAATATTAGTTTAGTGGGGAAGGGAAATGAGATAACAGATGTAAGCTAAAAATCAGTAAAGCATAACAAATAATACATGGGAGTAAAGCAACAACAACAAGCAGGAGCAAACACCACGCACTTGAGTTCAACTAAAAGGTTACGTATACGCCATGGTATGACAAGTAATGAGAGTTGCTCATATCGTGGAGGAGGGTGTCTGGAAGAAGTAGAAATAATAAAAAAAATTATAGCTAGTAGAAAGCTTTGAAAAAACAGCAATATCGGCAAGCAACACAAGCACGAAAAAAAATTGTATAACAACAACAGCAAAAATGTCTGCAACAAACAAAACAAAAAACAACAACTACAAACAACAAATTAAAAAAGTTGTCCACGAGCAACCTATTTGCAGTTACGCAATTTGCATTTGGTAATTATTCGAGCCAATTAGAGGCATTGGCTAACTTAATAGCTAGCCATTTTTTGAAGATGTTGTCCTTGCTTACATATTTTTTTCTTTTACGGCCAATGTAGCGTATAATGTGGTCATTTTTGTTTTTGGTTGCGATGGTTGCTGTCTTTTGAGCAGATGTCGGAACGCAATTATTTTAGCGGTTAAGGTTGATAAAGTTTTATTGGCAAATAATTAGCATTTTTTTATTTATGTAATATCTTTTTTTCGATTTAAAATATTGTTTGGAAGTTTGTAACTTATAAAATGTTGCGTTTCATGGTCTAGTAGGTTTAAATTATAAAATAAGTTCATATCAAGCAGACTTCTTCTTTTCTGAAAACTGTTGACATAGCGACTAATGGACGTACAAGAGATGGGGATTGTCATCAAGTAGGTGGCAGTTTGTAAGTCAAGTTTTAAAAATTGTTTAGAAGTAGTCCCAATCAAGTAGTATTAGGCGAATTCCATGTACGATTATGATATTTAGTAACAAAATCATTCACTTCTAATGCAAGTCCTAAGAGTCTGGTATGCCGGGGTTCAGTCATTATAGCTAAGAGTTTGACTAAGTACAATTTTCAATTGTAAGTTGTGTGAGAGTTACTCGCTTTTCCCTTGCAATACAGCTCTCCACTACAGATGCAGGTGGTGCGTTTAAGTAGGACGGCGTTCAATGGCTGGAAGTTGAAAAAGGAGCTCAAAATCTTTGGCAAGTTCGAAGCCACGAAGACTGTCCTTAGTGAAGGTTTTCCTGATTCCGACCGCCACTTATCTGAGTTTTTAAGGAATCTGTGCTCATGAATGATTCAACGCAAGTTGATGGTGCAGTAAACGAATAGAAAAGTCTTTAATGTCATGGCTTATGGTGAGAGGAGGAATATCGGTCCATGCAAATCCTTCTCCTTAACTGGTTTCACAGACTCTAGCCTGTAGGGCCTACACAACAAATAGCTGCTAGCTAGCTGACTGCCTAACTAACGAGTGAGCAGCAGGACTGCTTTTACTTTTTTACTTGTACGCCTCAATGAGCGTAATTTTAGAGGCTGCCAAATGGTGAGAAAGACCTGTCGCGCGCAGATATTTCAAAATTTCAATGATATTGTAGGACAAGGTTCCATTGCTTAAGGCAAGGCACTGGCTATGCTAAACTAATGAAAAAAGTTCAAGGTTGCACAGAATCAATCTAATTAGAGGCACTATTCGGACTACACTCACTTCATATCATAAAAGATGACACTATGTTGTTGTTGTTGCATAGATGCTTCGACCTACTTAGTCGTTACTATCCTTATGTTATTTTAGCAGTTGGTTCAACAGGGGTTCTTCTCCATAAAATTTTGAGATGTGTTTAAAAAGACCTATAAAAATCAATCAAACAACGCCCTACTTATTGTATCTTTTGATTAAAAAGTTTCTAGCTCATGCTGGGATAGGATATTTTGGAAAAATTTAATTGAAGATAGTACGTTACAGATACAGCTTAACTCGTTAAGAAGTCAAAGATATTAGAGAAATTGTCTCTCGCATTTTAAAAGCCGTTATAGACTACTTTACTTTACTTTGGAGTGCGAACAGTCCAATCATTTTGGTTAACTCACCTCAAGGATCCTCCGGGATCCATCTAAAAGAGCCCCACCATATACACATTGCGGAATGCTTCTGGTCAAAAGCTGGTGATATGAGTTCAGTGAAATTTTGCCGACCAGCAAAGCTTCGCCTGTTCACGAGTAAGACGTTTTTCTTTTGGAAAAAATTAATTTTAAGCTTGTGCGTTCTTGTAAGCCTTTAGGCTTTTTTCAAGTGAACATGAAATTTGTTTCATATTTCCTTTATGTAAGTAATATAATTATGCGACATAAACACAAGTCTCATGTTAAATGTGAGTACTAAACTGCGACTTACAAGTATTTACTGCAACGACAATGACAGCCAGCAGACGCACAAAAATAAAAGAAATATGAGAGAAACCATGTTAACAAGGATGAAGCGCGGTACAAAACAAACGACAACAACAGTGAAAAAAGGTGTACAAATATTTAAATATTAAGGAGTGGACTGAATTACACAAAAGAGTTTTGACAAATGATAAACCACAGCAAATGTTTTGCATTAAGGTGTGACGTAAGGTGTGAGTTTATACTTTCCGAAACAACTTTCGCATATCTAGCGCACTGTATTTGTTAGATGTACATGAGTAATAGTTGATAAACTGGTCTAGAATACTCCTACATAACTGCTAAGAAACTTAAGTCACAAGCTGCTACACATTTAAGATGTTCCACTCCAGGGAGTGCTGTTTTTTTGCTATTTTTCCTTGAAAGTCTTTTATTTTATTTATCAAACAACAGGCAAATTTTGTATAAAATATCATATAATATATGTACCCAGAAGCAAAAAAAAAAACTGTTGAGCACACCAACGCATGTATCAAACAAACTTATGTGAGAAGATGTCCTCAAATGCACTTGTTTGAGAAGTACATAAACATGAAACCAGAGGCGAAAGTAGGTCCTGTAGGAAATTATTAATGTACATCGTTTGGAGTAAGGAAAAAATGAATTCCACATAAATACAATTCCCATTTGATACACCACGCTTTCCACTACCTAAGTGGCTGGAAATATAAAAAAAGTACTCCTACATTAACGCTCTCAAACGTTAGAGAAATATTGTAGAACTCTAATGAAGTTCCCTAATGGATCTCTAATAGAAAATCAGGTTAGAAAACTATTCTAGAAGCTTAATTATTTTGAATATATATATATTCACATTGGATATATGAGCTTAGCATATATCAAAAGTATTTGAATTAGTAAATATACCAAAATTTAATTGTACAAGATTAAATGGATTTAATTGCATTTCAATTAAAAGTTCCGATTTTATTCACATTAGAAACTAATTAAAATGTAATGTTAGAATTCGATTAGATATCTAACCTTTGCCTTGTTTCTCTAACCTTCTACCTTATTGAAACATATTAAAGTTCGAATCGTTTTCTAACCAAAATGTTTGTTGCGGGCAAATATTGGCTCTAAACTCACAATAGATAACTCCGTTCAGCAAAAAAAGGTTGATCTACATAAATAAGAGGGAAAGCGAGCGCGACTCAGGAGTTAATTTCCATTCTATTCAAACCATAAAAAGCTGGAAATATACAATAAACTTACTCATACTTACAGTAGCGAACTTGGTTCATGTTGGCTCTCAACAAAGCAAAAAATGCTCATCATCGTCCTGGCTACAAAAGTTGGCAACCCTGTTATAACAAAAAAAACAAGGAGAAGAGGGTGATAAAACGGGAGAGGGAGAGGAGGAGGTTGGAGAGGAATTAGCAGAAGTGGAGTGAGTTCACTTTTTTAAATTAGACAAACTAATTTTCAGGCACGACAACATCACCAGACCCTGTTTGTTTAAAATATAAACCAATTCATTTCAAATTTGAAAACATCATAAAAAAATAAGGCTTTTAAAACTTTTTTAAAATAATCAAAAATTTGGCTCGCAGAGATTATCTAAACATTCCCTACAGGGTTGCCAATATTTCCCCAAAAGTATGTCTGCTCGCTTGTTTGTTCTCCGCGCGTACATAATGCACAAATACACGTATGTTTACCAGGAATAACAACATAATTGCTAAAGTTTCACAAGCTGTTCTCTGCATTATAGTACTATTTAGTAGTGCTGTTGTTGTGGTTGTTATTCAGTTGCCGCTTATTATCCTTTATATTTTGAGCGAGTATGTTGTGGTTGTCAGTTTTGAGAATGTGTGTGAGTTTTATATACAAGGTGGCGCAAAAGTAATCCTTCTTTTAGAAAATGCTATAAATTTTGCGATTGGCCCCTAAAGTCAGTTCTGTTTTGACATTTGTGTAGTAAACACATGCGAAATACACGTTAATAAACAATGTTACGCTACACTGCTCCAGAACGCGGAATATTGCTGACTATTTATTTGACCAATAATCGGTCGGGGCCAAATGGTTACTGTGAATGGTGAGCGCTACAGAGCAATGATCAACGAGTTCTTTTTGCCGCAACTTGATGAATTGGGATTGGAAAACATGTGGTTCCAACAAGACGGTGCAATAGCACACACTGCACGTGCCACAACCCATATGCTGAACATCGGAAGCTTACTTTTGCGCCACCTTGTATATATGAGTACCTTTGTGGTTGTTGTTCTTAACGCTATTATTATTAGTATTTTCTTTGTTTTGTTGTTGCTCATATTGCATGTTTGCCCTGCCACGCTGCTAATGCGTGGAAATTACTTTGCTTGTCGTTGGCGCTAGCTGCTTCCTTTGCTATTTTTCCGGCTCTAGACATCCAAGTAGTCGACAACGCTGTTAATTTCTTAGCATTTTTATGTTGTAGTCTCGGTATCGTTGTTGTTTTTTTTTTTTTTTTTTTACTTTTGTTAATAAATACATATACTGCATAGTTATAGCTTCCATTATTTGTCTTCACATTAATGAATGCAAACTTTACAAAGTAAACCCGGCTAGTAATTTTGTGCGCTTCTCACAATTTTAGTTTGTCGCAATGTATCTTCTGCTCTGCTGCGCTTCCGCCACGTAATTGTGCGCCAAAGCATTAAAAGCATATCAACAAAATGGGCACGGTAATTGCACTTTAAGCAATTTTTATGCATTTTACCGGAAGCGCCGGAAAGTTTCAATGAACATATGTAGTAAGTTGTGAAGAACAAAAACAAATTGCGCAGATTAAATAATAAATGGATAAATGCGAAAGACAACCAAGTTTTAAAATAATATAAAATGTTGAATTAACTTTTCGAGTTCAAGACAGGTTTTTGTTTTTATTATTTTAAAACGATTATTTTTAAAATTTTTTGTTTTTATTGTTGATTATGTTTTTAACGCATAATAACGCATAATATACAAATGCAAAATTGACTCAGGTTTGTGTATTAATAATCGATTTTTATTTTAATATATTATTTTGTTTAATGATAGATTTCTTTTCGCTCGATTTTATAAATGGTAAACAGCGATTTTTAATAAATCGATAGCAAGAATTACACATTTTATTTCGATGTTGTACACACTACGATTCAAATAATTTCCAATCAATGTAGTGTGAAACTGAACATTTGATAGATATTAGCGAATGGTTAAACAGAATACTTATCATTTTTAACAAATATAGATTACTCTTAATAGATAAGCATATAGAAATATATATCCGTTTCAATTTTTTAAATTTTTTTTTTTTTTTACTTATCATCTCAAATTATTTCCATTTAAACTAATTATTCATACAAATACATCGAATGGGCACACGGCTAAAAATTTTTATCTAAATTTTAAACTTTTCTGGGCAACATATATGTTCAAACCAAATTTGGTTTAGAACTTAAATTGCGGCAGTTTTCGAGAAAATGACCGTGAACAAAAGAGTTTAAATTTTAAACCAGAATTGTCTTAACAATTAGAAAACATAAAAAACATTGGGATCCGTTATCAGGATTCGAACCAACGCTATCGCATCAGAGTCGTCTGCTCTACTCACTGAGCTACGGGGCAAACAAAACTGTAATGAGAAAAATTCAATGACTTGAAAAAGCTTTCGGAAATAAATGAAAATAAATTTTAAAAATTTTAGACCTTTTTTCCGTTCAGTTTTAAATCTAATTCGCAGTAAATTCAAAAACGTTTAAAAAGTTGCTTAAACCGACGAATGGTTTAAAATTTATGCTCAAATTTTTAGCCGCGTACTAATACATCGAATGGGAAAATCTTTAATTTTTTAAATTATTCATAAATCGATTTATCTCTTCACAAAAAAACGGTTTTTGAGTAATCGATTTGGACCACTCGGAGTTACATTCCTGCATTAAATTTCTTAACGGGTATTGCAGAACACTCCTTTTCGCTGTGCAAAACGGCCAAGGAACTGTAAAAGTCAAGTACACCGGTAAATAAGCTTTTTAAGGTGAATGGAAGTAGATTGAAAACACTAGAGACGATTATATCTAATAGTGATGAAAAAAAAACGCCCCTGAATCAGTCTACAACAATAAATCACTCAACGAGCGAGAAGGAGCACTTCACTTGCAATGTCCACTGGGTGCAACCATTAACGATGAAAAGTAGAAGCCAGCATTGTGCAGCATAAAGTCAGAAAGTCCCGACCGTGAGCTACTATCTGAACCAATTTTTGAACAAGGCCTGTTGCTTCCATGGATGTCTCTAAAAATAATTACCAAAGTCAATCATATTTCCTTTACTTTCATGTTTGCATACAACTCTTTGGGCAGTATGTCTTGGTTTGAAGATTTTCCTTGAAGGCATCTAACCGCTGCCATTTGTTAACTATAAAAAAACCAAACCTCAATAAGATCGCGATAAGTCACCCGCAAAAAATGTCCAATACAGATCCACCCTCCAGCAAGTGTGCAACAGCACAGCATATTTCCTTATTAAGCGAACTTCATTTCCTCTTTAACTAAGTCCTTTTGAACTTTGACTACTCTCCACCAAATTCCAAAGCAGCTAAGCAACAAAAGCTTAACACCCTTGTGAACTCTTTTGCTCTTAACAAGCAAAGTTTTGCAAATGTTAAAGTGTAGCAGAAAAGCAAATATCGCTACTATATCATTAACTTATTCGCATGTATGTACATGTGTATGTTGGGTATTAGGGTGGGTGGAACCAAAATTCCGCGCTTAGCAAGGGGGTAGAATTTGTGCTTTATAAAAAAGAAATTTTAACCAAAAAAAAATTGTACTCAACAGTTTTAAATTGACACTCTCTATTTTTGAAATAAATAATAGACACTATGAGTTTGATTCAAGGAAAAATACATATTTTTCAAATGTAATACAACCTATAGGTTGTCTACTCGAAGGCAAATGGAGAGTCAAAAGTTGAAGAAATTTGTTTCTTACTACTTTTACAATTTAAGTGAAAAATGCACTTCATTCACTTCTATTAGAGCGAAAGATGGTTTAGAAAAGTCACATTCGATAGATAAAGCATATTTTTTTATGATTTCGAACTAAAGAAAAATTCCTTTGGAAGTATTATTTATTCATCTAAAAATTTAGTGGGTCACCCTAAAATATTGAATAAATATTTTCTTTGAGTATTCAAACTATAAATGAGCGCACGGCCAAGAAAAATAATATTTATGAACATTATTATTTTTGATAATTATTTTAAGAATTTTTTTTTTTTGGAATAGAGGAGGAAATTTTTAGTTACAGCCGATACAGGTTTTCTTATAAATCTATTACGTAAGCTGCTAGACTTCTTCATCAGAGAAATTTGGAACAATCTATGAACCTTGATACTAGCAGAACGCTGGTTTTTTGTAAGCTAAACTTCTATTTCTGTGCATTTTAATATAACATTGCAAAAGTAGCGCCATCTGGTGGTATTTATCATCGCTCATGGGGGACTATTGTTGTACATTTTTGGCATTCCCACTGTGCTCATCGGTTTTCTATTGAATTGAACATTCAATTGAATTGTATATTTTTTCTTTTTTTTTCCTGTCTTATAAAGTACAAATTATTAACCTATTATAAGAGAAATTTTTTTTAACCCACCCTAGCATGCGTGTCAGTGGCGGGCACAATATTTTCTGATGCCCTAAAAATACTTTCCAACATATGGCCTCGTTTTGTTCGCAGAAGTTACAACTCGCAAAGAGAAAACAATATCAGGAACGAATTTGAAACGGATTGAGTGTTTAGTTACTCGGGATTATGCGGCGCTGTGCGTCAGAACTACTGAGCAAAATTGTTTAAAAATTGTATTACTTGAGTAACGTGACTTCTAATGGTATAAAATTTACTTCAAATTTTCACTATTTTCCGGTCCAGTTTTGGTCCCTCCTCTCCCACCAAAGTTTAGACGCCACTGCTGCGTGTGCCTTAGTAAACAATTTCTATATTTACTATCAAACGGCTTTAACTTCATTTCCAAACCAAATCGTTTAAGTCATTCCATTCACTCTCTCTCTCTTTCTTTCTCTCTCCTACCATATCCCTATTGACCATTTTTGCCATTTGTCTGTTGGTTTGTACATTTGTTAGTACGTACATTTGTTTTTCACTTCAGTGTTGCTTTGCGCTCTGTGACCATAAATCTTTTGTCCATTTTGACATTTCAATTTCAATTTTCGCTGCTACAATTCCACCGAAATATACACACACACATGCATATACAGTCATACATGCTCTCCGTGTTGCTTCATTGTTTTACTGCATTGTTTAGATGAGATAATATGTTGCACAAGTTGGAGTACATATTTTGTTACGACTGACTTTTGAACTTTGTTCTATCTTAAGCCAAGTTTATTTCCCTTAGCACGCGCAAGTCATAGCATGAGAAGGTTAGTTGATTTTTTTTTTTTGCGGATTTGCACTTCAATTTAAATTTGTTTGCTGATTTCTTTAGTTGATTAGAAAATTGTTCGCCGTACAGTGACAAGTATTATTTACATACACTTGTCATACATACACTTGTCACTGTACAATGTTCTTGTTTTGTGCAGCCTAAATTTTGAGCTAGTTAGAGGGGTTTGGATTTGTGATAAGGTAGCAAAGGTACTTTTTCGATAGTACCGTATCGTCTACTAACTCTACTCTGGATACTGAATAGTACAAATGTTTCTGAGTGCACTTAATATCTTTGTTTCCCCCAACCAGGCCTGTTAAATAATGATTACTAATCCTAATTAATTACTTTCTTGAGAATCCGTTTAATGATTGATTATCAAGTAGTTTCAATTTTTAATAATTAGTTTCCAATTAATTAAAAAAATAATCCAAAAAATCATGATTTTTTACGATTACTAAAAAAAATGAAACACATAAAAAAAAAGTTTTGATTACTTTTGATTATTTTTTGTTTTTTTTTTTAATTTTTTTGATTATTTTTTATTTCTTCCGTATTCTTGTAGAACCACATAAATATACACATCAGTAACACTTAAAAAAAAATTAAATAAAATAATCACAAATAATCAAAAGTAATCAAAACAACTTTTTGGATTATTTTTGATATTTTTTTGATTACTTTAGATTTTTTCTTTTGATTTTTTCTAATCGTATTTCATTAATAATTGCCTTTTCTTGAAAAACAATTGAAATAATCATTACAAATTAAAAACGACGTCTAATAAATTTATTACTAATTACTGATCAAATTGTACAGGTCTGTTCCCAACGTAGGTTGATTGTGATACCGCATGAAATAGCGCCGATGTCTTGAATTACGCTAAGAACCGCTGTGTTGCAACGATATTATTTTAAATAAGACTAACCACACATAAAGACAAGAACTAAGGAGCTTAAATTTAACATTTCCTAGGCACAACAAAGATAAATCGAGTTCATTTTTATGTTCTACTGCAACCCTGCCGAATCGACTTTTGCATAATTTATACTATCTATTTTGTATTTGGCCCACCACCCATTCTAATTGCTCTTGACATACCACTTCATGTGAAGCAAGTTCATGTCTCAAATTCAACAGTCCAAAAATGTAAACATTTCTTCTGAAAATCGAGAGAGAAAGATAAACAATCTTTAGCAAGTGCTTGTAAAGTATTGAAGAACGATTTACGCCATTTCACAATCAGTAAATAAGATCAGTATTGGACAAGGAATAAGTCTGTCGAAAGCCATGTTGGCAAATCTAACAAACCTTATGTCCATATGACCAACCAAAAGCAAACGCTAAGTCATGACCTGACAACCATGATATGTTGCAACAACTGTCAGGTAGCCAAGTAGCAGCACACGAGTGAGTGACAAGAAGAACAACTGGAAGTGGACATAACTCTTCGTTAGGTGGCAGCCGGTTAAAATTTGTGAATAATCCTGCAAGGATATATGTTTCACAGTTGGACGAAGTAATGCAAAGGCAATAAGCAAATGATAGAAGGAAGCTTAGAAAGTAAGAAAAAGGCGTTCGAGCTTATGTGGTTTTTGCCACAATTTTTCACGGTTTTTTTTTTATGTTTTTCATCCAGCCGAAAGCAACTTTAATACTTGCGCACATATGTATGTATGTATGTGTAGTATGATTTTTCTAATAAATTTGCATTTTTTGCGCCTATCGCCGCCATGACACATCTGTCACCTACCTTAACTTGTAAAATGCCAAGTTAACTTGGGAGCGCAAAACTTCGGCTGTAAAACTCCTGGAAGCCATGTATTAAGGAATGCCATCTGTCATACCAACGCTTATGAATCAAAATCAAATAAAGTTGCTGACTTGCACAAAATGGAAATAAAAAGATGATAAAAAATTTTTTAAGGCTACCTTTATAATAAATGGTGCAGAAATTTGGACTGAATTTGTATTTTAGCACAGCATTGTATGGTAAGAGTTTTAAATTGGTAGGTAGCAGAAAAATTTCTTCAAACATTTTTTTTTAAACAGGATTAAAACTTTCCGAGTGTTTATCTGATTTAAAAACTTCTCAACAAAAATTCACTGGCTTTGACATGTACATGCCACAAATTGGGAGAGAAGCTAGGCTTTATCCTTACCTCTCCTTTCAATTTTTCATTTTTGCGACTTTTTTCTACTATCTATGAAGGAATAATTCATATCCAATAATTTGCTTTAGTTCACTTTCCTATTTTTCCTTTCACTTTTGTCGTTTCCTATTCTCTAGTACAGTTTCCATTTTATTTGACTTTGTTTTTTTATTTTCTTTTATTTTATTTTTTTTTATATTGTATCTTATTTTATTTTATTTTGTTTTATTTTTTTTTTTTAATTTTAATTTTATTTAATTTTATTTTATTTTATATTGTACAATTTTTTTATTTTTTTTAATTTAATTTTATTGTTTTATTTTTTAATTTTATTTTATTTTATTTTATATTGTATCTTATTTTATTTTATTTTGTTTTATTTTTTAAATTTTTTTTTTATTTTACTTTATTTTTGTTTATATTGTATAATTTTTTTTTTTTATTTTATTCTTTTTTATATTTTTTTTTATTTTATTTTTTTTTGTTTTATTTTTTTAATTTTATTTTATTTTAAATTGTATTATTTTTTTATTTTATTTTATTTTTTATTTTATTTTATTTTATTTTATTTTGTTTTATTTTATTTTATTTTATTTTATTTTATTTTATTTTATTTTATTTTATTTTATTTTATTTTATTTTATTATATTTGATTTTATTTTAGTTTATTTTATTTTACTTTATTTTATTTTATTTTATTTTATTTTATTTTATTTTATTTTATTTTATTTTATTTTATTTTATTTTATTTTATTTTATTTTATTTTATTTCATTTTACTTTATTTTATTTTATTTTATTTTATTTTATTTAACCCTTTTTTATTTTTGTTTATTTTATTTTATCGTTTTTTCTATTTTTTTACTTCATTTTATTTAATTTTATTCTATTTAATATTTTTTGTGTTATTTTATTTTAATTTACTTTATTTTATTTAATTTTATTTTATTTTACTTTATTTTATTTTATTTTATTTTATTTTATTTTATTTTATTTATTTTATTTTATCTTATTTTTTAAATCTATTATACTTTATTTCATTTCACTTTATTTTTTTAAATTTTGTTTTGGGCGGTGTTTTTATGTATATGGTAAAGTGAATAAAAGGAGTATAGAGGACAGAAAAACCAGCGTATTGTTAGCTTAATGGTTAGCAGTGCGTTCCAAAATTTCTCTGATGAGTGAAGTCTAGCAGCTTCCGAAATGGATCTGTAGAAAAGGTATGGCGGTTGTCTCTTAAAATTTTCCTTTTCTATTCAATTAAAAACTTTTAATAATTAAATAAATTATTAAAAAAAATAAAAAAAACAGTAATAATTGAGCTCATTCATAGTCATGATTTTATTATTTTTTAAAATTTTTTTTTTTTTTTAATTTTTTTTTTTTGTTTTTTTTTTTATTTTTGCTTTTATTCTTTTTTTGTTCCTTGCTGTTCTTTTCATTCCCAATCACACGTAAGGTTCCTTAATTATTGTAAGGTTCTTTTTATTGCAAGGTTCCTTATTTATTGCAAGATTCAAAGTCGTCTTATATAAAGGTAGGGAAAAGAAAACTATCGCAAGGAGTATACGGCGAAAAAGCTAGCCAATAGCGCATATAAGCAAAAAATTCAACAACTACAGCACAGTTTCTTCAAAAAACACACAATCCTCATAACGAAGCTCCGCAGAAGAATTTCACTATGCATTTGAATTTCTCATGGCGCTACGATGATAGGACTCACAGGCCCAGCATAGTTGTTGCTTACAGGCAAATGGCTTCGAAAAAAATGCAAAGTAAATGAAAGCAAAAAACGATGTGTAAATATTAGCTGGTCAACTTTTTGTTTTGTTTATTAATTTTGTTATTTTTGCTCAGAAAGAGGTATGACTTGTGACATAAATTACAAGGTGTCACAAAAGTTAAGGGCATACATTTCTGATGCCTGCTGATTTTTTTATTCAAAATTTTTAAAATGAAATATTTTCCAATTTGAAAGAGCACAACATCATGGTTAGCAGGTAGTTATAGCTGAGGAGTCACTCTTGATGATAATAGCTCGATTAAGAACCGCTTTCCGGACAAATTCTGCTTAAAACCTACAATGAAATCTGCAATATCTTTCGACAACTCCCGGCAGGTTTAAGTTGGTTTGCTGGTCTCTTAAACAAATATCAGTTTGTTTGACATTTGAGGAGCAGTGCTAACGAATCGTGTTTTGAATTATATTATATTATATTATTATCGCAAACGCATATGTACATGCGAATAAAAAACTGCTACCCTAATATCGTATTATAGATACTTCACTAAAAAGTCGATTCTAAGCTATAGCCAAACTTCTGTGCGTGAATTTTTAAATGCTTATGGACTCTCAGATTTTGAACTATTTTTTTACTTTTTTCCAGCTCTAGAAATCAATCAATGCTTCTTGCCTCACCATGTATGTTAAAACATAGTTGCGTCTGTCTTCATTCGAGACTCCCATATGCTATGGCATGTGGCGTGCCGCTTGATTTTGCATTGCCGCACTGCAGTGGAAAAGTTCAAAGTTTTGTTATGCTATGTTTTGAGGCGCATGCAATACTTAATACATGCCATGCATAGTAGGATGTTGTTACAATTGTTATCAGCTATTGTTGTTGCTATTATTTTTGTATTTGCATGCAAACCAACCCTCCAAGCATATTATGTTGTTTGTTGTTTTCATAAGCGTAAAGCCTATTTGCATATGCTTTGCTTTACCTAATACATATGCATAAGCAGTGTTGCAAACAAAAAATAGTTACATATTTATCCTGGAAAATATACATATGTGCATATTCATACATTCAACCATGTACATATTTATGCATATTTTACGTCATTGTTTGGCCAAAATGTCCACTTCCGCATGATGAACTGTCGACATCCGCTTGTTTTGGCAGCTGACTTTTCGTTTGCTTGGTTCACAGGTGAATTTACCATTGAGGCATGCAATGTTGTTGAAGAGCTTTTATTTTTTAATTTAATATATATATACAAGGTGGCGCAAAAGTAATCCTCCTATCAGAAAATGCTATAAATTTTGCGATTGGCCCCTAAAGTCAGTTCTGTTTTGACATTTGTGTAGTAAACACATGCGAAATACACGTTAATAAACAATGTTACGCTACACTGCTCCAGAACGCGGAATATTGCGGACTATTTATTTGTCCAATAATCGGTCGGGTAACATCAAAAAGTGAATTGAAAAAAGTTTTTCAAAAAACGGGGTCGCCCCTCGGCAGTGGTTTGGCAAACTCTCCCAGTGTATTTCTGCCATGACAGGCTTCTCAGCAAAAATTCGTCTCCTTTGTAGATGCCGTTCGGAGTCGGCAAAAAACCGTAGGTCCCACCAATTTGTAGGGAAAATTCAAATCGGCACACCACAAATTGGAAGAGAAGCTTGGCGCAAAAATCTCTTAGGAGGTTTATGATGATATACCTGTTGTATATCGCGCCATAGAGAGAGAATCGGTCGGGGACAAACGGTTACTGTGAATGGTGAGCGCTACAGAGCAATGATCAACGAGTTCTTTTTGCCGCAACTTGATGAATTGGGATTGGAAAACATGTGGTTCCAAAACGACGGTGCAACAGCACACACTGCACGTGCCACAACCGATATGCTGAACATCGGAAGCTTACTTTTGCGCCACCTTGTAGTAGGATTGTGACGGACTTTCGGTAACGCTTGCGAATGGTTAGATCTTTCATTCTGATTTGGATTAATAACTTGATAAAGGCGCTTTACTGAAACACACCTTGAACGGGAAGAACCAGAGTCATGCCAGGCTCTTATGGCAGCAGTTTGAAATTCAATTCAAAACTCAAATCGAAGAAGATTGTTGCTTCCCCTATAAACCATATCACTGCGCCATTCCCCAACAGAGGGCGCCTTAGAATATATAAGCTATGCAAGCTTTTAACTTGTTCTGAAGTCTGCCACTCTAACTAGTTTACCGTTATAAATTTAATCGCTGGTGCTAACTTGGCATCCTTTTTTGTATCATTCTCCTATATCCCATTTCCATATCCTTTCGCCACTCGGTAACGCAAGAATGTTGCTCTCCTATTTATCAGATAAGTGCCGGTGCTCCGACTGGACTTTAGCTTTCGATTCTTATTCGATCGCGTGTGAGGGTGGATTTCAGAGACGGCCTTTCCAACCATCCAGTTAGTCCTACAGATTTTTACTCAAAGCATTAAATGTATAAATCGATCGAATGAGAGGGTGGATTGGAGACACGGCCTCTCCAACCAGTTAGCCAAAAAATTCAACTCGTTATTATTAAGCAAAACTTAAGACTCAAACTTTATGTGCTAAGCTTCTTAAAATATTCCTTAAAATATGTATCGAGTGGTCCTACGCTCAACTGTTTATTGTTTATATATGTATGTATGCATGTCAATTACGCCTAAGCTCATGTTATAATGTTCATTATATTTCGCTTTAATTTGTCACGTCTAGTCTGTAAGATTTGATCAATCTGTAGCCTTATAATTAAATAAATAAATAAATTCTGACTGCAGTAAATTTAATTTGTCTGTATTTCTGCGGTGCAAGGTAAAAACTAATCTAGTTTGCAGATGCCGTCTGGAGTCGAAAAAAAAATAGAAGCAGCACTCGACAATTTGGTAGAGAATTTCGGCCTTAATCTCCTCGAAGGTATATCGCGTAAAAATATTTATTCCTCTTTTTTCTTTACGGGCATCATTATGTATTGCGAGTGAAAGCTCAGACGAACGATTCGTCTCTTGACGATTTCGTCTAGCAAGCGTATTCTCTATCATTTTCGTCCTTATCCTTTGTTTCTTACGTCATGTCAAAAATCAATGGAAGAGCATATCTGAAATGAATATTGGCATATGTAATTTATATAGAAACTAATATGAATCTGTTAAGTTTTATGAAGTTTTTCATATTATTCCATTAAATTTTAAAAATATGGGAACAGTAATTTGATGACAACTAATTTGTTTCGCAATAGAGAATGAGCCCCTTAATATAAAAAAATTATAAATTTTCGAATCATTTCTGAATACATATCGTAAAATTAGCTACTTTGATTCTTCTGTACATCCTGGAAGTCGCATTTTTGTAAAAAAAAAAAATACCTCGAAACGTATTATATAACCCTACGAAGCTTCAATCAGTGTAATTCAATTTCTCTACATCTACTTTTGTAATCTTTAGAATTTGTTTCAAATAAGTTATTTTTATAAGGAGTTTCATCAAAGCTCTGTAGTTTTCAATGCTCGTCAGCTCTATGGAGTTTCCGTGGAATGCAGCTGAATTTTTCACTTGTTGGCTTTCAAATTCCAACGAGTCGTTAATTTTAATTTTTTATTTGTGCGTTTTTCTATTTCTTTCACAATACATTTTATAATTAAATTCTGCAAATTGACCCAATAGAATCCTAACACAGGCGCACACTCCTCACAAGTACCATCTGTTTTCTAAAGTGAATGTGCGGTTGATTGGAAATATTTGAGAGGCGTAGGTGCGCATTAGGATGGGCGAAACAATTTAGTGAAAAGGCTATGCTTTCGCAGTCAGGTTCGAGCCATAGAACAGTGATCGGCAAATACTTTCAAAAGCAGCAAATATTATTAAACTCCATTATAGCATTCACGTAGCTAGACAGAGCGAGATAGCCAAACAAGGGTATTGCACAGCATACCTTCAAGACCTTACTAGGAAGTTTGGGAAAAATTTAAACACATTTATAAGACTCAAATACATACGCATATCCAAAACAACTAAGCAGTTTATAAAGGAAATTATAATTGTACTTAGAGCATAATCAGTTTATAATGGGAAATATAAGTTCCTTGACATTGCACACCAAGCATTTTGCAAGGGCATATATAAGTACTTTGCGCCTTAGTACCATGGTTAGTGTTTTCCCAGTACCCGAACAAAATTAAATACGTTCAATAATATCGCCACTGTTAATCTAAAATGTTGCTGAGTCTCCTGTCTTAAAGACTTGCTCGCTTTATTTTTTTTAAAACTGAGCTGTGTTTGGAGAGTTCGCTTATTGGAGAAGTCGTTGGCGATTTCCCAGGCATATTGGCATTGAACGCTTTGAGCGCCTTTGTGCGTTATTTCATTTCAACTGAATCACTTATTTCTCCGTTCACAACTTTTTAACTTATTTATGTGAAAACTTACCAAGCAATTCTGAATTCTAAAAATATCTGTTACTGTCAGAAATTTTCTAATTTTTTACAACGTCCAACGACCCACCCTATTGTGAACATTTGTGAAATTGTTTTGCGCTACAACGATTCAGCCAATTTATTTGATGTTACTATATGAACAACAACAAAAATACACAAAAGCTTAAACCAGAAAGTTTTTATGTGCATACATATGTATATACGTATATATTTATTATTTACTCCCACATGATGTTAGTTACATGTTGTTGCTGTTTTTTTGGCGTTTATGTTATTTCCTTTTCATTTTGAAATGTTATGTGGAATTTTTTAATAAACGTAAGTGAATGAAACGTAACGCCATCAAATGCTAAATGCTATTAACTAGCGTTTGCCACGCTTTTGTGCTTTTGATGTTAGTAAAGGGTGATTTTTTAGGAAAGCTTTATAAATTAAAAGCAAAATTGCATTAAGTTATTTTTACTCAAAGTGCATTTTGGTTATTTATGTCGTGATATTATTTAGGACTTATGTATGTCCAGCATAAGTGCCTTCAATCTTTTAATCAAATCAATATATTAATCAATTCATCGATATTGCTTCACAAGCTGTTGTGGCCAAATATTGTAGTGATTTTTAAAAACTTTTTTTCACAGAATCTAAATATAAAACACTAATAGCAACAAAATATCCGTCTGAGTTAAATATAACAATAATTGGGCTACTGTTTCGAAAACGGCCAATATCAGAAGAGCGCCCTTTCTCGAATTCGGCTGAAATTGTCAAAAATTCTGAGAGGCTGCGATTTTCAATTGCATTTGCTAGGAAACATCAAGAGATGTAAGCTGATCTGCGTAAATAAATATTACTTAGCGTCACCAAAGAGATTCTTTTTTCGGAGTGTTACAGAAAATGTTCTGGATTGGTCCCATTTGGGTTACGCTATCTCCCATAACTGGAGTTTTTAAGTAATTACTTTTGCTGTTGTCATGCATTAATGACCATTTCCAAAGAAAGCTTGTTTGATTTCAATAAGTTTCTGCAATGATTAGGTAAGCTATGCGTAACTTGCTATATATGATCATTGCTATAACCGTCTAGTTTTAATTATCAGTCAAAATCACCCTCTAAATTATATATGCTTTCGAATTTTCGCGGTTTTACTTTTGTTATATTCAAAAAAGGTGTAGCCGCGTATTTGTTTTTGAAGCAAGCTTTGTAGTTTAAACGTTTTATGTTTCATTAAGTGTTCTGTGAATTCTTTTGTGTATGTTTGTATGTAATATTTACTATTTATCGGTGTTTATTGATTTAACTTAATTGATTTATTTTCGAGATGGTTGTTACAGTGACGCTTTTTATATTCAAACAATAAAGGGCAGATATACATATGTAATATATGTTTTACATTATATGTTATATGTGTATTACATTACTGGGAAAACAATCTGGATAGTCTTTAAAGTTTTCTATACTGTCGCACGTATGTCAGCAGACCATTTACTCTAAACCCTTCCACAATTTGTAATTCATTGGGCTTGCAAAAGCGACATCATTCTCTCGTTCGGTTATTCTTCCAAAAAACTTTACTCGGTTTTGTTATCGCGCGCAGAGGCTGCCGAATCGACTAGCGGCTTGGTAATAGGAACCACTTAAATGGCTTAACTGTTGTAAGGTTGGCAAAACAGTCTTTGGTTAAATTTAGACCAATGTTTTGACGAAGTGTTCTTAGAGTAACAAGTACTTAGGAGAATTAATTGAATAAGAGAATCATCGTTAGGAAAAGCCGATTTCAATGGGTGTTATTATCTCAAATGCTGCCTTAGCTAAATCTGCGAAGAAATAAGGTCACAATCCAAAAATGATAGAACGACTAGTAATAATTAAATAAATTGAAAGCTACGCAATTCTCCTAAATTTGGAACATTTTCCCAATTTTTTTAGGAAGTGAAATTGTTCAAAATCCGCAATACGAAAAAGTAGGAAACTTGACAACTGGCAAGTGTGGTGTCAGCCCAGTGCCTGCTAAGCAGATCCGAGGTCCAGCTTCTCACAAGTAGACAACAGGTTGCTGTAGGTATTCCCAGTGTTCTGGCGCGTTTAAAGTGTACCCGCTCTGGCCAAGAGATCCGCATGTCAATTGCCAGGAGCGTCATAGTGGCGCAGAGATAATTTTTTTTTTTCGAAGTGGCTAGACGTAACCTTGAATGATGCCAAACAGTCACTTACCACTCTCCTTAAAAGCTGCTTGAATAACCGAGTAAATGTTTAACTCTCTAACAGTGACTGAGCTAGAGAGCATCCCATCCACCGCATCCTCAATGGCGGCGACTTGCGCTTGAAAGACTCAGCAATGATTGATTAGCCTAAATTTTCTGCTAACTCCGAGTTCCTTACAGAAAACACCACCAGATACTCTGTTGTGTCATGCATTTTTGCTTTAGTTGTTGTTACTGTACTGATTACTGGCTACGATGCCCAGTGTCAGCTGCTCTCCTGATAGCACGACAAGTTGCTTTGTTGGATACATTAAACAAGCAATGTAAAATATGAGCAAATATGTACAATTCATTGCTGATACCTACAAACAGGGTTTACAAAAATAAAATAAATGATTACTTATAAAGAGTATTAAACACCGAAGAAAATTAAATGAAAATAGAGGAAAGGAAAAGAATTGAAAGGAAGGAAAATTAAAGGAAAGAAAAGGAAAAGGAAAGGAAAGGAAGGAAAGGGAAGGGAATGGAAAGGATAGGAAAGGAAGGAAAATTAAAGGAAAGAAAGGAATGGTAAGGAAATGAAAGGAAGGGAAGGAAAACGGAATTAAAGGAAAGGTAAGAAAACGAAGGGGAGAGAAAGAAAATAAAAGGAAGGGAAGGGAAAGGAAAAGAAGTTTGAGGAAAGGAAAAAATAAAATAAGAGAGTAAAAGAAGAAATCAAGGAAAATAAAAATATGTTAGAGGAAAGGAACGACATAGAAAGGAAGAAAAAAAGGCGGATAAAAGATACAGCAAAAAAATAAAATAAAATAAAGTTTACTGGTTGAATTTCAACCACTGGGCGAACTTTAGTATCAATAAAAGTACTAAGTAAGTAGATTCGGAGTTCTGAAGAATTGTAACTTGATAAGGCCTGGAACACTGGCACCGACCACCTTTCAAAAATTATACCAAGCCTATACTACTGCCAGGAACTTCATGTAACTTCTGTACAAATTTTATTAGACTCAGTTAAGAACTTTGAATGTCTATAAGAACAAACACATTCAAATTCAATTTTATTTAAAAGATAAGTAACTTTAAAAATCGACGATAAGTCTTTCTAGTATACTTTCATAAATAAAATTCCTAATAAATATAAAACCATATGAAAGAGAGGAAAACCTCCCCTCTAACAATTATTTAGTATGAGACTGATAGTATTACTTTTGTTCTGTTTTTTTTTAGCTTCTTCGAACAAACTCACCAGCATCGCTAATTACAACCTGATACCCCATATAATTACCGAAGTTAATCAAAAACAAAAACAAAAAGATCAAAAAACTTAAAAAATAAATCCTGTCCTCGATTTTCTTTGTTTCCTAATTATACGCTTCATTTGCAAATGTCCACACGAAATTTGTCCTTACTTTCAGATGATTTATAGTGAAAACTTTTAAGCCACATTGTCACATAATTACCCACGAAAACAAGTAACTGCTAACAGTTTCAACAACAAAATTACCAACATTCACGTGAATAGCGAAACAAGGCAATAACAACAACAAAAACAAAAACAGCAACGAAAACTAATCGAAGTCGGAACATACAAAGTGAAATGAACTTATAAAGCCACATTAAAAGTCAATGAGCGGCTAATGGAATTAAGGCTATTTTGTAATTGGCGTAAATATGTATGTGAGTGTGTGTGCTTGTCGAATCTGTTTTTGTTAAGATCTGCTACTAGCAACTTGCCAATAAAATGGGCTACTCACTTAAAATGCAATGCACGTAATGTCATTAAAATGCTCATTACGAATAATTAAGAAATTTACTCTGTTTCTTACTTACGTTTGCGGTCTTCTGCTGTCTGCTAGAGAGCTTTCCGTTAGTCCTTAATGTTGCATGTTTTACAACTTTAAAGCTTTTTCTCTTGTGTTGTTGTTTATGTTGTTCGTTTGCTTAACAGATACCAATTACATACTTTACAAAAAATAGTTAATTGTACCTTAAGGCCTCCTTAGTGACGTGGGGAATCACAAAAAATTTGCTGAGATAAGGCGTTTTCGTGCCATGAAGAAGGTTGCTTTTCGTAGCTCTAACGGAAAGCCAACGCAATTGAGCTTTTTTGGCACATCATCGAGGGAAAGTTTCACATAAAAGATATTGCGTTCGTCGCTTTTTAGAAGTAAAACGCTTGTACTAAATTTAAGGCCTATTGCGCTCTTAGAGCAAACAAGAAAAATACAAAGTAGCAACTTCTCTTACTCTTTGTATCTTTCCCTAGTGCATCGAAAGCTTTGCTTCCGTTTATTAGTCCCAGAGAAAAGGGAATGACTGTCTGCATCACTGTTGACCAAACCAGAAAACATTGCACCTTCCGACTAGGGATAGGGTTTAGTCGCTACTTCCCAAATAAGGATTCAAGTGCAGCACACTCTTATGAGCGTTCTCGCTTACATAGCTTTCGCAGTCTGGAGAGCACTTTAGAAAGCCCAAGCATAGGTCGATCAGGCAAAGACAACCTCAAGATGATTAATGTCTCACATGTTGCTGGGTGGGTAATTAGACGACTCGACTTTGCAAAAAAGATTTATGAGAAAGTGTGCCATTCCTCATCGCATAGAAAGACTATGGGATTCAGGCTGTTATGCGCTACATATCATATTTAGAAATATGAATACGACGAATGCCTGGTGACCCCGAATTTTTTAAAATAGGAGAAGGGTGGGGTTGCAATAACCTAAAAGCGTCGACGTAGTTGCATGTTTATATATAGCCACCAGTGGACGAAGAGATAACTAAAATCTACAACCAGGAGGGTAAAGAATTCAAACAAATTTTCTCGCTGCAGTCGGGCTACTATCAAAATGTGCGAGTACCGGATCCGCTCCCAAAGGACTTCCCTTATCCGTAATACTCCCGACACCTTCGGGACGCTTTTCTGAAGTTACAATAACAACAGCGAAGTGATTAGTTCATAACGGCGGTCTAGTATCTGAAGGTGCTTTTTTCTTTCTTTTTTTGTAGTTGATTGTGAACCACAGTAACACTCCCTATCCTACGATACAATTGGTAACGCTGTCTTAATCAGCTGCATTGACTAGAAACTCTGGAGAAATACCATCCCCCACAAAACGACCTTACTTTAGTAAGGCAAAATAAGTTCACTGCGAACACCGTTCTCACGCTGGCCACGATCCACCAGACTCTCGACGGACTTTCCTCTACTTGAACAAGTTATGTCTGCTTGTAACTTCTAAAAAAAACTAACTTCTAAAAAAGACAAATTATGAACTTTTTTATCGCTACAAAAATCACTGATTTCAAGTGATGCCCCACAAAAACAACACCTCGAGAAAATCCCTACAGCACTCTCTCTATTTATTGCTCTCCTTTATTTATGCAAATTTATCCACCTTAAATGGTAACCGACACAATTAGCTTAGACAGATGGAATTGTTTAACGATTTGTCGCTTGGTACCCACTTTCTGCGCTTTATCAACGTCTGCTACTACTTTAGAATCAACAACAGTAAATGAATTTTCTTGGTATCCAAAGAATTGTAAAAGGTGACTTAGACTGCCGTGACGGAACACACGGAAAAATATGATTCACTAGTTGACAGCATCTACAAAAGAAAAGGAGTAGAGTGAAGAAATTCGCCACTAAAAACCAGGAGGCAGCAAAGTAAGCAAAAAATATTGGCACTCAGAAATAAAATAAAAACAAATTGTGACAGACAGAGTAATAAACAAAGCAGAGAGTAAGAAATTAACCACTAGCCATTGCCTGCATGTCTAATAATGCCGCCAGCATTAGAGGCAATTCAACTCCTGCTGTTAACTAACGAAGGCGCAAAAGTACAATTATAATAAGCAACAACAATGGTAATAGCAAATCAGCTTACCCTTAAATACTTGGCTTAAATAGAAAAGGAAGGGTATCCAAAAGAATAAATAACTGAATGAAAATAACAGTTTTAGTAAACGGAAATAAAAAGGAGACGTACGTAGGCTAGGAAACTAAAAAAGGTTAGAAATGTCTACAATGGCGCTAGTAAGGATTGCATAAAATAAATGAGAAAGAAAGCGTAGTAGGGGGAGATGCAAGAAAGAGTTGGATTTTATCACCCAATACCTTTAGAAGTCAAATAAGCTAGCAGTTAGTCTGCTATATTGGCACGTAAAGTCGACATTATTATTCATTTAATTCATTAGCTAAGTATCGAAGTAACGCCCTGACAGTTATGCTTAAAATCTCAGGCTTATACTGGTACTTATATTTGCTTTCAATGTACGAGGGGTATGCAGTCGTCGTTTAGTGCTTTCCACTACGCTCAGTTATACTCGTAAAGAATTTTTTTTTTGTTTTTTTTTTTTTCATTTGATGGACTTTTAAAGCAACAATTGTGTGATATTTACATAGTTCAAGACTTACTTCACTTTGAAAGCTTTCTTAAGAAGCTTTTATATTCCAAACATCTTGAGAAAGAGGAAACTATTTAATTCTTCTTTCTATATGTTTAAAGGCTAACACTTTTCAATTGAGAAGTTATTTTATTCCTGTATTCTTAAAAAGAAAGCTTTTTCCCGTAAATACAGAAATGTATTAAAGGGTTTTCTTCTATAAAGCTTATAAACTATCAACCTCATGAAAATGTCCTTTCAAAGCAGCTATTGCCCCATTTCTCATCATCCGATTGAGAGCTTTCAATATAAAATGTGTAAATTACTCGTATTCCGCAAATGGTGAGCTTCATCGTATTTTACAACTGCAAAGAGCTTTTATGCAGCTCATAATTTAAATGTTTGGTTTCGTGAATGTAACGGTTATCACAAGTGTTTCATATTTGCAATTAAAGAAGCTTTTATAAAGCTCATAAATTACCAACCTGAAATGTGAGCTCAGTGTAGCGGCTGATCGAAAAAGTGCGTTCCTTAATTATCCGCTTAAAAGCTCTCATTATAAAATGTGTAACTGACTTGTCTTTCTTGTACTCGGGAAATCGGGAGCTTTTTCGCATTAAACAATACAAAGAGTTTACGAGTCCAATCAACAAGGTTGAAATACATACTATGTGAGCTTTGAAAAAACTTCCATTTTTAGGGTATATTCTATAAACCTTGTGCTCAAAACCATTATGAGACCTGTACGATGCTTTGATTATCCTCTATAATCCAAAGAAACCGCATACAAAGGAAAAATAATTAATTCTGCATTTGCTTTTACATATTTAACTATATTATACCTCTTTATTTGTTTTATATTAAGTTGAGAAAAGGTAGAGAAAATTTTTTGTGTTTAAAAGTTCTTATTAGATAGCTTCAGCGATGCAAATATATTTTTCATCGGTACTTCTTAGCTTTTATGTGAAGCTTTGTAAAAACTTGTTTACACGTGTATCCAACTTTAATCGATTTAGAGGACAAAAAGCTTGACTTCGTTGTGATCGCGAGCTATAGAGTTTTCTTTTCCACTACAGCATAACTAAATTTTTTCATCGCACTTAAAAGCTTATGAAAAGCTTGACATGCCTCTCTTGTAGTCATTCCATTTCTTTCTTATTTTTGAATTGACGTTATAAAGTTTTACTAGAGCCTAGTACTCGTAGACATCTTATATGAAATAACAGGTGGCGCAAAAGTAATCCTCCTATAAATTTTGCGATTGGCCCTAAAGTCAGTTCTGTTTTGACATTTGTGTAGTAAACACATGTGAAATACACGTTAATAAACAATGTTACGCTACACTGCTCCAGAACGCGGAATATTGCTGACTATTTATTTGACCAATAGTCGGTCGGGGCCAAACGGTTACTGTGAATGGTGAGCGCTACAGAGCAATGATCAACGAGTTCTTTTTGCCGCAACTTGATGAATTGGGATTGGAAAACATGTGGTTCCAACAAGACGGTGCAACAGCACACACTGCACGTGCCACAACCGATATGCTGAACATCGGAAGCTTACTTTTGCGCCACCTTGTATTTAAAAGCTTCAGTTATAGCAAACTTTTATTTTCAAACGTATCACTTACTTTCTTTCTAAAGAAAATCCACCATCAATGGGTGTGGCAATCAAATAGACAAACCGGAAAAATTTCCCCCGATATTCACATCAAGTAATCACATTGTGCTACAGCCAAGCATCTTTGTTTGCCTTTAACCTCCTACCTAGTCGGAACGCCTACCCTCTCTCCAATTCAAATCTCATAGCACGTAACACAGGAAATACGACAGCTTCGTAGGTGGGAAAGCAACTAAACAGACAGCAAGTCTGCCCGCAAGGCAAAGCAAAAAAGTAAGCGACCAGACGGCAAGTTGTTGTGGCCAACATTCGCGCCGTGACAATGAAACTGATATGTATTTATACATATATATGTATGGATGCAACAAATACCAAGAGCTTCAATTGGATTTAGTCGCGTTTTCTTTTCTGCTTTTGTTGTTGGGCACATAATGCTACAAAGTCATTGTAGTTTGTTTTGTCTTGTTTAGGGTCACCTACAATAAACAACTTGGGTAAGCTTTGACTGTCTTATTAACGTTAATGGCATAACACATTGGCTTTTGGAGATACCTACATACATACAAGCAAGCTCGCGGCTATACGCGTGACGAACCCACTCATTACAAGCGTAACACACTTCGTGCTATGCTTTACTTTTATTTCGTAGAACAACGCTGCCTAATACAGCTCATTGTTGAAATTACTTGCTGGATGCTCACAACTCGCATTTCACTCTCTCTTTTATGCTTGCCAAAAGACACAATAAGGTTTGAGTGACACAATAAGGCAGTCAGCGAAAATTGCTGTCCGACACTCAAAATCCAGTCCTAGACGGGACAATGAGTTTTGTAGCTAAATAAAACTTTTTTCCTTTGATATTGATATAAAGTTGACACACACCACACAATATTGCTCCTTTTTCTTTTTCCCGCCTTTTCTATGCTTTGCAGATCTTTGGTGGTGGACGTCCAATTTCAAATGATGCTATTCTATGTGCCTTTCAAACCATTCTACACAAAGACATTTGGATGCAGGATCCGCTTATGGTAAATTGTCGGTACACAGTATGTGCGTACGAGACAGGAGTCATATGTCAAATAAATTGTAATTAGTAGGCAGCTTTCTCCAACTGTACAATATAGGGTGCCAGCTTTTGTCAACAAGTCGCAAAAAATATAACCAAAACCGTATGTTCTTTAAAGAGGAGATAATTGGACGCCCAGCGTAAGTGAATAATTTTGGATGTCTGTAGGAAGCTCTAGGAATAATTTAGGATGTCTGGAGAAGCTCCCAGCGTAGTCAGCAACCCTCTTAAGCTTTATAAATATTTAAACAACCCACCTAAAAGAGTTAGCCGCTGAAATGGAGCTGCGACTATTGTTGTGACTTTAAAGTATTGCGCCACTAGGCATGGGCACGCAATAAGAACATATTTATTACGTGCTTGCAACCAAAATGGTGCACAAATTGTTGGTTTTCGCAACGTTCCAGCGACGTTATTATAAGATATCCGGCAAAGTTCCATTGTCGTTATGGTTATGTAGTTATGATGTAGCGGCGTGGGGACAACGACTTTCGGGGAACTTCAGACACAAACCTTTCTTTTTAACTTGTTGCTTGCTTTATTTTGCTATTGTATATTCTTTTGTTCTTTTTGTATTTAGCTGGATCCTTTTAGATTCTAATTTATAACCTAAAAGCGGATTTATGGTTAAGTATAAGTTGATTTAAAATTTTTACTAACGCTTCCTCAGTCGAATGCTGGCGTGCAAAGATTACTGATCGTCATTTGTCACCTGCAAGTTTTGAAAATTTTGAGGTTGGACGACTAGTAACCACGACGTTCTCAATACCGGTAATGCTACTTTATTAATCTAAATAATTTCAAAGTAAATATTCGTGTTTGAAGCTACTTCGAAGCGTTTGCGGATTTATCAAATAAATATCATCAAAGTCACACATTTACTTACACTTTGGTGCTAGTTCGAAAAGAATTTGATTGGTCACCCTCTGTTGTGAACTAATTCAAAATATTTGGAGGCGCTTTTAGGAAATGGTAGTTATGTTATAAAGAAGCTTCATCAGAGATTTGTTTCTTGTCAACTCGTTTGCAAAAGATGACAGCCATAGTTATGTAGTTCAAAGCATATGAAGCTAAGAGCAGCGGTGTTTTGATATGAATTTATTAACCAGACTTTGTCATTTGCGCTGCCATTAAAGTTAAATTGTTATGCGTACAATTTCTTTGTAGTCATCCGGTTTCACTATTTATGCAACTGTGGCGGTTCAATAGAACAGGGGAAAAAAACTAGGTTTACCATTACATAATTAAAAAGTTGTTTCTACGATTTTTCTTAGCTTTTTAATGACGGCGAGTACCAATGAGAAACTAAAAAGAAATGCTCAAAACCACTTGTAAGCCAAAGAGAGATAGGATCGAGTCCTTTTTGGCAATGTGCCAAAATAAGCAATCATTACAGTAAGGATTTTCAAAATGGCGAGCACCTCTGATCACTTGAAGGAAGAGATTTTCCTTTCTTTTGCATCCCTCCCATCACAAATATGAGCCCTTAATTTTTGCGCATTTTCACGTTCAAGTCCTTCAATGTTTATGAAATCTTCGGTCTTCAAATATTTCTTCCTTATTTTGATATATACATTTATTCGTTTATACACTCACAAATTTATATATATATATAGTACAATACTCAATTTTGCATTTCCAATACTCTCTTCTACACGACTTCATCGCATTTTGATCTCCTTCCCTTAACTTTACTCATCGGGCAGGAAAATATCACCGCGCACCTTATCAAATTCAGGTGAGGCACATTGATGGAACTTGTAAACCTTATCGCAGTCATTGGCGCCTCCAGCATTTAGACAACCATTAACAATGTCTTCTAAACGTTGGTCACCAACAATTTCCGTTAAAGATTCCTTCATTGCTTGCTTATTGATTTTATTATCCTTGTAGAATACCAATTTCGTGTAGAGGCAATGCACATAACACTTCTCTTTATCACTTGGACTTGGCACCTTTACCTTCACCAAATTGGTAGCAAGCTCATCAGTAAAACCATAGTCTCCGATACAAGCTTCCTTGGAATGCTTTAAGTTAAGACGATAAGCGACCCAGGCGGTTAAAACATCAAATTTAGCCTCCAATTCTGGCTTAAGTTTCTTGGGTTTGCGTAAAAACCCAGCTTCCGTGTTGGGTATGCACAAACTGCATAAGAGAGTAGCCAGAATGCAGCAGATGATTGTTGATGTCATTATTGGTTTCAGGATTTATTTGTAGAAGATTACTCGTATACTTTGAATGATTTTCTTGACGCATTGCACTGCCTTATATACTCGATTAAAAATTATTTTTCTACTCTCATTATCTCATCACTTTCTATTAAAATGTCTCGTTCTTGCTTATCATAAATGAGTTAGTTCAGGGAATAAAGTTTCCTGAAATATAAACTATTTTATTTATTAAATTTGCATTACAGAAAATGTAATTCATTGGAATGATTCATAGTCAATACTTTAGAAGCATATTTAGTTGTTTTTAATTCCAACCTTATCAGTTATGATTAAAGCGCATTGACAAATTCATTTTTGAAATAAGAGCAATATATAGTGGCATGTTTAGATTCCTTGAAAACTGTGTATCTCCTGTGCTAATGGCATATTTTTATAGAAATTTGTCATTCAAATTCCTTGGCACTCTGTTGCATCTAATTTAGTTTGTTGTAGATCCTCATCAACATACACATTGAGTTTTAATCAAGAACCGTGTGTATTGATTAATTCTTTCATTTTGTTTTCGAGATGTTGACGGATATCGAAAAAATACATATACATAACCCTAAGTGAAAGCCCTACCTGGAAATATTTCTGGTGAAATGCGGCATAAAATACCTTCCATTTAGTACCCATATTGCCATCTGAAGCAATTTTCAAAAATTTTTGATATGTGGCAACGCTGTTGAAACTTCCTATTGGTAACACTGGTGTAAGATAGCTTAGTTTATATCAAACAACCTTTATACAAAATTTCATAGAAATCTGTCAAGACGTTTTTCAGATAAAGGCGGGCATCCAAAAAAATGTGATACGGTGGCAACTATAGTTGGCAGCCCTACCTGGAAACATTTCTGTTAAAATATGAGGTAAACATAATATTGCCATATGTCAAACAATTTTCAAAAATTTCAAATAGGTGGCAACCCTATAAGTAGGCGTAATTTAAATATGGCATAAAACCTATGGCCGAGAGCAGATGCAAACGCGGCAGGTCCTCTTGAAATAAAATCGAATGTGCCAACAAAAAAAATTTATTTAATTAGGTGGCAACCCTCGGTGTTCACCCTACAACTAAATATTTTTCTTGAAGTACGACGTAAAATACCTTTCGTTTGTTATCGATATCGTATTTGAATACAAAACAAATCAGATAAGTGGTAGCACCATAATAGCATTCTGAGTGCCACCAGCTGGGTAGGAATTCATAGAACGTCGTATACAGTAGAGCCGGTATGATATACTTTACGGCTTGGCTGTGATTATCAATTTTTAAAAGCTATTACATCCACTGAAGTTTCAATAACTTTTCATCCTGAGTAGCTTTGTGTTTTCTCGAGGAAAATCTGAATAGCTTACTCGTTTGAAATTACAATAGTTAGAGAAAAATAGCTTTAAAAACATTTTAATGGAAATGTGCTTATGGTTTCAGTCTGTTTCGAAATTGGGACCTCCGGCTTGTGAGTATTGCGCTCTATCCACTTTGCCATACATATCAAAAAATTTTTAGAAAAATGTTCTACCATAATCAAAATTTTCTTACGGTATAATTTTCTGTATAATCGTTTACGAGCCTATAAAAATCTCTATCCCTAATTCGGTTCTGGTCCACTTCCCAGGTTGGTTCTAATTCCTCCAAGATAACGTGTACAAGGTTTCATAAAACTAATTTTCACATTTGTATTATTAGTAGAGATAGCTCGCTTGAAGCTATAAGATAAAGAAAACCCTCCGTAAAGTACGAGTATCATAACCAAACTCGGTACTCAGATAACTCTTATTTTCCTTCCAAAGATTTGGTGTAAGGAAAAATAGAGAAATACATATTTTTTTTAAATGGTTATGAATACAGCCTTTTTATATTCGATCAACAGACAACAGTTTTAGTTAAATATCTGGAATAAAAATTGATTTGTTGCAGCACAGTCTTTCTGAAGTCCTTTCTGTGTTAGCAATGTAATTACTACTGCTCAAAATTAATAGCGCTTCTTTTAATTTTTTGCACATTTCCATTGTCTTGATAAATAAATGTAAGATAGGACCATCACAAAATGTCTTGTAAAGTACTTGAAAGTTATTCATATCAATTTAAATTAATTCGAAGCAAAAAACATTTCAGAGAAATATTTTTATTAAAAACAGCTGGGAATATAATCCCATAATAGATCTCTAATAGGCACATAATGTTCAATCTCCCTCGAGCTTAGACTATCATACTTGTTTTCATTAATAATTAGTAATAAAACTTTATACTTTAAACATTTTTCAAACTTTGAAATTGAATAACTTTGTAAGGGTCATATTAATGAAAACAGTACGAAACACCTGTTTTGAAAGGTTACCGATTTCATAAAAGTATTTAGGAAAAAATAAGCTGAATCTTTTAGTGATAAGATATAATCATGCTCAAAAGCCTGAAGCAAAAACGAAAACCCGTTTTCATCATAATCTTTTCATTAATAGTAAAACTCATATTTGCTGAGTGTACTCCATAGCTAACTTTTCGGCACCGTAATAGAAACTCAGAGTGCTCATGAGGTTTGATGTGTAAATATAAACAAGATTTCATCCAAAAATCGCCAGTGAGTCGCCCTTAGCTTTAGCTAAATATTTTTTTTAAAAAAAAGTTCGCCCTTAATTTATTTGGACAAAAAACTTCAACTTGCCAAAAATTTTGCAATAATTACAATTAAATTCGAGTGAACAATTGACTCTGAATTCGTATTAAGAGTGTTTAGAATATACCCGAGGTAAGTATGCCTGTCGTAAGAGTCGATACATATCCACACTGATCCCGGAAATCGTTCCCACGGCAACTGGTTAATACCACAAGGTGCCAGTACAGGAGGTATCCGACAAAGGACAGCCAATGTCAGTATAACCCTGTTGGGTCATTCAAGTTCCATTTAATTAATGTATGCGCTATGAATGAATTCGAAGTACTGCAGTTACAACAACAACAATTCCTTTTGAAATCGACCTGCGGAAGGTTAACGTATAACTGCGGTCCCCGTGGAATTCACAGACTCTTTGATGGCTCTTGAAATTGGTAAAATATATTGATATCATTTTTTCCCATATTCCCATATAAATATGTTAGCCTTAATTTTAAGCCATTCATCGGTTTAAGCAATTTTTTAAACATTTTTGGAAAAAGCTCCCAACCTTTCATTTACCTACACCAATTTTGAATTTATTGCGAATTAGATTTAAAACTTTACTGAAAAAAAACGTCTAAAATTTTTTTCATTTATTTTCATTTATTTCTGAAAGCTTTTTCAAGTCATTGAATTTTTCTCATTGCAGTTTTGTGTGTGCCGTAGCTAAGTGGGTAGAGCAGCCGACTCTGATGCGGTAGCGTCGGTTCGAACCCTGCCAACTGACACAAATGCTTTTCATTTTTCTTTAATTGTTAAACTTTTCTGGTTTAAAATTTTAACTTTTTTCATTACGGTCATTTTCTCGAAAACTGGCACAATGTAAATTCTAAACCAAATTTGGTTTGGACTTATGGGCTACAAAAATGTTAAAATTTAAGTTTCAGATTTAGTTTAAAATATTTATCCGTGTATCTGTGATCCACTGCTTTCACAAAATAATAGACAAATAATTTGCATAAAAGACAAATATATTGCTGCACTGATTATACCTTTCATGAAGGTGACTGAACTACAATCTTAATGATTTATAGATAATCACACAGCTGTCACTTTCGATGGGGTGTCTACTTTTCAACTAAAAATTGGGATAATTTTTTATTTACCCATTGCCGCCTAAGGTGTTGTGTGCAGCAATTTTTAAAAGTAATTTGCTAGTTATTTGAACTCATTATTATTTTCATTTTAAGGTTATGCCACTCTCACTATTCTCAGTACAGTGACGTAATCTCAACTATAAAAATCGGGAACAAGTCTATAGTGATACTAACTTCACAGAAAGCCAGTTCAGTGTGTGTTTTGCGTAGACTAACAAATAAAATGCGATGTTTTCAGTTATACGAGTATAAATATTTTTGTATTCGAAAATTTTTTCTTTACAAACTTTTTTTATATAAAAAAAAATACTTTCAGGGATATCTTTACATCTATATTCGTAGTTCTTATACATTTATATATATGTATATACAATTAGTTAACTTAACTAAAATAAATGTTGTTTACTCATCGGGCAGGAAGATATCACCGCGCACCTTATCAAATTCAGGTGAGGCACACTGATGGAACTTGTAAACCTTATCGCAGTCATTGGCGCCTCCAGCATTTAGACAGCCATTAACAATATCTGCAAGACGTTGGTCACCAACAATTTCCGTTAAAGATTCCTTCATTGCTTGCTTATTGATTTTATTATCCTTGTAGAATAACAATTTCGTGTAGAGGCAATGCACATAACACTTCTCTTTATCGCTTGGACTTGGCACCTTTACCTTCACCAAATTGGTAGCAAGCTCATCAGTAAAACCATAGTCTCCGATACAAGCTTCCTTGGAATGCTTTAAGTTAAGACGATAAGCGACCCATGCGGTTAAAACATCAAATTTCGCCTCCAATTCTGGCACAAGTTTCTTAGGTTTGCGTAAAAACCCAGCTTCCGTGTTGGGTATGCACAAACTGCATAAGAGAGTAGCCAGAAAGCAGCAGATTATGGTTGATTTCATGATTGTTAATTGTTGTTGCACGGCTGTGTTTATAAGGTGATTGTATTGCTTGCACTGAATGATTTTCTTACAGCGCTCAAGCTTTTTATATAGCGGAGAGTTGAACGCTGAGATCTGTGAACTGATAAGGGTTTACCTGGAGCTAAATATTGTGCTTCCTAGTGATATTTGATGTTTAGTTTTCGCAAAAATCTTGATTCGGGGAATATCTAGTAACGAGTTTAACTATTACTTATAAACACAATTATCGCAACTTAGTCGTAATAAAAAGTTTGCATGTTGCATTGAATACTGTTGTTAGCTTCTAATTGAATTATAAACCTATTTACCCCCTTTTCATTAAAAAACAGGGACCTCTACTCTCGAGGCCTGAAATCGAGCGATTTTTTGGAAAGAAAGGAAGGATCTACTGAGATGATTTAAAAAAAAAAAATTTTATTTTATGGGTACATGTTTTGACTTCAAAATTCTTGTATTGAGTTACTGCAATCACCGTAATTTATCTTTTAATTCGTTTTCCCGAAAGTAGGGGGTTTTCAGCTGCCGCGTAAGACTTTTCATAAAAGTATTGTTCCGATTTCGAAATTTTTTATTTTGAATTAATCAGCGAACATACCGCTATGTTTTCCCGAGTACGATTTGCGAAGTTTTATTTTATTCTATTTTTAAAGTCTCCAATATTTCAAAAAATAACGTGAAAATTAAAAATTTTAACAAATTGCTGCATAAATTTTACAATTTACAAAATAAATGAATTGTGTTTCGGGAAAACATAGCCAACGTAACTGTGATTATAAAAAATATTTAATTTTTGATTACAGATTAACCAACTGGCCAGAATTTTACTTGAGCGAGACCCATGCAGTTTCAACATCAATTTCGTTAATGAAGTTTCGAGGTCAACAATATTTTTTTTGGTGTTAGATACCAGATTTTTGAAGTCAAAACACGTACCTTTAAAATAAAAAAAAATGTTGTTTAAATCCGTCCAGTAGATCCTTCGGAATTTATTTCCAAAAAAAACTGCTCAATTTCAGGCCGCGAGATTAGAGGACCCCCTTAATATAAGTAAGCCACATAGTATTGTTGAACATCTAAAAGACTAACCAACAGTTGAGTTTAGTGGAATGAGTTAGATTTTTTTTAGTTTAAAGGAACCCGTTTGGTACCGGTTTCTAAGATTGAATTACAGTATCGGTTATATTAAAACAATTTAAAACGGTTACAGTTGCAGTCGATTTCATTCTTTGCTTAACACTAAAATTTCTAAAATAATAAACAAAATAATTTCAGAATTTCTTCGGTGGTATAGTGGTGTAAAACTAAATGGACTGTAAAATACAAATAGCATCATCTCCTTTGTCAATTTCCGTCTGACAAATGCCGGCACATAAACGATCAAGTGGTTTTTCTCTCGAGCTAAACTGTATTAGAGAGAACTAGGTATACATTCATTATTTGGTCTGTAGTATATTCAAGAGAGATGATATTCAATGCAGAGCCAAAACAAGAGAGCTGAGGGTTTTGTCCAGGCTTCGGATGGAATATAAGAAAGTCCAAGCCTTCAAGATAAAAGCGGATATGGAAAAAATACAAAAAAGTTTAGAGACCTACAAACATTTTGTTGAAATATGACATAACAATACTCTTTATTTGATAGCCATATTGAAATGAGGTATTAATTTTTAAAAAACCAGGTGGCAACTCCGTAAAGATATGCTAACTGGAGAGCTTAGATGGTAGCGGCTAACCTCTATAAAAAAATATAAACAAAATGTAACATAATAGAAATAGGTGGAGTAAATCATAACCAAGAATGGATTTATCGATTCAAATATCATTCGCTTGATACCCATACAGACCTATTAAATTCCCATTAGAATTGAGTAATCAATTGATTAAATAGCCTTTTCAATCATTAAAGATTATTTTAAGTGTTTTCAGAACTCAGCAATTACTAATTGATTAGAATTGACAAAAATCAAAAATAATCAAAAAACAGCAAAAGTAATCGAAAATAATTTTAAAAAAAAATATTTTTTGTATAAAGACGAACTTCATACATCTCTCTATCTATCTCTATGGCGCGATATACAACAGGTATATCATCATAAACCTCCTAAGAGATTTTTGCGCCAAGCTTCTCTTCCAATTTGTGGTGTGCCGATTTGAATTTTCCCTACAAATTGGTGGGACCTACAGTTTTTTGCCGACTCCGAACGGCATCTACAAAGGAGACGAATTTTTGCTGAGAAGCCTGTCATGGCAGAAATACACTCGGAGAGTTTGCCAAACCACTGCCGAGGGGCGACCCCGTTTTGAAAAACTTTTTTCAAATCACTTTTGATGTTACCTGTACCAGGGCTCGAACCATGGACCTTCGGTGTGGTAGGCCGGCAACACTACCTTCACACCACGGCGGCTGAAACAATACAAAAAATCAAAAATAATCAAAAGTAATCAAAAAAACATATTTTTTGGGAAAGCATATTAATGATTGATTACGGCTTTAATGATTATTTTAATGAGTATTATACAAAACAATCAAAAAACAATTATGATTTTTCGTGATTTAAAAAATAAATCATGATTGCTTTCTGATTGTTTTATAATCATTAATTTTGATTGATTAAATAATCATTAAAATAATCATTAAAACCCAAAAACAATTGGTTATCCAATAATTAACATGCTTTTCCAAAAAATAGTTAATCAAACCGGTAATCATTATGATTATTAATCATTATTTAACCAGACTCTACCCATACTGGTAAATGTCGTTTCATTAAACCAATATTCCGATAGGTGGCATCCCTGGAAAACGTCCTAAGTAGCAGCACCTAGTTAGAAATAAAATTGCATTAGCTACCGTGACCGCTTCTTCTAAATAATTTGTAATTACAGCTAAAAATAACTTCAGAAAACCCAATCAATTTCAAATGAATTGCAATAAATCCTAATCACCACTTAAATTGATAAGATTTTAAATAAACACAAAAGCAGTCCAAGACTACTTAGAAATAAACTGATAAGGACTATGGCTTAAGCCGGCATTCAATCAAGGTGGCAAATAATCAATTACTGTGTAAAAGCGAGCAGAAAACAAACAGATGTAAAATGATTGCAATTTTTTACAAAATATATAAATGTGCAAAACTTTTATTAGCTAACTTTTTTTCTGAGAATTTACACTGATTTCGAGGAAGCATAATCTATGCGGTGCAGTAGAGAAACAATTCTACTATATAAACTTATACTATTCGAAATAAAGCATCAGTGTCATTGCAGTTGGAAAGTGATTCAGTTGGTTTTTGAACAATCTACGGCACAAATAATGAAAGCATTCTTACAAATCGCTTTTATAGCCACCACTGTGTGCTCTATTGAAGCTGCGACTGCACGAAGTCATCGTAATATTCATGAAAACTCTTCAAGTGAAGATGATACTAGCCTATATGAATCCAAGTCAAAAAATCAATATAATAATTATCACGAAGAGATTTACCCAAGGTCGCCCTACACATACAGAGTTGATGCTAGAAGTAACGCTAGACCAAATGCTAGAAGAACCACAGACGCTATTTTAGACGCTGCCGCCGAATACTACAGAGTACCTGAAGCAACACAAAGATCGCCAAGCACAAGATATGAAACAAATGTGGCAGCTGTTGCCTCGACGGGGCATTACACACCATATGAGACACGAAGCCGTCGAATCGCACAAAGCTTAGCCGCAGCTAGAAGAGCAGCAACTGCTGAATCTTTTGCAACGCCAGAGCCACACAGACGCATGTCGAATAGAGGAAGCCAAATACCGCAAGCAAACGAAATTTCATCTAAAGTCGAATTTGAGCAAAATCTAAATGGAGCAACTGTGTATCATCGTGTGCCAGACTCACGCAGACACTCATCAAATAGCAAAACAAAGACTAATGTACCTGCAGAATATTATACTACACCAAAAACAAATCAATTTTCGTTTACAGCAAAAATCGATCAAAGTTATGTTGGACGAACACCACAAAGGAGCCAAATTTATTCTAAAGCCGAAGTTGAGCAAAGTTATGACGGAACAGCAGAATATATACGTGTGCCCGACTCACGCAGGCGATCATCAAAAATCGAAAGAGAAGCGAATGTAGCTGCAACTCCACAAAGAAGCCAAATTTATTCTAAAGCCGAAGTTGAGCAAAGTTATGACGAGCCACGCAGGCGATCAATCAACAACGAAAGGGAGGCGAATTTAGCTGCAGCTGCTGAGTATTTTACAGCTCCTGCAACAAGCCAAAAAACTTCTTCTAAAATGGAAGTCGAGCAAAATTATGCTGGAGCAGCGGAATATGTACGTATGCCCGAGCCGCAAAGGCAATCCTCAAACAGCGAAAGAGAGACGAATATAGCTGCAACGGTGGCGTTTTTTGCAGCTCCGGAAACTAGTTAAATTTCTTCTAAAGCCAAAGGCGCGCAAAAATTTGCTGGAACAGCTGAATATGCTAAAGCCTTTAGAGCACCGATACAAGTCATTGATTCTAGGAGAGTGCAACTAAGGTAATAAATAAGCGAGTGCGGGTAAGAGGTAGTTGTGATGATGTAGATAAGTAGTTATGTATTAAAAAAAATTTATTTTTAAGTCTATTGAAAATAATGTATGGCAAAAAGCTAAGTAGAATTAGATTTTTTATTGAAGAAAATAAAAATGAAATTAAAACCAAAAATATTACAAAGCATATGTCTTGAAATTTTAGGAGCATTAACGCACCAAGCACAGTATACAGTAGACCAGATACTGACGTCTATGCTTATTTGAAAATTAAGTTAGCCGTTGTGTAATACATTGCTGCATTCTAAAGTAGTGAAGATACTAGAAACGTCAAGTGCCACGTCGACGATGCTGGTCAAATTTCAGGTGTAGGAATTTAAATTCTTTTTTTTTTCTCAAAATTTGTAAAATTGTTTGATTGCTTATTATTCGCCGTTTATTATTCGTCATTTCGTTACTACCTAAAATGTTTTCTGCATGATTAAACAAGTTTTTTTTTTTTAAGCAACAAAAAATATAAGCAAGCAGAAAAAAATTATGAGCGCTCTAATTTTGATTGCAATTTTGAAGCCACAATTTTATAATTGCTTTTTAAAGGAAATTTAAAATTTTGAAAAACAAGAAAATATAATTTTGTAACTTAGTCACAAGTTGCTAGGTACTTACGAAAAAAATAACTAAATTTACTTTTAAAATTAATTGCTTACTTTTTTAAATTTTTATTTTTTTTTATTTTATTTAACCATTTAAGTTTATTTCTCAATACTGCCGTGTGTCATGGTATAATTTGGATTTGATTAAGCGTCAAATGAAACAGGACTAAGTGGTTGAAGTGTTGTATCAACGCTTTAACAGGCATTTTCTTTTTGCGAGTATTCCTTAAAAAAAAGAGTTATATATGCTTTCTCATTACTTTTACTCCAATCCCCGCATATGGTACTTTAATGTGCTTAAACTTTATGGTGAGACGTCAACTTTACCGCAACATGACGATGATAATTCTAAGGGTTACACACACCGCACAATGCATGCTTGAGCATCAATACGATTGCTTACATATAAACACATATGTACATGGGTTGGTATGTTAATTTACTTATTTGTATTTCTGGTAAAATGTCGCTTTCCACATGCCACCATCAAACGTAAAAGTAATCAGTTCAACAATATACCATCTACTTATGCATATTTGAATTTGTTTGTGTGTACCAAAGTACCCACCAAAAAATTGTCACTTTAAGGTTTATGTCGTTTGATCAACGTGTTTTCATGTAATCTAAGGTTTTCAAGGAGTTCGGCTCTTGGAAAAAATTATTTTGCAGCAGTGTTGTGTTTAGCTTTTTCGTTAAACTCTCTCTGAGATAAAACTGCCATAGACCATGTAAATTAAGGGCCAAATATTATTTTTTTATAAAATAGTCTCTGCGAGAGAGTAAAATTGATCTAGTTGGTGCGGCCAATAGTATACGAGAATTTGTTTAGCTAAAACTCATTTGTTTCTTTCATATAAAAACAAGTAAGGAAAGGGCTGTTTTCGACTGTGCTGAAGATTTTATAACTTTCATGAATACGCATCAATGTTTTAAGTGTCCTCACAATTAGTAAAAACTTTGCAAAACTGATAATTTAAAGATACATAGCCCAAACCCCATTTATTTGAACAATCAATTGTATGGAAGCCATATGTTATGTAGGTCCGATCTGGCTGATTTTCACTACATACATTACATACATAATAGGTACCAAACCTGCAAAACTTTACGTTCCTAGCTTTTTAAAATTTATAACCCGATACCTATTTATCGAATGCAAAAAATCCCAAGAAAAAAATCCTGCAAATTTCAGAAAACGGGATGACAATTTTCAATTTGAGTCAAAAATTTCTAAAATGTTTCTTAGTATGCAGTTTTGTAGCCTATTAACTTCTAGTCTCACAAAATGCAAATCTCGGAACTTTTGAAAATTTCTTAAATTTTGGCATTTTACATTGTATTTGGTATTGTTTGCCATACAAATGAAATAATTATGATAAGCTCAAAGGAAGCTTACTTTAAATTATTTTAAAACCCACTTACAGAAATTTTGGTGGGTATGTCTTCTACTTCTTATATGTTCAGAACAGCACAGCACTACCACTTTGCTATCTACTAGTATATAATATATGAGTTATGTATGAGAGAGCTTCCAAAGAAGTTTATTCAATTTAATTTTAGCGGTGACACCTGACTTGTGAGACTTCTTGAAGTAATTGCCATATGTGGCGCAAATATTTTATTATAAACATTGCTTGTATTTAAATGCTCACAAATAATACTAAGCCATAAGTTTGTGTGTGCACAAGTTATTTACATTTTTAAAAAAATTAACAAATAAACTAAGAGAGTAGGCAAAGCATTTCTTGGAGGATCAGAGATAGCAACGTATTGAAAAAAAAGACAATTTTCGTTTTAGAAACTTGGTTAACTCCTTTTTACAGATTACAAAAAAACTGGGAGGTGACGTTTAGTCAGTTGGCGTTTAGTAAGCTTCTGGGTATCACTGGTTATCGAAATTTTTTATTTATAAAAATTATTTTTCCAAAATTTGCATCCTTCGAAAATTTGTTTAGTTAAACTTGCTTATTTGTTTTTTTTTTTTTGTTTTTATATATAAAAATTATTATTGTTCTTATTTTTTTAAAATTATTTCTTAAATAATAATTAAATAATTATTAAATGTTTTTATTAGAATAGGGAAGGAAAATTTAAATACAACTTTCAAAGCTTTTCTAATAGATCCATTTCGGAAGATGCTAGACTTCTTCACTCGAGAAATTTTCGCACGCTCTGTCAGCTAAACTCCTTTTTCTATTAACTTTACCATAACTTTGTGAAAGCAGCGCCATCTGGCGTTATGTAGAGTTGTTCATGATTGATTCGTGTTTTTTGTGTACGTTTTTGACACTCCGATATGCTCTTCGGCTTTGTTTAATGTATGTACCAACAATTCAATTATATTCTAATAAAAACTTACAATAATTAATTTGATAATGATTATTAAAAAAAATTATTATTCTTGGGCTTAGCTCATTTATAGTCAGAATAATTTCGCTTTGTGTTTCAAGGGCAGAATTTCAAGATTTATAATATCTTGGAACGTTTGAAATATTGAGCGCTGTTGATAGGATTCTTTTGGGCACTTTTCGCATAGGACTGTTTACTCCGACAAAATTGGCGAAATGAATGAATCAAATATACTACAAAATTATTCGTTGAGAAATTTTACTATACGCAAACAAACCATAAATTTTTCTCTCATATTTTTGTCGTTTGTTTTTAAAATACTCTAGCAAAATTTAAAAGGTCACAGCAAAAATTTGAGCTAAGAATGCAAGCATAAGGTTTTATCATATGGGCGTAAGTTCTTAATCCAGAGCTAAAATTTTGAGTCCGACCGATTAATTGGCATCGGCATCGGAAAGGAATCGGCTTCTTCATCGGCCGTTTATTGACCTGCGGGCTGATTAATCGGGATCGACATCCCCAGAAATGATGTCGTGCAGTGTTATCAGCCTCGTTGCGTTAAAAGCTTATCATATTCAGCTTTAACCAATTTGTAGGGAAAAATTCAAATCGGCACACCACAAATTGGAAGAGAAGCTTGGCGCAAAAAATCTCTTAGGAGGTTTATGATGATATACCTGTTGTATATCGCGCCATAGAGAGAGAGAGATTCAGCTTTAACATCAGATTCGACCTTTTTATATGCTTTAAAACAAATTCTTCCTTATCACCATACATGTAAGTAAAAATGAAATCTTTACACAAACTTCACCTCAACAGCAACACAATGTAATACTAATGACGATAAAATGCAAATTAACCACACCCACTAAAAAACAATTCACAGCCAAACGAAGTGCATTGAATTATCACCACTTTACTCCCAACGGCTGTGCGAACTTTCTTGATATTTATGCAAAATAGATTAGTTTATTTGTATTGTTATCATAATATTTATACACATCATCTTGCGAAAGTAAACAAATACAAACACATAAAAAGAGAAACATCATTTAAACCTCCTGTGCGCAATCAGCATAGAAGTTGGCTACGAAGTTTCGGCTCAAGTTGCATATTCCCGTGTGAAAGTGCGCTCAAGAGACGACAATATGGAAATCAAAGCGTGTAAGATTGTTAGGGAAGTCTATAAAAAGTGGAGGGCTATGAGCAAGATGAAAAGCGGGGTATTCAATTTTTGCACAGCTGTTGGTAGCAGCATTGTTGTTGTTTTTCACTTTTGTCAGCGTAACGCTTATCAGCTAAAAACTTTCATCATAATCCTTGTGCAGGCATGCGGAGCTTTGGCAAGTTTTCGCTATTTGCCACTTTTTGATTTTCTCATAATTTTTTTTTTTTTACTTTCTTTCCACTCAATTTGACTTCGTTTTGTCTTCAACTTAACTTTCTCCCTGACTTTATTTCTTTGTTAGCCCGCGCATTGGTGGCACTGTCGATAAATGCTCCCGTAGGTGCAATATTACTAATTTCCTTCTCATTTCCATATCAAATTGCGAGATCCTATTATTTTTTTTACTTGCTCCTTCTTACGGGCGGTGTTAATGTACCCTTGGGAAGTATGAGCAATGATTTTATTTAATGGCAACTGAAGTGGAAAATATACAAATATGGTGTACGAAGAGACAAGTTGATGTTCATGAAGCTTTTTGTATTATGAATTTTTCTGGAACGATTTTCCGTCATCCCTTGTCAATTTTAGTTTGGAGACAAAGTTTCGGCGTTGTGCCATCTTCAGTGTCTTTCTTCGTTCTTCGTTTTTTATTAGTTCACTGAGGATTAGCCATTTGAAAAAAAGATAAATTAACACAAGCTAGAAATTGATTGAATGCATCTTTTGCGAAACAACTTGTAGTAAATTAATAAACGATTACCACAATTCTGTTAAAGCAAATTTTAAAAACCCGAATCCGGTAAAGTCACCCTCGTATATCATTGGTCTATACCTTGTTCTCTCAAAGATGATGCAGCTGTCCCTTTTTACAAGGTAGGTGGTGTTTCTTAAAAATCCAATATTTGTTGCCCAAATTTTAAACTTCGTACTTTCTTTTAGGGTGGCTGGTTGAAACTTTTATGGCCGAAATGTATTGGACGTAGAAAAGTTAAAAAAAAAACAAAAAAGACAACTAAAAAAAGCACAATAAACACTGTTTTGGGTGAAAGTGGGCGATAGTCAGAAGAACACACATAATCTCAATACAATCAATGAAATATTACCAAATCGTTGTAAAGCCTTTTTGAAATCCGATTGTGAGGACAGTTGTCATAGAACTACATATAGATTTTTAATAACACATTTTTTTAATTTTTATCTTCATTAACTAATTTGTTTACCAAATCAAAGTTTACTATTCAATAAATTTACTCAAAACATAAACAAATAGATTAACGCTACCGACTTTTACGCTCATTGAACGTCGCTCAAATTTAATTCAAGCTTTCGAAAACTCAAAAACAGGTGGGAGAATAATCATTATCATAAATTAAAAAGCAAGTAAGGAAGTTTAATTGCGGGTGGAGTAACGTAATATAACCAGGTGTGCGTTGGGGTAATACGCTGTACTAACGGTTTATGTTATTTAAGAGCCGAGATCGTAATATAGCCAACTCTAAGGGCTTCTAACATTGCTTGGTCATATATTTTTATACCTTTCATGAACATGAAATGGTATTATAACTTTGGTCCGATGTTTGTAAGTATGCGAAGGAGAAGAGATAGACCCACCAATAAGTATACCCAAAAGGTCAAGGCGATGAGCTGAGTCGATTTAGCCGTCCGTCCGTCTGTTTGCAAGATCGGAACAATACAACGAATAGCTCCCATAAAATCGATAGTTTCGATAAATGGGTTTTGGGCTATAAATTTTGCAATTAAAAAGCTAGGAACGTAAAACTTTGCAGGTTTGGTACTTATTATGTATGTATTGTGTGTAGTGAACATCAGCCAGATCGGACCTACATAACATATAGCTCCCATACCATCGATTGTTCCGATAAATGGGGCTTGGGGTATGTATCTTTAAATTAACAGTTTGGCAGAGTTTGTATTAATTGTAAGTAAGGATCGGACACTTAAAAACGTGATGAATATTCATGATATTCGACACAGTTGAAGACAGCCCTTTCCTTACTAGTTTTTTTTTTTCGTTTTATACCAACAATGCAATTGAATTGTTGGTTTTAAGGCTTGTACATTTTCAAAGACTAAGAATAGTAATTTTTTATATGAAAATTATGATAATTTATATTTATTTTATAAAACCCTTAAAAATGTACCTAAGGGCGTAAAGTGACCAATTTAATTTCCGTACCGCCAGATGGCGCTGGTTTCACAAAGTTATGAAAAAATTAATAGAAATAGGAGTTTAGTTCCAAGAAAACCAGCCTTCTGATAGCCTAATAGTTACCAGAACGTGCCAAAACTTTTCTCATCAAGAAGTCTAACAGCTTCCCAAATAGATCTATAAGAAAAGCTATGGTTCTTGTCTCTATATTTTTCTTTGCTACTAATTTAAAAACATATAATAAGTAACTAAAATTATTTAAAAAACCAAAATTATTTTCATTAAAATAATAATTCTTAGCTTGGCGTACATATATTATGTATTTTTGTATGTAAGTGTATAATTTATTTTTTTTATATTTTGTTTGAAAGTAGGCATAGTCCTTGCACAATTTCCTCATTTTTCTTAGGTGCATTTGGTTATGATAAGGGAAATTATTTTTGCTAAGACATCTTGAATATTTTGAAGCTTTAGTTTTTTAATTCAGGGGAAATTATTTAATTTTAAAAAATTGTAGATACAACTTGTAGAGCCAACTTCTTTGGCTTGTGTTAAGATATGTAGCTCAATAGATGAACAGAACAACGGAACCGAAATCGTTTCTTTTGTTTTTTTTTTAGAAGCATACATCGATCTTCGTTGATGCCGTTAGAATGTGCCGTTACAAGGATTAAATTGATATAATCAGTTTACTACGAACAGCTGATTATAAAAAGAATTACGTAGTATCATGTATATAATTAAGAAGCGATTGAGTCAAACAACAAAAACAATACACTACTTAATTTAAAAAGGAAATAACAGCAGCAAAAAATTTACTACAGTGCATGTGAGAAAAACAAAAACAAAAAATTAATAATGATTAATAAAACATCCCAAAAAAGCGAAAAAAATAAACAAAAATAACAGCAAAATAAATGAGATGAAAAAGTAATGACTGTTAAACAACAACAGCAACATCAATGGGATCAACAAAGACTAAAGTTAAATATTACAAACAACAACAAATCGCATTTGCACTCAGTATCAACACGAACCAGCAGACAAATTAAAAAAAAAGACGGCGCTAACTAAAAAACATATGAAAACAACAACAGACAAGCATGTGTGCGCCTAGTAAAAAAAAAAGTGTTAAACAACGGCTTGGCTTTATTGCCAAGAAAATGCCAATTAATTATCCGGCACAACACATGCACTCGCAGTCAGTCAGACGCATTTAGCCCCGGGCGCAAAGCGTAAAAGTCAACGAGTGTGGGTGGATTTCAGCATGAATGTGCTAAAGGATGTTGGTTAATGCTTTCACCTCGGTGGCAGTGTGACTTTTGGTATGAAGTGCCGGTGTGTGAGTTAAAAGTGATAAAAAGTAAACAGTGGTGAAATTGTTGCGCGTACTGACTAGGCATGTGCAGTGCCTTCTGAAAATAAAGCACTAAAACTTAATATTTCAAATATGACTATCAGTATTTTCAGGATTTTTTCTGTACACAGTTTGACAGCAGCATACTACAGAAATTGCTGGTTAAAAGGCGCTGGAGATTATCACTGAATTTTGAAAATTGCTTTGTCGAAGGTCTTACGCATTTACTTCTACACGCTTGAAAAACAATTTTAAAATCAACATATGTGATTCTAAGAGATTTAAATCTTTTTCATTGTATGATAAAGCTAAATGGCTAACAACAATTCACAAAAATCCTGTAAAATGAAGTAAAAAAAATTTCAGGACATTTTTTGGACTTTAGTTTGAGTTAAGTATACGCTTTAGGATGTTAATTTTTATTATTTCTCATATTTCATCGGCTGAGGGGAAGATCACCTTATTTCAAAATATTTTGAAAACGCCCTACTCGAGATTTTTTTAATTTAAAAAAAAGCATCACTTCAAAGAAAACTATTTTTTTAACAACGACCTATGCCATCATTTGATTCAAGCACACTCTTTCTCAGCTGAATTTGCATTTTTTGAAAGTTATTCTGAGTTAGGGTATTTTGCAACCAAATTCTGAATCAAAAAAAAAATCCGAGATAGGTCGCTTTTCAAAATATATTAAAGCAAGGTAACCTTGATCTCAGAAGTCGATTTCGGATTAATATTTTTATAAACAAATAAATAGCTATAAAGCAGCAAAAAAATCCATTTACAATTTCGCTGCTATTTTATAGAGCACAGCTGTATGCGTATCTTTGCACATTAGGGTGGTCCTGTTTGTTTTTATGATGTTCGAAGTTTTTTTTCTGTCATCATAATAGAAAAAACAGCATAACGGCCTTTATGCCGAAAACTTTATACCTTCCGATCTCAATAAGTACAATTTTAGCCTGATATCTCTAAAACTAAAGGACTACTTTGCGTGCAAACAGACAGATGCACAACGGACAGACGGGCATGGCTAAATCGAATCAGCTCATCACCTTGCTAATTTCGATATACTTATTGGTTTGTCTTTTTTTTTCTCATAATTACAAACATCGGTCTAAAGTTATTATTTTTTCATTTCATGTTCATGAAAGGTATACAAATGTATTTTAGTTTTCAAGTTTTCATGCGTGATCAAAACTAAAAACTGATCCATTGTACCATAATCTTATCGATTGGACGGGTAAGCCTGAAAGAAATCGTTCAATTATTTTTTAAGGGCCAGCCTAATGTTCATATACCCTGCATGTGGATCAAGTGCTATTAAATTACCTCAAGACTAGAAAAAGTTTGTAGTCCAACTGGTAACCAACTATTTTTTCTTCCTAAAAAGAAATTGGTATTCCGTAAAATTTTTTTAGCGTTTGGGGTTTTTTATTTGTAAAAGAAAAATTTTACCATAGAATTCAAAGAGATCTTAAGTTATTAACATATGGTCCTGTGCCATGTTTAAGTAATAAAATAGGTTCTCTTGCCTTTCATATTTGCCAATAACATAAATGAAGAATATATTACGCTTTAGGGAATTTATATAATTGAATAATTCAAGCCAATCACTTACATACATATGTATGTGCACATAAGTAAATATATGTATGCGCATTTAAATACCTTCAATTATGAATTGGCAAAACTCACACTGACTGTCGTGCCAACACAATAACAATAATATCACAACATCCAACAAAAAAAATTCCATTCAGCAAATGTGCGCGTTAAAAAGGCTACAAAAAGTAAAATGATAGACAACAAACAAAAAAAAAAAGCAGTGACTTTCCATTGTTTGTTTTTCCTGAATAATTTTTTTTTTTCATTTCATTCAAACTTTAATGCCACATAACATGCGCGTTATGTTTGCGACGTCATTTTGCGCGCTTAGTTATTACATATTCACACATTGTGAGCAAATTAGGTGGAAAATCCTGTGAATACGTATACACCATGGCGCACAATAGAATTGAGTGTTGTTGAAGCAGAGCGTAAAAGTTTTCATGTGTAAAGTGTGATGTATATGTTTGTGTGTGTGTATGCATAGTAGCATCACTAGCTGACTGAGTGCCTGATTGTTATAGCCTGCAGCTAAGTTTTTAACTCCTACCATTTGCTTTTCATTTCATTTACCTTTGAAAATTTTTACAGGCGATTTGTCTGTGCCATGCGCTGCATCATCATTAACACAACTTTAATACCAAAATAATTAAGTAATTTATTAAAATTAATATGCGTGACAGTCATAATAAATGGCAAATTGGTGAATGATATGCTTACATACAATATACGTATATACTTGAATAAGTATGCCTGCTATGGGTAAGCCGTGTAAGCAGGTGGATTTGTAAGGAAGTACTTGTCAGTTGACTGAGAAAGGATTAGTGTTTAAACCCTAACCAAGCTTTTGTTATGAAAACAATTTGTTCACAAAGTACTTTTTTATTCATTGCAATCGGAGTAATTTTTACTTCTAATTTGTGAATCATACACGGTTAAAAATTGTTACCTAAATTTTAAACTTTTCAGTTTTAAATGTAATTCGCAATCTATTCAAAATTGGTGTAGGTTATTTAACGGTTTGGAATTTATTACAAAAACGTTTAAAAAATTGCTTTAACCGACGAATAGTTTAAAATTTAGGTCCAAATTTTTAGCCGTGTATAATTAACAGAGTGTCCGTCTACAATTTCTCAGAAAACGAATACATCGAGGCAAATTTATACTAGGTAATATCACGGCGAATTTCTTGCTGTATACACACCAAGGCGAATTCACTTACAGGTGATCTCTTAAGAACATATGAGCAGTGGCTTCTTTTGTCAAAATAAACAAATTCTATGCAATCTGACAGGAGAAGCCGCCAAAGGAAAAACAAAACACTTAAAGTATGTATGTGTATGCAGCAACAAATTCGCCGTAATATCACCTGGTATAAATTCGCCTGTATACACACACATACTTCATGTGTTTTGTTTTTCCTCAGGCGGCTTCTCCTGTCATTTTGTACAAAATTTTTTAATTTTTAAAGCAGAAGCCACTGCTCATATGTTCTTATGAGATCACCTGTAAGTAAATTCGCCTTGGAATACATTAACAGAGTTTTTTACAAAATAGGTTGCTGATTTTTTTTTGAAAGCTGAGGTTTCAAATGAAAACGTTTTTGCAAACAATTACTTTTGTTGGAACCGGTTACTTTTAGGGCAATTTAGCCCTTTGAACCCGATTACTTTCTCGAAACATTTTTCGTTTGCAAAAGGCTACTTTTTAAGCCCGTAGCTTTCTTTCAACCGGGAAGTTTCTCGATATAGGAACTAATTTTTTTTCTTTTTGAACCAATTACCTTTTGAAATGCGACAACTTTGGTTGCAACCGGCAACTTTTTCGGAACCGATAACATTTTCGGAAGCGTCTTCTTTTTCGTAACCTGTCGCTTTCTTCCAACAGCATAGTTTGTAGCAACCGGAATTAAAAGTATATTTTTAGCAGGTTTTTCAGAACCGACTACCGTCAGTTTTCTTTTGACAGGACCCTGTGTTTAAACAGATAATTTTTTTAAACAAGTCACGTTTTTGAAACAGAACAGTTTTTTGAAACAAAACACTTTTTTTAAACATCCCACTATTTTTAAACAGATCACTTTTTTTAAAACAGGTAACTTTTTTTAAAATTGTTATTTACCATAAAGATTTCAATTTAATAGAAAGAATATAAAACCAAATATGAAAACAGTTACAAATAGATTTTAAAATGGTCCAAATAATCACGAAAACAATCATGAGTCCCGAAATTTAAGTTAGAAGTAAAACCTGAAGTTGTCTCATAGTGTATTAAGTAGTCCCTCAAAAACGAAATTCTTTTGTACCTCAGTGAACCAGTACTGACGATACAAAGCTTCCGAGTTACCACTTAAATGAACTTTTTTCAAAGAAAACTTTGGACAACTTTAGAAGTGAAAACGACATCTAGGTAATATAAAATTTATTTGGAGTGGAAGCTAAGATACAGAGATGCCCTCGTTTTAAAATTCTTAAAGCGTCTACTGACATTCCTACCAAGTATTTAATTTTAAATGAGTTATAAAAGTTAAAAACTTTATACGTGCCTAAGGAAATCACGTATTTAATAATCTTCCCAGCATTTCAAACCATGTCTTTTATACATATACATATTTACATATATTTATATTAAATTGTATTAAATATAAGCACTTCACGGCTTCGACGTCTACTTTGCGTTGCCTTTGAACTGTTAAATAAAAGCGGAATTAACTCGTTGAAGGTAAATACCATACATAAACTCCGAGTTTAAACGTGTACGTTTTCAAAGCATTTACTTATGATAAAATTATATATTAATTAGATATCTTTATATATATGCATAAGCGCATTTTACAATGTGTTTTATGTTTGAATACATCTACCTATTACATTTTAATATGTCTTTGGTCTTGTGCCTCAACTTAACATTGATTTAGGGGGAGAACCTTAAACATTTTTCCACTTAGCTGCATATTAACATTTTCAAGTTTCACTTGTAAGTAATTTAGCAGAATTAATTAATATAATATCAAATGAAGCGTGTCCATTTTTCAGTGTAAAATGCTTTATATACGCATTTATGTTGTGAGGGGCTTAAGAAAAAACAGTTTAACAGACAAAGCTCTTTTAGAGTAAGCTTTTGAATATACGCTTTTTGTGGTTAGAGCTTTTAGTTTGTGACTGTTGGTTGAAATATTTTTCTTCGATTTTTTCGTGTGTTTTTACATAAATTTATATAGCTGATGCTGAACTTTTTCTATAAAAGTTCCAGTGTAGTAGCGCTTAACCCGAAAGCTCTAAGAAAAGTGAAAAAAAGAGCATGCCAAAAACATACTTCATTTTAAGTGCCTGCCGAGATATACCCCTTCAGATCACTTATTATTATAAACCTTTAAATACGTGTATTAAACTTGAAGAAGATTCACGATCAGCTACCAAATAAAGCTCTACTACTTAAAGCTTCCAAGGCGTAAAAGCTATAGGAAAGGCTTTTCTTCAGTATATCTGATTACAAAACAAATTGCATTTAATATTTATATTTGTCACAAAGTAGCTTGCTGCCCAAAAAGTTACGAAAAAAACATACTTTTCTGAATAACTTTAAAGCTCCGAAAAAATACTTCAAAGCTTGAAAAAATCGAGTCTACCATGGCGTATACGCACCTAAATTCAAAGTAAACAATGTAGCTCAAATATTTAAGCATTATGGCGAATTTTTAAATCATTAAGTTTCACAAATAATATCTGAATCTGAGGCATGCTTAAATGTAAAATGCTTATATATTAAAAATATTTTTATATTTTACACGCTTTTCTGTACTTCATTTCATTGATATCTCGTTTTACATATTAAATATTATATGCTCAAATATGTTAAAATTTAAATTCAATAACAGCAGAAAGAATTAACAATTCACATTCATCCACGCAATCCGTTTACAATTCATATGCATATAAGATTGTGTCTGCATTTCAGCGCAAATACCATGCATTCACTCATTCATGAATAGTTGGAGGATTTTTCAATCAAGCAAAAAGGATTTGCTTTAAAACACGCAACCAAACATACACAGAAATAAGCATAAATATAAATATGAAAAGTGCTGCCATTCACCTCCTCGTACCACCATCAGACCAGTTGTAACCACATTCACATTGAAATCGAAGCTCAAAATTATTTTCTTAGTTATTTTATGTAAAAGTCAATCAACCCTCTCACACTAGCGACCACAGAAATTTCGTATGAAAAATATGATTTTTAGCTCTTAACAAATATTTCAATCAAGTAGTTAGAATTTGTTTCTATTCGGCTCATTTCATCTGGTGTTGTCACGTTGTAAATACGCATGTATGTATGTATGCAAAAGTTCGACACCTCAATCGTATTCAACAATTTTCCATTTTCATTGTATATAAATTGCAGCTTAGCATACACTTTCCGCGATTGAAAAGTAATCACGCGCATTCAATTTCTCATATATCAACCCTATCATAAGTCAGGCTGTAGTCATGTGAAGACAAGTGACAACAATTGATAACAGCACTTGGATGTATGATTGCGACACACAAACATGGTGGTAACGAATTTCATTGGTGCTATGCAAAATTGCCAAAAAAAATGTATTTTTAAAGTGTTCTAAAAAAAAATGCGGCGCTTTGTCTACCCTTTTAAAGCCTTAAAAGACTCACAGGGAATCCAAAAGAATAAATTATTGGCGCCATACACCTCCGAGGAGATTAACACCGAGGTTCTCTACCAATTTGTGCATGCCGCTTCTAATTTCTCCTACGGGACCTTCATATTTTTGCCGACTCCGACCGGTATCTGCAAAGCAAATACATTTTTGCTAAAAAGCCTTTCATGTCAGAAATACACGCGGAGAGTTTGCCAAATCACCGTCGAGGGACGACCCCATTTTGAAAAATCTTTTTGAAAACACTTTTGGTGTTATCTGTCCCAGGACTATAACCTTTTATTTTTGGTGTGGGAGGCCAGCAACAACCTTCACACGAGAAGGCAAAATCGAGAGACAACCGCTAAAACTTTTCTCATGAGTCCATTTTTAGAAGCTGTTAGACTTCTGCATCAGAGAAACTTTTTCACGCTCTGTTAACCATTAGGCTGTCAGAACGCTGGTTCTTTGACAGCTGAACTCCTCGCTTTTCAACATTACCATAACATTGCACATGCACCGCCATCTGTTGGCATTTATCACTGCTCATGATGGATTTCTCTTGCATGCCTCTACTTTTGACACCTCGATTGTGCTCTCCGGTTTTTGTGTGTTTTACTTTGATTGTCAATCTTTAAAATTCTCTAAATCTTCCCGAAAGATAGCATTAGTTCTACTTCTATTGCCCAGAAATTAAAGCAAAAAATTGGCATTCAAGTTGCTAGCAAACCAAGCGAGTTTTCAGTCAGTTCATTCAGTGCTTAGCCTATTTGGAATGAGCGTAGAAATCGCGTTTACAATAGGAAAAGTAAAATTGAAAGGTTCATTTGCTTAACCGCAGCATTGAAAATTTGCAAAAGGCTCCTTCTCACCTTGCCTGCAGGTATTGCCAGTCACAGCAGTTTCACCAAGTGACCGCCCTATAAGTTAAACATCTAGTACTGAGCTGTTTTTTTAGTTTCGAAATAATTTCGAATACCGTAATGTAGCTCTACTTTCCTTTTGTCATACTGTCTCAATACTTCTTAGTAACGAAGCAGAACAAAATGACTTGTAAGCAGGATTAAACTGAAAAAAATTGCATTTGCCATTTGAAATGCCTCGTTATGAACTACTGCAAAAGCACTAGTTCCCATTTACCACTGCAGCTCCAGTTCAGTGATAGAAATATTGTTTATTAGTTAATGTTTTTTCTCCAGGGTTCTCACTGACTTCATACGTTTTCACTTGGCTGACAGCAGCTTCGACGCGTTAAGCTTGTGTGTGACACTTGATAGACGCGTTGATTTACTCGATGGTATTTCGTTATATTTTTGACACTTTTGCCACGACGTGCTCATCTTAGTCTCTGCTTGAAAATTCCAATCGTATATTGAAAGCAATTTCTTTTGCTTTCCAATTTATTGCGTTTTGATTTAGTTCTTGTTTCTGAAAAATAATCTGAACTTGCAACCATTTACGGTTGAATCGACATGGAAGGCACAAAAATGTAAAATGGAACTCTGGCTGGGCTTTACTCGAAATATCTACAGGTTAGGCTATGAGACTGTTACCGTTGTACCGTTCTCACATCAATGACGTTTAACAACAATTTCCCTGTACTGTCAGCTGTTAGAAAGAGGACGTTGAGTAGACTGCAAAGCGACCCATTGCTCTCGATAAATTTTGTTGTTGTTTCAATCGCAGAAATATTCTCCGAGAGTGTGAAAAGGGTCGTAGCCAGTTTTTGCAAAATTTCAAAATGTATTGCATTTATGTTTATTTTTAATTCATTGAGAAAAGTTTTAGTATTTACAAAGCCTAATACTCACATTAATACCAAAATATATTTCAACATAGGCCTTCAGCATTGTAGCAGCAAAGAAACCATTCAGTTCCAAGTAGACGGCTAGAAATGTGAGCCAACATTTTAAACCATTAGTCGGTTTAAGCAATTTTTAAAACGTGTTTGTAATAAATTCCAAACCGTTAAATTACCTACACCAATTTTGAGTTTATTGCGAATAAGATTTAAAACTAAACTGAAAAAAATGTCTAAATTTTTTTTAATTTATTTTCATTTATTTTTGAAAGCTTTTTCAAGTCATTGAATTTTTCTCAATACAATTTTGTGTGCGCCATAGCTCAATGCGTAGAGCAGACGACTCTGATGCGGGAGTGTCGGTTCGAATCCTGCCAACTGATACCAATGTTTTTTATATTTTTTAATTGTTAAGACATTTCTGGTTTAAAATTTAAACTCTTTTCTTCACGGTAATTTTCTCGAAAACTGGCGCAATTTAAGTTCTACACCAAATTTGGTTTGGACATATATGTAGCCCAGAAAAGTTTAAAATTTAGGTTACAATTTTTAACGGTGTAGTGATGCGCATACAAATACATACTTACAGACTTATGGGACATAAATTTAAAGAAATTTCGCTTTGGCTCTTATTTCACTCACCAAGGCAACACATTTTTAATGTAACTATTTATACAAATATTTTAAGCCAACTTGTATTGCCACCACTGTAACAGCAGGAATAAAATATTTGCTAGCAATAAAAGGGGAATCAAACTTTAAGTTCGACTACTAGGAATACAGCGGTGTAAATTGTATTCAATTTTCTGCATCACTTAACGAGTGATGCGCGTACAAACATGCATACAGACAGACTAAAATTCTAAAAACTGTTGGCGGTATAAATTTTTCTTTAATTACTATAACGTAAAGAAAACGGCCTGTTGAAGCTGACTATATGCGAATACTTTACTCAAAATCAGATGTAAGCATCGGTTGTGACTCTAAACGTAATAGCCAAACATTTTACAAAACAGAAATATTCAAAATGTTTTTTCCTGCAGAGATTTTTTATTTGCGCTCTTCCAGCTACCTTGCTTGCATTCCACTTCACAATGACCCACATTTTATACATTTCAACTCGTCAACTAACTACTATACAAAAATCTTCAAGTGGTCAAGCCTTTCATCAAGTGTCGCAAGCTCGTGAAATTGGACGCTTTGTAAAGTTAAAAAAAAAAGCTTCCTTCTACCGAAATGTTTGAAAAATGCACAGCGCTTGGAAAATATGCAAACCCGCTTTTTGAAGCCGAAAAAAACCGTCTAAATAAGTTTTACAAAGCAACCCACATTTCACTCACTTCAACAAAGAGGAACACAAGCCGCTAGTGAATGCATCAAGATAAGAAAAGTAAAACATTGAAATGGATGGCGCAAAGAACAAAGCTTGAAAAAATTGTGAAAAATTATAGTAATATTCTGCAAGTGGTCACTACAAATGCAAGAAAACTTTATAATGAGGTAGGTTAACAAGAAACAAAAAAAGCGACCGTAAAAATTGGGCGAATGAATGCTTTAAAAAATGGCTAACCACTTTTGGTTGCACACAACAACCAGAAGCGTTGCAATTTGTGATGAAAAATATATGCGAAATGCCACAATGGCTTTTTATGTCATTACTAGAATTGCTCAGAAATTGTATGCTCTTCCTTTACTGTGAGATGCACTGAGTGGAAGCGTGGTCATTTGCGACAGAAATTTCTGTAGATCCTAGACAAATTGTATGAAGGCGGAAGTCGAGTCAGCGGTTGAAAGACCGTTGACTTTTTAGTTTTTTTTTTTTTTCAGATGCAAGTTTGTTTTTTAAACTTCTCTTTTGTTTTTCATGCTCTTTTTTAACTTAAATTGCTATTTTTTTTAGTATTTCTGGATTTAAATTTATTTTAGTTTTTCTTTAGTCTTACCCACCTCCGTTTCTTACAGTTGTTAGTCACAGGGTGCGGTGTTTTGAGTTTTCTTCTTCCTAAGTAGTTTTGCTAAACTATTTTCGTCCCTCTGCCTAATTTCGGCTGCATTCAATAAAATGATCATCAAGTAACTTACTTAATATTTTAGAGCTGAACTCTCAAACGCATCATATGTTGTTGAGCGCTCAAAAGTTGTACTTTCTCTCCTCTCACCTTTCGCTACACGGTTAAAAATTTGAGGCTAACTTTGAAACTTTTTTGCACTACCCAATTTGGTTGAGAATTAAAACTGGTCAAGTTTTTGAGGGTGACGAAAAGGGGTTTCAATTTTAAACCAGAACTATTTTACCAATAAAAAATATATGTTGTATCGAACCGACGGGCTTCGCATCACAGGCGACTGTTATACCCACTGAGCAAAAGCGCACACAAAAATATGAGAAATTCAATAGCTTGAAAAATATTTCAGAAATAACAAAAAAATATGCCTTTTTTAGTTAAATTTTAAGTGCAAACTGAAATAAATTAAAAGTCTGTGTGGGTAATTAAAAGGTTTGGAATTTACTACAAAAAAGGTTAGAAAACTGCTTAAACCGATTAATTGTTTCAAATTTAGGCTCAAATGTTTAACAGTGTACCCACTCTCTTCATTCAATTTCCTTTGCTGCTACTTACTCTTCTACTCTCACCGCTAGCATAGAGTATATACTTTCTAAATACGCTTTATAATTATTGTTATCGTAGGTGATTCTTTTCTGAAATTGAAAAGATTATGGTGCGGCCAGCCCTATTTTTAGAAACTATAGCAACAGGACGCTGTGTAAAAGTGACGAGCTTTTGCAAAAATATCCAAATTAAAAGAGGCAGCCGCCGTGGTGTGGCGATAATGTTGCTGGCCTACCACACCGAGGGCCCAAGGTTCGAGCCCTGGGACAGCTAGCATCAAAATTGGTTCGAAAACGTTTTTTCAAAACGGGGTCGCCCCTCAGCAATGGTTTAGCAAACTCTCCGAGTTTATCATCTGCTTTGCAGCTGCCGTTCGGAAGCGGCAAAAAACTGGAGGTTCCACCAATTTGTTGGAAAAATTAGAAGCAGCACTCCACAAATTGGTAGAAAAGCTCGCCCTTTATCTCCTCGGAGGTATATAAGAGGGTTTTAACTTCTTGTGATGCTGGAATCCTTGCTGCAAGCTTAAATTCCTCTCTCAACTGGCGAATTTCTTTATGCGACTATCGCAGCTGAACAAGATCCGGCATCAACAATTTAAAGCAAGCAGATTTTTCCTAGGCTTTGCTCTCAGCGTTTCAAGGTCTTCTGATTTTATTGCATTTTATACTTATAACTAACTCTCTTTCGGCGACTTTATACATTAGTTAGCTGTTTATCTTCTTCTGATTTGTCCTGTAGTCAAAACTTTCACAGGCCTTTACTGCTTCTAGTTCGTTGCTATTGGCGCTCAGAAAACCTGACGCGAGATGAATGTGTCAAAATTGTGTACTTTATCGAAAACTTAAAAGCACACCCTGCAACAAATTAACCCCAAACAAAACCTACTTTTAATTTAACCTTTCAAAAAACGGTCGATTAATCTTTATCTACCTCGCATTAGTGCTACTTCATCTGAAAACTCATTAATGTCACCTTCCGTATACGCCCCATTGCCGCCCATAACTACGCTTCTTTGTAAAAGCTTTTAATCACCTGAACTCACTTCCAGCATGCGCTCGCTCAATTTCAATCGCCTTCATTGGCAGCGGTATTAGCCTAAATGTCCCTCATGTCCGGCACATCTATCTGTCGTCAAGTTTTCGATCTTCGCCCATACTAATTTTCTCATTTTACGCTCTATTTCATTTCATTTCATTTCATTTCGTTTGCTTCCTTCCGCTGATTGCGCTATAATCCAATACTAATTTCAATTGCTGCTTCTAACTCACCTGGTGACATACAAAAACAAATGTCCTTCGCTATGCATGCAGCTCTTTTCCCCCTTTCTCTTAATGAAATTCTACTTTCTCCTAGATAATTGTACTTTAGATCATCTTCCATTCTTTTGTGTTGCTTGCCGCTAACAACAGCGCATGCAGCTCGCACGCGATTTGTGTCAAAAGATAATTAGCAGTTAGTTAGTATTTTGAGAAAGGCAAAAAAAATATTTTCTGTGTTTGGTTCGTGTGGGAGTGATATGCAAATTACATTTACCATCTGATGCTCTACCCACACACCTTGCCTTACCCATTTTCAACGACGTCGCTGAACAGCATCAGCGCAAATTAAGGCATAGTATTGATTCGATTTACGCTGCTTTATTTGCTGATAGATTTTCCCTCCACTTCCACAATCTTTGCCATTCGCTCACCACACCATATTAAAGTGCATTCAATTAATTTATTAGCACATCCCATTTGATTGTCGTTGATGTCATTCGAGTTTCATTTTCGAAATGTCCTTTCAGTGTCCCTAATTTGATAGTTAAAGGGCATTTATTTTAATTTGGTTTTCATTGTTTTTTTTTCTTGTCTCAAACACAATAGAATTTAGCATACTCGCATTCTCTGACTAAATTAGTGTGTGCGTCATGTCAAAGGCAAAACAAACATTCAAATGATGAGCGCATGAGTTCAAGCGAATGAAGGCCAAACAATTAAGCCTCATTCTCAAAAAGCCTGAAACCGTTATTTTGTCATTCATTTTCACTTCATAGTCATAGTGATTTGGGTCAATGATATTGTCCTCATGGAAAATTTTGCAAATATTTTCCTTAATTACTTCAAGTGCATCAATTATCTTTTGCTCTTCATTGAATTCCAAGTAAATAGATTAAGAGCACAGTCTGTGACTGGCCTGGCCTTGTTGCACTGATTTGATTGAGTTAAGAAGATTTATAAATAAAAGTTTAATAGCTCATAATGTAGGTAGGATTGGCATTCAGCTCAGGTGCAGACGAAAGTAGGGCTAGAGTAAGTTATTTTTACAAAGGTTCATATCAATATATTAAAAATGGGTAAAATCAGTTGTCGCCCATAAAAACACAGAGTTGTAACTTCTTTCTACTTTACTTTTTTTTCAAATTTACTCAGCATATCGATCGTTTTTATGCCGGAGAGCATACATTGATAAACGAAATTGGAAAATTATTATTTCAAAATTATTTCATAAAAATATCACTTTTACAAATTTGTGAAAATTTAAAGTTAAATGCAATAATTGGTACAGCTGTCACACTTTACCTAAAATACAAGTAAATCATATACAGATGGTTTTATTTTATTTTACTTTATTGAATTTTATTTCACTTCATTTTATTTTATTTGATTTTTTTACTTTATTATATTTTATTTTATTTTATTTTATTTTCTCTTTTTTTACTTTATTCTATTTTATTTTCTTTTATTTTGTTTTAATTTGGTTTATTTCTTTGTTATTTTGTATTGTTTAATTTTACTTTAATTTATTTCATGTTATTTTGTTTTATTTTATTTTATTTTATTTTATTTTATTTTATTTTATTTTATTTTATTTTATTTTATCTTATTTTATTTTAGTTTGTTTTGGTTTATTTTCTGTTATTTTTTTGTTATTTTATTTTATTTTACTTCATTTTATTCTATTTTATTTTATTTTATTTTATTTTATTTTATTTTATTTTATTTTATTTTATTTTATTTTATTTTATTTTATTTTATTTTGTTTTAGTTTATTTCCAGTTATTTTTTTGTTATTCTATTTTATTTTCTTTTATTTTATTTTGTATTGTTTTATTTTACTTTATTTTATTTTATCTTATTTTATTTTATTTATTTTATTTTATTTTATATTGTTTTATTTTATTTTATTTTATTTTTTTTTATTTTATTTTATTTTACTTTATTTTATTCTATTTTGTTTTATTTTATCTTATTTTTTTTATTTTTTTCTTTTATTTTATTTATTTTTTTATTTTATTTTTTTCTTATTTATAAGCGACAAAGCTTAGTAACAGTCTATAAGGCAAGCCGCGTTTGACAAACGCCCAAACCACACAGAAGTCAGCCGATTATGAAAGGTATATTTTATTCAACATGCTTTAATGGGCAGAAAAACAACCTGTATACTCGCATATCCTCCGTTTTAACAACACTGGAAAGGAAAAAACCAAAACTCTCAAAGCAATTTCTATTATAAACCGAAAAAAATAAACAAAAATAAAAAAACACAAGTGCATAATTGAAAAAAAAACATTTAAAGCTTTGACAGTGAAATTACGCGAATTTTATATTGTTATTAAAAGTAAAAAAATTTGCTCTTTTCCTTTAAACGGCACTATTCATCACACAATATTTCAAACAAATTTTTTATAAATTCAAAGGCGCAAATACCTAGGGAAAGGCTAAAGCTAAGCCGCCTGCTGCCCCCAAAATATTCATAAATTTCTCATTGTTGTATGCTGAATTTATTTTTCGTCCCCCTCGTTGCTTTTTTTCTTTTTTGTTCGAAATTATTGTGGTTAAGGTATGAAAGAGCCGTTCAAATGTTGGAAAATTGAAAATACTTGAAATCTCGTGTGGCAAACTCAATTCGTATGAATTGAATACAGAACACAATACAAAGCTGTGAAGGAATGTGAGATGCGGTCGCACGGTTTCATTGGACAGCTGGAAAGTATGGCATTACAACGGTATTTTAAATGTGATGCGTTAGTAGTGGTTGTTGTTTATACAGAGCTGAAAGCTGCATGTGTGGCAGACCAACGCTTTTGACAAGCAACCTGCTGTGATATTTATTTTAAATAAATTTGTTTAAAATTATAATATGGTGTTTCTTAATAATCAACGTACTTTGAATTAACTGGAAATCTTTTTTTAAATTCGTTACACAAATCTTTGGTGGAAAACCTGGCAGCCAGTCCCCAGGATTAAGCTTATTAAATTTAAGTTTCAGTTTGTATTGTTATCTTTGATTTAAAAAAAATTTTTTTTTTGCTCGCTTTGTTTACCACCAGGGTATACAGCTTGAATTAAATGCTTACGTGCAATTAAGTGGATCCTTAATTATAAGTTGGACATATAGCAATACAGCAATGAAAATTGCCTTCAATTTCGAGAAGCGATTGGATAACAAACATATATACAGGCAAACGAAAAATTTACAAACTGCTGTTTTTTTCTTCTATTACTCTAGCAAAGATATTCTACATTCAATTTATTTCAATACTTATAATGTATGTACATGCATCTCCTGTTAGAACTGTATTATACAAAAGGATCAATGTGATCATGTTTGAACCGAAATCATTAATTTTCAAGCCATGGTCTTTGAACCGAAATGTGGAGAAATCACAATTTCTTGGAAATAGAAAACCCAACACAACACAGAATAAGACTTAAATAATTTAAAGTAGACTTCCTCAACTACGATACCTTAGGGTGCTGAAGGAAGTCGATGGTCTGCTTACAGGGGTGCTTCATTGTTTAAAAAAAAAACTTACAGTTCTTTGAATTTTTGTCTGTATGTACATATGTATGTTTATACCCGCATCACTCAAAAACTACTGCATGGAATAAATTTGAATATTCACGGTTGTAATTCTGGATGTACAGCTTACAGCTTAGGGAAATTTCTTGCTCCCTTTCTTTACAGTGGTGGCAATAAAAGTAAGTTTAAAATCGTTTGAAACATTGAGTAAAATTCTAGAAGGCCGATTTACACACTTTACTGATATTTTCTAAAACTGCAGATGTGTTAGTGAAAAGGAAGACAAGTAATGCCTAAAATGTTAGCCTAGCTGGAAAAAAAAAAGAAAAAACTTGCTGCTGTAGATTTCATAAAAAAGATATTTAATTGCATTGTCAACCCTAACCAACTTCATTTTTATGCTCATCATTTTTTACTGTTATAAATTCCATCAAATGGCATCCCTATCACAATCACAAATGCTTAGCACCCGTCAGTTTTGCTTACCTAGAAAATATATTGCTGGTAAAAAAAAAATCATACGCGCGAATAATTTGAAATAAATAAAACCACAGATTTTCATACGAAATTTGTAAAAACACCACAAATAAGCGCCGCGGGCATAAACAAACAAATCTCACAAACATATTTTATACACCTACAAAAGAAAAAAAAGAACTCCTATACCCATGTGTACCCTAGGGCATTGGCATATGCAACATATGTATTTGTGGCATAACCAAATTCGTATAAATGGTTGGCAGCTCGGATTTGTCGTTCCTCGTTTTGCTGTGCTGCTGCATTTGATAGGATATTTTATTGCGGTTTTTCGGTTTTGGCGTGCATAACTTAAAAATTGAATATGCATTCATAATACCGGTAGGAACGTGCATACCATCTAGTAAAAAGGCGAAGGACTTCTCGCCTAAAGGACTAGTATTTAACGGGTGTATTTTATACTGGTTATTTTAATATAAATATTTTAATTATTTAGTTTTTTTTTAGTTTGACTCAAGATTAGTTGAAATTAATTATTATTCAAAATATAAATGAACAAATATCAAAAAAAAAAATTATCTATAAGAAAATCTATGGCGGTTGTGTCTAAAATTTTCCCATTCTATTCTAATAAAAACTTTTAATAATTTATATAAAAATAATTATTAAAAAATAAAAACAATAACAATTTTCATAAAAAAAAAAATTATTATTTTTGTTGAGCTCATTTATAGTCATGGTACTTAAAAAAAAAATTTATTTGGTTACCTTATATATGTGTATAAATATATTTTAAAAAATATCAATATAGATTTCACAAAAGGAAGCTTTTTTTGGCCAAGTCTATTAAATAATATAATACATAAATACAGCAGTTAAAAGCATTGGCAGAGTAAACGTGACGGACCAATATTTTGGACTATACGTGTGCGGGTTAGTCTAGAGTGACTCTGAATTCCTCCCTGGGTAGTTAGTGATTATAGTAGTTTAAGCATAACCATTTAATTTTTTTTTTTTTTTGCGTAACGCTCTAGCACATTTCGGTGTGATGAGGTTACAATGACAACAAATATGTGCATGAAACTCTAATAATTGTATTGTTAAACAAAATTTATTGGATATGAAAATTTCGGAAATAATTTGTAAATTATTAGGTGCGTAGGGGACTTAGATTGGAATAACATACATACTATATTACTGAGTAATAAATTGTTTTAACACAAACTTTGTTGTCTCGAATGTGAATCGACTTGATGCAAAAGGATAAATATCTCAGTAACGACTTGAATGACTCGATTTATCTTATTTTTCCTGATCTAACTAGTTGAGTTCTTCCAAGCCTTTTTATTTTTCTGAATAGTTGATAAGAGGATTTTCTGACCTGCAAAGTGTATTTTATCAGCAATCGGGGAAGGAGATTGATTCACGCATATAGATGTTTCTTTGTTTTTTTTTGGTAAGAATTATTGATGTATCGATTTTTTGAAAAAGCGAAATTTGTAAGCTTCATAAACTCGGAAAAACAAAGCAACAAAGCAAGTGTGATTGATATTAAGTTATTTTTCGTAGAGATATTTCAATTAAATTCATCTGTGATCCTTTTAAATATCTTTTATAAAAAGTGGGCGTGGTCCTAGCGGATTTCCTTTATTTGAAATGAGAAATGCCAATAAACCTAAATTTTAATTATAATATGTATTAAAATTTTGTACAAGTTATCGTGTGCACTGACGGGCATACGAATTGAGATGGCTTATTTAACTGTTCCTTTCCTCCTAAACATTTTGTAATGTATAAGTCAATATCTTTCTCGATTCGCTTATGATATTACGCACTCTGTAGCACTCCTAGCTATAAAAGTAACATCGAAAAACTTACAATGAAATTCGTACTGAATGCAAAAAACATCGATATCTCGATAAGAAATTAATGTTAATTCCGGCTTTATTTTGAAACACACAGAAACTATAACAAATTACAAAGCTTTGAAAAATGTTGAAACATAAATTCGCACATCAACATCCGCCCGTTCTTAGAAAGCCTTTTGTTTCACTGAAAACACAAAACTCTTTGTGCACCGAAAATCATTGAAGTAAATACGTCGAATACAATGCATGAATGGAAAGCAATTTCAAGCATCAAACAGGTCCATTAAATGCTCCAAAGAGATCCATACCTGTACACACATACTCACAGGGATCAACCCTTTGTAGTTGTTTTCAAACAAAAATTCCAGACGCACCAAATGTTTCTCATATCCAAATACGCAGTGACTGTAATTAATTTGCAAGCTATTTTTCACAACCCAAAAATTAAAACACCACCACGGTAATGTTGCTGCTGATAATGATGTTGATTATCATGCTGATGGTGGCGCTGGGCGCTGTTCGACCGAGAGTTAGAGCCTAGCATAAATATGCATTATATTAAATGTGAAAGTGTTTAATAGCCCGAATACCAAATGAGATGGTGATGCTTTGCAGCACTAAAGCTGAAAATTGAAGGGCAAATGAATTCAACGAGGTGAATATGAATAAGTGAGGCAATGTACTATGGGTCAAGCAACTTGATTCGTTGACCAAAAATTAGATTTCATTAGGTTATAATTTGCATTTTAATTTCATTAAAATTAATTGGCGGTATCATTGTTAATAGAATAGAATCTAAATCGACAGTTTTAGAATATTTGTCTCTCTGTCTGGAAGCGTATCACTCAAACACTGCTGCATTTAGTTATATGCAAATTTCAGCGTTGCATTACTAGACGTCTAACTTAAAATTTAAGATATTCCTGGTTTCGATATTGGTCAAGGATGACCCAAAATGTGTTAGTACAATATGGGGTTCAAGGTGCGAATGGGTGCTGTAAGAAGCGATGTGATTTAGTTTCATATCTCAACTGGTTTCAGAGATATAATGACTAAAATAGAACTCAGTCTATTATAAGTTAATATAAATCAATTTAAGTTTTAACGATAAAACACGACTTGCTGTCCCATAGTGTGTCAAACGGGGTAAGCATGATGAAGAAACGAAATTGATTGAAGGCTGTGTGTATGTCCATAATGGCGGACAGGTGACTGTCATGCATGTCATTGCTGGCGAGAAAGTACAAAAGGATGCAGATCAGTTTGAGAATAAGAAGGGCCATGTGCTGTGACGAAATGAACAGTATTGTGTCTCTTATCATATTACAAACAATTAACTGAAAAACAATAACAGTAAGGAGTTAAGAGTGAATCGTAGCTGCGCAACGAAAAACAATTAACGAGCGTACAACGTTTGGTAACAATACGAAAACAAAAAACACTATAAATAACAAAAGCAACTACAACAGCAACAAAAATCAATGACAAGAATATTTTGGCTCGACGTGCTTTTTTCGGAAATGGGGAAATTATGGAAAACACTTTAAATGCTGATGTTGGCATTGACAACCGCACACAAATAGACGCACTCACACATACACATTATATAAGCATAAATTGTGGCTTTTGTTTGTCGCATATTTCAATGTTGACAATGAAAATTGATGCAACGATTTTGTGAAACAATGCCAACACTTAACTTTCACAGTTGAGGATGACAATGTTAAATGAGCGAAAATTGAAATATTTCACAAACGCACTGCAGCGAAAGTTGAAAGTAGTCAGTAGAAAATAAACTAGTTCACAATTAATATTTTCCGCAGTTAAAAAACTAGTCTAAACAGTTCATATGTGGACCACAAAAAAGTGTAAGTTTTGGTGAGTTGTAAGTTTTGGAGAGCACTGAAGTGGTCTGAGTGGGAAAAATATCGGATATACCAGAACGAAGTTATGCTAACATGAGAATTTGTCAACCGAAGCGGTTTGGAGGTCATTTAGAGCTCACCTGCGGTTACGCAGATTAAATGGCAGGGTAATGTGGTGTCGACTTTCATCATAGTGCTTACGGATATTCTTCCTTATGTCTCTAGGAGGTGGAACTTCATCCAATAGATGTCGGTGTGTATGTCGGGATGACTATGGCAGTTCAGTAAACTATCTGCTCAACAGTTCGAAATGCTCTCGAACATTGAGCATTTTAGTCCCTTGATGTAACTGCGACTCAGATGGCATAAGAACATATCCCTTGTAGGGATGCGGTGTTTTAGCAGACTTGTAACTTCCTCCAGTTGCTGTCAGAAAGATTGGGCGACTGTATCGGCGCCACGAAATCAATAGCGGGAGATAGTAGCAGATTTGGTGAAGCAGCTGGAAAGGTCGTGGAGATAACATTTGATCCTTTTACAGAGTTCGCCAGTGGAGGGGCCTTTGACCGATACCACTATAATAGAGTCGTCCATGTAGGCGACTACAGAGGCTCTATCGGGTAGGGGGGGAAGTCCCGAGATGTAAAAATTTAACAAAATAGAAGATAAGATACCACCATGTGGCACCTCCTGTCTAATCCTACTTTATTTGGATCTTGCCGATCTTTGACGCAGTTAGCGGTCCACCTTTTCAGGCCGCGAAGGAGCGGAGACTTTTCCAGATCTTTCAAGAGTGTGGCATGGTTGACTGTGTCAAAGTGTCAAAATCTTTTGACAGGTCAAGTGGTATGAGCACCGTCCTGGGGTTTAAAGGGTGTTGATTCAAACCATAGTTAATTTCTGTGTTTATCCCCTTGACAGTGGGAACCAGAATTGCCTCATTCCATATCTCAGGGTTTTTAACTGTGGTGTCCCTCATATCCAAGGTATTTCAACATAGTCAGGGCAATACATTGGGTCCATTTGATTTTGAACGCTAGTTTTTCAATATGGCTTCCTTGACCTCGAAGACGGTGGCGACAATGTGCGCTACTTTGTGTCGGTGTTTGTGCACCGGTGGATGCAATATAAACTCACATCAAAAAGAGCTAGCGCATTGCTTGGGGTCCGACTTGGCGCTGTCTGCAAAGGTAGTGGAAACCTTGCCGTTGTGCTTGGTTTGATTTGAAAGAGCCTTGACCATTGACCATATTTTGACGACGCCGCCGAAGAAATAGTTTTTTTAACTTTGAATGTTTACTGTTGCAAGTTTGATCTTTTTCGGACTAGTTTGATACGATCTAAGAAATTCTAGGTGTGTAATATTATGCTTCACTGCAAAGACAGCTATTATGCTAGTACTCTTTCCAATTATAACCCCTTATCTGCCCATATATCTTTTCCCTTTCAATATCTTAACTGTTTGCCGCCCTAAAGCTCTCGCCGCTAGGTTGGAAAATTCAATCAACGCGGTTATATGATGTTGACATGGTAATTGTTGTTGGCCCTCATTGGTTGTTGTCAAAAAAAAGAGCTGATTTCTTTTGCATTTTGCATTGTTGTTGTTACTATACGAACAGGAATGTAAGCGAGATCTCCTTGGCAACTATTGTAACGGCTACGATGCAGACTTTGGTTTCTCGTTGCGTTTGTGAGTGTCAATAAAATGAGCGCGACCATTTAATTTGTTAACTTTTCACGGTCTGTCTGGTCCTTTGACTTGGCTTGTTCGGACGCTAGTAGTTGAAACCTGGCTGTCTCTTCTCGTATGTCTGTCAGAATGTAGCTTTAAATTGGAGCTAAATTTTAAAGAGAAAATATTGCAAAATTTAGAGAGTCTGAGGCAACCGGATAGTTGTGAAGTCAATAACCTACGCATCCTCAGTCCAGTGCACTAAGGTCTCAAAACAGCAATCACTAGATAAAGTAAACGGCTTTAACTAGTTGCAAAATATATCTGATCTATAGATCGGAAATGTAATAAGACATATAAAGATAAATAAAAAATGCATAGATAATCCGCTACGGAAAAACAGGATGCAAGAGCTCTCACGCTCAGGATCTTACGAAACTTTGAGTTATCCACTCTAGACCGATCAATCTAAGTAAGAGAGGATACATATATTAACCATGATTTAGAAGTTCGCTAAATAATGGATGGATCAAAAATAGATGATGGCAAGATGGGAACTAATATCTATAACTTAAAGAAATGAAGACCAGTGGGAAGCTTCCTCTCTATCTTTTATGTAGAAATCCATGTCATAGAAAATTGCGGTATGAAATGCCTTCGAATATGTTTATTCCCGAGATTATTTTATGATTAGTCCAACATCCAACCATTGGTGGTGCAAAGTCCACTACATACTTCCAGGTACCCTAGTCCAAAAGCCTCAGCGGTCCGCTGTCACAAGTAAGTATCTGGCATACGGTGTATAATGCGTGGACCAGAACAATATCATGCATTGCTCCCATTATGTTACCCTTATACGAGTATATGAATCTTTTTCGATCAGACGCCGTAGTATAACTCTTCTGGGTGGTTTTCTTTTCGACTTTTGCCGGACAAGGAGAGTGCAGAACAAGCCAACTACATAAAGTTGCTCGACGACGAGTTAGACAGGGTTGCATCGAAATAACAACCCTTGGTCGGTTAAACCCCGAGTCATACCGGTAACATAGAAGCGGCTGTTGTGGGAATGTAGAAGTTGCTCCAGACAACTTTATTTATTAAAAAATATGAGTCATTAATCATTTTTCATTTAGTCTTTCAATAGCAAGTCTCCTGAAAGTATGCTATATAATAATTATATGCTCAATTACTTGAAGGTTAAATTCTAAATCATATATAAAGTGAGCTGTCAACTAACAATTATCTATTTGCAAACCTGCCACAAATAAGAATTTCTGAAACATATTCCTTTCTTCACTAACATACCACTTTCAAAGGTCAGTTTATCAAAATACGTCTAAGTCTGATCGAAATCCTTTTTGAGACGGCCAAACTCATTTACAAACATACTCAACACTTGTCTAAGTATGTGGCTGTGCGTTCAAGTGTTTATCTGCATTTAGCCAAAAGCCCGTCAGCATATTTACAAAACACATTCGCAATGACTATTAACTCACTTTTAATTGCAATGATTTAACTTCAATTTAAACTTTTTCTTAACTACGTATGACCGCAGAGTATGTTTATATGCATAACTACCCGGTAGGAAAAATATGAACAAGTGGGTTTACTACTATGTAGTGAGAAATCTCTTTTGTATGCTAAGACCTTCGCGCATTTAACATTACGATATCAGAAAGGTTTGAAATTTTTAGTGGAACTATCAGAAAGTGGAGTAACATCATACTAGAATCATTATATAATAGAATAACATTACTTGGTCGCCTAAAACCCTGTGCTTAGAACTGGCTGTCGTTGGACTGAAAAATAAATAATTGATCAAAAGAAATATTTTTTCTACACCTTTTTCAGTTAAGGTTCAGAAAGTTAAAATTTAAATTTAGAATATTACAATTCAAGTTCAGAATTATCATTTCAAAATCAGAAAATTACAATTCAACTTCCAAAAAATACAATTCAAGTTAAGAAAATTGCTCGGGAGTTAAAATATTATTTGGACCAGTCTACACCTTTTTCTGTTTCTGAATTTGAATAGTAATTTTTGAAACTTGAATTGGAAGTTTCTTAATTTAAAATGGAAATTTTGAATTTGAATTTTCGAATTTCTAAACTAGAACTGTAAGTTTCTGAACTCGAATTAGAACTTTCTAAATTTAAAATGGCGGCCGCCGTGGTGTGAAGGTAGTGTTGCCGGCCTACCACACCGAAGGTCCATGGTTCGAGCCCTGGTACAGGTAACATCAAAAGTGATTTGAAAAAAGTTTTTCAAAACGGGGTCGCCCCTCGGCAGTGGTTTGGCAAACTCTCCGAATGTATTTCTGCCATGACAGGCTTCTCAGCAAAAATTCGTCTCCTCTGTAGATGCCGTTCGGAGTCGGCAAAAATCTGTAGGTCCCACCAATTTGTAGGGAAAATTCAAATCGGCACACCACAAATTGGAAGAGAAGCTTGGCGCAAAAATCTCTTAGGAGGTTTATGATGATATACCTGTTGTATATCGCGCCATAGAGAGAGAGAAATTTAAAATGGAAATTTTTAAATCGACTTTTTAAATTTCGAAACTTGAATCGTAATTTTCTGAGCTTGAATTAGAACTTTCTAAATTTAAAATGGAAATTTTTAAATACATTTTTCATACTTCGAAACTTGAAATGAAATTTTTTAAATGACGCTGAATTGGAACTTTCTAAATTTAAAATGGAAATTTTGAACTTGAATTTTCAAATTTCTGAACCTGAACTGTAAGTTTCTGAACTTAAACAGAAAAAGGTGTAGAATCTATAGTATGTCCCTCCGAAAGCCAATGGAAAGTCACAAGTTAAACAAAATTTGTTGGTACTATTTTTATAGCTTTAGTAAAACATCAGTAAATAAAATCTACTTTCTTTTGTGCTAGTATCAAAGAGAATTAAAATAGATCGGATTCGGGAATTTTTTAGGTTTTTTGAAATTTTTAGATACAAGCAAAATTTTTTGCAGGAACTATCAATTTCTCTTTCATTGTTAATTATTTCAAAATCAGGCTAGCATAAAACATTAGGTAAAGCATTTCTTTTTCTAATTTTATTTTTTATAAACTAAACGAATACTACTTTGGAATTGTAATTAATTAGGAACTCTATAACATGTAGTGATGGTGGGGGTGTAATTGCCAAATTCCCCAGCTGTCTGCATGCTTTAGAGTTTCATCACGAACTAGTAGGTGCTCTGTATGCTATAGAAGCCTACCAGCTAAATGCTAGACACTTTGCATAGAGGGTAAAATTCTGCTGCAGAGTATGCACACAACACTTATACTCGCACATAAACACTCCGCATTCATACCCAACCAGCAACGGATAAATAACTAGATAAATAGGTGGGTCGCAAAAGAAAGTATGCATGCTGAATGAGTTCTTTGTATGCATGAAAGAGCCATGCTGTATCAGTGAAAGGTAATTTGATTTGAAAACTATACACTTTACTGAGTTGTACTTCACGTGTGTTGACACAATTTTAATCCATCTACCTTTATTATTATTTATTTATCATACATGACTAATACCTTTTCATCAATGCAAATCATGTCTATGTAATAGTGCTTCAGTAAGCGTACAGAATTAATGCAGATACATCCATACAGAAGTAGTACAAAAGAAGGGATAAAGTATGCATGCTCTCTGAGAAACAACAGGTATAAAATGGAAGTGAACGAGCATTGATACTGACATGCATACAGAGTTCCAATTCATGCCTGAAATATTGATGTCTCATGCATATGTTTCCAACTGGGTTGTGATTGTTTGGAATCAGAGTTTCACCACTGTTAGCCATGGTTGGCAGGGTGCTCTCTAAATTGTACACTTCTAGGTAGAAAAAACTATAAACACACCAACACTTAAATTTGGATTTACGTTAAACGTACACATGGAGCTTATGCAATAAATTTACCAACGACAAATACTCGAAATTCGTACGATGCTGATGCCGATGGCAAAAGGGATTAAAACTTATCAGACGCACAAAACGTAGCAGAGTTCTAGGATTAAAAGCCTAACGATTTGTGTTGAGGTGAGAAAGAGTGTATGGCGAATTATAACTAAAGAATGGCATAAATGGGGTTTCCAGGTGAACATATGCATATGTACAGTAATACTTATATGTATGTGTAGGTATGTACACTTTGTGACGCATTTAACGATGAACAATTTCACTTTCAACAAATGGGAACTAAAAGCCTATTTCATGTTTAGGCAATGGTCTGGCTAACAGATTGCTTTTGACAGAAATCGCGAAGTCGGATTTGTTTGTATATTAACGGGCTAAAAAAAAAGGAGGCAGAAAAAAATGCAACAAAAAGATACCAATTTCATTTACTAACCAAAGTTCAGCTACCAATGATAGTCATCGAAAGCCAAGCTGGGTCTTTTGTTGAGCACATGCGCCAGGATATCAAACTCAGTGTCTTATTTTCTTATTTAGTTACTAAAACCGGAGTAGGAAGTTATTAATTCACTAAGCTGACAGTACTAGTTTACCATTAGGGCTACAGCTAGCACTGTCTATGCTTTCGCATCATGGAAACAATGTAGTTTTCTAATTTTTTATTTTTTTTTTTTTTTTGTGTAATTTATCTAAGCGCATTAGTATGGCTTTATGTACTAATTAAACTTGGATAGCAAGGTAGTCTGATTGGTTTCGTTTTTCATATTTTTTTCTGAGCTTACAATCAGACAGGATTAAAATGCTGAAATGTTAAGGAGAAGCAATGACAGAATGCCTATATTATTTTAATGCTAAAAGAACAGCGATTCATTAGTGTGTTCCAAAAAAGGATAGCACAAAAGCACACTCCCGGAAGGTGTTGGTGAGCGTTCTCATGTCATTAACAGTATTTCGTTAGAAACTTGGTGCAGCTAGAGCCTCGCTTGCCCAATATTGGTACGTCTACATTCATATTTGTCAGCTTAGGTGCGGCTGTTTCTTGGATTAGAAAAGCTATGTATTGCGCTGCACAATCTCTCGAATCCTTTGATATTTGTTCCTAACCAACAAGTGCGAAAAATACGTTTTAAGACTACGATGTTGTTGTTGTTAACAGTGCTTCGCTCTTCCCAATGGGCTCGATCACTCTAAATTGTCATCAGGCTCTTCTAACGGAAGTCCGAGGAAACGCGCAGTTTCCACAAGGTTGGACCAGAGTGATGTAGGTGTTAGAAGACTAAGATTACGATCTTTGAACCAACCAAGTAATTGTAATTGGAGGCGTCCAAGATGCAGTATCTGAAACCACACATACGCGAGTCATTTGCAGAAAATACGAGATATTGCAGCAAGTCTAAAAATAAAAGGTTCGGAGCCTCATATCCTATGCTGGCAATTTCTGCTGGTCTCACTAGTTAGTATTTGGTCCTATCTTGCCCTGGCTTTCCTTTAAATGTTTATCTTGTACGCTTGTGGCGCGCGGTATACCAAAGCGTTCTTTATCAGGATCTAATTGGTTAGATCCCTCTTTGGAGCTTCGAGTTTAAGAAAAAGGAACCGTGTGTTTGAATGTCGGATTAGCCATTGCTTAATCTGAAGATGCTAATTACTAAGGCTTCATTCCAAATTTCGAAAAGCTATTAAAAAAGAAGAAAATTTTGTTTGAAATAAACTTTTTGGACCCAGATATTAAAAAAAAAACCTTAAAAAAACTATTTTTTGTGCATATTTTTGGTGCGAGACTGAAGAGTTTAAGGGATTACAAAGCAGACTATCCGAGCTAGCAACGTCTTTCTAATCTTTTACTCCCAATTATTCTTTATCTACTTCTTTTTCTATGCTTCTCCAACTATCTTTTAATCGTACCTTTTTATCTCACTTCATTTACTACCTTTCTCATCCTCTTTCTTCTTCATATTCCTCTCATCTTGTTGTAGCATCGAATTCCTAGTAAAGGTTGTTTTTTTTAGGGGTATAGAACTTCGAATTGAAATAAAACACAAGAAAATCGTTTTAAGGTCCATCAATTTGGCTTTATTGGAAGGATAATTTTATGCCATTAATGTTTAAATATGATTTCGGGCACGTGGCCGCCGCGGCTGGCTCGAATAAAGCCAATTCTACAGGTCCAATTTTCAACCACTTTTTCGAGCATATGGGGCCGTATGTCGGCAATAACGCCACGAATGTTGGCTTCCAATTCCCCTAACGTTTCTGGTTTGTTGGTGTAGACGAGCGACTTCACATATCCCCAAAGAAAATAATCCAATGGTGTTAAATCACACGACCTTGGTGGCCAATTGACAGGTCCATTCCGCGAAATTATGCGCTCATCGAATGTTTCCTTCAATAAATCGATTGTGACGTGCGCTGTGTGGCATGTAGCGCCGTCTTGTTGGAACCACAACTCATCCACATTCATGCCATCCAATTCGGGAACAAAATAGTCGGTTATCATGGCTCTATACCGGTCTCCATTAACGGTAGCTGCCTCTCCAGCATTATTGCGGAAGAAGTATGGCCCAATGACTCCACCAGCCCATAGAGCACACCAAACAGTCAGTTTTTGTGGATGTAATGGCGTTTCAAGGGTCTCATGTGGATTCTCTTCACTCCAAATGCGGCAATTTTGCTTGTTGATGTAGCCATTCAACCAAAAATGAGCCTCATCACTGAACAAATTTTGCGATGAAAATCAGCATCGAAATCAATCTCATTTTCGGCCCATACACCAAAATCACGACGCATTGCATGGTCTCGCGGCTTTAATTCTTGCACAAGCTGGATCTTGTAAGGTCGCAAGCCAAGATCTTTGCGCAAAATCTTCCATAAAGTTGATGGACAAAGCTCCAATTGCTGTGCACGGTGGCGAATCGATTCATTCGGGTCCTCTTCAACACTTTGCTCTACAGCGGCAATTGTTTCTTCGGTGCGCACTGTTCGACGTCTCTGCGGATGCGTATTATCACATAGAGTAAACGTAGTGCGAAAACGATCCATGGTTAACCGAATTAATTGCTCTGATGGACGATTATGTCGACCATAAAATGGACGGAGCTCACGGTAAACTTCACGAACTGAACCATTATTTTCGAAATAAATTTGCACGATTTGCAAGCGTTGTTCTTTTGTCAACCTGTTCATGATGAAATGGCAAACCAAACTGAACATAAATGACATTAGAGGTGTTAGATTTGACCACAAAATGCCAGTTTTATCTCTATTCGAAAAACAAACCTGTAAAAAAAACACCCTGTACATGTAATGTTTTGCGCTGACGTAGAAGATTGTTGATGTTGTGCTAGCTGAGCATAAACAGAGAGGAGTTTAGAGCGCAATGAATAGTTTAAACTAATGCATTTTAATTAAGCACTACTTTATTATTTATTTATTTTTATTATTATTATTATTATATTATATTATTATTTATTATTTAAATATAATTCTATGTCCTTGTGTGTCAAGAATATGGCATATTAAAATGTCAATAAGATAAATTTGTTTTGTAAGTTGGCTGTTTTGCTCTTACGAATATTTGGGTTTTTATTTTCTCGCAGTTGAATCTAAATATCAAAGAGAAGTCGTTAGGTAACAATATCTTTGAGAAGAAGAAACTAAACCACCCCTAGCATCCCAAAAGCATTCTGTTTTAGATAAATGCGTATGCTCTAACATGCCCTGCACTCACCCCAATCAACGAACTCCAACACTGAAGTGCCCATTAAACATAGTTCAAGTTATAATCTATCCACGATATATTATACGCTGCACTTAAGGGGCTATAAGTGTAGTTATGAATATGTTATCCCCAAAAAGCTCTCACTTCACAAAGTTATCACGTAACGCTGAGCAACGTTTCTGTCGCGTTTCATTACAGTTGTCATAATTTTCCATTAGCTTTGTTAATATCAAAAGTCAACAGTAGCATTATCAACCTAATAATTATTGTTCAGCAGTAAGTTGCTGAAGTAGTTGTTGTTGTTATCATTGTTGCTAATGTTGCAGTTATTATTTTTATACAGAACTGGTTGTAGGGTACCGTACACACCCAGTAGGAAATCTGTTTTTTTTTGCATTTCATTCTAGTTCGGTAGTCGAAATACAGAGAGGATTTAATAAGAGATTGTCTGTAGCAACCATGGCAGAACGCTTTGCCGAAGTGGAAATTTGCATTCCAACTTCACAATATATTTATGGAAATGGAAAACAGCAAATTTCTAAAAGTGTGCAGCCTCTCAGAATCATACCTACGCGGAGAAGAAATTTCAATCTGGTTAAAAAGTGAACCTCACCTAACAAAATTACCCACCTTTTTGGTTAGTGCGACTCACTGTTTATCCAGATTTCTACCTATTAGTGGTTTTCAGGGATATTAGTTTCTTAAGCAAAATATAAGTATCTGTTACTTGGATAGCTACTAAAGTATTTGTCGAACGTTTTTCTAATGGCACTGAGGAAAAGCTTTTTCTGGCAGACAAAACAAGTACCATTTCGCTGCTTGCATTTCCTACAGGCCATTTACAATTACAATCACATATGAATATATGAGTATTTTCTATGTACAGTTCTTAGGCAGAGCCCCAACCAAGTATCCAGCAAGCACACGTGCATATAACACCGTTATACTGAGGTCTCAGATAAGCCATACGCCCTAACAAAATCTGCAATTCATAAACAACAACAAATTTACCTCACCGCACTCGAGCTGCATTGCTCTTCTATAGCATATCTTTAGGCGTTAAGCCCCCCTCGTTTGTTACGTAGCTTTCTAGTATTCACATATGATCTTTTAATGAGTATTTATGACTTGTGCAGTTGCACAATTAATCTCGGATTTTATGGTTTTATGATTTTGTACCAACAATTGTATATATGGGGTTGTAGTTGTCTATGGCGGTGATTATTTATTCGTATGCGTAATTTCCCGTGAGCCTTCAAGTGGTAACGACGGCTAAAGTTTCCGTTTGCAACGTTTTGCTTAAGGGATATTGGATTGTAGAGCTTGGGTGATTTCCTCGAGTGATTCATTATTCATACTCAACAGTTATAATAACTCTTATTATAGGTGATTGGACTTGTATTGTACAAAGACTATGATTCATACGCTTTTTCAGAAAAACTTATTTTTCATTAAATTAAAATTCAGAAATATTTTTTCATTTCTCTCAGAGCTGGGTAAACTAAATTCCACTACAATTACAGTTACCGTTACAATCTTCAGTAATTAGGAAAAGTAATTGATTCCTTTGCCTCACATAAAGTAATTGATTACATTTCAATTCCTTAAAAACAATTACCAAAAGTAATTTCCTCATATTTAATATAAGGTTCGAGTAATGTAAATGTAACTTCTTAACCAGTATTTTGGAAAGGATTTGAAAATGTAATTGAAAGTTCTCCAAGAAAATATATTTACGCAGAGTATATTTTTACAATAACAAGAAAAAAATCGATGTACTGTAGCCTCAAAATGAGAAAATTACTTTTTGTTTTGAGGAATTGAAATGTAATCAATTCTTTTTTGCTTGAGACAAAGGAATTGATTCATTTCCAATTACTTGTAATCGGGAATTAAAGGGAATTTGTTCTAAAGTAATGATTACTACCCAGCTTTGATTTCACTCTGGTCAATAGCCAGAAGGAAGTCTTTTCGGGTGGAAAAGTAAGTAATTTTACTATTTCCTTCCTCTGTTATCACTGGTTAGTGTCGGTAAAAACCCATCTACTGAGCCGGAGCATGCTCATTTAATCTCTAACACTTCAGGGTTAAGAATATATACAAACTTGGAAAACGAATACACAAATAAGCTGACTACCTCTTTGACTACATCAAGTACTTGGTCTTGTCCTCTTTTTTAGCCCGATTCATTCGCTTTGACTCAGTCATTGTGTTTGCTATTGTTTGTAAAGACAAAAACACTGCTCGAAGGTTTTGGGAAGTTTTGTCGAAGGTGATAGTCCTTTGGTGAATATGAACCCGGTACGCTCCGGTACTCCCTTGCGGTACTGCCCGACTGTCGTGGTAGCGATTTGGTATGACCAGTGGAACCTTCTAGGTCATGTCACCCCTCCTTCCCTAAGGAAGAAAAAGGTATCCGTAGATTAACCATCGAGTTGCACGTCATTAACATTGAGCATTTTAGTCGGCTCTTAACACCGGTATGCCTACCTCGGGCATATTCTAAACCACTAACCAGCAGGGTTTTGACTCAGTTCCGAAAAGATGGAACGCAACGGAAAATATATTCCAAAATCAGGAGGAATCAATCACATGTTACTTTATGTTTTGTCTGAGCTTTTCAGTTTTGGTATAGGCGGAAGTATTTCAGCCAGTTCAGCTTAGCGACAGGGTAAGTGATGAACCCTTTGAATTTACTCCATATAACCGCAGCGACAGCATGCTAGCAGAAATAATTTATTGAGACTACTATTCGTTTTTTAAAGATCTCAATTAGACATGTTTTCTGTACAAATCTAAAAATCATATCTAGGTGTATAAGGAAATGGGTCTACCCTCATTGGTGCTATGTGGCTAAGTCCTTAGGTTGCGGCGCTTCACCAATTTTTGATAAATCCGTGAACTTCTCGGTTGTGGGAGGCCCCATTATGTTCATTACTGTTATTCCTATCAAAAGATAGGCGAAAATCGGACTTAACCCATTCGTGCCACTTGTTGATTATATAAACATGTTTCTTTTCTCTTATATGTTCTATTTGATTCGTGGCTTTTTGTAAGTTCATTATTAAATCAGGCTCTCGTAATTTACCAAGCTAAAGAAACATAAAAATAAAAATCAAAGTTGTTTCGTGTTCTCTCATCTGCCGTTTCTTTAGTTTAAAAAAAAAATTCGAAGAAGAGAACACAGATTTCTAGCTCAGCACAACAATTTAAGCTTAATTAAAAGACAACAAAACAAGTAAAGCGTAAGAGATAAAACAAAACTTTTTCATAAAAGCAAAAATAAAAAAGTCTAAGAAGAAACGAAACAAATTACCGCTAAATGCAAAAGTAGATCTGGCTAAAGAAATTACAGCACTTTGCATTTAAAGTTACATTCAGCTAACAAACATGGACAAAAGAAGAAAAAAACATTGAAAAATTTATTTAAATAAAAAAGCTAAGAAGCACTTTTACTTGTTGTCCATGCAGCTTGCATTTTTAACTCAACAACAAGAGCTTTAGCCGCTGTGAACGTAAACATTTTCTTGAGCTGAGAACGCGCAGAAAATAAGCAAAAGTGTAACTCAGCTAGCGCTAAGTAGCTAACCGTGTTGTAGCTGAATTAATAACAAATAACAAATACTTTGTAATAAATATTTAAAGGGAATTAAACAAAAAAAAAAAACTACTTCACAACAACGTTAAAAACCAAATTTGTCTTTGAGGAGATTAAGACGACACTCAAGACAAATAATTATGTGCGAGATTTGTGAGCCAAAAACATGAAGGCTATAATTTATGCAAAGATAATATGTTCTTTTAGAAAATTACGAAGCAGAAGGAGAAGTATTTTAAGATAAAAGTAGACACGAAATATTTTAGTTGATACGTATGGAAAATAATTAGCGCCTGAAAGTATGCAAGCTCTAAAACCGCCCAGCTAAACGAAGAAGCGCTTTCACCACGTTTAAAAGGTGAACCTCTCCGAATAAAATAACCAACAAAATTACCCACTTTTTATCAAGATTATTGGTCTTTGGTTGTTTGTACCCTGCCAACCAGCAGTGGATAAAAATCTGGATAAACAGCGAGTCGCGCTTATCAAACAAGTGGATAAAAAAGTGGGCAATTTTGTTCGGCGAGGTTCACTTTTTAACCATGTTGAAAATGCTTTTCCGCGTAAATGTGAGTGTATACTTTTGGGCACTTGTTGTTTTCCAAACGAATTTCAAAAATATGCGTTGGTGTTTGTGAATTTGTGGAATCGGGGTTTCACCACGGTTAGCCGTGGTTGGTAGGGTAGGGACGATCATTTTACGCTTACCAACACAGACTCAGTTTAAGTTTTGACGAGGTCTACTCTAAAAGATCACTAAAAATCTTCAGCGGATAACAATTTGAATGCAGACTGGATCGCTTGACCTAAAAAGTGGGATAAAAATTGGGGTTTCTTGTTTGAAGAGCTTCACATTCTAACCGTGTTAAAATTGCTTTCCCGTGTAGGTGTGAGATCTGGGAGTCTGCATACTTTTAGGCGCTTATTGCCCTGCAAAATATGCGGTTAGTCAGGTTTAATTTCTTTATATGGGTTCAAGTGATTATTTTTGTTTAAGCATGTCTATGTAGAGACTAATTGGTCTCTTTTATGCCTGAAGTAGTATTGTCGGACAGATCCACTTTGTTCTCCTACTTGTACGGTCGGACAAGTTTAGTTTCAACACCTATAAGTAGGCTACAGAAATTAAAAGGTATTGATCGCGGCTCACTCTCTTTAGAGATTAGTCGCCTGATTTTTCGCAGGGTTCCGAATCAGTAATTTATCACGGTTAAGATTGTTTAAAGGAGAGGAAAGTTAAGATCAGCAAGAAAAGCATATTTTAGTTCTATATCTGTAAACAAAACTCCCATTCTATGATTGAAAAGAAAAACCACAGCTTCCTACTTCATTTATCTTGCTTACCTTGCCACAATTTACAACCAAACACCACCATGATTAACCACATTTACTACTAATTTAGCACCATTTACGACCAAATATACGCCACCATTGCGCACTATATTTTACTTAGCCGCTGGATATTAATGTCTGCGTTAACAGCATTCTACTAAGAGTATTTAAAATGTTCCTTACACATTTTTTTTTTCTGGCCGTTTGCACTTTTTTATTGTCTTACGCTTAATCTACCACATTTCGTTTTTACTAGCTACTAGCCCATTTTCAGCTATCTTCAGTTAGCCAAGTCCACATAGATCTACCCACATAAATATATATCCGTGCAGCTATTTTATTGTCTCGTTCGTTAATCTCAACACTAAGGATTTATTTCTATTTTATAATTATCCTGGCGGATTTTGTTCGTCACAAAGCCAAAATTACATGGAAATGAAAGGAATCGCAAAACAAACAAAAAATAGTAAAACAGATAGTTAATCCTAAAAAATAAATGTATAAAAGTAGCAGTGACAGTAAAAGTATTTAGTAGTATATCAATTTTTTTTTGTTTTTTACTTTTCTCTTTTCTCATGTCGAAAATGAATTGCGCAATCCCAAAGCCGCACAACCAAATAGTCTTCACTATACCCTCGCCTACGTGCAATAAATCCCATCAACGCTTCTTCACTCCACATCCTTTGTCGCACGTTGCAATTTTATTGTCTTTTTGTGGGTTTCGGTTATTTCGACTGTTTGTCGAATGCTGCGATTGTCTGCTAAGTTGAACTCACACTCCTTAGCCGCCGACCGTCAGTTTGTTGCGCTTCTACTTGGTAGTTGAGTTTTGCTTGTTTTTTGCTCTTCCTCTACTGCTTTGCCGAGTTATACAACTTAAGCGGCTTTAATTTGCCAACAGGGATTTTTAATTATTTCACTTTATATATTTGATTTTTGCTAAGTCCTCCACCCCTACCTTAGCACCGTTTTATGGCTAGCCTCTTAAGTATTTTTTGATGTAATCGTAAATGAATGGGCGTGTTCGTTTACATATTAAGCGTTAGTGGGCGTACAGTTTCAGTGTTTTACGTGCCAGGGTAGATTTGATTTGGTTGCAGAACTTTTGTGGTTTTACTCGTCTGATTGAAGCTGAGGATTGAAGTACGATTGGGGATTGAGTATTAAGGATTTGTATGATTTTAATTTGTGGCAAATTATTGTTACATGGTTATTGTGAACTTAAAGGCTGTAATTAGCAACCGCTGGTCGATTATTTATTTATTGCTAACGAAGAGAAAATGGAACAGTTTTGAATAAACGAACAGATCATTTGACAAGTTCAACACTACACTACCGCAGTGTTTGTCAAACAAACTTTCATACTTTACAGTGTTGAGTGAGCTTCCACTTCCATCTATCTGAGAGTTTTAAAAAGCTGCGCCCACGTGCAAGGCAAGGTTAAGCTGATGGAGTTACTCCGAACTAAATATAATAACACTTTTAATTGCATACTGATGGAATGTGTCTGGCACAACTGGGCGATAGATGAATCATACATCAGTACCCATAATAGTTTTCAAGACGTTTTATAAAATATTAATTACCAATGCTAAGCTTTCACCGCAATATTGTAAAAGAGAAATTTATTAGGGAATGTTTTGCTGTAAACATTTTTTCAGTTATTTGTGAAGGCGTAAATTTTTTTTCTTGGATTTTTTGATTATATTGAAACTCATGGGAACAAAACATTCACACTATCCATTTCAAACAGGTGCGTTGAGTGGCAAAAAAAAAAAACAAACTCAAACAATGATAGCATTATCTATCAACTAAAAGAGACGCTCCGAGTAAATGAGTTCAAAATGTTGCTCATTCGAGCTCAAGACCGTTTTTTTTTTAATTTTTTCCATTTGGTTACTTTTACAATTTCATTTTAATATTGAATAATAAATAGAAAATATGGCAAAATTACAAAAAAAAAACATAACTGAAGTGATAGATTTATTTTGTAAGCTGCTAAACTTCACTTATCACCATACTTTTGGCTTCGCTCTGTAAAGATAACAGCTTCTGAGCGGCTTTTCATTTCCTGGCTTATACGTCTTTTTCAACATTTTATTTGTTATTTATTTACCTACACCATTGAGAACACCAATCTGCCCTGCCAACCAGCAATGGATAAAAATCTGGATAAACGGTGAGTCGCGCGTACCAAACAAGTGGATAAAAAATTGGGCAATTTTGTTGGGCGAGGTTCACTTTTTAACCATGTTGAAAATGTTTTTCCATGTATGTGTGAGTGCATAATTTCAGGTACTTGTTGTTTTCCGCACAAATTCGAAAGATATGCGTTGGTGTTAGTAAAAATTTGTGAATTTGTAGAATCAGAGTTTCACCACGGTTAGTCAAGGTTGGTAGGGTGGTGGTTATGTATTAATAGGCTAGAATTTTTCTTGTTTTCATTCAGCTCGTTTTTTGCTAAAAACTTTTGGCTGCACTCGTACTCTGACATTTTTGCCATTTTATTCAAATCAGACCTGTTAAATAATCGTAATGATTACCGGTTTGATTAATTATTTTCTTGAGAGTCCATTTAATGATTGATTAGTCTTATGTTGTAGAAGCACATAAATATACACATCAACAATACTGAAAAGGCTTAAAAATAATAAAAAAAAAATTATTTAAAGTAATCAAAACCACTTTTTTTGATTATTTTTTATTTTTTTTAATAATCGTAAAAAAGAATGATTATTTTTGTATTTTTTCTAGTCATAATCAATTAATAATTTCGAAAACTGGAAAAATAATTGAAATCATCATTACCAATTAAAAAAGCCATCTAATTACTAACTACAGATCTGATTAAAATTATTTCAGTAATATAACACCAAGAAACCAACTAACTTTATTGTAACCGATAAATAGTTTAGTGTTGGTAACACAAAGAATGCTACACTGGGTTGAGAGCAATAAACCAGTACATACAAATTAATACCGATACTTGGAGATTAGATATCGAATATAGAACCTAAAACTCATAAAAAAGCAAACGCGGAAAAAGCATGAACTAAACAAAAAAAGTGCACCTTCAAGTACAATAATGCTGATAACTAAACGGTTTCATCAGTAAGTAAGAACAGCCGGATTTAGTACAGAAACAAAAGTGGATCACGAAGCATACCTATTTTGATTAAACTAAATTAATAAAAGTTATTTACTTGGTCAAATAAATTAGCAATGTCACCACCACATCACCAAGGCCCACCACCACATCATGGTCCACCACATCACGGTCCACCACATCACCACGGCCCACCGCCACATCATGGTCCACCACAACACCATGGCCCACCACATCACCACGGTCCACCACCACATCATGGTCGACCACAACACCATGGAGGACGACATCATCATGGGCGTGGTATTTGCTGCACAATTATATAGTGAATTTTTTTTAACTGCGAACAAATTACCATTTTTTTAAACTTCAAATGCTTAAATTTAAAAAAAAGATGGCTTTGCCTTAATTTGAACCCCATTTGTTTAAATTTGCTGTCCAACAAGATGTTGTAATTATTTCATTTAATTTAATTTATCCACTTGTAAATGATAATGTGAACCCTTGCAATTATAAAAAAAATGGCAAAAAAAAGAAACTTTCAAAGCTTCACACAATAATCAAATCGTTACAAATTATTGCGCTTCAATGCATAAGCGCAATTTCAAATGGAAATCAATTTAAATTTTTTACTGGAAAACTGTCACCAGCTGCAAATAATTTGAGACGCTTCAATGCACGGTAGAACAACTTCAAAGCGAATTGGTGTTGAAACAAAGCAAACGGATTGAAATTAAAACATTAAACTTAACGCACGTACGCATAAAAAATGCACTCAAGCGCGTTATATAAGTATGGCAAAAAGGAATAAAAATTAAATGCAAAATTTTAGGATACTACAAAAAGAACTCCAAAAAGTGTGCTTTAACTTTGCTATGAATATTATAAAACAAACAAAAAAGCTGGTGGTGTTCAGGGACAAAGACGGTCAAACGTTAGCGCTAGAGCAAACTTGTAGGCATTCTGTTACTGGCAAAAAGCTCATTCCTGCATGCCTGCGTGTGTACCGTAATGAAAGTTGCTGGCAAAAGTGTCACTTTTAATGGCAACAGCCGTTTCACATTAAACTTAATGAAGCCAGAAGGATATTCTAACAGTAAAAATAGCATTATTGTTAGAAAAGGTCAAGATATTAGCTTTACTTACCATTCGGCATGTGACAAAGTTCACTGAAGCAATCAAGATATTGTAAATAATTAAAAAATTTACTACGGCTTGGTATTAGTGCCTTTCTATTTCTAAAACACATCCTCCACTTACCATAGCTTATAATTTTTTATTATGGAAGCTTTAAACATGTCTCTGAAAGCTCTTCCACTCACAAAATTTTGTGTTTTACGTTCATACCCATAAAATGAACTAAGTTTTAATTTTTTGAAGACCCTTTTTGAGAAGTTGTGTAAATTTTTAAGTAAAAAGTGTATATCAATAAAAAGGTGTATTTTAACTAAAGGTTTTTTCTAATCGCGCAAAGCTTTACGCAGTTATCTGTTATTAGTAATGTACATATGAGTGCCTTCAACCACATGCTTTAAGCTTTTTATAAAAGCTGTAGAAATAGAAAATTTTTGAAGTTTCTACAAACACAACTAGCTAAAATTTGTATGTTAAAATGTTCGTTGAAAGCTTTCGAAGGCTTTTAAAACACATTGTGCTTAAAAGCTTTTATAATCAGGTATCTCACTATTTTCTTCTATGATCTTTCAAAGCTTTTATATGTTACCAGCTTTGTGCGCTTAGGTTCGTTAAGAAACATTTTTTTTTTTAGGAAAGCTTAGAAAGCGAGATATTTGTGAAAGCTTAAGTGCTTGTAAACCTTAATTTTCATTTCCGTCTTAATGCGCAGACTGATTATAATTTTAAGTAATATCATTTTTATAAGCTTTCGAAAATTTTGGTAACACTTCGATTTAGAAGATTGTTCGGCTTCACTCAAAACTTTTAAAATTCGTGTAAGCTTATTTTTTTTTTAAAGCTTTAGAAACCTTTTTATGAGGCTTTCATGGAAAGAGGCTTCACGTGATATGAGATTCTGTTCCCTCTGCTTTCTGACAACTGTTGACCTTATCTCACTTCTCCGCCAGTCAATATTGCCTGTTGCCGGTATTGCACGCTTGAGTGCTTTGAACAGCATACTTTTAGGCGCGAATGCAATGCCAGCTTGTGCAATTATAATTTCTCGGTGCATATTAAACATGTTTTTTAAACAAACATAGCATACCGTGCAGCAGCCTCTGGAATGTACGAGGTGTGTTCAAAAAGTATCACGAATTTTGAATTTTCGCTGGTTACGTATATTCGAATTTCGAATTTTTTGTGGCGTTATGTTGGTACTCATGTCTCTCACTTATGCCGACAAGCTCGGCCATTTTGAATGTTCAGTTAATTGTTGACAGCTGCTTTGCTTGCACGTGTTTTGGATCGTCTTCGATTTTTACGCGAAATTCGTACCAAAATTGCTCAATTGTGACCAAAAACAGCATCGCATGAACATTGCTAATGAGATGTTAAACTCTGTTCGCGACGACCCAAATTTGCTCCAGAGGGTCATAACTGGTGACGAATCGTGGGTTTATGGTTATGACGTGGAAACAAAAGCTCAATCATCTCAATGGAAGCTGCCGCACGAACCAAGACCGAAAAAAGCGCGCCAAGTTCGGTTGAAAGTTTTGCTGACAGTTTTCTTCGATTGCAGGGGCGTGGTGCATCATGAGTTCTTGCCACAGGGAAGAACGGTCAATAAGGAATATTACCTGCAAGTTATGCGCAATTTGCGCTAAGCAATCCGCCAGAAACGCCCGGATTTGTGGAAGAACTAAAATTGGCTTTTGCACCACGATAACGCCCCTGCTCACGCATCGTTGCTTGTGCGCGACTTTTTGGCCAAAAACAACACACTAATGATGCCGCAGCCACCGTATTCCCCAGATCTGGCCCCCTGTGACTTTTTCTTGTTCCCTAAACTGAAGAGGCCCATGAAAGGACGACGTTACGCTTCTATTGACGAGATAAAGGCGGCATCGAAGGAGGAGCTGAACAAGATACAAAAAAATGATTTTTTGAAGTGCTTCGAAGATTGGAAAAACCGTTGGCACAAGTGTATAATATCTCATGGGGATTACTTTGAAGGGGACAAAATAGATATTCATGAATAAATAAATAATTTTTGAAAAAACACAAAATTCGCGATACTTTTTGAACACACCTCGTATCTCATTTTTCCCAAGCGTCCAATGCATTCCACTATTAAACTTTGTGTGCGAGTGAGTTTTATTTAATTTTTTTCTACAGTTTTGCACGCTTGAGCACATTTTGTAGCGCAAGTGACGCAGAAAATTAAAAAGTTTCGTAGGTAAGAGCAAAGTTTTGTTTTTTTTACAACTTGCTGCATATGGAGATAAGAACATGCAAAAGATCAAATAAATTTTTGATTAAAATTTTTAAATTAGTTTAAAAAGATATTAATATGAAAAAATTTCAAAAATATTGCATTTTTAATTTTGCTCTCTACTGTGTTCTCTGACATTGCCATGTACTAAGTTCTTAGAAAGTTTTAAAATAGGTGCGTGTATATACAGATTTTTGCTCGTGGCATGGTATTCGTAGCTGGCTTTGTGCAGCACAAACGTGTAATTAAAATAATTAGATTTAAACGTGCACTCACACAACCCAAACACGTACTCGTCTCAAAATACACACATACATAGACAAATACTTCTTCTACGTTTTGCTATTTCTTTTGCTTTTAAATTTTATTATTTTTTCTTTATTAGCGTTCACCACAACTGTATTTCAACTTCAAACGATTGCACTGAATCCAATGCAACTATGCTTGCTCTTCTTCCTCAGTCTCAATGCGCCACCACATAAAAGTATGCAATTAATTTAATTTGTGTCTTATCAGTGAAAAGTCAGCGTCAGCCAGCCAAAGCGTGAGTGGAGAGCTTTTTCAGTGTTAGATGCAAAAAAATTACCTCAAAGTGCATTTAACTAAATTCTTATGTGACTTAAGTAGCAATGGTAAGTTCGTGATTTGAAAGTTCCAACGATCCTTTTGAGTGCTTTTTGGTGTAATTTAGAAAATGTTGGAATTAAATTTGATTAGCAGAAGTTTCCGCTTTCTCGAATTTGAATTTAAGTTCCTACCAAGAGCGCAAATTAAATTGGTATTTTTGTTTGATTTTCAGAGCAAAACTAAAGTAAAAAATTCAAAGTGAAAGCTCTTAAAAGCTTGTACATTTAATTGCAGTGATATTTTCTAAAGTTTCTAAGAAATACACTTTAAAACAGGTTTTGCGATTGGAACTCTTTAAGGTTCTCAGTTAACCTTTCTACAAATACCTTGGAGTGGCTAGATACTTTTGTAAAAATGGATATTTCCTTGGTTGTATGCGAGCTTTCACCTATGAAAAAGCTTACAAATGAGTACACTTTATTTGAATGAAGCCTCAATTATAATATGGCATTTTATCTATACAATACTTCATCTGGACCAGAGACTACCTTACATGCTGGTTTAATATTTGGAAGTGATTCCTGAGTTTTCTGTGTCCGTATTTTTCAAACCCTCCCCCCCCCCCCCCTCTGACGATTCTCCTAACCCTAAACTAAATAAATGGAGGTTACAACCATTGCCGAAATTTTTCATATTGAAGGATAGGCGGTCCTATCATACTTTGACTAATTTTAATGCAATAGAAGCATAAACCGAAAGCTTTCATTTCCTAAAGCACCGTTTAATATTGTGTCTTGCGCGCTCTTCGGTATAGCATATTTTTTATAACACTAATTCTTTATGAATTTCTAGCTAAAAACCATTAAATGAAATAATAATTACTATTATGGGTATATTTATTGCAGCGTGACAGCTGTCACACTACCGCTCTCCCACTCTCGCACAGGCGCACTTCGTATAGCACCGGTCGCATTACTCCCAACGCACTCCCGGCACTTCTTAACCCATTTTAACAGCACAATTAATTCATTTAATAATTTCAATTGAAATTATTACCGTATTTTATAAGCCACTAAAATATTCAATAAAGAGTAAAAGCTAAACGCCTACAGGCTGACTACAAAAAAGGAAAACGATTAAATGCCAACAAAAATTCAAGGAGCGAAATGAATCGTAAATTAGTCAGCGAGAAAATAAGTGAAGCAAAAAAGTTGTACAATTGCATGAAAGTAAATTCAGTGAAGCATTTTATGTAGGGTCATATTTTCATTATTATTTTTGTTGGCAACCTTCATCGAAATTATTGAAATCGACCCTTTTCTTGACACTTATCTTACATTGCGCCTAAAAGTATGGAAACATTTGTTATGCTTTTGCTTTATTGGCGTTTGTTATAACTCAAGCTCTACAGCATGTTCCATCCTTTTTTAAATTGACCAAATTGCCAACCAACATTTTCCCATGCAACTAAACTGCTGGTTGAAATTAGCCAAAATACTTGAGTGTAAAGTTGGCTTACACCTTTCGTTGTCGGGTATGCTTGCGTCATGCTGCTTCGAGGGTGAAGCAATATTAATTGTTCCCAACCAATTTATCGTAAAAGCAATATAAAGGATTTTACGAGTAGTAAGAAAAATATAATGATTAAAATGAAATTAGAAATGTAATCATTTGCAATCGGGTGGCAAATCAACAGCGATCGTCGTACGGAATTTTCTTAGAAAATGTCTTCTTTTTAGCAACAAAGTGGAACGGCTAGGATAAGAGTATTTTCAAGAAGCTTTCCCTTTGGTTGATCTATGGACAAGACGCCCGTCGATTTCGTGGTCAACCTGGGTAGGTGGCACTATTAACTATAAACATCTTTTGTTGAGCATATAAATAAGGTAAGTCGATTAGAAGGTTCGACGGCTCAAACAATAGCTGTCCACAGTTTCGAGTTTCACCGTCTATACTACAGCAACAACCAAACAATTTAAAAACTTAAATATTTTTCAATATTAGGCATATAAAATTATAATAATATGAAAAAATGTATATGATGCAGCTTCCGAAATTTATTTATAAAGAAAGCTATTGAGCTTGTCTCGAAATTTTACTTTTCTATTCAATTAATAAAATTATAAAAAATTCAAAACAATAATATTTTTCATAAAAATTATTTATATTGGCTTTGAGAACATTTATAGTCATGAATACGTTGTAGTAAATATTTCAATACTAAGTATTGAATAAGGTTTCTGAAAAGCATGTCAAGCTTTTTTCCTTTTTTAGGGTTTCTGAAAAGTAAAAGGAAAACCAAACATATATTTTTCGGAAATCCTATAAATCAAATATTTTAAAATTTTGGATTGCCTAAACAATCATCTTTTTCGCTGGCAGTTTAGTAAAATTTGTACATTAATAATAAAATAAATAAAAAATATTCACTTGAGATTTTGAGGTGCGCCATTCGAACTTTAAATAAAGCCCCTGCGGGTTAGGAGTTTAGCATATGCCCGAGGTAGGCATACCGGTCGTAAGAGGCGACTAATATGCGTAATGACGTGAAACTCGATGGTTGATCTTCGGATATGATGCCTCTCACCTCTCATTACCCACCTTATCCTTCCTTACGGAAGGAGGGGTGACATGACCTAGAAGGTTTCACTGGTCATAAATCGCTACCACGACAGTCGGGCAGTACCGCAAGGGAGTACCGGAGCGTACCGGGTTCAAATCCGGCCAAGGACTGTTAATTTGACAACACTACCCAAAACCTTCAGGGAGTGTTTTTGTCGTTACCACAAAAACAACAACAACAACTTTAAATAAACAAATAATAATTCTAACTAAATATTTATTTTGGGCTAAGATCGAGAAACCGTCCAAAAATTCTCGAATGTGACTTTTCAATAATTTTTCACTTTCAGGCAAAAGACAAGAACCTCCCAGAATTGTTAAATATGAATTTATTAATATTTTCGTTTTACTGCAAAATATACATCTTATGATGCTTTATGACTTTTCATTGACTCTTCAAGCACCCCCAACAAGTTTAAGAACAACTTGAATCAAAATCAAGTAAGGAAAGGGCTGTACTCGACTGTGCCGAAGACTTCATAGCTTTCATGAATACGCATCACGGTTTTAAGTGTCCGATCCTTAATCACAATTAGCACAAACTCTGCAAAACTGTTAATTTAAAGATACCTAGGCCAAACCCCATTTATCGGAAAAATCGGTTGTATGGGAGCTATATGTTATGTTGTCCGATCATGCAGGTTCCGACAAATGATCAATTTTTTACTAAATGCCTACCTCTTACCGAATTTCATCGAGATATCTCTAAAACTGAGGGACTAGATTGTGTTCAAACAGACAGACGGACAGACGAACATGGCTAAATCGACTCAGCTCATCGCCCTGATCATTTCGGTTTACTTATGGGTGGGTCTATCTCTTCATCTTCTCATACTTACAAACATCGGACCAAAGTTATAATACCATTTCATGTTCATGAAAGGTATAATTATAATTTTATTAATGGATGGAGTAGGGCATCTCAAAATATTGACAAGCGGTTTTTTTTTTCAAGTACAAATTATACCCAACCCCTAATGTTGAATTCGAGTATGTAAAATAAATTCCAGAATGATCTTTACTTGATTAAGCACGGTTTATTTACGCGAATTTGAGTAATTTTTTTTTTTTTTTGCAACTCGCTGGCAAAAGATTACGGTGTATAGAGGAAAAGGAAAAGAGAGCTGTAGCTGGCAGCAAAAAATTAAAGAATTTTCTCTGCAAGGCAAATGAAGGTATAGAGGAGAAGGCAACTGAAAGAAATTCAATGAATGTATGAAAAACATTGCTGGGTCACGGAAGCTCTCGTAATTCTTTCTTTTTTTATAGAAGGCCACGTGTATTGATCATTTAGCTATTAAAGTGAAACCTAAGGTGGCAATAATGAGTTGAATTGTTTCACGTTAGCTTTGTAACTTATGAAGAGATTTATTTATACGAAAATTAAAATTGACCTTAACTGTTTTTGGGTAATGAAATGCGAAATCGAAGTGTTTAATTCGAATAAACTTGGAGAAGCTAGAAAGTTCTCAAATAAATAAATGGACACCAAGTGCTGGTATTAAGTAAACAACTTCGGATTGGGATGGCATTTTATAACAAAGCTCCTAGGCATCAGAACAAGAACAATATCGACACGAGTACTCCACTTTAAACATCTAAATAATATTATCAATCTGTAGTAATCGATTGTGTGACGCTCATAAAAAGTGTCCCTGTAGTACTTGACTCAATAATGAAAAGCATGAATCATTGTAGCGCACGAGCCCAGTGTTCCCTATTCAATTATGATCAAAAAACCCCTCTTCAGCCGAAGTCGATGTGTCTGAAACTTTGGAGCCAGCATCTAATTTAACCCCTACAAGCAAGAGTGTTCGATGGCCTATTGTTATCATCTTTCCTCTGTAAGCGATATGTTAGCTTTGTGAAGTTGGTTAAATTTTTTAACTGTCTTTGTCTCTGTCACTAATGAAATAGCTGAAATATTTACATATTTAAGTTGGGAGCAGACAATTTTTGTCAGCGAGCTGCAACACTTATTCTACGTAAACTTAATATATATGTTTATAAAGCTTTCTTATCCTTTACAATATCTCAATCCACTTTATTTGACTTCTGCTTTAGTATTTTCAATTTTCTTTACCCTTCATATTTCCTTTGTTTACTGCGTGTTGCCAATGGCAGCCGCCAATAAAAATTTCAAAGTAGCAAGTTTCTTGGTTCGTTTATTACTTGAGTTTATAAATTACCTATACATGCATATATAGTTTTCCCAACAATCATTTCTGTAAATGTTTTTCAAAATAATTTAAAGTTAACTGGCTACAATAAGCCATATGTAAGCTTTTTCAGTTTTAATTTATTTGAAAGTTTCAAGTAAACTTTTTATAAACTTCCAGAAAAAACTGTTACAAATAATTTCAAATGAAAAGTGAAATGCAAATGTTTAAAAAAAGTCAGAAGAAACTATTTGTCAGTTTTTTTCTTTTCAACTTAAAATATTTCCAATTCTTTTCAAACAAGATTTTATATGAGAATGACGGCGAAAACGCAAAAATCATGGCTGCATCCTGAACAGTTCCGCAATCTGGTAATAGTTGGTTTAAGTTGCAGCATTCAATGTATGATTAGAACTAAGTTATTTATTTTATTGCAATAGCTAAATAATATACAAAATATGGCTTGAAAAAAAGTTAAAGAAAAAACTTTTAGAAAGCTTTCCTTAAAATCTTTTTTGTAGGTTTTAATTAATAAGCTTTTTATCAACGTGTCGTTTCAATTACACAACGTTTATTTTCAAACGTTTTATAAACGAAAAATCTGAATTTTGTAAGCTTAATATTTATTTCGGAAAGCTTTTTAAAGATTTATTTTAAGTTTACTTTGCTTGTTGGGTTGTAGAAAAATCATATCAAATTTTTTAGAATTTGAACATTTTATCATCAAAGCATTTTTGGTGGGATGACTCTTTAACAATATAAATTTCTTTTAAATCTGGACCTTTCAAGTAATCCCGCAGAAAATACCCCATCCCCCTCCCTTTTCTCCTGACTTATCAATTTATTGTATTTTAATCGATCCTTGATAGGGATGCAGCATTCCAATAATCAATTTATTCTACTGTCATCGATCGGGAACACGGAATCTAAAATCTTACACATTCCAACCCGAATGCCAAAGAAAAACCAAACCAAAATTGATGCCTAAACCAAATTAAATCCAAAACAAGAACCGAAAGAAATTTTATCGAAAAGCATATAAAACCCCGGAACCTAAATCCAAGGCTCAAGTGGTTAAGATCGGCATTCACATTAAAGACTATCATAAGCGAAATCCATGTATAAATCGAAAGCTAATCCTATTTTAAAGTTTAAATCATGCCAGCATAAATCGAATAAACATAATTTTTTCTCAAAAGCTATTGTATGGTTCAAAAAACATTTATTTAATTCACACTTAAGTGTAATTCTAAGTGTCCCTTTACAGGGATTTGTAACGCTTTTTTTTGTGGAATTATTTAATTTATTTACGGTAATTGAATTTGAAAAATGGCATTGAAGAAGGCCTAGCAATGCGCAAGTACTTTCGTGAAATTGCGCATCCAATTCCGTTTGTCTTTATTACCAGTATTTTGCTGCCTTCAAGAGCAATTTCGGTATGTCGTAAAGCTTTCTCCCGGTGATAATTTCTGAGAAAAATCTTAAATATTCGGTGAACCATAAAAATCGCAAAGCCATGAAGGCACAAGTGCAACATAGCAAAATAAATGTGCAATTGCAAGCGAATGTAAAAGAACGGGCCATGGCGTGGGAGAGGATAGTGGCAAGACGCACTTAAAATCCACAGGCCCAAGCAGAAGTAAGAACCCAACTCGTTACAACAACGCAAAATAAGATAAAAGTGTACTCAAGGATCATAAAATTAAATTCTATCAACGTAAAAGGAAGAAAAAAATTAATTCAAAAGCAAGTAAGGTAGCAAAGATGCAGATGAAGCTGAACGTATGTAGTTTGATGTGTGGCTCGATTATCTATTGGAAATGACGAGTTATTTCTCTTTAAAAAGTGGGCGTTGTTATTAACTTTTGTCAAAATTAACATCAAGTTTTGTCATTTCAGGCGTACCATTTAGAGCAAAGTCAATTTTTTTCTAAACGGTTACTGTAAACAAAAATTTAATTTTTTTCTCTTACCTTTTTTTTAATATATGTAGATATATATTTTTTTTTAGCTCATTTTTTTTTATTTTATGATATTTTATTGTATTTTGCTTTATTTTATATATTTTATTTTACTTTATTTTATTTCATATTATTTTATTTCATTTTATTTTACTTTATCTTTTTCTTTTTCTTTTAATTTGTTTTATTCTATATAGTTTTTTTTATTTGGTTTTATTTTATTTTATATATTCAATTTCTATATTCCAATTTGCTTTTAATTATTTATTTTTTTCATTTTTTTTATTTTTTTTTATTTTATTCTATTTAATTTAATTTTATTTTATTTTATTTCATTTTATTTTGATTTGTTTTGTTTTATTTTATTTTATTTTATTTCATTGTTGTTGGAGCAGTGCTCGACTTTTTATGTTTGTTTGTTAATTGATATTAGAGGAAAAATTACAACGATATGCACAGCGATGGTATGGGATAACATGTTTCGAAGTGCCCAACTTCTCATCAGACCCCTTCTCGGACACTGGATACGAACCCAAGTGTCTGCACCAAAGCTTGTTTGTTTTATTTTATTTTATTTTATTTTAATTATGGTGATTGTTGTTGGAGCAAAGCTCGAATTTTTTTATGTTTTGTTTGTTAATTGATATTAGAGGAAAAATTACAACGTTATGCACAGCGATGGTATGGGATGACATGTTTCGAAGTGCCCAACTTCTCATCAGACCCCTTCTCGGACACTGAGATATGAACCCAAGTGTCTGCACCAAAGCCGCTGTTAGAGTACTCTAACAACTAAGCTATGATGCCCTGTAGCGTCACGATGCATTTTTCCTCTAATGTGCCATTTGCTTATTCCTTTTATACATTCTTTGGTACATATATTTTATATGTCAACTCAAGGAAAGTGGAAATATTTTTAGGCGCGTTCATAGAACAGTTTTAGATACAGAAGGGCTTTTATGCATATCAACACTTCCGTGTTATTTGTTATGCACCCGCACTGTACCTGTAACAATTATAGTTATGGTGATTGTTGTTGGAGCAAAGCTCGAATTTTTTTATGTTTTGTTTGTTAATTGATATTAGAGGAAAAATTACAACGTTATGCACAGCGATGGTATGGGATGACATGTTTCGAAGTTTTATTATTTTATTTTATTTTATGTTATTTTATTTTATTTTAATTTATTTTATTTGATTTTATTTTATTTTATTTCATTTTATTTTATTTTGTTTTATTTTATTTTATTTTACTTTATTTTATTTTATTTTGATTTATTTTATGTTATTGCATTTTATTTAATTCTATATTTTTTATTACAATTGTATATTGTTATGAATGCTCTACTTTATTTTCTTTTATTTTGTTTTATTTTATTTTATTTCAGTTTATTTCAGTTTATTTTCTTTTATTTTATTTTTTTTATCTTATTCCAATTAATATTCTTTTCTTTGTAGTTCCTTTCCTTCATTTCGCTTTCTATCCCGTATTGTCTTTAATTTTTTTGAGGAATGCTTACAAAGCTAGCAGACTTATCGATACATATTTACTTGTCTGTAACCTAGACTTATAAGTTTTCAATCTAGTTATTTATATACTGAAGATATGATCAGTGTGCTAGGCACAGCTGAGTATAATAAGCCGTTTCTTTGTCGCAAGTAGTGAGATAGTATAAAGAAGAAATTACAAATTACCGACAATGCCAAAATTGTAGAGGCGGTGTAAGTAACAGCAAAAAACTTGGAAAATTGAACACAGCCTCTGCACAACACACGTCGTTTCGGCGCGTGTATCCAAACCAAGGAACAGCTAACAGAAGGAAATTTCTCGAAAACATTTTTCTTAAAAAATGTGGCAGTCGTTGCTTAACCAACCATAAGTGAATAAAGTGAGTGCATGTGGCAATGGGCGTGGCGTTAATAAATTTAGCTGCAAACAACAACTATACAACATGCATGCATTACATTGCATACGTGCAGGCGCTGAAGCCATGCCACTTGCACTTGGCAAAAGAGCAGACAGCAAGCGGTAGTCAAGTCGAAGATAAAGCAAAAAAAAAAAAACATAACAACAACACGCAGCTCACAAACACGTACAAATATAAAAATAAATAAACTAAGCAAGGCGTGCTAAAGGCAAAGTCAAAGCCAAAAATTATTGCAACCAACAAGACAATAAAAAAAAGGAGAAGAGTACAGCAACTAGAAAGCTAATAAATACAAAATAATGACAGTTGCAATGCCATAGCCAGAACAGCAGCTAAAAACCTATGACTACCTATTACCCAAGCACAAACATATGTGATGTCATGGGGAATACTTGGGAAGCACGTGTGCCACGTAAGTCTGACCAAAAGTATGTTCGCAATCGGGTAAGTGTGAGACAGATGTGAGAGTACGTGAGTGTAAACAGGTGAATATTTTGATGAAAACTCACTGACACAAAAGAGTTTGTGAACATAGACTGTGAGCAGCAGTTAAATAAGCGATGAAATGTAAGAAACCGTTTGCTTTTGTAGGGAGAAAAAGTTGTATTTGTAAATTTGAGTCAAGCTAGTCATAAGAAGAGATGGAGGTATTCATAAATGTTAAAAAGGGCTTTTGAAGCTTTCTAAAATAATATTGTCATACAAATTTTAATTATAAGAGCTTCGCAAACTATTTTTAGTTTTTATGAATTTGTTTCTAAATTACTCACATCCATCTAAAGTAATATCGCTCTAGGCCTAGCATGCCTCAAAAGTTTCAACAGAAAGATCAACAAATAGGAAAATCAGCTGGAGGTCCCATCCATAGAAAACGCTCTCTAATAATTAAAGGTTGATTAAAACAAAATCCTCAATTACACCCTAATACGGATGAAGGAAGAGCAGGTGTGTAGCATTACTCAGAATGCTTCTCACTGTCAATGCACTTCAAATATTGACCCACTTAAATTATGTTGAACCCACGGGAGTTCAACAGCATATACCAACTGACACCTATCAAATTGTCAACCCATTACTCAATGCGTCGCTTTGACCAACACACGTATCGATCAGCACGACTGATCGACACTATCGGTTGGTCAACGTGAACTACCAAATTATGTGCTGACATTGCACACAATGCAAATACTTTTAGTGTCTAAGTATTAGTGTAAGTTTGTATACGTAAGTTAAGCTAGAAATGTATAAAAGAGAAAGCTTTTGAATAAAGAACAATCAATTCTGATCATACGCTACACATCAGCGATTCAATCACATTACATGGCGATCCTGCCAGTTTTGGTCGTTCTATTGCAATTATTTAAAGATGAAGATACAGTTTTTGGCTCTCATCATGTAAATTTGAATTTAATAAGCTGCCTACACTGAACACTAAACAGGAGGAAAATTTAGATGCTACAACTGGTGAGGACACTACACCATTTTATGTGGATACCTACCTGCTTTTCATGAAACCGCTATATACGGCGGGTAAACAATTGGACTTACCTGGTGGCAAATCCGTCGAATGGGCTTCACAAATAAAGGCATAAAAAGGGTGGAATAATAGAAGCAACCCAACTGGCGGTATAGTGCAAAAAAAAAAAAAAAAGAGTGGAATAATTTGATGACAATAAACCCCAACACTCAACAAGACTGGCAGCGCAAAATATGGTGACTGGCAGCAAGAATAGCAGCTATTAAAATATAAGTATATTAGAATAATTTGAGCACGCCTTATGGCCGCTAAACCAGTAGCAATTAAATTTGCTTAGGGATTATAAATAATTTAATTACATGTCAGTATCAATAATGAAAGAGATTGAGACTCAAAAAGAATTTGCCAAAATTTTTCATCAATGTTAATAAATTGAGTAAATTGGAATGTAAAAATACCTATTTCTTATGGATAATGCACTACCACCTGATCTTGATTATGAATTAATCAATGATATTGTTGATAAGCTAGAGCATGAAAACGAAGAAATAGGAATACAAAGGTCAAGACCTCGTAACAAGGGAGGCAACAGGAAAAATTTAGAATATTTAAAACACGTTTGGTCCTATATAGGAATGGGTAGAGAACCCACAATGAAAGACTTAGTATACCCTTCCACATTAGAAGAAGAAATAAATAGATTAATAAGGAAACTGAGTAAATAAAAATAAAAATGTAAGAAGAAAAATTTTTTACTGTTTTAAAATGGCAGCATGGTGGAAAATTGCGGTTGGTCAACGTGAACTACCAAATTATGTGCTGACATTGCACACAATGCAAATACTTTTAGTGTCTAAGTATTAGTGTAAGTTTGTATACGTAAGTTAAGCTAGAAATGTATAAAAGAGAAAGCTTTTGAATAAAGAACAATCAATTCTGATCATACGCTACACATCAGCGATTCAATCACATTACAGGTGGAAAATTCTTATTAGATATTGGCTATTAGGAGAGTTGGATATTGTCATATTTCTAACATACTCGGTTCTGCAGTTCAAACCAATTTCTCTTTCGCTGTTTTGCTGTAATCCTGTTCACCTTCTTTTCTTCTTCTTTAAATTCAATTGCGTCTTTCATAACCTCTAGCTCTACCTCTACATCCTCACCTACATCTATATTTACCTCTTACTTGTACCTCTACCTGTATCTCTACCCCTGCCTCTAGCTCCAGGTCTAAAGTAGAGATGGAAAAGTCTAGGTGCCAATATGGGACCAAGTAGCATCCTGCCTTTATTTCGGAACAATAAATGTATTTTTTTTTTCTGCAAATGGTGACATCTCTTTAACATTCGCAAATAAATCCCTCCCATATCCTAATTCAATTAATAATGTAAGTGCTTCCCCTACTTCCCTTGCGATTTAATTAACATTGATATGGGTTTCTAAATTACAAATTCCTAAATAAATGCTTACATTTGATTGCTTAAGACTTTGGACGTTTTAAGACTTTCATACAAAACAAACAACTGACAATGAGACATGCAGCATTTGCTCCTGCTGTTACGACTTAATCGTCAAATGATAAGGGATCACACTGACAAGCCCAAGAACATTATGTATATGTGACCATATAAGAGGTCGGCAATAGTGGAGTGAGAACGAGGAAAAATGAAAGATAACAAAACGGCTATGAAACTAAAAAAGCAAGCAAAAACAACAATTTACATAGTTTAATAAACTATGAAAGCACAAATACGCAAAAGGATTAACAACAAAAGGAAAAAAAAAAACTTAAAACAACACTATCCAAGAAAAAGAAAAACAATAAAATCTAACCGACCATAAGACAGTGATACATACAAATTTGATTAAAGCAAAAAAAGTTACACAAGAAATATATGTACATAATAAACACAAACAAAACTGACCGCACAAACGCAAAATTAACGAAAAGTTATGCAAAATGGAAAGCGGCAAGGAACAAGATCCCAAACAACACAAACAAATGCTTAGTAACAGCAATCATCACAAAGCAATCACTTGGTCTTCGAAAAAGGCGTGCGTTGGGCTCGCATAGAACATATATTATTCTCGTACCCTTGCTTAAGTACATAGTAGTCGGTAGATGTAACTATGCAAACAATACAGTTACTAGCAAATAAGATGGTACACACTCTTCATAAATTTTTGGATTGGCCGTGGGATCTGAAACATGTGAAAGAATAAAGACTTTAGAAAAGTTAATAATTGTCAATGTTCAAATGAACAGGAGAGATACTTTTGCTATAAGATAATTGAAGAAAAGCGAAACCGGTTAACCGACCTGTTCTTTCCACAAAAGTCACTTGAGAAAATTAGCTATACATGTAAGGAAAAAAGTGGAAAGTTATAGTTTTATGTGATCTAAGAATCACTATTAATATAATGTAATTTAATTCAATTGTTGTAATTCACAAATAAATGATTTAGTATAGTTTTAATTTTACACATTAATTGAAAATAGATATTTAATTTAGCTTTGTTTCACACGGCTCAACTGATGTTCACAACGGACTTCTTGACAACCGACGGCGCGCAACTTGACTTTCAGACTGACTTGCTAGGTCACTGGTACTTGAAGAAAACGACTTTATCAACTGCTTGTACAACGGATCAACTGAGAGAGTAAAGGGCAACTGAAAGTCGCACTATTCTTGTAACTATAAGCTGAGAGTCTTTAAGTGGTTGTTGTTGGCTACTGTGGTTGGCGACTGTAGTTGGCTGATGACCACTGTTTACATTCGGCCATCCTGTTCATCGTCATCTGACCCCGATGACGTTAATTCTTCGGAGTTACAAACATAGCGCCACAATTTAATATTATCAGCGGATGTTGATGTCTCGATTGGACCTTCGCAGTTTTCGGCTTTTTTCACATCATACCGGTCGTTACGTTTCACCTTTGTGACAACGTAGGGTCCAAGGAATTCGCTAGCTAATTTTTTGCCAGCTACAAATTGGGTACGTTTGATTGCTACAACGTCGTTTACTTTATATATAGGTGGATTTTTTCGTTGCTTATCGTAGTTTTTCTTATATTGCGATTGCGCTTTAAGAATTTGCTGCTTCACGTCGCGGCGTATTTTTTGCCGTTCATCTTCAAACCCATCGATCAGCTCTTTGCGTAATACATCCAGCACGCTGCCACTAATATCGCCCCTCATCTTCACTCCAAACATGATTTCGAATGGTGAACGTTTTGTTGATGTGTGCACATGAGAATTGATGGCTTTCTGTACTAGCCCGACGTATTTGAACCACTTCGCAGGCTCGTCAGTTGATAGCTTTGACAACACCTGCAGAACGGATCGGTTGACGCGCTCAACCTGGCCATTGCCACGAGCGACGCCTGTAGTAATAGTAACATGAGTGATTCCATTTTTATTGCAGAAATCTTCGAAGTTATTGGAGGTAAAAGCCGCACCTTTATCGCTGATTATTCGGGTTGGATTGCCAAATACAGTTGTCCATTCATTCATCCTACGTATTACCTCTTCTGCATTCGTTGTCTTTGTTGGAAACAGCCACGTAAATTTGCAAAATGCATCCACAATAACTAGGATGTATTTGTATTGCTTTGCCGTCGCGTCCATTGGCCCGAGGTGGTCTACGTGCAGCGTTTCGAGCGGTTGATCTCCTTTTTCAATGCAGTTCAATAAGCATTCTTTTTTACCAAGTTTTTTATTGTGTATTATGCACTTTACACAATTGTCTATGCAACGTCTTACTTTATTTTGTAAATGTGGTATAAAATAGTTTTGCTGTATAGCATGTACTGTTTTTAATTCGGCGAAATGACCAACGTTATGTGCATCACGAATTATGTCAGTTTCCAACGATCTGGGTACCACTAATAATTCGTGGCCATCTACTGATTTGAATAATAAATCGCCTTTTACTATGTAGTTTTGGTATTGTTGAGTTTTAAGTATTTCGCGCACTGCCATCACGTGCTCATCTTCTTGTTGGGCTTTTCTTATACGTGTGGTAACATCTGACGCAACAACAAATACATCTGCAACTGGGTTTCGACTAAGGCTGTCGACATGCCTCATTCTTGGTGCTATACGGTGCTCAACTTTGAATCTAAAGTCTTGGAAATTCATAATCCATTGCGCAACTTCTCTCGGAATATTGTTTTTCGACGTGGTGCTTTTAAAAGCTTTTGGCTTAGGTTGAGCCCCCAAATGTAAGGAAAAAAGTGGAAAGTTATAGTTTTATGTGATCTAAGAATCACTATTAATATAATGTAATTTAATTCAATTGTTGTAATTCACAAATAAATGATTTAGTATAGTTTTAATTTTACACATTAATTGAAAATAGATATTTAATTTAGCTTTGTTTCACACGGCTCAACTGATGTTCACAACGGACTTCTTGACAACCGACGGCGCGCAACTTGACTTTCAGACTGACTTGCTAGGTCACTGGTACTTGAAGAAAACGACTTTATCAACTGCTTGTACAACGGATCAACTGAGAGAGTAAAGGGCAACTGAAAGTCGCACTATTCTTGTAACTATAAGCTGAGAGTCTTTAAGTGGTTGTTGTTGGCTACTGTGGTTGGCGACTGTAGTTGGCTGATGACCACTGTTTACATACATATAATAAAATTTTAACAGTTCGATGTCTGCACATTGCAGATATTCAAGATATTGATAGGAGGAATCCTTATAGATCCAATAGAGCCGAAAGCAACAGTTTTTAAAATTTTTGTCTGTCTGTCAGTATGCTTGAACGCGCATTACTCAAAAAGTTTTAAATGAAATTGAATGCAGCTCTCGCCGTTGCATCACTGGGCATCTAACTTAAAGTTTAGGGTATCGCTTATTTCGATAACTCGGGCAGTTTCAGAGTTATCGACCAATGTGTGGACCGGGGTGACCCAAATGTGTAAGTACAATATGCCTATCAAAGGGAAGGTGCCAATAAGTACTGCAAAAAGACTGCACACAGTCTGTTATAAGTTATAAAATGAGGGTCTTCTAGTATATATAAAATTCAAAAACAAAAATTTGTGTAAGAGCAAAACAGAAAACCTGCTGAGCCGATTTCTCTAAACAAAATTTTAACATAAAATAATCATGAAACACAAAGATATTGTATTATTATTAAGGTGAAATATTAATAACAAATATTTTAAATTAAAGTATTAAGTTTATCAATAATTGCTGGAAAAATTAAAAATTGCTCTCTTTTCTCTGCTCATTTAATGCCAGTGGGACAGGTGGTGAAGGGAAAAGGGAAGAGCAGTATAAAGACTTAGAGAAAGCAGCAGGTAGAGAAAAAGCAGTAAAAAAGTATAGCAGGTGCAGGGGATTTTTGGTGAGAAGAGGTGATAGTAGAACTTTTGAGACAGGGCAACGTATTCTAGCTTGACATTCACTTCAGATCTCAAGGGAACATTTACAAATTTGGAAAAAGTGGCATGTAAGTGATAGAGGATTATGTGAGATGTCGTAATATTGCACAACTAGGTATATAATGTTGGGTTTCTCGTTTACCTAGACTTCCTTAAAATTTCAATTATATCCTTAAATTAAGGAAATCCTAAAAAACGTACCATTTCTACAAACAGTAACTGTAAACAGACTGCCGTATCGTACGTGAGAATTGTTATGCGCAAAATTCAAAAAAATCATCACATACTCTGTTGATTTGTTTCACAGCTGTTGGCTTATTTAAAATCTAAAAGTCTTTTAAGTAGATGATGATAAATTTTGCTAAATGTTCAAGAGACGAGCGTTAAGACGTATTTGTGCGTGCTGCAAATACTCTAACGCAGCACAGTTGGGGCACACATCAGCAGCATATTAAAAGTTTTCACTTGTTCAAAATTTCTTTAACCCAAACTCACCTTTCACTTACTTGGTATTTCACAAAAACTTTTCAGTTAAGCACAACCTTCGACAAACAAACTCCCACTAGCAATTCTGCTACGCCCATCTATTTGTTATTTATTTACAATGAATTTTCTTAACTATAAATAAATTATGCATGTTTGGAAAATCTTGACATAACATTTTCGTAATTGTCAGGCAGTTGGACATGCTACTGCTAGAATTTGTTGTTCTTATTGTACAACAAAATAAGTACAAAAAAAAAAAAAAAACATGCAAATTTTAGCAGCACGTGTGGGTATGTTGAGTTCTCCCATTTTCTTGCCTTTGTTTGGCATCCTGCTGACATACTGAATACACTAACACAACAACAAAAGGTATAACAAAATCCTTGTAGAAAAGTTGTGCTTGCCGAGCAATGGACAATGGCGCTAAGACGTTTGATTGTACAGCCGGTATGCTCCATAAGCTTTAGAAAATTTGTTGAATTATACGCATTTGCATATATTCGTATAATCAAAGGTTCTTTTACAGCCGCCTCCGCACTGTTTTGTATTGTTGTATTTTTCATACAATAAGTCTATGGATTTGCAAAATAACTGAAAATTGAATTAGATTTTGTTATGGCAACACATGGAGAGTGAGTGGACTAAATGATTTTTAATTTTTTTTTTGATTTGTTTGAAAATTCAATTGACAATTTGACAAAGATTATAGGGATTCAAGTGAATTGTTGTTGGTTATGTTGCTTATAACCTTTCAAAGTGCTTCTCTAAGTAATTTATGGCAGTTATTTACAAGTTTATTTTGATTTTGAACAAAGTTTTGTGTAAATATTTCATGGAATTTAAGTGTAATCTAACTTAAACATGCATTGGAAGATGACGAGGTCATTAGTGGAGGGCAATAAAATCTATATGATTTGCGCCCTGAGCTGGTAGCATTTATGTAAAGACTATGTAAACTCAAATCCAATTATCTTAATTTGGAGCTCATTCTTGATTTCAAAGCAAATCAAGTTGAAAGAAAGTAATTTCGCCTTGTAAAATCTGTGGTTGAAAATGTATAAGCACTTCATTTAAGTCAAATCAAGATCGAAATCAGCAAAATAAATAAAAATGATTCGAGTAAAAAATGCATTTTTTCGAAGGCTATTAATAATTCGAATAATATTTATTCGAGTAACTTATACTTCTATTCGAATAAATGACAACTATTCGAATAATAGGTATTCGAATAGTGAAACAAATATCCTCTGTGGGGAAAATCTCTAGTTCTGAGCTGGTGCACATCTAGTGCGTTTCGAACCACAAGTAGTTCGCCTTCAATCTCTTTCACATGTAGTCAACTGGCGAATTTAACATGGCGATGTTCTAGGCGGTGGAAATTGTCCCCCGCTGCATCACCTTTTCGACAGTTCCCAACTAGTTAAAAATTCCACAGTTAGGATTTAGTTCGTTTATTGCTAATATTGCTCTAGTTCTGAACTATTTTCAAATTCTGCAGTTTGGATGTAGTTAGTTTAGAATTAAAAACAAAAATATTTGGAGAAACCTTCCATGGTAAAACAACACTCGGAGACTTTTTGCCAAATGACTGCCTACGGTCGCTACCTAGTTTTGAACAACTTTTTTAAATCACTTGTGATGTTACATTTTTCAGGACTCCAACCTTGGACCTTCGGTGTGATAGTCCAGCAACACTACCGCCACACCATTGCGGTTAGTTTATGCGCGGCTAATAATTTGAGCCTACATTTTAAACCATTCTCTCATAATGTATATATATAGAGCACTCTACTCTGATGCGGGACGCGTCGGTTCGAGTCCTACCAACTAATACATTTTTTTTTAATTTTTTTTTTATTTATGATTTCAAAATTTAACCTTTCTTTAAAGAACTTTCCAAGAACAAAACATTTTTCCCAACACGAATTTAAATTTTATTAAGTTTTCGTGATTACGCAAATGCCGGTTGCGAACTAGTGAAAATCTAGTTACTATCTCACTAGTTCTTATTAGCAACTTTATCTCTAGTTCTGAACGAGAAATTATTCTCACTAGTTACTGACTTCGTTTTTATTCGTTTATTCGAATAGTATTTATTCGAATATTATTCGAAAATAGTCCCACTACTAGTGAAAAAAGAAGCTTGGCAGCTTTTGCCGATTCGTCGACGATAAATGAGCCGTTTATTTTGAAAGTGGCATAAGTCACTTTTTTTTTAATTCGAGATATTTAAGGGTTTGCGTTTTAACACGTTTAAAAATATGGATGCTAACTTTCGAGAAGATTTACTAGTATTTTTTATCTAATGATACTGACATTTTTCTCAGTATAAATAATTTCGTATAAACATTAAAAAATCACCACTTTTCAACACGGTAAAGTGACTTAAGCCACTTTCAAAATAAATAGTTTAGATAAATGACTGACTTATATTAATTTTGTCCGACGTATTTTACTGAAGTGATGTTTTTAAAGGGCAGTGATTTACTAAAATTGTTGAATAAATTACATATATAATAATAATTCATACCATCAACATATTTAATATAAGGGTTTGATTTAAGTATTTTTTATTTTAATATTCATAAAAAACAAAAATAATTAGTTCATTTTGAAACATAATGTAAGTATAAGTAATTTATATGAAAATACATCAGTTCAATTTAATTTTCGTCATCAATAGGAGTGATTAAGTCCTCGGAAATCGTGTTTTGTTTCAAATTTTTAAAATAACTGTGGTATATTGGGGGTATATAATTAAGCAAGTCCATCATGTCTTTATATTTTGCTGAAGAAACAGGACGAGATCCAACGTATAACGGATCCATCTCTATTTGTGAATAACGCCTAGGTCTTCCTCTTTTTGGTGACAAGTCCAAAGTTAAAAATTCATCTTTTTCATCTAAAGTTAGTTTATAAAACATTTTATAGGGAATATCATGGTAAAATCGTATCCATTGAATTTTTAGCCAATTCACTTTGTTTTGGTCTGTATTTACTTTTCTTTTTGAAAGAGATTTTTCCAATGATTGTGTTGAAATGAAATCTTTTTCCGCCATGTTGTGTACTGTGAAGGATTTTTTTCGGCAGGCGGCTATCACGCTATAGTAATCATTTGGAATGTATAAAACATTTGTTTTTTTCAAGGCCGTTTCTATTACACCAAAGTCACGATCATTTGGTAAGTATGAATGGCCCGAAATTAAAAATTTGTGATCCATAATTTCAATATCGTTTTCTGAAGACTGAACAATTTTCATCCAAGTTAAGGCCAGTTTTATGTTACGATTTTGTCCTGTACATGAGTCACTATATGCAATATTCATAGGTTCACTGTTTTTGCCTTGCTTTCAATCAACAACATCTGTATTAGTATTGCTTGCAAAGTATGCTCTCTTTTCAATGACTGCCTTTCTCATACTCTTTGCTTTTCTGCCGATAGCAATAACAACTCAAAAACCTATTTTTGTGGTTTGAGTTGTTTGCAGATGATTCAAACCAATCATAAAAGTTCAATGTTAAGTAGTGCAAAGTGAATGCACAAAGTGACATTCTTGAAGTGACATTTCTTTCACACTAAGCCCCGTAATTAATTTCCTGAGTACAACGACTTACGCCACTTTCCAAATAAACATGTTTGTTATACCGTTAATTACCAATACTTCTCTCGAAGAAATCTCAATAGTTCTCAACTTATTGAGTGCAAATTTTTTAAAAATGAAAAGATACCGTTCAATTGTATTTAGTGTTGCCATTAACTCGATTTTTTTGAAAAAGTGACTTATGCCACTTTCAAAATAAACGGCTCAAATAACAAACAATTGACTATGCTTTTTTTTTAATTTGAAACGAATGTTATTTCAAATTACAAAGTAAATTCAAGTAGTCATCAATTTCTTCTTTTTCAAAAGTTTTAAATTTTAAAGCAAATTTTTCGAATTATTAAGGAATTTTTAAAATGAATCATCTCGATAAAAACACATTATTTTCCAAAAAAAAAAAATAATTAAACAAAAACTGCTCATGTCAATTTTAAATGACTAAACCTGATAAACACGTGTTTAAAAAATATTTCTTTTAGTAAATAAATGTTGGAAAATATTTGTTTATCAAGCCGGCAAATTTAAAATTGATATGAGAACGTTTTCTCTTTTAACTTTTGTTACGTTTAAAGTTTTTGTTAAATCATTTTTTGTTATAGCTTTTATATATAAAAATACAAATATTAAATAAATAAATGGAAAGAATTGTTTGGAGGCCCACAGCTCCTTGCTAGTAGCTAAAAAAGCAAAAGTTTTTTAAAATAATGCACGTCAACAGGAAAATTAGCATAATTTTCATAAACAAATCACACATTTAGGTATTACCAACATATTTCGAATAATAAAAATCCCGGAATCGCAGGAGAGCAATATAGGAATTTTAGACATACGAAAAAACATTGAACATAAAAAGCAATTTAAAAGTTTACACAAATTTCAGGAAAGTTAGTTAAACTTCAAAAAATTAAAATTTTTTGGCAGAGTTTTTAGAAAATGTTTGAATACGCAGTTGTGTAGACCAATCATTTTTAGTATAACATTTTGCAAGTTAGAAGGTGCTCAAAAATTACCTTGAATTTTCAGAATTTTTTTCGTCAAGGGTGTTGAATGATTTCTTCCATACAACGCATCAAGGAAATTAATTTTGTATGGAAAAAAATACCCTACATCCTTGACAAACAAAATTCTAAAAATTCAGGGGAAATATTGAGGTACTCCTTACTTGCATATTAAAACTGAATGAGCTTTAAAACTGCGTAATTAAAAATTTTCCAAAAACTCTTCCCATATATATTGATATTTTCATGTAAATTTTTTAAAGTTTAATTAACTTTCCTGAGCTTTGTGTAATTTTTGAAATATCTTTTTAAGTGGTCTCTGTTATAAAATTCGCTATATTTTACATGAAAATTATTAAAAGCACAGCTTCTTCTTATTTCGTCGCACGATATCTAATTTAATTTCCCTACTATTATATTGACCACAACTGTACATACCTAAACAACTTATTTAGTCAGCTGTGATCATAAATTATTAAATGTTTGAATTACAACAACAGTAACATAATATATTAAGTGAGCGACATTATTTATTCTTTATTATTAAGGTTCTTTATGACCGTCTTTAAGTTACCTACTTTAGCAGCAGGCCTCAAATGGCCTCCGTGGCGCAATTGGCTAGCGCGTTCGGCTGTTAACCGAAAGGTTGGTGGTTCGAGCCCACCCGGGGGCGAAAGTTTTTTTACAAAAAGCGTTTTATTTATTTATGAAATTTTTTTATAACTTTTTAATATTCTTTGATTCATAAAAAGGTAACAGGAAATACGTCAATAATATGCACATCAAGAAAAGCTTAGGGATAAGGTCCAATGGTGAAACAATTGAGTTAAGCACAAAATGTGTCCTCACCAAAAAAAATTTTAGCGTTCTGAATCTGAATGAAATTAAAAAATGCGCATACTCTTTTCACATCTCTCGTTATTAAATCAATAACTTATTAATTGAAGCAAGCAAATTGCGCAATTAAAAGCAAAATATGAGAAATTAAACAAAACTTACGAAAAGTCAAACAAAACGACATATGTCTAAGCATAGAAAATAATTTGGAAATACAAAAGACCACGGCTGTTTGAAACTTGGAGACAGATGTAAACATAAATTGATTACATCCTTACATACATATAAATTTACCGATAATTGAGGTAGCAATTATTTAACAACTTTGACCTATTAACAACACGCACAAAAAGAAAAAAAACTCAAACAAACGACTAATGATTTTGGATAAAAAAAATAGAAAACAACCACAAAAATCCCAAACTGAATGAAAAAAAACCCCAACACAACTAAAGTTAGTTAGAAAGTTTTGCAAAACAAAATTATTTTCCGTACAAAAATCAATCAAACAAAAAAAGTATTACGTCTTAATTATGGCATCATTACAGTGAATTGAGCAAAGAAACTTAATTTGCAATGCCGGCGAAGACTTGCGCGTGGTACAGGGGAGGGAAAGCCGTAACGGTAAGAAGGTTATCTACGCACACACCCACAGTACGACTACAGAAAATTAAGCAGCAAAAGTTCAAATACGCAGTTACAAGATATTGTTGGTTTTGGAAATATTATAGGCAGAGCTCATGGATAACTCTCAAAGAATTAAAGATATTGATAGTGAACCAACGAAGTTCTGGTCAGACCTTTTAAATTTTCTTAGTAATTAGTAATCAATTAATTAGACGGCTTTTTTAATTGGTAATGATTATTTTAATTGTTTTTCAGGAAAAGGCAATTATTAGTTGATTACCATTAGAAAAAACAAAAAATAATCAAATGTGATCAAAAAAAATTGTTTTGATAATTTCTATTTTATTTATTTTTTTTTTATTATTTTTGATAATTTTTGATCCTTTTAGTATTGTTGATGTGAAAATGTATGTGCTTCTATAACAATACTGTAAAAAATGAAGAATAATCAAAAAAAAAATGTTATCAAAAGTAATCAAACAAATTTTTCTTGATTATTTTTGATTATTTCTAATTTTTTTTAATAATCCTTATTTTTTTTAATTAGTTGGAAAATAATCATTAAAAATCAAAAGTAATTGGTAATCAATCATTTAATGGATTCTCAAGAAAATAATTAATCAAACCGGTAATCATTACGATTAATGATCATTATTTAACAATTCTGGTTGTGGTGTTGCATTAGTGTTGGGAAGAAGACTGAGCTAAGTGCTGTCGTTCATATACCTCTTCAACTTTAAGTTTATCTGCACCTGTGCACCTACATATAAGACGTACTACGCGGTTAAGAACTCATTTTATAATATCGATGCCTCCCTCCACGATAAAGAAATCGGTTTGGCCTTTTTCCACGCTCGGCTCTCTCTCGTGATGCCGTTCGATATATCCAGCCCTACATGAGAGCAGGTATGATGAGGGACTTATAGAAAATGATCTTTGTTTGCCTACGTCCGCCAAAGTAGGACTTATTTTTAAGACTGATTCTCAATAGCATTTTATTTTTATTATTTTCGGATTCGCTGGTTCCCAAATAGATAGAGTTCTTCAAAGTTTCAAAACTGTATCTCTTCATAGCAAGATCCCATTTCTTGGACTGTTCATTTTGATCGTCAGATATACCGGGTCGGAATAAGGACATTGTTCAAGGAATCAAAACAGAGTTTTTAGTATCACTATTTGCTTAACAAAAGGGTACCTTAAATTTAGAAATTTTGTTTGGTTTTTATTGCTTATCTCTTATTGTAGAGCTCTGATTTTAAGGCACAGAAAAAATACAGCAGAACAGCTGTACGAGTAGTGAAAGTATTGAAATATTTAGTAGCAAAGAAGCTGAAAAAACGTATAGAACTGATTATGCAACAAACCGGCAGCAAAAATACAAATCAGCAACAACGTTTTTGGACAACGATAAGCAGTAATGACTTTGCTTCGTCACAGACTGCTTGCCAGCAAAATTAGCTTAAGTACAAAGCGTGCGCCAAACTTAAGAAAAGTACTAAAAAGCAAAAACTTTTGAAAGAAAATATGCTCAGCAGTTTATGCATGAACTCCGCGCTCTTGTTAAAAAGGTTAAAGGAAAAGTTTTTCTCCACTTTAATATGTATGTCCTATGTTCAAGCAACGGAAAGTAGAAACATTTTGTTAATAATGTCCTTTTTCACTGACAAGATGGCGCTGACCTGACATTGATAGTGATTACTTATAATAAATATAGTAAGTGTATGTGTGTATTACTAGTAGAACCGTCAGATATTATTCTGCTTTCGAAGTACTTGACAATTACGTATTTGGAACTGTGGACCTATTCTTTCTTTGATGACAGCAAGTGCTTCGTGACTTTAACTATTTTTAGGCAGTCAAAATTATTGAGAATTTTCTGAGAACTATGTTTTGGTCCAAAACAGTTTTAACATGAGAGTAGCACATTAATTCCAAACCAAGATAATAATTCGACATGGTTTCCCTGGTTTCATAAGAGCAGATTTGCGGCAATGAAAAGCTTCAGAAAAATATTTCACTATTTTGCTGTTCATCGTCCTCTCAACATACCTCAATCCATATATAGATAAAATAAGTAAGGCAGTCTTAGTTAAGGTGTAACCAAACATTATATACTCAGCTATGAGCATTAGCAAACAAAGTTAAAGTTCTTATTTTAAATGGCTACAAGTACTCGAAACGCGTCCAATAATTTCTATCAAAGTAAAAATATAACTTAAGTAATAAAAACTTTCGATTATAGCACGGGAAACTAATACTTTCGAGTTTGATGGAACCACATCCTCTTAAAATTTATTATATCACTAGCAGACCCAACGTCTGCCGTCTTGCCTAAAATTTTACTTGCCTACATTTAAAAAATTGTACTCTCTTCCCTCCCCGCTTGCCGCTTTCCTGTCATTTATTTCTATATCTTAAAAGTAGACGTGGCTCTTAATCGATTTCGTCCATTTCTGTTCACATACAGTGTAATAAGGTTGATCTATGTGCCGAGTTTTTTATGATAATGATTCAAGGGTTATACATTGATGTTCAAACAAATTTGTAAAAATGTACTTAATCAAAAGTAGAAGGTGCCACGCCCACTTTCAGAAATTATTTAAATACCACACAATCACATTTTTGTGATATTTGATACAAAAAAGTAAGGTATAAGCCGATTTTGCCTTAAACAGCGATGGGCGATGATTGTCAAGGAACCAACTTTTTTTTCTGTTCAACACTTTGATATCTATAATTCTATTTGTACACCGTTACGAGTTACCGTTAGACGAATAACATTAATATACTCAGTAAGCTATACTCAGTTGAGTATAAAAAGTACTTCTAGCTAAGCCAATCAATGAGAACGACCAAATGTTTATTGGGCTACCAGAGCGTATGATTAATCCAAAAGCGCAAAGTTTCCATGGCAATGAAAACCAAAATGATATCAAGGAGAATTTCATGCCTAGGAGATAAAAGTAGTGAAACAGGATGAACTCATTACAATAAGCCAAGACATAATTTCAATAACATTTAGGCATATCTGTTACTACAATCAACATTTGGAAATAATAATTTAGAAAGAAGGGGAAGCTGACCCAAAACTTTTTTTGGAATGAGGTTAGTGAAAACGAAATTGTTTAAATAAAACTGCAAGCGTTCAACAAGAAAATAGCCAAGTAGGCAAGAAAACTTTTATAATAATGATCGGCAAAAATGGTTAGCAACATAGTGAGCCGAAACGAGGGGGAAGTGAATACAAATTATCAAAACTAAGCAAGCAAATCAACTGAAACAAGGGAAATTATATTATACATTATGAAAGACATTATCAGCAAAAGTTTGAGTGCTTCAAAATGGCATAAAATATGGGCTGTTGAGACTGAAGAAGGGCAGGGAAAAGAGCCAAATACTTGTTTGGTTGCCAAGCTTACTGGCGTCATTAAAGAGGTGAGGGTAACCAAGTGAAAAATGGTAATATAATAGACAAATAGAAAATCAAAAAGTGAAAGCAGTTTCTGAAGCATGTAGTTGAATAAATAAACTAGGCTACTTGGACTAAGACCGTTTTGAAACCATGGTTTTGTAATTTTTTTTCACTTTAAGGCAGGTTCGCTCTTAAAAGTCAATCAATCCATGTACGCTTTACGTCTTTAGAATTTGCATTTCTTCTAAGCTAGGATTCTCAGCAAATATACTTGGTGGAGGTAGGCCCTGCCAAGTTTTAGGAAAAAAACTGAAGGGACTAGCTACAAACCGCAGCGAAGCTTGGTCTCAACCTTTTCGGAGCTATATCGCACTATGTTATTTTCAATTATTTAAAAGTTTGTTTTCACCTTATTATAAGCTTTCTAGAGCTACCGAGTAGGATCAATGTCGAATCAAAGTATTCAGAAAATACATCTTTTTCCAAAAGAAAGAGTTCTTCATGCACTTCATCATCAAACAATGTAAAAATCATTCATGGGCCGCTATCCGGACTGCTTGATCTTTTTATCTGCAAACGCAAAACGTTGACCTACGCCATACAAATGGCTTTCAAATAGCTCACACTTATTCATCTCCTTTTGTTGCATTCTAACTCTTCTCTACACTTAAAATCCCTTTACTTCATAAACTAATAATCTGCAGAAAAATTGTTGTGAATCATTTGAACATAAAATTAAATAAATAAACCAACAAATTCAAACCTTTCTCTGTCTATTTTCCTCTCTAGCAGCCTGACTATTACTGTGTGTGAGAAGAGCAAATTGTATAGATGTTTATTCCACTTTACCGCCATTTTAATCCTTTCAGCCGGTTAACTTGCGCTGCTACAAGCAAATTTTTGGAAGCTTTGATCTATGCCGAGCGTTTTCATGCAGCCTCTATCGACTTTTATGACTGTTTATTGTGGTTATCTATGATAGGGATGTTATGGAGCTTCGGTTCTACTCAACTTAGGCTTCTAATCCGATTTCGGTTTCGATTGGGTGGAAGCGAATTATAAGGATAAGTGAAAAATATACCAACCCATAGTACGTTTATTTTGTTTGTCATAGGTACTTTCTAATAAAAATTCAATTGAGATATAGACGAGGAAATCGCCTCGGACACTTTAGGCGTATTCGAAAGGCATTCGGTGAGTCTATTCATTCGCTTTGCAAGTCAATATATCAGCTTTAAAAATTTACTGGAGAAACTCAATATGTGCCTCTTTTACTACACTTTGATTTCCGATTGCTTTTCTGATACTGATTCCGGTTTAGATCTAGCGAACTCGAAATATTCGTTTCGCATTCCTGTTCTGGTAAACTCACATCCGTTACATCGCTATTTTGTTTTACTAGCTTATGTTTTATGGTTAACTATTTTTGGACTTTTTATGTGGTATTTGTTGTAGCGATTTTTTATGAATTTGCATTTAGGCAATTAAACTAGGCGATTTGGGATATACTCAAAGCAATTACTCTCTATGAAGTGAACAACTTATTCATTTATTTATAGCAATAACATATTGCGCGCCTTGGCGATAAGGTTTGGGAATTGACGTTTAAAGACATGATGTTGAGTATTTAGAGAACTGCGCTGAAGAAGGACTTGAAAACCACAAAAAGACATGTTTTAGAATCGCGGATTAATACCGAGTTTGATTTACCTCATGAGTAGGTTAAGCGGGCTAGACCTACGAATGCCTTATAGCGTTGATACACGGCACTATTTAATCCCGACATTGACATATGGCGGCATTAAGACTAACTGGTTGAAAGCCTATATATAAAGACTCCATAATTAATTAATTAATTATAATTAATTAATTTAAGAATCCAAAAACGTTATAAGAAAATCCCAAGCATGCTTGGAATTGAACTCGCTTCGCCTAAACAGTAAACGTCGAGACGCTATCCTAATTAGGGATTAATAAAACCAGTATTTTAACCAGTTTTGTCATAAAGAGTTACGTTAGTTTCCCGGATTATCCATCAGGGCATCTCACAATAATAATCAACTTAATTCTGAGTTAGGGTGTTAATGCCGACTCGCCTGTCGTGTATCACCCTTATTAAGGGCATCCTGTTGAAACTCTCATATTTAATAAGCTACTGGGTTGTCCTCTTTGACGCCTACCAAATGTATTACTGCTTTACAAATTTTCTAAAAAAAAAGTCATGACAAAATTCATGAAAACTATTTATAAATTTGCAAAATATTCTTTCCACAAAAAATATGCAAATTCTGGCCATTCGCCAAGAAATAGTGGGAAACCAAATTATTTTCGTGACTTTCCTCATTTTCTCTGATAATGTTTAATCAGTAATTTCATAAAAAAAAACCCAAATATTTCGTAAGTATTGCAGTGCAAAATAACAACAAAACAAAAAAGAAAATAGCAAGCAAATGTTTGCATGTAACTCTACTATAATAAACAACAACAACACAGACTCACTTTGAGTGCAAAACTTGTTGTGAAACCGAAAAATTCAATTAAAATGTGGGGTGAGAATTGTGACGAAGAAACTTTTTCAATTAAAAATCTGCAAACGAAAACAATTCCATTCCATTTATTTATGCAACAAATAACAATTGCAATGAAAATGTAATAATTATTTGAAAGATTGTGTAATAGATGGACGCGACGATAAGGAAAAGAGGGTTGCAAAAGGGCGGGAAGGGACGTCAAAGTGTAAGGGCAAGAATTACATGGATGGCATGCAAGATGATAAGATTCCTAAGCACTAATATTTCATGAAAAAAAAAGTATTTAGAAACGAATGTCATAAAAAACGTGTAAGAGGACGGGAGAAGTCTAGTTATAGGAGGCAACTACTACAGCCTCTTAAAAATCAAACACCATTAACCGAAATCAACTCTTTTCCAATTTTCGGCATGTCGTTTACATTATTTATTTATTGTTTTCTTCAGCTGCACTGTTGCCATATTAACTAAAATTACTCAAGCATTAATAGCCAATAGGCCGCATTAAGTTCCATAACTTACTGTCAAATTTTTAGTTGGCAAGACTCAGAAAATCTCCCGTCAGTCGATTGTGAATGGGACATATCGTTGCTGAATGTATTACTGAGTGATCTGCCCTAATTCCCAGGAAATGAGATCTATCCAACCAAACTCGAGAAAGGGATAAGATTTCGTTCGAGAAATCACTTTTTCAGAAGCTTTTACAATCATCCGAATTTTTGTTTGCTTCTCTTGAAATATACACCAATTTCGTTATGATGCTGTACTCATTTGATATTTTTGCCCCCAGACACCTATATTCTCTACTCGATTGTTTATAACGATATTTGTACGCATTAAATATTCGAACGCCATTATCGTATGGACTTGGCGGAAAAAAAATTTACGATATCTTATCGATATTCCAATATCATTAACATTTTCCAAATACGTCGCTCTTACTCAACTTCTCTCTCTAAGAACTATATGTCAGCGTTCCAATCGTAAATATTAGCTTTCCTTACTAGGATACCGTGGGCGGGATAGGTGGAGTCAATAGGCTTTCCAAATGGACTCCGCTCTTTGGCATGAAACCACCTACAGTAGTCACTTTTAGGTGTTAAACGCTTTAGGGAAATCATTTCCTAGCTCTGAAGAAATTTGTTCTGATTTTATAAGTTACGCGATACTTTGGGATCGATACTGCAAAAAAGTACCAGATAGATACTTGCTTTTGAATACACCCGTAGTCGTAAAAGTCGAATCAAATCCACTACCTGAAGGTTCGTCGGGATCACACAAATCGCTCCCCTCGCAGTCGGGCTAGTACCAGAAGGTGCTAGTGCCAAAGTGTACCGTATCCATATCCGGCAAAGTACTATCCACACCGGCAACACTCCTCTTAGCCTTCTGGCACTGTTTTTCCGTTACACATGCAAACGGCGCTAACAAATCTAGATGAGCTTTCTAGATATTTGTATACCAATAGGCCATTTTCATGTGAAAGCTACGAAGCTGAAACTGAAGTGTCATTGTTCATCGACACGCCCAATGTACTTCCAGTTTTTATTGCTTGGGGAAATTCCCTAGGTAAAATCACTATGGATGCTTTTGGCAGAGATTTTCCCTCAAATTAGAAGGATATATTTTCTTATAAAGGGACTTGAAACAAAATATCTGCGTAACTCAAATGTGTACAAAGGATATGCGAAAAGATTTTTTTATTGCAGAACACCAAGCCTACAACGTTAACCACACTCTACAAACGAATTCGCTTAGATTGTTTTCATAAATATGGTTCCACCAGACCTGTTAAATAATGATTACTAATCGTAATGATTACCGGTTTGATTAATTATTTCCTTGAGAATCTATTTAATGATTGATTACCATTACTTCCAATTTTGAATCATTATTTTCCAATTATTAAAAAAAAATAATAAAAAAACGCATGATCTTTTACGATTATTAAAAAAAAAATTATCTAAAATAATCAAAAAAAGTTGTTTTGATTACATTTGATAACTTTTGATTATTTTTGATATTTATTTTTTTTATTATTTTTGATTTTTTTCAGTCCACAAAACTGAAAAAAACCAAAAAATAATCAAAAAAAATCTAAAATGATCAAAAAAAAAATCTAAGATAATAAAAAAAAATCTAAAATAATCAAAAGCAATCAAAACTGCTTTTTGATCCACAAAACTGAAAAAATCAGAAATAATAAAAAAAAATTTAAAATAATCAAAAGCAATCAAAACTACTTTTTTGATCCACAAAATTGAAAAAAATCAGAAATAATCAAAAAAATTTAAAATAATCAAAAGCAATCAAAACTCCTTTTTTATTATTTTTGATTTTGTTTTTTTTTTTTGACAAATTTTGATTGTTTTGGATTTTTTCTAATCGTAATCAATTAATTGTTGTCTTTTCTTGAAAAACTATTTAAATAATCATTCCAATTAAAAAAGCCGTCAAATTAATTGATTACTAATCACATTTAACAGGTCTGGTTACCACTTCTTAAAAACTTAAATTAAAATTAACCTTTTTGTAGATTTTTAAAAACACCTTATTTTTCTCCTTATATTATTTTTCCCATGTAAATCGCAGGTATGTACATTTATTCCTTTAACTGCCTCCTTGCTTACCTATCCAAACCATTCCAACACCTCATTCTTTCATAGGCAACATGTTTATCACGCAACATGCCACATTTATGCAACAACTTGCAAATATAAATATATTTGCATATGAGCTCAGCAATTTTTACGAAACATAGCAACTAACTGTCATGCATTGCGTAAAAAATGTCAGTTTTGACATTTGAAAAGTTTTCATTTTCCAACCTTTGACAGTCATATTTACCACATTCACAACATCATAGTTGCTTAAGGTGCAAGTCTATCTACTTATCTATGCCGCCTTCGCTTCTACACCTTCTGAGCTGGTGAGCAGACGAAAAAAGTATGAATTTGTATATTTTTTGACCCTGCTGGAAAATTTTTAGGAGAACAGCTCATTACAGTTTTGGAAATTCGTGTATTATGAGCAGTACTTCGCAACCTTTTACAACTTCAACACAGTTCTGAGCTTTGAAATAGATACAAAGACGTTCTGCTTTTGCAACGAGTTAGATATCGTTCTCAAGTCTTAGCTGTTCAAATTATCCCTACGTGAATTTCTTCGACATATTAGCAACCGCCATGGCGTGGCAGTACTGTTGTTGGCGAAGGTCCCAAGTTAAACCATGGGACAGGTAACATCAAAAATTGTTGGACAAATTTTTTTCAAAAAACGGTGCCCCTCTGAAATGGTAGGCAAAAATTAGAAGCAGTCTGACCTGTTAAATATTGATTACTAATCGTACTGATCAGTGATTGATTAATAATAACTTTAAAATTTTAATGATTATTTACTAATTAATTAAAAAACTAATAAAAAAAATCATGATTTTTTACTATTATTAAAAAAAAACCAAAAATAATCAAAAAAAATTTAAAACATTAAAAATAATCACAAGTAATCAAAGCAACTTTTTGATTATTTTCATATTTTTTTTTTTTTTTTTGTTTTTCTAATCGTAATCAATTAATATACGCCTTTTCTTGAAAAATCATTACCAATTAAAAAAGCTGTCTCAGCTTGATTACTAATTACTAATCAAATTTAACAAGTCTGGAAGCAGCACACCAACAATTTTTATTGTAGTTCGGCCTTAATACCTTCGGAGGTATATCGCGCCAGTTATTTTTTTAAATGTTTTTTTGTATTAGCTACTACCTTCCCACTCCAAATATGAAACAGCTCACATTTCTCACAACTCGCATTACATTTATTATAGCTTATGAATTTCATATGCAACATTTCACATTTCCATAAAAACAAACCATTTTTGCTTGCCACTTGCAACTTGCAACAAACGTGGCTCGCATTTTGTATATTTCTGTTTTCTGCTGTTTTTCTTATTTCCTATTTTACTATGCAAACGGAAGTTATGCAGACTTGTAAGAATGTACTGTAAATGGCAACCCAAGTAGTTATTAGTCAATATTGTTATTGTAATAGCAAATTTATATAAAAGTTAGTTGATGAAGTTGCGTGACTCGCTTGACTATCGTCTTGTCTGTTTTGTGACTGACAAGTTAGTTTTTTCCCATAAGATTTCTTGAGCGAGTAACGAAATATCCATGTATGCTAAAGGGTTAAAGGAGTAAGTAGTTCAGCTCCGGCCCATAATGATTTAAGAGACGCTTGAAAGAGACTTCCTCTTTTGGAAGGTCACTAGGGGAAGCCGTATGTGCATAAGCTTAAGAGCTGAGCTTTAAATATTTTATGAAATATGAAAATTATCAATTTGAATAAGGTAGAACTAGTGGTCCATCTAACTATGTACACTAGTAATTACTCGAAGAGATTTCTGAACACAAGTCTGAACTGGAACATTTCCTATTATAACTATCCTTTTTTTCAAAGGTTATGTGATTACAAAATTTGACTTTTTTCCTGTTTTCCTGTTTTGTAAAATTTTTTTCGATATTTCGGAAATAACTTTAGTTAAAAAATAGGCTTTGGTCCTTTCAAAAGGGGTACTTAGAGGTATAAAACAATATTAAAAAAAAAAAATTTTAATTTCTAATTTCAGACAATTTCCTATTCTTTAATATGGAAAAAGTTCTAGTTCAAAGGGGATACTTAGAGATATAAAAAAAATATTTAAAAAGAAAATTTAAAAATTTCTAATTGTAGAAAATTTTCGATTTTTAAAATGGAAAAAAATAAACTTCGCCATTAAATTTTGGACCCACATTTGTTTGTATTATACCTCTGATATGTCTAAAGATAACCTGAAATTTTCATAGGTGTGTTTTTGGGTTTTTCAAAAAATTTTTGTTTATAATATTTTTAACTTTCGAGTTCAATTAGTTAAAAACAAAATTAAAAAATTGTGATCGCTCAAAAATTAGTTTGGTGCTAGTTGAATGTTTTAATCAAAAATGTAAAACAAAACTTTTAAGCATCTGATCTTATGTTACTGTTTAGATGCTTCATTTTGGGATATTTTTAATTTGGAAAAATCTAGTACCTCGTTCCTTATACATTTCTTCAACTATCTTTAGCCATTCATCATTCCAGCCACGCCACAATTTATCTCAAATTGCCCATCAATAAGTGCATATTTTATTCAAATTACTACAACTTACTATAACGATGTGCCATTAAAATTTTGCACACAAAATTGGACATAAATTTCGTCATGACCAAACAACCGCAACCAATTGAAAAACAACAAAATCCCCAAAGATTTACCAATGGAGCTACCATATCAACCAAATACTCTAAGTGTATGCAAACCCATTAGCTCATCAATATCAATTTCAAGTGGCAGATCAAAGTATCGTAGAGAACTACCAAAAAGCCACAAAACACTAACAAATTGAAAATTGTCGAAAAACTGCAGATGCTCATAAAAATAGAGAAAAGTCATTAAATAGCCCACAGCGCAGATAAAGTGCAAGGAGATGAAAATAAGGGAACATATAAATCTAAACGCAATTACCTACACAAGTTCTTTTAAGATAAATGCGAAGGAATTTCGAATTAAATGGGCAAAATACATTAACGAGCAGATACGAGAGGATATTTGACTAACACACATACTTACAAACCCGACTCCGATGGCAAAAAAGTGCCTAAAAATTACGACAAGCTGGACAAACCAATAAAAGTCAGCCAAGTCAATAACCGTTGACCATAACATTGCTGAGGGAGAAGTGAAAAATTAAAAATGAAGTGATTGCTTTGGCGAAAGAAGACTTCATTTTTAACTCAAAAGTAAGTACGAATAAGCAAAAAAGTTTTTTATACCTGCAATCAAATTAAAAAAGTAAATGAAAATGTTTGAAGACTGTAGTAAAAAGAATAGCTTCAAATTAAGTATAGGGAAAGTATAAATCGAAAAACTAAAAACTTATAAGATAAGTCGATCATAAAGGCAAATATATATAAAAAAAGAGGATTTCCAATTAATTGAAACGAAAATCGCTGGGAAACCAAAACTCGGATAGAAAGATTAAGTGGATAAAGATTTGCGATCTCGCGCCAGTTGGGAGAGAGAAGAAACAATTGGCGACCTATGTTGTTCTTTACACAATATATTATATCTTCCCAAAAATAGCGTTCAAATACCGAGGCATATATTTATCTACTTCAGTTTCTGAACCTACATAATTAAATTAAATTCTAAAATATACTTAAAAACTATTTTAAAAAAAAGAAACTTCACACTAGCAGAGCAAGGTTTCGATCCTCGGACCTCTGGGTTATGGGCCCAGCACGCTTCCACTGCGCCACTCTGCTTACTGCAAAAGTGTCGCTCATTTTGAGTGTGGTCGTATTTGGTTCGATTTGCGTTTCACTCACCTCTACACAAAAGTGCTGCATATGTGTTTTCTGAATTGACGCTTGATGAATCATTGGTTTGTTCTCTTCAGAGAAAGTTGAGGAACTCTCTGGTTTTCTACAAACGTGCTCTTTTCTTTTATTCAAAAGTAGAATATTTGGTCTGTGTGATATTCTTTGTTAGTCTATTACTACCCTGCAGGCAAACCATTTTGTGGCAAACTAATTCAAAACTAGTATATACACCAAGCACAACTAGCCAGCCAACTGTCTTTTTTCCATTTAAGCAACTGGTATTTTTAACATGGCGATGTCCTACGAGATGTCAATTGTCAGAGTTCGTACAGAAATATACGGTCTCAAACTAATTAAAAATACGAGTATATCAAAAAATTGTAGTACAATCTTGGTAAGCGAAAGTTTTTTAAATGCCGTCGGGCTCAGCGAATAAGTACTCGATTCAGATCGGTTAGGTCACTGGTTCGACTCACAGTGAGGTACAAGGTAAAATTGAGGTTTAGTCCTTTTTGGAGTGGTTTGGTACCAGTGAGATAATTCTAACAGAATACTTGTATGTTTCCTGACTAGTTTGTTGCTTCACTGCATGGTAAGGCTGGAAAATTATTCCAACTTTTGGTAACAATAAGTGCACATAACTTGATGAAGTTATAGGACGATTTTGACACATAAGCAGTTGGTGATTCTGTCAAATTAAATGCGATTCCTGGCATTTAAATTTTGCTTGATATCAGTTATGCAGTTACTTTTTTCGACTTAAGTCAGTTATGTTTTATTGATAAAAGTAAAAGTTTAACTATTATTTTTGACTTGAACAGTAAGGAGTTACAATTGATTTAATTCTTGCCATATGACTTTTTGTATTAAAATCATCCAAATAACTTTTAAATAAAGCTCCGTTCCTCACCAATATAAATGCCAGGGTTGCCATATAATTTATTGTATGTGCATATATTTCAAACCACACATTGATGAAGAGCAACACCGAACTACTTTATTAATTTCCGCTTCATTAAATGATAAATATAAACAAGATATGTATGAATATCCGAGACATACAAATATACTTTTCCATTTGAAAGCTTTATGCACAATATGAATATGCAGGCGGACAAAAAGTGCGCAAATAATAAATTGCTTGTAATTTTTTAAGTTGATTATTCACAACAGTTATTTAAAAACCGCAAAGAATAAAACTTTTCAATGGCTTTTAATGATAAACTAAGTACGTGGGTGTACGAAAGGACATTTATTATTCAAAGTGTTTGCAATAAAGCTGTACTTGATAAATATTTCATAGCACTCAAAGAGGAAATGGCAGAAATGACACTGAAGTTAATTTAACATAATAATCGTTTGATTTCCACTCTCTTGCTATCTGTGTGAAGAACTTAATAATAAATATGAATACGTAAAAAATAAATAAAAATGTGTAGGTACAAAGTTGATAAAAAAAATTGACTAGTCAACCCACAAAAGTATGCAATATTTCCTTTTTGATTATATAATAAATGTTAAGTGGTGGAAATATTGGGAATATTTTGCCTTTTTCTGCATTTTTCCTGCGCCGTTGTGTATTGGGTTGTACACTAAATAAATTGTGTCAAGTGTCAGTTGACTAAGTCGTTGGACTTTGTAATTTAACTTATTCAAAGAATTGCTGAATAACATATTGCATTAATAAGAATGACCTAAAATTTGTTGCAAGAGAAAAGGATATATTACATATGCCCTAGTAGTGTATGAGAAGCGTGTAAAGATAAATATGTACGTATGTTTGCTGCAAAAGCGATTTTTAAAATAAATTACTTTGGGTGTGAAAGGGTAGAAAAGTGATGTGGAAAGAAAATTTACTGAAATTGAAAAGTTTAGCAAAAATTCAGTTGAAATAAGGTTTGCTTATTGATATTTTTCATACTTCCTACAAAAAGAAAGGTTCTATATGTGCCATGCAGAAGTGGAACGGTATCTGCATCTAGAGTGTTGCCGGCCACTGACTTTTTCGAAAGAGTTATGTTACTCTCACCGGGGGTTCACAAACCCAGGTTCTTCAACCTTGCGAAGCGGCTCAGCACATTGTCTGATGTTGTTGTTGTTGTTAACCTGCTTAAAATATAAGCTCCGTCGCCTAACATTGTCATCAAGCTCTTCTAACAGCAGTCCCAGAAACCTGGCGGGTTCAACAGGGTTGGAGCAAAGTGATATTGCTATTAGAAGAGTAGGCTCAGTTGAGCAGATGAACAAATGGTTGTATCCCCTTGCTGTTCGCGCCCTAGGGCGTCCCGTGGCCAACGTCGATCCAATGTCGCACCGCTCAAGTTCCAGATACCGTCTCCATGTTGTCTGATCATTTCGGTATGCTTATTGGTGGGTTTATCCCTCTTTCAGTTTCTTTAAAATCATATAACGTTTTTCAAAAATTCATCTGCCCCTCAGCAGTGGTCGGCAAACCCTTCGCTCCATCAATTTTGAGGGAAATTTTTAAGTAGCGCGCCACAAATGGAAAGATAAGCGGGCCCTTAATCGCCTTGAGGCTATGATATTTCTTATCTCCATGGTTCTCCGAAAGCGCCAATTTCAATTGTGGTAGCTGTTTACCTAGTTATTGAAATTTGTTCTTACAAAAAACAGTCATATATGCTTGCATTATTCTTTGAAAAAACATTTTCTCTTTAAATCTTTTTTTATTTCATATCACACAATGCTAAAATATTTTATATCAATTTATTGAGGCCACAAAATGCAATAAGAAGCATGTAAAAATATTTTGGATTCATAACTCGTATGACAAACATTTCCACTTTATACATATTTGCATTAGACCGTACCAAAAAGCAAAAAATTCAACATAGAGCCGCTAATATTTAGTACTTTGGAAGAATGTTTCGTAAACCCTGACAACCGTAATACTTTATTAAAACTTTCGTAGAATTTTCTGCAATTGTAATATGTACAGCAACAGATTTTTTTTTTTTAATAAATAATTTTAATATAGATTCCTGGATAAACATTGAGTCCGCGTACCTAAAAAGTGGATAAAAAATTGGGTAATTTATTTAGAGAGGTTCACTCTTTCGCAATATTACAATTGTGTGAGGTCTAAGGACCTGCATACTTTTAGGCACGGCTTTTTTTTTCATACAAACGTGTTGGTGTTAGTAAAAATGTATGATTGTTCGAAATCAGAGTTTCACCACGGTTAGCCATGGTTGGTAGGGAAGTAGGTACGATACCGTTAGGGTTCACTTTGTTACATTTGTCGTTAAATTTGATGGTGAACTGGGAAATTCTGTGTTTTCGTTACGGCCTAATGCACAAACTTACTTGATTACCCAACAGTAAATAGCGCTAGTACAAAACTAGCAATGAACTATAGCTTTAAGAGGCGGTAGGAGCTCTCAAACTATTTCAACAGAGTGCTGTCTAAACTGTACCTTTTACAGGGGAACTTAAAGACCGTGTTTTCACAGTCATTGTCAGGTTGAGACTTTAACGTTTGGGTGCAATTTGGTTCCTATCAGTGCCCGTCCCATTTTTACTGCAAGGTAACTGGCAGCTAGCACATTCATACCTCACATTTGCGCTATTATATATTCGGTTTTTAATTACGCTTACTTTTCTTGCCTGAAGTGTAATTTTCGTGCTATTTATTTTTCTCTTTTTTTCATTCAGGGCTAACAGCAAATTTATATTTTTTTGTTGGGTCGCACTAAATTTTTAATATTATCAAAATATTTCCTTCGATTTGTTTGTGCGCATTTGCCATTGAAGTGTAAGTTGTTTCGAAAGCTAAGCGCAAAAAAACGGCACAAAGTTAAGCCTCCAAAAATTCCTACATTCAATTTAACTCAAAAAGGGTCATCAGTACACTTTTTTTGGTTATGTCGAAGAGTTGAGGGTGCTTTTTATGGTTTACAAAGTAATTGATTTTATTATTTGGAGTGTGTTGGTGTAGGTATTTGGTCTTTTCGGTATTTGCTTTGCCTATCATATGTAAGTTATTGTTGGTGTAAAGGAAAAAAAAAACAAATAACTAATAAAATACTTTTTTTTTCGTTTCAGCAAAATTTTGTTTGAGGTTAGGCGGCGCGGCGCATGAAGCTTAAAAGGTGAAAAGGTGCTATTGCAAATTCTTTTCGTTTTTATAAAAGTTTAACTAAATACTTGAAGTTATTTGATGTGGGTTGTATATAGCATGCTTAGGAAGAGGTCAGCACATGATGATGAGATTTATTAGCAATGCTACGGATCTTGAACTCCCGTTGCGAAACTTCGGAAGTTTCGGTTGCAATTGTTTTATATAGTTAAAAGTCATATCGACATTTAACGCATAATTTTAATGTTTCCGTTATAGCGATCTCGCGGTGCTTCCGATTGGCGCCAGTTGGCACGACCAGCGTGCTATGTTGAACGGTCAAAATCGCCCAGGCGATTAGATGACCATTTAAAGAAGAAGTTATAGCTCATTGGCAGCACTGGCGTGGGCAGTGACAAACGAATAATTTTCTAAGGAAACTAATTTCATTTATATGCTTCGATTATTTTATCCTACTTTGCACTAACTTCCACCTACATAAGTGAATTTCATATTATTCTCAGTCGTCTATTTACAGTTGCGATTTCTTATTCGATAAAACCAATTTCAAAACTCCGATTCCGATTACAGCAAACTCACTTTCTACATATCAAGTTCAAATTGACCGAAGTTACATTTTTTATTACAAGTCAATACCTTTTTTTGCGTGTTACTCTCTCGCTCTCAGCGAACTTTTAGTGTTTGACAGTTTTACTAAACTACGGGATCAGTGGGTCGGATTTGTGTACAGTAGGTATATAAAAATAATTGGTTTTTTAAATGTTTATTTGTTTATTCATTTTTTAAAACGAAAGTTATTTTATTAATAAAACAACAAAATCAAAAAAATATTCACATTTGTCTTTAATATTTAAATATTCGGTGTAAAAATAAATTAAAAATTGACTTTAGAAACCGGTACTTTTGAAAAACCTAAACTCCATGTTAACTTATTTATTAGTACAGAAGATCTTACATTGAAATAAAAAAAATCAAGCATCTAATAGTTGCCTGAAAAGTAAAATCAGAAAAGTAAATGGAAATATTCAAAAATAAAAAATAAGATAATTTTCATAAATAAAGCACACATTTTGAGGTTTAAGTAACATACTAGTAAAAGCGGCCCGGTCGCTGCGTCTCAGAACTAATAATAGATTGAGTCCGCTTTTAATCATTATATCCCATATCATGATCACCTTCCGTTTGATATCCATATCATACTAAACATTTTGGGTCACCATGTTCCACATATCGATCCGAAACTGGTAGAGCTATCTTTACAAAGGATATCTTAAATTTTAAGTTAGGCATCTAGTAATGCAACGGTAAAAGTTCCATTCAATTCCATTCAGCAGTTTTTGTGTGATGCGCGACCAAACATACAGACAAACAGACAAAAATTCTAAAAACTGTGGATTTGGCTTCTACTGGCTTAATAATGATCCCTGCTATCGATTTTTCTTAAATAAAGAAATTTCCAATCTCGAAAATCCCGGGCTTGCAAGAAAATAGTCTTGAGAATTTCTGCTCCTCAATCGTAGCAGCCCTACATGCCTGCCACCTGCCAAAAAGTTGTCCCATAAAGTTGAAACCTATGAACACCTAAAATATTTAGGGAACATAAAGGCTTCTTATACCGACAGTAAGGTAAAACTACACTGAGACCTTGTTCTGGTAGAGAAGTATGTGGTTCTTCAGAAGATTTTATTGGATCGAGTAACTATCAATACGTTTGAGCGATATCGCTTCTATATGCCAAAACTCTACAGGAAAACCATCATATAAATAAAATCATTAAATCTTTTTTTTTAATAACTCTAAAGCTGGTTTCTTTACAAAGTTCTTTTCAATTAACTTAACATTAAACGAGCTCACAAAAGCTACAATTGAGACAAAAAAAGCTTAAAGCGCTTGTCATCGACAACTTGCACTCCCCACTATTACATAAGCCGGATGAACAAAAAAATCATGTAGTTACACTACTGATAAATGTGGTGGGGCCTGTGTGTGTGTTGGTGTAATTATTGACCGTCATGTATGAGAAAGTAACGAGCCATCATTATTTATTTTACCTCCAACGGCAACTTAGCAAAATGCGGCACCACAACAAACCCCATTGGCGAAAGTTATTCAAACTCGTGAAAAAATGATAAACCTGCAGCAGAGAACAAAAGCTCTAGCGGAGTCAGTAAGTTGATATCAGCACAGTAGATTAAGGATATTTAATCAAACCAGTCTGTTGAATTAAGCTGAGCAAAAACGTAATGGAAGTGAATGAGGGAGGCTAACAAATGAGTGCTGATAGGGAGAAACGGTCGTTTGTGGTAATGAATAAATACCTATACCAAAGGCATTGTTAGTATTTTTTTTTACTTTTTACCGCAACGTCCAAAGTGAAATGGAGAGTGACTTATTGGCCGCAAGGAGATGTGGGTTAAATGCAGATGCCACTGAAACGCTACATTTTCAAGCAGGGAAAACCATTTTTTTAGAACTACCTGCTACTCTAACTTGCTTAATGAAGATAATATGGCTCACAAAGTAGTGACGTAGTTGACTATAATTTCCAACATAATGTGCCCTCAATGGTGTTGTGTGGCATGCAATAGCAAGTTAATGGGTGCATTAGCGCCAGCTTACATATTTAGGTATATTTATCACATTGGATCATAGCATTACTTGTTGTTGTTGTTGTTAATAGTGCTTCGCCCTGCCCCAGATTGGACAGGGTTACACTGAAATAACAGCCCTTGGCCGGGTGAAAAACCCCGGGTCATTCCGGTGCGATAGAACCGGCTGTTACTTAATTCGCATTAATTAAGTACTTAATTTGATCCAAATTTGAAGCTGGCACACTTCGGTATTGAAGCATGAAAAGCAACAAAAAATTTGAAAATTGTGCAATAAGGAAGTTGATTAGTTAATTACTCGAAAATCTTAGAAAACAACAAAATTAAAAAAAAAGACAAGTCAAACAAAAATTACACCTGGAATCGAACTCGCATCATCTGCATAGAACTTAAACTATCTGCTATGCGACTTCAACATGAGAAACAATGGAGAAAAATGAAGAAAATATTAGCAACATCAGAGAACTTGAACAAACTACTGTTTTAATTAAAAATAAAAAACAAAAATGAGTTTTATCTCGCGCTAACCCACATCCAAATAAGCCCGTTAATTTGGGAATAGCGCTAGGTATACCACCTGTTCTTGTAACAGGAAAACCAAATATTTTAAAATTGTCCAAAAAAGGTAGTTGATTACTTAATTACTTAAAAAACTTTAAAAACCACATAATCTAAAAAAATTATTCAATCAAAAATTACACTTGGAATCGAACTCGCGACGCTTGCAGGGAGTCGGAGTTCCTACTTGCTAGGCTACTTCAACATACTAATATAAGGAAAAAAATTTGCAAAATAATAGCAACGTCGGAGAACCGTCACTTTCACGCATAGATAAGAGTATTTCCGCTACGTATACCCGGTTGTCGCATCAGCCCTATTACTTAACACAAATAAAATAGAATAAAAATAGCATGGAAAAACAAGAAAAATGCTCCAGCATTAGGAACGGTGGAGATGTCAAAAAAATCAAGAAAACAACAGACATTTACAAATGAGCTGTGATTATTTTCTTGGTCAGCTTGACGCGCGTTACTGCTACAAACCACATTGCTTCATTAAATGCAAATGGAATGGTTGGCAGCCAAATAAAATTCACGAATACTCACAACAATTTTTTGTTTGTCTTATAGCTGTATAGGCAGCCAACTGCAACAGCAGCTTTCTGGACTTTCGCTACATCTGCTTTGGACCGCCGGAGTGATGCCAACTTCTCACTTATTTTGAGATTCATAGCTTGCATAGGAGGATTTTCGATTTCAGCTGCCAAGAGTATATCAATGTTTAACTTAGTGATGGATTGCTTGTTATTTTCTTTTTAATTTGAGTAATCACTTTGACCACAAAAAACAAATGTGGCGTGAATTTTGTATATCTAACGCGCATTTGTCGATCAGCCTGACTTCGAGTTCCTTACCTATTGTTAGCACCATTCACAATGCATGGCCATGTTACTGTGGGTAGAACGGCCTCTGTTTTGGTAATATTTTAAGTCCTTCTGAATATTCTTCCACGAGAGCTCTTTTGCGCCAACGACAACTGCAAGTAATGATTCATATTGTAACGCTTTCCTTGTCTAATTCAATTTTTTACAACCCACTTTCGATGTCGTGCCATCTTCAGCGTCATTTTTCGTACGCTTATGAGTATCCTTCTTTTGCATAACGAAATGTTTTGATGATGCACTCTGCTCGAAGTCAGCCTTCAATGGTCCGAATATAGACCCAAAAAAACCCAAGAAAATTTCCGCGTTCCGTCTTTCATGGAAACCTAGACTCTGCTGGCTCTGAATGACTTCCACCAAATATTCGTGGTAAGGAGCACTTCTTTCGAACAAAATTTCTCCAACACCCCGTATTCAATAGCACATCTGAGGGAGTTTCCCCTTTTAAGCGTCCTGTTCAGGTAGGCAAATTTCAAAGCCAAAATAGTATGTTGGGTTAATTAACTTATTATATTATATATGCATATTAGATTAGTTACAGTGCATATGTACGTACACTGGCAAAACATTAACTTTACTGTTAAAAAAACTTAATGATGAGCAAAAAAGTGTGCTACTTTTAGATTAGTTTGTTTAATAGGTTAACAGACACTAATGACGTTTCCCATTTGTTTTCCCTCCTAAAGGCACTTCATGTCAATACGTAAGTATAAGTACAAGGTATGCATTTTATGGCAACCTTTTTTCTTACGAAAATTTTCATTAGTTTTACTACCTCCAGGAATACATAAGCATACAGTTGAGCTCACACAAATAGCACAATATTCTTTGTCATATATGCATTTATTTTTATCTTAATTTTCCAGGAAATATCTATCACAAATATCCTTTAAATTGGTTGCTCTTTTGGAAAATTTAGCACAAAAAAAATTAGCTTTTAGCGCTTGATCAAAATTGCATTTTTATTTAAAAAAAATTGTGTAACACACTTACCAAAATATTGTCAAAACTTGGTTTTAGCTTTTAAAGTATTCGAACTTGCACTTCCCTACCTAAAAAAATCTAAAAATATATATAAAAATGACTACAACGAATTTTTGGAATTTAATTGAATTCCTGTAAAATTTTTCTCATGTCTTGCACTTGGTGTGGTAAGCTAATAAGGGCTAGGTATTCCAATCTTTGCTGTTTTTACAATAACGATGTTGGGGTATTCTTTATACTCCAACAGTTTAGCTGCAAAAAAAAATATATAAAGTTGTCTCTAGAAACTATCTAAATTTGAATTAGTGCGATTTTTTGCATATTTTAAACAAAACATTATTTCGTAACCTTTTCGCAACATCTCCATTTTAACACGTTCCAGAGGTCGACGTTAGGTTAAAATAATCAAGTAATAAATCAAATGAGTCAATGAAAACAATTATTTAAATCTCGCTGTCAAATTTCAAAAGTCAAAAATTTATTTCTCATTTAAACTTGTGTCGTTGCAAAAATTTAATATAAATTCATATTTTGTTAAAATCATATTACATACAACTGATTGAAATTTCTGTTTCCTATTTTAGCTGAAAATATATTGAATTTTTGATCAGGCTTGCCGGTATTGGCGACTTTTTACAAACTTTGGCGACCAAATTATGAAAATTGGCGATGGCGACTTTTTTGGCGACTATCCAAATATTATGAAGCTTGAGTAAATTTTTAAGTATAATTTGAACTCCGTTGTCATCCTTTATCTACACCTTGCCTTACGAGAAAATTAAGTAGAGAGCAAACGAGAGTTTGAAGCAGATCAATAGGTACGCAAGATATCGTATCTCGTATCATATGTTAAGAAAATTAATATGTACCTAAGCATACATACTAAGCATAGCTGGTGAATAATGATTAGTAATCCTTATGATTACTAATCGGATTAGAAACTTTTTTTTTAGAGATTAGAATAGATGGCTATTCTAATCGATTACTTTTTGATTAGATTAGAACTAATCAAAAATCTAATCACGATTAGTGACGATTGGCATATCTAATCAAAACTAATCAAAGCTAATCAAAAAAACATCGATTAGATTTCTCGACTAGTTTTGATTAGATTTGATTAGATCAACTATTTTGAAATATTTTTGTAAAAAAATTTATTTATTTTTGTATACTAAATTTATTTACATGATATAAATATTTTTGAATATTTCATAATATTGCATTAAGCCGTTATTCATAGCTACACCACTGTACAATACCTCTGCCTGCTCTACCTTCGCTTTCTAAGCATTGCAATTTGTCGCTGCAATGTTTATATTGTTTTCGCCAAAGCCAGGTCCTGAAATTTGGAATAAATATGGTGCACTGAATGAAGCGTGTCTAGCGTTCAATACCCCGCTTACGTCATCAGCGCCCGTCGAAAGGCTGTTTTCATTTGCTGGCATAGTCAATAACCCAAGACGGAATTCATTGTCTGACTTTTCTTTTGAAAAGTTGGTACTAATGAAGTCGAATATAAACTTTTTGTGATACATATGTATGTAGTATAAATCAGCATTTTTTTTTTCAGAATGTGCCTTTAGTTTTTATACTTTAACTAGTATTTAGTGTTTATTTTTACGATGAAATTTTAAATAAAAGTTATTTTAAGCTTGTTACTTTATGAATTAAATGGCAAAAAAAGAAAAAAATATTTCAAACCAGTTGATCTAATCAAATTTAATCAAAACTAATCGAGAATTCTAATTGATTTTTTTTTTTATTAGTTTTGATTAGATATGCTAATCGTCGCTAATCGCCATTAAATTTTTGATTAGCTCTAATCTAATCAATTAGTAATCAAAATATAAAGAATCAAAAAAAAATCGAATGATAAGATTACTTAATTTTTCTAATCGTAATGATTTCTAATTCTAATCGAAGCTCCCCAGCTATGATACTAAGGTTGCGTATTGGCGCCAATTTTCTGGTGGATATATCAATGATGTATTTAGCGATGAAACCCATTTTTATCGACACCAGGAATACAAATACTTTGATGAAAAATGTTGACCATGACTCAGCGTACTGTCTTCTTGAGAAAGCACATTTCGACATACTTTATTATAAATAGAAAAGTTCATCTTTCAAGAATGCCATAGGTGATGAAACTGTGCTTGAGAGGAAAAGTTTTGAATCTATTAAACCCTTTGTAAAGAAATTAATAAACAAGTTAGAAAAAATTTTAAGAAAATTCAGAAATTGGAATTAAATATGAGTGCTGGAAAAGCTTCGAGTAGAATTAAAAATCAGTGGAATAAGTTACTGGCAGTTGACTGGACTAATGTTCCGAATGTGTTAGCTAGCCATCAGAACAGCTCGTAGGGAGGAAATTCATCGAAAAGTTCTATAGGATATATTTTGATAGAAATTTTGTTGGCGACTTATTTGGCGACATGTACTAAGTAAAATTTGGCGAGTTGGGCGACTTTTAGGGAGAATCTGACGACATCTTTTAAAAAAATATTGGCAACCCTGTTTGATGCTGCTAGGTCTTTTTCAACCAAATTTTGAAGTACAACGTTACTGAAAAAAATTTTGAAAAAGGTCGTTGTTCAAAAAAATTCTGCGAAAGAACATTTTTAAATGTCGTCGAAGCACAATTTCAATTTCGTTTTAAAAGCAGAAAATGAAGTTATCGTCGTTTTAAAATCGTTTTTCACAAAAATATTCAATTTTTAAAGCTAATTGTTTGAAGGTCCATTTTTAATACAACCTTTCAAACATATCAGCTTGACTAAAACAATCTCAAGAAATATAATTTTTGCTAAGCGCGTAGATAAATTTTAAAATGAGCATGAGAAATTCGTATTAACTAAGGCTTTTCAGGATAAAAGAGTCTATTTTGAAGTCAATAAGTGAAAGAAAACGAAAATATTCAAAAATATTACACTTCAACAAAAAATCAAGTTATAATTCATAAAAAAGCCACACATATTTTGTTCTTGATAATGTATTTCAAATCCCGAAAAACGTGGTATTGCTTCTGTGAAATAAAAACCCCGGTATACCGGAGTTGGCATCCCTAGTTAAAACACATTTTTACATATGCTGTTTAAATACGTTCACTTATAACACAAAGTGATAGATTTGCTGTCAACCAAGCTCACTTACATGCTCACAAATGTATGTTCATTAGGGTACTCTATTTTCAGGTGAACAATTTTATATATGCCACTTTAAAAAACAGGATCTTTACTAAAAAAATTATAAAAAAAAAGGTAAGATAAATTTAAGTATTTTAAAATGTAGTTTTCCACACAAATTCCAGAAGGAAATTTTAATTTGTTTCTAGTATTTTAAACGTTTTTGGTTTAGGGTATGAAAATTTATATGAAGATTAGAAAAAACCAAAAAAAAAAAGAACCAAAAATTAAAAGCCGTGTTCTTACAACATAGGAATTTATATTATTGGCGAAACACTTTCCAGCTCTCGTGACACAAAAACTGCTGCTTGCAAGAAATTTGATAAGCAACTGTGTCCTCTTTGAAATTATAAATATTATAAAATAATTAAGTAAAGGAAAAATCTAATTGAAGCTTAAATCCAAATTTTCAATGTAATTTGTATGGAAAATGTATGTTTCTATCTTTTTTCGCCCCTCAGTTATTTAATTACTGCAAAAAAAATCAGTTTTTTTAAATGGCAGACAGCAAAAAAATATTACATAAAAATCAAACACCCTAATGTTCAAACTACTCTACATGGATGAATATCATCATCAGTGCAGACGAAGCGCAACAAATAAATAAGCACGTCGGTATAAGAGCTCATTTGACTTTGGCCATGGAAGCATTTGTTTATCCCTGTTTGACTTTTGACCTAGTTTGCATATAGATATGTATGTATGTATATATAATTTAAGATCTTAATATTTGAAGTGGTTTTTGTTTTGTAAAATTGAATATATTATTTTAAGAAGCTTTCGTTTGTAAATTTTGTGGTTTTCTGGCATTTGTTGTACATTTTATCTTTTGCTAAAAATATATAATTGAATTGTAAGCGGTTTTTTCCAGGAATGTCAATTTTAATCAAAATTGGAATCTGTTACCAGACATCAAAGCAGAATGAAAGCTTTTAAACCTTGCAACTGTTCAGGACAAAGAAAATGGCAAGTTTTTGTACTAAAAATTTTCTTTAACTTGGCTTTAACTTTATACACACTACGCATTTCCACGACCACACAAAATCGAAATGCAATTAATAATTCGCATTTAGCACAGAGTTTTGCAATTAATTTGCTTTGTTTGAAAATAGTCGCCAATTTTCTGCGTCATAAACGCTTATGAATAGCTTTTGCTTTGAATCGAATTTTAAACTGAATAATAGGCTAACAGAGGTGAGTAATTATCAAAACCTATTTTAATTATATGCTATAAAATCCTATTTAATTTCAACAGACACAGAATATCAAATGCAGTAGCGTATTCAAACACTATGAGGTCTATGGCAGGGTAACAGTTATGGTCACAAAAAAAGTATTCGGATTGATGACTTGCATTTCAGCATGAGGTCTTAGTCATCAAATATGGATTTGGTGCGAGTAATTAGTTTTCAAAAAAAAATGAGTGCATCCGTTGGAAACATAAATATTTCCTTTTGAAACTTAATTTTATTTTCAGGATTCCTTTTATTCCTTTAGATATCTTTAGAATTTGTCTGCTTTATTCGTGGTGAGCAGTAGCGGTTGCTATTCGCTTTCCCCTATATTAATAGTTATAGTAATCCCGCCAGCTATTAATTCATAAGAATCTGGCAGTACAGTGTATGGTGTCAACGAAAAAAGTCGATAAAAAAGTCTAAGTTTTCACGGAGAGGGTAAAATTTTGATAAAATGGCTTCTCCGTGTAGATGTGAGTTCTCAGAGGTAGCATACTTTTAGGCACCTATATGCGTTGGTGTTTGTGTTAGAATTCATGGCTTGATTTCGGCAAAGTTGGTTGGTAGGGAATAGTAATAATAATATTAACAATAACAATAACATCATACTCGAGTCCTTTGGCAAAGTCGAAGCTAATTCTGGAATCCTGATGCTCACCTCAAAAGTATAGTCCCGAATACTCTACTGATTATTTCACAGATTCAAACATTTTACATATTGATAAAATTTGTTAATGCACTTCTAGTAGTTAATATATAAACATACATATGTACTCATTCACACACTTGCATATACTCCAAAATTGATTACATTTTTATAATAAACTTAACAGCAAAATGTTGCTGCTGTTGGACTTTTATGCGGTTGTTTCCCACTTGGATGTACGTATGTTCCTCTGTATCTGAATAAGGTGAATGTGGCAATGATTGGTAACCTAAATATTTGCTTCAGGGCGCTAACTCTGTAGTTCTATTCGAAAGAAAATTTGTTCGCTTTCGAGTGATTCGTACTGTGTAAGAAATTTTCGAGTATAACTTATTCTGTTCCCTTCGGATTAGATTTATCCGCCCTTCGATTGTAGAAAATTTGGTAAGCGCAATTTCGAAAATATATGCCAAAATGGTTGAAAGTTAGAAAATTATATTCGAAAACAATTTAGGACATCCTCAAAAATGTAATTTCTTATGGTTATAAACAATTAATGTTTTTTTTTATCATTAATTAATTTTTATCACTGAAAGAGTTAAGCAATCACTATTGACAGAAAACAATTGAGGAATGTTAAGTTAAAAACATCGAAAAAATAAAAAAAAAATATTGCGATTAGAAGTATTTTTTATTTAAAAAAAATAGCATGACTAAAAACGAGCTTAAGGCCAAGAATAGTAATTTTTCTTTTTATTTATGAAAATTTTATTGTTTTTTTTAATTTTTTTTTTTTTAATAATTACTTTTAATTAATTATTAAAAGTTTTTATAAGAATAGAATAGCAAAATGTTAGAGACAACCGCCATAGCTTTTCTTATACATCCATTTCGAAAGCTGCTAGACTTTTTCATTAGAAAAATGTTGGCACGTTCTGCTAAAAAAAATTAAAATTAATCTTAAGAAGATATACGTTCGAGTCTGCTACCTCACGTGTGGTAGAAGAGATGCCTTTCACCTGCGCTGCTGCCACAGTTGGAACTTCTTTGTCTAATACTGCGCTTAATATTTATGCAACGTGCTTTTATATTTTGCTTTGCGTTTGAAATTTGTGAAGCAGTGATGCCTACTCTCATCGAATATCGAATTCGATCGAATTACAGAGTGCCGATGTGTATTAGAATCGAATTTCGCTTTAGAGTAGAACAGCCTTTCGAATAGAACTATAGAGTAAGGGTCCTGGTTTAATTTTATTCTTACATAAGGGTCATCTAGGCTTCTCCTTCGACTAAATTTTTCAATTTTTTTTTAGTATTCGAGTTTTGAGAGTGCAAATTATAAAAAAAAATTAACTCGTATCCGGTCATTGTATAACTTACCCTACACATGTTAGTGCATTTATACCTCAATGAAAGTGTGTCGCGAAATTAATTACATTTAATGTATTTCAATTTGTGCGCAACTCATTTAATTTCACAACAAATTATAAACGAAAACAATACTGTTTTGCTAATGCAACAACAACATAAACAACAGCAACAAACGAAAGAACAGCAGCAGCAGCATCAGGCAAAACTACTTTAGGAAGGCAACATTTGTTAGCGTTAAAAGCCACAAAACAAAGTGTGAAAAGGTTTTGGGGTTGCATTAGTACATACGAGCATAAGCAGATATTCGAATAGAGGAGGTGGGGCGTGAGGGTATCACACATGCACACTACATTAACTTAATTGTATTTGTCATTTGTAATGTTGGCGTTAATACAACAGCAACGTCAGTTAAACATAACAAACTTTGCCTGACTCACAAAATGCGCTAGAAAAAGTAAACACCCCTTACCTGCCTAGCCACGACGCTAACTAACAAAACAGCTTTCAACGCAAGCAAAACAACGGCGTTTATGTACAAATAACATTTAAAAATAAACCAACAATCATGAAGTGGCGGAGGACTGACGTGGAGGTGGCACAGCAACGCCATCAGGAGCCATCAACAATCACAGCAGGTTGCACGCAATTATTATTTTGACGCGCTTCCGGTGTTCTAATTTTAACCCCAAAATGCCGTAAAAGTTTACAATAAACAACAAAAGCAACAAGGCAAGCGAGGATGCTGAATGGGGCGAGCAGCAGCATCAGCAAGAAAAACAACAACAAACAAACAAAAACAGGCAGGCAAGTGAGCGACGACAACAATTATGCAAAATATTAAGTGTTGACAAAATACATGGGGCAAATGGGATTTTGTGGGCAAGTGGGGAGCATGGAGCGCAGAAAAGCACGACAATGATGCTGCTGAAACTTCATTTAAATAAATTAGAAAATATAACAAAGTGCTGCAAGCTGTTGGTGTTGATGTGATATTTGTTTGTTCGTGCTTAGCGGCAACTTGGTGTTGGTTTTTGTTGTTGTTGTTTTCGTTATTGTTATTTGTGTTACTGTTCGCTCACCTGCTGCCGCTGTTTGCATTTCCTGTGATTTCTTTGCTCACCACCTTAACGTTTTGTTGTTTGCGGTTTTTGTCTTGAAGTTTTTTGTTGTAGAGATCTGAGAGATTTTTGTTAATTTTTTTTTCGTCTTTTGTCTTTTTTTAGTTTCCACACTTTTTATTGTTCTAATTTTTTCTTTGCTGCATTTTTTCGCTTTACTTTCGAACGTTTTAGTGTTTGCCCTAATTGGCACCACTTTGCGAACTGTCAGTAACACCTTGAAGGCGTGAAAAATTAAATAATATTTTTTTTTTTCTACAACAGTGGCATAGATTTAGGGTGGTCGGCGCTTAAGAGACTTTGAAATGGTAATTAATTTAAAGGACAGCAAAGCAAGGGGAAGGCATTCACTTCAAATAAGGGGTAGAGGATGACTTGGCCTCTCATAATACTTAAATTTTTTTTCGTATACGATGTCTAATTTTCTTTTTTTTTTTTTGTTTTTTTGTAATTTATTTCTTTGTTTATTTTTTTTTTTTTCAAAGTAGTGATGCGTGTTTTAATTATTTATAATTGACTACGCCACTGCATATTTTATTCTATTATTTATGTTCGGTAAACATTAGTAAAAATTAATTTCTCTGCAGGTATTTTTAACACCCAAATGAAGAATGAGTGTTTATGCCTCCTACTTTTTCGTTTTCCTATAGTATATGTATGTATATACATATATGCAAACTAAAAGCTTTTAAATTTATTTATTCATTTTTTTTTTCTTTTCGTTATTTGTATCCATCCCCTGAAGTATGTCAAAATGCGTACACGGAACCGCCTCCCCAAAGGCTTGTCAAAAGTGTACCTTTCATATTTTATTTTATACAATTTTTTAACGGATGTGAAACTTTTCGCTTTTATTCACGCGTTCATTGCAGCTCCCTTTGGGTCAAACACCACTAAAACAGATATGAAATTATGAATGTGTTAAACAGGAAGTCGCAATGAAAACGAAATTAAATTTTGCGGTTGGAATGAGTTTACTCCGCGGATGAAAAAACTTTCCGTTGATGCAAGAACGCAAATTACAAAATCTGGTTAATACAGAACGAAATTTAAGTAATTTTAAATTAAAACTTGTACTGAAAAACTGTTCTAACACAATTTAAGTCGCTTTCTAAAATTGTTTGTAGTGTAATCGATGTCAGTATTCGTGCGAGGCTTCGTCAAACACTCAACCAAAAAAAAATATATGCAGCAGCAACGCAAAGATGTATCCTATATTTCAAGACGGACAACCAGCAATGCATCGGTGAAAAAAGTATTTGATTTTATGAAACAATTTTTGAGTGAAGCGCGAACAAACAAACTGACAGACAGATATATTCTAAAACCCATTGTTTTGTTTTGAAAGCGCTGCCGCAATATAATGCTCGTAACATTGTGGCGAAGTACGCCTTCAAAAATGCTACAATGCATATAAAAGCAATCACGAAGAAACGAAAGAGAGGCAAGGTAACATAAGCTGTGTTCGGTGACAAAACTTTTTGTTGTAAATTTTTTTAAATAAACAACAATAAAAAGAAAAAATTTTAATTCTAAATCGAAGCGTAAACTGCACCTATTCATCGTATTTTAAAGCCACAAACGCTTTGTTTTTCAGGGATTAAAAACTTAAATAAAAGGTTTACGAAATTTCCTTTTAAAAAAATCTCTCAAGCAACTCTAGCACTAGTTTACTGCTATAATTTTGTTGTTTAAAAAAAAAAAAAATTATGTTATTGTGAATTGAAAAAATAAAAATTTAATTACATAAAAAAAAAGAATACAGAAATCTTCGCTAATAGCAGAGCAAGGTTTCGATCCTCGGACCTCTGGGTTATGGGCCCAGCACGCTTCCACTGCGCCACTCTGCTTGTATTAAATTCGTTGTCAAAGGCGCAATACAAGCGAACATTAGTGTTGTTGCCTTTTTTCTGCTTAAGGGCGAAAATGAAATGTAGATATTGTGCTATGTATAAGCAAAGTTAGAAATGCCGGACAAGTAAAATATGTCAGTACATAAAGTGCATTGCATTACAAATTATCAGAGGAGTTGGACACGCGCAAATATTTTAATTACTTTACTTAATATTTCTAAATTTTTTTAGTGATAATTTAGTTATTGTTAATTTTTCTATCAGTATCAACCATTTCATTACCAGCAATGACTTAATTTGTTATTAAAATAACAAATTAGCTTGTTATCGCTGTCTGGCTTATCGCACTGAATATTAAATAAACATAAAATATAGCATTTCATATGTGTGTCTGTATGTGTATTAGGGTGTTCAATTTTTATACCTTTTTTTACTCGAAAAATTATATTTACTATAGGAGTATTGAGTTTCAAAAGGGAAACTATTTATATTGTCTATTTATATTGTCTAACTCAACTAACATTTCGAAACATCGTACCGCAGAATTTTTTTAAAGAACGTAACAGCTCAGAATTTTTGACAAACACGTCCTATCGCAACTGAAAATGTATTAAATTTATAGTGAGATAAGTTGTTTTCAATAGAATTCTGAGAAAATGCTTCCTTCAAAACTTCACTGAGATATTGCAAAATATCGTTAAGCGAAAATATTGCTTACCAATGAAAGCACTCTAATGCGTATGGACGTCCACTGGCATGATGCCCACGAATATGAACGCACCTAAATAGATAATGGTCATATAAACTGATAAACAGTACGACAAAACATCAATATAAAATCTTATTTAGGTATTTAAATAGCTTTTCGATTAAAACTTACTGATTTTAGCCGAATTGAACTAGTTCGCTGGTTAAAATACAAAGTATCAAAAATTTTGACCGCTGAGTTAACATATTAATCGCTGTATTAATGGTATTTAAATTAGTATAAACATGCACAATAGGGCCCCAACAATGATAATATGTAAAAATGTATATTATAATAGAATCAATTGATAGCAGCAGATGTTTGCGCATATGTATACAAAAAAGTTAATAGTCTCTAGAAATTTTTGCGTTATGAGGGTGGGTCGAAAGTGTGAGGAAAAATTGGTAAAGAGGTTAAAAAAAATATTTCTAATCTATATTGGATGATTGACATTAATTTAGATTGTTCTCTGACCAGAATAGGAGAATACCCAATAAAATATCCGAAAAATTTCTGAAAAAAAATTTTATTTTTCCATACATTTTGTATGGTGCGAGTTTTTATAATAAATTTTTTTTTTTTTTATTGTTAGAAAAGCTCAATAATGGATCGATCGATGGTGAAATGGAATTGTGTGTGTGTGAAATAGTTACATCTATAGGGATAGGGATAGTGATAATGATAGGGATAAGAAAAGCCAATATTTCTAGATCCATTCAGGTAAATATCTGGGCAAGACAAAGTCTGCCGGTCCCTCTAGTATCTAATATAATTTTATATCTTAAAGAATATTTTGAAGTTTAAACGGTAGTTTCGTCTCAAAAAAAAAATTGTATATTTTCGATACAACTTTTTCATAACTCAAAACATGCCGTAATAGTTTTTAGTATTATTCTGCAGTAAACGATAACTGCCTCAACTGACACGAGGTCATTAGTTGTCAAAAGCGTATTTATTTTTATTTTTTTTCGATAAAACAGCGTATTCCAAAAGTTTTCTTCAAATTTTGTAGTCAGCTTCTTTATGTTCAATTGTTTGACGGGCTTTTTCACTATCTATTGTAAGGTTGCCAGTTCTTACGCCAGCTTTTAATAACTGTTTTTAATTTGCAATTTTTGTTTATATAATTTTGTATACCAACACTTCAATTGAATAGTTGTTTTTACGACCTACGTATCCAAAAGTATCCAAGACTATAAACGAGCTCAAAGTAATGAATAATAATTTTTATAAAAATTATTATTGTTTTTATTTTTAATAATTTTTTCTTTTTTTTTAAATAGTAGTTACAAGTTTTTCTTAGAATATTTTCCTTCCATATTATAATAAAAACTTTTAATAATAAATCAAAAATTAATAATTTTTTTTAGAAAATCTTTACTAGTCTGGCATTCCTATCAACTTCTAAGTTTCCTCAAATTTATTAAATTCATATATTCTTTCATGATTTTGTCACTCAAATCGACCCCCCCCCCCCTATTAATCAGTCATTTTTTTTTATAATATAAAATAGCTTATAATATAACTTGCCTCACATATTTATCGATTTAAAAACGCTTTATGTTTCAGCCCAGAAACACAAAGCACAAAACACTTAAGTAATTAATGTTTAAATTGAATTTTTGAACAAAGTAAATAAATGAGTCGTAAAATCTATGAACAATAATTGACACATATTAAACATATAACGTATATGTGTACATATGTACTACATACAAACATACGCACAACTTCATAAACACATTTTCCTTAATTAATTTTCCAATTCCCAAGCGCATTAAAGCGCAAAAGCTGGTCCTACGCACCGTCTAAAATCCTGTCATTGAATGCATTGTCCTTGTTTTCATTGTGTTTTGTTGTTGCTTTTTTGCTCATCATATCGAATTTAAGCACATACATTACATACAAATGTATGTGCTTTGTTTTTATGTTGGCGAATAATTAAACCAACATAATTAATAATTGATAATTGCATATGAATATTTATGAATAATTGTAAATATACGCAGGCAGTGAGCTTAAGGATAAAAAAAAAAACAAAATAAAAAAAGATACAAAACATGCATACTTAATTCTAGGGCTTATATATGTTCATATGTGCGGGTTCATACAAATGTATGTAGTAAATAGAAGTCAAATTGGACCGTAAGTAGATTTTTTGAAAATATGTTGATCCACGCGCCATCTAACGGATGTCCCACTTTTTCAGCGCTATTCTAATCAATTTTTTCGGAGACTTATTTCTCACTTTCGTTTTGCTTTGATCTTAACACATTCCAAGCCTCTAGCTCACAGAGAAGGTACATACAATTCGATAGCAAGATTTCCCAAATTTTGAGCGACATTTTTCAACACCTTCATCCCTGCGCCACCTACCGGAATTATTTTTTGTATATGATACATTGTTGTTAACTGCTTCTGAGTTTGAAGTGGCTAGCCTGCTAGACAACTTTTCATAGTCGATTGCAAGTTTGTCCAACGCATATGCTTATTTCTCGATCAATGCGTCATCTAGCGGTTTTCCACCTTCATATTTAGCCCTATTTTAAATAACTTTTCTCGGGGAGCTATTTAAAACTTTCATATAATCTTGTGTAAAGATAAGGGAAAACTGGCACGAGGAATTTATATGACGATTATATAAAGTTATTTTGGAAATAAATTCTAAATAACTGGAACCCTACGCCACCTATCGGATCCTTACGAGTTGGGAACTTTATTCTAAGTTTCATCCGATAGAGTTCAGTGTTGCAGTAAGAAAAGATTATTTTTTTGCACAACTTGTTTGAGCTGCGGTTTTAAACAAAAACGGAAAGGGAATAAGACAAAAAGTACCAGCTCAAAAGATTTTACCTCTTATCTATTGCTCTGAGAGAATTTAAACGTTGCCCCTGTGTACAATTTTAAATTTTTTTTCGACTATCGATAGTACTCTCTTCCCTTGCTTTTCACCTTTCTTCGTTCTGTTTTACTACTACTTTTGCTCTATGTTACTACTAGCCTTCGTCGTATTACGGATTTATTTTTATAGACCGATGACTAGAATCTTTTAGTATCGATATTCTCTTACATGGTTCCCTCAAAAAACATTATTTGTCTCTTTCCTGTCAAAAAAAAACTTCATACCGCTTATACTAAAATCACGACAACAAATTAAAAATACATTTAACTCATAATTTATTTGTGTTGCTGTCGAAAAACTTGTAGCAGTTCATTATTCGACCAAATCCTTGGCCAGCGAACGAAATTAAAGTTCAAAGAAGAAAAGTGACAAAAAACAATGGAAACTAGAAACACCCAGTGAAAAAAATTGGTTGTCAAAGATACGGAAGTTACAAGACAAACAGATACTATGTACATTTAAGTCCAACAAAGCAGAGGAATGAAGGGTGGGACCAAAGAGAAAAGTGTGATAAATGCAGACAGATGAACAAACTTGGACGGCAAAGTGCAATTAAAATAATTCGGACAATGGTTTTAAACAAAAGAGGGGCAAACAAGCGACGACGATGAGGGTGAGAATGAAAGGCAAAAGCAGCAACTGAGAACTTGGACGGGTTGTAAAAGTTGCAAGAGTGAAAGCCACTAAAGCAATGCCAGCAAATAAATCTCATGCCCAAGTGCGGCAGAAGAGAGATGAGAAATACAATATTTGCGAAAGAATTTCGCCTGCAGCTGCGTACCAACAGGGGTTAGCTATGAGTGCGCTAGAAGAAACTATGGCAAAGGGTTGTGAAGTGTCCGGACCAAAAAAAAATGAGCTGAGCTGTGGAATGTGGATAAACTTTATGGTTCGAAAAATATGTTGGACGCCGCTTTACTACCGAAGCCACCAGCCAAGCGAGCAGAATATAACTTCACAAAGCTAGAAACCAAAAAAGCGAACAAAATGGTTTAAGAAAACTCAAAACTGCAGCACAAGCAAGCTAAGAAAATAATAGTTTAAGTTGTTGGACGAATGACCGTTGGAACCGAGAGTGAGCTGAAATGTTCGTGAATCAGTGCGCAACCAATGAAGCAAATCAATGCTGCCATAAAATATTGAATAGGTCACAGGCCACACAACTAACCCCTGAGTGGGTAGATGTGATAAGTCAACTAACAGAGGTCAAGAGTAACCCTGTAACCGCAATTTTAAAAGAAAAATGTGGAACGAGAAATAAAGAAAAAACAAAAAAAGCCACAAGTAATGGAACAAGAAAAGCAATGAGAGAAAGTTTTAGAAAAAGTTGGCAGTTATAATGAACGACTGGAAAAACTCGCTGGATGCATAAGGAACACTAATAACAAAAAGCTAATATTAATAAAAAGTAATAAAAAGAAAAAAGAGTAGTTATTGCGGTTAACTTGAGTTTGGAGCTTTCACTTTTAAAATGAACAAAAAGGCAACAAGCAAAATGAAAAAAAAGAAGCATATTGGTAGGACCAATTTTCTAAGAAGCAGGCAAGAAAAGTGATGAAGAAAAATGTGTTCATAACGGCAGTAAATAATAAAAGTGATTAGGTGTTGTGGCGTGTGTTAAAGTCAAAGTCAAAAAGTCAAAAGTTTAATAAAAGTTAAAACTGCAGTGTAGTAAGGTTGAGTGGAATCCTTACTTACAATAACCACACAAGAGCAAATGCAACAATGCACTTTCTGTACTACACTAATCGCTCATCATTGCTGCTTGTTGCATGTGCACCTGCATATGTGAGGTGGCGCGTTAATGTTGCAAGCTGCGAAAGCGCCAAGTCAGCGTTAAAAGCTGCGAAAATCCCGCGTTCTCATCACGTGCAACCCTGTAATGCGCAGATAACTTGACTTAAGAAGTTTTAAAACTAATAAGTACAAAAAACTTTGACTGGTAAATAATAGCAGAAAAATTTAATAATAAGTGGGAAAAAAAATTAAGAGAAATGCGAGTAAAAAGAAAAAATAAATAAACTTGAAAAAGCTTCACTAAGCCAGTCATCATCAAACAAACAGACACAGTTAAATAGTCAATGAAGTAAGCTTAAAAGTTAAAAGCGCTGATGAATGAATTTACTGTTGGCTGCTGGATTTTGGTTTAGTTAAGGTGCAAGGAAAGTGTGGTACAAGTGCATTCATGCGCTGTTATCATTTCTTAGTAGTGAATGGAAGAAAATACTAACAAAAAATATCTTTGCTACCAATGAGCAGTGATATAGGGAAGGTATTGGCAAATAAGATAGGGTTCCAGCGAGGACGTCAAAATCACTGGTGCGATGAAAACCGTAGCTCAGGCTCAGCCGAAAGATGCTTAACTTGCAAAGAACTATCCTCATTTGAATAAATAGAGCTATGAGAAATTTTGGAATACACGATGTGCTTTCTAAGCATCGAGGTAAAGAATTAGTTAGATAATTTTTAATCAATGGAAATTGTACATTCCTCCTTTTACAAAGCGGAAGTTTATGCTCGCTTTCAAGAAAATTTCACACTAGTTAGTTCCAGAATGGAAAAATCTTGATTTATGATGCAATAGCTCAATTGTTTACTTTGCATATTATTTAAACCAATACCCAATTTTTACATAACTTTATACAGAGTACAATCATATGTACATATATTCGAATCCAATTGAATACAACAATGTTTATATTGGAGTATTTTTCTATTATTATTTGTAAATAATAAAATGTCAATATTGAGTGCAACAAAATACTTGCAATCCACACATTTAAATAAAAATACAACATTTATGCAACATAAAAACAATAACAAGGCAAATGCAAAAAATCTCAAATAGGCACCACCAGAACAGCAACTGTAAATATGCAAGGACAACTGCCCACAAAAAATTTTGCTTAAATAAATACTGCAATACATTAGGGTGAATATAGTTGATAGAAATTGCTAGACATAAAAATAGGTACTCGTTAATTTTAATTATGCGTAAGTGTAGGGTTAAGCTTCTCAATGTATACTCTTATAAATCTAAGAAATGCAACCCTGTTGCCAAATTGGTAGCGTCAGAGTAGTTATAATAAAAGAGACTAATGAGAAATTGAAAAGTTAAGTCGTGTTTTTAAGACCCGCTACAATCGGAAGAAGTTGGATTTATTCAAATAGTAACTCTTGGGCCATTGTAAATATTTAGCTGTTTTTCTAAGAAAAAACAAAAATCATAACGAAATTTGTACGTGGTGCAACCTGAAAAAAAAAAAGAACAAAGCTGCAAAAATCAAAATGGAGGTTGAACTGGACACATACATATACAACAACACAGTTAAGAGAATGGTGTTAGTGCTTGGGTTTAAAAGACACTGCACGAAGGCCGATTTGGTGAAGAGCATGAACGAAGTGCATAGTTCGTTGCGCGGAAATTGCCCAATGTCGGCCGAAGACAATGGCGTTGGCAACCACGATATTCAAACGCTAAAAGTTGAGCTAAGCAACATTAATAAACAGTGTGCAATTCTTAAAAGCCAGTTACCACTTGATGTGAAGAGTTAAACGGAAATAAGATGATTCTTCTGCGTAAATTTCAGTCGCGTACTTGAATGTACCGTGAGTCGTTTCTGAATTATTTTAAAGCGAAGACAACTATGAATTGTTAGACTGCATTATAGAAGGCATTTCCGATGAGCAGCTCCGAACGCAAGCCTACATGCAGTGTTATCGTTCGACAGCTAATTTAGTGCAAGTAATTTTGAAAAGTCAACTCAAAAAAGCGGCCACCTGTAAAGAAGTAGATTCAACATCTAGGGGTACAAAAATCAACAATCAGTCCCAAAAATCTTTAGTATTGTTTGTGGTTGCTTCCCAACTTCACAGTCGTCGTTTCACAATAGAAATTTTCTATTGAATTCAGAGCTGGGCTTTGTGCTGGATATATCATTGTGGAGAATGACTCAGTATCAAGCCTGTCCTGTTGGAATACAATATCTTTTTCACCAAAGGCCATTTGACCCATCGCGACTGGTAAAATTTTCATACAATATTCATTATACCTTTCACTAAGTTCAAAGCACCAAAACCAAATGCCGAAAAACATCTTTCCAGTCAATTGAAAAACTAATCCGTAAGGGTTCACTTCTGCTCCATAGCGTAACTGTCGAGCTAATGAAAACTGCTTTATTTTTGTCTTGATAGTGAGGCAGTCTAATACTATACATAAGTATGTATATGTGCATATTACCAAATTCGCAACAAGTAACAATCATTGTTACCGCAAAATCTCACCACGAACAAAACTTAAAATAAAAAACATTAATTTTTCCAAGTTTAAAAATTATTAAACTAATTTTACTAGTTTCTATTACATTGTTTATACGCATGCATACATCTTTTTTTATTTGTACGTCTTCACTCAAAACTCATGTATAAACAGAATTTTTATTCGCATTGAAAGTACAAGCGAATTGAAAAACAGCTGACCTAGAGCATGAGGTTCGCTTGTTTGTGTTTTATTTATATTTTATACTTATACATACTTCATGTATTTAAATATATTAATGTTGTTTATATTTTGCAAAATAAGTCACGTGTTTCTATACACACTTTTCACGAAATTCACAACTGTTTCGAACTGTCAGTTTAAGACGATTTCATTGCTATCGATTTAGGTGCGTTCGTATATACACTTGATGAATATGGGTGTTCAGTAAATGGGTTATTTTTTATTTTCAGATCCATTTCTTAATAGGTACATATAAGCAAGGTATAGGTGGTGTAGATATATTTTCCTTTAGAGAACAGATCAGCAAGTCGTGCTAGTGCTGGCAAAGAACTGTCGACATCGGGAATATAAGTTTTTTATCATAAATAAATAATCGCCAATGCTTTTACAGAAAGTAACAAAATTGAGACTAACAGGGACCCACGGACCAATCCTAAAGCCAAAAAGCCATTTTTACCCAAATGTTGTAACGTGGCAACCATGGTTACAATGTCGCATTATTGTCAACACCATTCAATTGTTGGCGGTCAGTAGCCACTGGTAAATATAAACATATGTATGTGCGGAGGAGTCCGAGTATATGCTGTGGAATGCAGCACAAAAAATGTGTCTTCAGAAACGATTCATGCGTTAAATGAAAATAAATAAAATATTTTTAATTTAAAGTAAAAAATTAATTCTTGTACGTAATTTTTTTTATAGTTTTATTTTTTCACAATTACTTTCACTACATACTTGAATAGCATTTAAAATTGTACTTATAAAAACTATTTTAAAATATCCAGTAACTATTTAATATATCAATACAAAATACCACAAGCGCGCTCACTTCATGTCCAACCCAAATACGCTTCCACGGAGGCATACATACCATCGCTCAGATCATCGTCATCGCTGAAAATGTCGCCTTCAGCCACTTTGCCCAAATCATCTATAAATATTACTTAATTTGTGGAAAAAATATAGAAAACATTTTTTAATAAAAAATATATATTTTTTAAGAAAATACATATGTACAACAATAGAACATCCATACTAAATTTACATAAAAATACTATATACAACTTTAAGCATACACATAGAGTGCATTACAACAAAGACTAGAAATATACAAAGTGAGAGTACGAGTACAACAAGTAGACACACGAAGCGTTGAATACTAAAGATCTTTACTTGCACTTTCGGGTCGTTGTTGGGGAAGAGGCAATTTGAGATCGCGTTGCTGTGGGTAGTTGATATTCGCTGGTAAGTGAGGTTGATAGACTATTGTGGGAAGACTGTAAGTAAAAAATAGAGATAGAAATATTATTAATTTAGCTGTTAGGCCATCCGGCTGGATTGGGGATCCATGTCAAATATTTCACATTTTCTAGAAGTAACATGCCTTCGAGAGCTTTCGGACTTTAAGTGAAAATATTTTTTTTTTTCTTTTTATCTTATCGGTCAAAGAAGCTCCAGCCCAGCAAACAATAAACTCAAACCTGTTAAGTAATAACTACTAATCGTAATGATTACAGGTTTGATTGATTATTTTTTGGAAAAGCCTATCCATTGTTTTCGGGTAATAAAAAATAAAGAGAAATCTAAAATAATCAAAAACGATAAACAAAATTTTTCTAATTACTTTTGATTATTTTTTATGGTTTTTGATTACTTTTTGGTATTGTTGCAGACAAAACACAAAGCCCATGTAGCAAAATAATAAAAAATAATCCATAACAATCAAACATTTTTTATTTTTATTGATTACTTTTGACTTTTTTAATTTTTATCAAATGGTAATCAATTAGCAATTGCGGATTTTTGAAAACAATTAAAATAATCATTATTTATTGAAAGCCATCGAATCAATTTATTACGCAATTCTCATGGGAACTTAATAAACAATAAACTAAAAAACTTGGCCCAACCATAATATCGAAACATGGTTACGCTGAGGGACTATTTACACTTCAAAATCGTCCATCTCTATTCCAAACAAACTTAAATGAGTATATAGAAGAAGCATCAAACCCAAAGCAACTCACCTTGTTCTATTGACACTCTTAGCCTGTTTCACTGCAGCAGATATACTTGCATTTTCTCTTTTGCTTATCGCCTCAGCATTGACCGCTTCAAGTATAGGCGTCAAACTCGATTCCTCTTCATTATCTTTTGTTTTTCTGCGCCGATCCTCCATATACTGTCTAATTAAAAGATCTAACTTATCTTCAATATTGCTAACCTGTTAGTAAAAAAAAACTTCAATGGGATAATACAGTTAACTTCGCTAGTTTTCATCCTACCTGTCTTTCCATTTTCACAACCCTGGAAGCCAAACAAATTTTTGAGGCATCTTTAATTTTTGGCGCACGCTTACCACCCAAAATTAGATCCAATCTGAAAGAAGATATGATATATATGTTTCTTGGTTGTTAGATTTTTGAGAGTTAATTAAGGATGCAAATAGAATATATTTCAAAACAAAGAGAGACAACTTTTGAAATTAAATTTAAAACTTCAAATCTATTCCAAAGATTTCGCAGGGAGTAAGATAATTATGTGTTCTTTTAAAGAAATTGATATTGAACCACTATTTTTTATTTTTATATGGTTGATCTATGATAAGTACTGATTTTCATATTCTATTCTATTTCATATACAAACAGAATAATTTCATCATTGGATAAAATACCCCGATCTATATAGTAAAACCTTAAAAAATTTTGTGCATTCTCGGAAAAACTTTTCTTGCTACGGTCATTTAAAACTTTATAACTTTTTGCCTAGTGTGTTAAGAATTTTAAGAAAAAGTGAAGAAAATGGTTGAAATTCCCATATTCCTATGTTGGGATACATTTTGAAAAATTTCACGAGCAATAATTCTGTGGAGCAGTTTAACCCTTAACCACTTTTTCGAAAATACCGCTTTTTGGATAATCCGAAAATTTTTCTTTGTAAGATATGCAACCTTTTCATTGAACAAATCATATTAGTGTTTTTTGATTTTGCAATAAACTCTTGTTATGCATATATAGCTCTCCAATACCTCGCATGTATATTTTTCACGCGCATTAAAAGGTCAGCATGTCCAGCCGCATACTGTTCCAGCACATCTTTTACATCATAAGGTTTTAAAGCTTCCTTAAATTTTCTACGCGAAACCATGAACTTAAGCTAAATTAAACAAAATATAAAATATAAAAATTTCAATTGAAAAATGGGAAAAAATACAAAACTAAATTGAATTAAAAAAAAGTGTTTCATAAACTCACCATCCTTATGAATCTGATGGCAATTTTATGTTTCCTTAGCAAATGAGTACGCTTGGGCGGATGGTCATCATCTGGAGGAAAGCAAAAATATTAATGTAAAACTGTTAAGAAAATATATATCCTCATACTCACCAGTGCTTTCAGTAGTTTTATCATTTAAAACTGAAAGATAACGTCCCGATTTCGCTGATTCAATATTTACGATATCGGCTGGTGCGTGAATGGTTTGACTACGTCTACGGCGGCTGGGCAGGCGTCTTAAAGGGCTTTGTACTTTGAAGCTGCATATGAGAGGATTATTTACCATACACTACAGAACTTTAATAAAAAAAAAAAAACACTCACGAACTCGTTGGACTAGGCATGTGATATGGTATTTCGTGAATCTTCCATGTAGCCACCGCTGTAGAGTTGTCATCCGAAGCGTATAAACGCCAGATGGATTGTATCAATGAAGCAGCCGGTTGGTAACGACTTATCATGTGTTTTTGACGTTGTTGTTGTTGTACTTTTAAAGCGAAACCACTACCTAAAATACCCTGAAAGGCAATCAGCATAAAAATTCAATTTACAGCGAACTTTTAAATTATACTAACAGCGGGTAACGCAAAGAATGAGTAACTCAGTAGTGTTACAATGGAACCAATAACTTTTCCTTGCCAAGTAATGGGCACAGAATCACCATAACCAATGGTGCACATTGTTATCTGCAATTAAAAAGCCTTAAACAGTTTTCTTTTTTAAATCTGAATAGCGTGTACGTACCACACCCCACCAAAGCGCTTTGGCGAAATTGCTAAATTGTTCATTCACATCGCGTTCAACTAAATAGACTAGAAATGATGAGAAAGTCAGACCAAGGAAGCCGATATAGACAGAGGTGAGTAGCTCCTGAAATGAGAGACGATTTTATGATTTTTCAAAAGCTTTGCAATAGACTAGATCTAACAGTTTCAGTCAACTTTTTAGTTAACTTACCTGTCTATGCGCATAAACCACACTACCCAAAAGTTTCCAACTGCCACCACGGCGATCCATGCGTAGCATACGTAAAATCTGAAAAAATCTCAATGCACGCAAAGTACTCGTGGCAAAAACACGCCGTGGTGCACCCTGACACAAAGCCAATAGAGAGGCTGTGATTGTTATGAGATCTGTAAAGTAAAAGTTTTGAGTGCAATAAAAGTACAGAAGTTGCTATTCAGCTCACGAACCCATAACGCAAAATGTGCCTGTCATAAATTTCATACGACCCAAGAAACCCTGGTACCGCGAACGCACACCTGACGCCCACAGCCTTTAAGACATTTTTAATTGATAAAAATAGTTACAACTAACTAAGGCCATTCATACCGCACAATGAACTCCAGCGTGAGCCAAAACACCACCAGCACCTCCATGCGATACAAGGAAAACGCTGCATCTTGCTCATAATCGGGTATGGTCGCAAAAATACTTAACGCCAAGCAGGAGAAGACCATAAAGAAACTATGAAGGATAAATAGTTATGAAATCATTGCATTTATGTATTGCAAACATTTCTTACTTACACCATAACGTGATAACAGACTGCTGTTATGCCGCGCGGACGTTCCAAAAAATTATAAACTCGTCCCTGTATAAGACGATAACGTGCATCGCGTCGATGTGAGCCGCGTGGATAGTGAATTGATTTGCCCAATAGCGACATTCGTGGTATGACAAGTCGTTTGGGTGCCGGACGATATTTTCTCTTACATAATCTGTGGAGATATAATGTTATTAAGCATTTTAACTGCATGCTAAATAAAATAATTACTAAAATCTAAATACATAATATCTCCCTAACTATTTCTACCAGCTATCTAATATTTGTAATAGAGATCTTACTCGTATAAAGGGGAGGAGGAGACGTGGTATAGGAATAAAGAGAGATGTAGAAGAGAATAAAAAGCAAAATTAATATGTAGAGTTAGAGAAAAATGCAGGGAAAGTGATGATACAGAGGAAGATCACTAGAAAGTAATAGAAAAAGGTAAATTTTCTTATAAGAATCATTGGAACGTAGGGACACAAATATCCAACAAAAAATAGATGGAATTCAAGCGCTATTCAAATCAGCTCACTTGGGTGACAACGGACTCGACCTGCCGGCCATTTGAGATTTACAGTTGTGTTCAATATAATAGTAGTGAAATTAAATTGGATATCGTTTGACGAAATAAGGAAGCGTGTTTTTAATAATTTTGCTTTAAAGTATTGCGAATGCTGTAACAGAAGACACATACAAATAAATTTAAAATTTTTGTAAAAATAAATTTAAAATTTACACAAAGTTCAGGAAAGTTAATTAAACTTTAAAAAATGGCCATCAAAAGCTTCAAATTTTTTGGCAGAATTTTCGCAAAATTTTTGTGTACGCGGTTTTGTAGCCCAATCAATTTAATTTCAATAATGGGCAAGTTAGAAATTGTTCAAAGATGTCCCTGAATTTTTAGAATTTTTTTCGTCGAGAGTATGAAGTGATTTCTTCAATACAAAGCATGAAAAAAATTAAATTTTTTATTTAAGAAAATTGTGAACCACCTGTACAATGAAACTCCTAGAAGAAATTCTCAGCAATGGATATGTACAAATGCTCGTACAAACCTACAACCAGGCATACAAATAAAAATGGGGGAAAAAATAGTTTTTCTTCTGTAAATCAAGATTTTGTGCTCGCTTTTGTTGCCATCACTGTAAACAATGTGATCAAAATTTTTCCCTGCGGGTGCTTAACTTTGACTTAGAGATCTAACATTACATTGGTGAAAACTGCATCCAGTTCTGTATAGCGGTTTTTGTGTAATCCGCATACAAACATAGAGAGAGACAGACAAAAGTTCTTTTTTTTAATTTTTCCTTCTGTTGATTTTCAAAAAAAAAATTTCTATAGCGAGAAGCCAATGCCACATTTAAATATTTTTTTTAAACATTTTCCCCTTTTTTTTAATTTTTCGTTCTGTTGATTTTCGAAAAAAAATTTCTATAGCGAGAAGCCAATGCCACATTTAAATATTTTTTTTAAACATTTTCCCCTTTTTTTAATTTTTCGTTCTGTTGATTTTCAAAAAAAAAAAATTCTATAGGTAGAAGCCATTGCCACATTTAAAACTTTTGGTGTAATTTTTTTTAATGGATATTTTGCACTTTTGTGGATACTTTATAGATCTATAAATTTTAGAAAATGTTTGAATTTTTTTATTTGTATGTATGTTTCCAAAACAAAAGGAATTGCATAAAAATAAGTTCTAGTTAAACTTGCCCTAGTTTGAAATTTTTATCATAAAACTTAAAACTCTCATTATTTTCATCCATATAATCCGCCATTTTTTGGGTGAAATGGTGTTCAATCTTTTTTATTCTTTGCTCTTTATCATATCAGTTAAGGTGTTTAAAAACTTCAGCAGCTATCCGAAACCACTTTCACGCACTAAAATTTACTTCAACAAACTCTAATTTACAAATCTACTTTTTCACTGTCTTTAGTCTTTAAAGTTCAATAGTTAAATGAACTTGATAAAGGCTGATTTTTTCATTGCCCCGTTAATTGACAAACCCTTACATGCAATTGAAATCTAATAATTCTACACACCTCAAAAATACAGCCATCATATTTTGATTTGTCTGCTTAACTTTGTAGAATTTTTATGACCCAACCAAACCCAACGAAAACCCCGTCAAAACAGATAATTTTCTTTATTTGCACAGATCACCGAATATGACATTAAAAATTAATATTTTTAAAAGAAGTAAGTAGTAAGCATTTATTTTATATCTTATGAATTTTTTATCATTTTCGTATACCCAAACAGTTTTATTGTTTATTTATATTGCAAAAAGTAGGCGAGTTCTTCGTACAATGGCTGGGTGATGTTTGATAATTGGCAGAAAATCATCACTTTTTTGACAATGTTAATACATTTATAAACTTTTCAACTTGTCTGCGTGCATTTTTTTGTCTAGATAGTTTTTGTATGTTTTATTTTCTTGTGATATTGATAATTGTTTTATGTAAAATTGTTTTGGTTTTTTGAAGCAGATAGCAAGCTGTCATAGCTTTTGATTGCAAGCCATAACTCTTTTGGTAGATGCAATCAAGTGGGTTGTCATTTTATGACAGCGATGTTACTGTTTTTTAAAATGTTTAAATGAAATGTTAATCTCCGGGTCTTTTACATAATAAGGCAGCATTGTCATGTTAAGGAAAATGTATACACAAGGGCGAAAACAATTAAAAATGAAATTAACTTTTGCTCGATGCTTGCAAGTATAAACCAGTTAACTCCTTATTTCTTTAAAAAAAAAAAGTATACATATTTAAGTTATGTTTGATATACAAAGATATATAAAGACATCTTTCCGATAAAAGGGTTTCTGTGACATCTGATTTAGTTGGACCGTTAAAACCGCTATATTGCGACATGCTGAATAAATGTATTAATGTTGCAAAATATAATAGCCAATTTTTATCGTAAGAACTAAGCGACGTATGACTAAAATAACAAAATGCTTTTTTTTTTAAATTTAAAACTTCCTCTGAAAATCAAATGTGAACTTGTCGCTTGCGAGATAGGAACAAAAATTGTGTGCGCTTACCTATAATTGTCACTGCTCGCTTATTTTGTTGTTGCTTCAATTCAAACCTTTTTATAAGGAAGCAGTAACAATTTTAACTAGCATCGAAAAGCCGAATAAAAAACTATTCAGTTATTTATTAGAATAAACTCATAATAGAAATACAATTTTAAAGCGTATTTATCGCTAGCTGCTGAGGCCTATACCAAAGAGAGTATATTAATAATTTATATTTAATGGTATATTAATTATATTAATATTAATTATATTAATATGCTCTCTTTACCATATTAATTAAAATATATTCATTTATATAAAAAAAAGATTAAATAATTACAAAGGGTAAAAAAAAAAACTACAAAAAAGATTCTGTCAGAAGTGGGATTCGAACCCACGCCCTCAGAGAGGACCAGAACGCTCCATAGAAACTCACCACTTGAATGGTAAGCAAGCTTGCACTTGAGTCTGGCGCCTTAGACCGCTCGGCCATCCTGACACTTATGTAAATTGTGCCAGAGTGCGCATTTAATGTTAGTGTAAAACAATTGTGGACTGACGTATGAATCATTCACAAAAGAATTTTATTAGACCGTGGCTTGTTTTCAAATGATGCAGGGATAAAAAAAATTACAGAAAGCTATGAATAGCAATATATTTTTACTTATTTATTTTAAATTGATAATTGTTTCAATTTAATAAAAAAAATATTCTAATTTTTTTTTTTATTTACTTACATTTTTATCTTTTAATAGAATTTCAAAATCTTCTCTTGTTGCACCATGAATGTATTCGACGGGTCAGTTGATTAGCTATTTTGAAATATTTTTATTTTTATAGCTGGTCATTATCAACTAATTATGTATATTATTTTCATTAAACAAACAAACATATAATAAAAAGCACAGCAGAATGACGCTATAAATCTATACACTTTAGTAGTTGCTCTTTTGCTTAGTACGAAACCAGATTGCCTCCGCCATGAGCATAAAATTAAAATAAATAAGTTTTGAACTTAATAAAAATTTAAGTAGTTTAAATATGTATGAACGTGAAAGTATACAAAAGAACATATGCTTATACAATAAAAGAAAAAAAGCTTCACTCTTATACAATGATTTGATCTAGTATACTCTTGGTGCTCTTGAAGCAGACGAAAATAATTCGAGTGCAAGATATGATGGACATGAGAATGACTGGATGATGGGCATGTGACGCGCAGTAATTGTGAGAAAATAACTTTTGGCTGGCCAGGGTATAAAAAGTGCGACGACAATCAATTCAATATCAAATATATTAAATACGCGAAAAGGTATTGGAGTCAAATTGGAAAGTTAATATTATAAAAGCTGGAAAATAAAATTTCGTGAAAGCTGTAAAAAGTTTTAGTTTTTAGGAAGAACAACAGGTGGCGTTATATTTCGAGACCTCCCGTCGCGTGTGTGCCATTAAAATTAATTATATTATTAATTATGACATGTGATGTTACAAAATAAGTAATAAACTACTAATTGTTAATAAATAGTTTCTTAAATAAAAATTGAATAAACAACTTATTGAAAATTAAAAGCTTTTTAAATAAAACAAAACTGTATGTAGAGGAACAATATTCAATGAAGATTTTATGGCAAGAATTTTTGTACTGTAAGAACGAAAGAATTTTTGTTGTGAGCACGAGAAATAGACAGCGCTTACCGGAATCTACAATATTTTGGTCGAAAAGTGCAGCAACAAATTTTTTTTTTGTGATTTTTTTAAACAGCTCTTGAAGGTAGTGTGTTTCACTTTTATATTCAAATATTTATCAACTCCAACAAAAACAATTTGGAAAAAAGTTTTCGCTTTTCTCATAAAGAAAATTTAAAAATTTACTATCTTATGTATCGATAAATAAGCACTTATTAAATCGATTATACAGATCGATGGATATACAAAAATATCGATAAAACGCAAGGCACACTTATCACGTCACACTTTCTAGTCGGAGGGAAATGCTTGGAATTATTTTTATGATTAAATTGCTAAATGGTTCACTATCCAGCCCATTTCTTCTAAGTGAAGTGAACTTCAATGTACCGTCTCGTCCTTCAAGGCATTTTAAACCTCTAGTCTTAAAACAGTGCCGAACCAATTTTCAGTTAAATGAGCCTTTTCGCTGTTTGTGTCAAGATTATAACTCTCTTTCTGGTAGATTTGATATTTCAGACTCGCTTTTCAGCATAAAAAAATCAATCCTTTCTGTCCTAAATTCATAGCTACTAATTGTTTTTTATTCTTTGACTTCTATTTTAACTTTTAACAATAATTTTATTCTGTTAACTAGTTATTTCTTAATGTATAATCTATCCTATATCTACTTTACTTAGCTGATGAGGTTTTCTCTGTAGCTGAGCAGTTTTAGATCTCGACGATTAACAAACCAAAGCCTTTCAACGACTCGGCACGAACGAATAATCCGCGCGTTATGCGGATGCGCCCCTCGCGCCGGTCGGGCGGGATATGGTGGGTAATCCGTTGGGAATTATTATTATTATTATCTTTTTACATTATTTTTCCTCAATATTTTATGCCAAAAACGGCACAATATTGTTTTCTTAACTATCCAATTATTATTGTATTACACTAGTGATGGTTATTGCACATTTAATTCTGCAAGAATTCCCTATTAAGAAAGATAACGGCGACATGTAGACTCAATAATTGAAGGAGTGAGACTTCTGTCATTTTGAATTATAGAACCAAGGCACCAGTCTGAAGAACATGATGAATTTCACATAGGTGTGGTCGAGGATAGGAAAGTACGTATAACCATTATCTGTCCAGCTGTCATCTACATATGTACATATGTATTTCATACTTTTAGCTAAATAAACAAATATTATTGTGAAGTAACATGTTTTAACCCTCTACGAACAGATGCATATGTAGCTCTACTGATCACCAAGAAGACTTTTTAAAGACGAAAAATTCCATCACCAAAAATGGTTTGTAACATATAAGTATATTATGCTACACATATTTGAGTGAGAATTAAAGCTATAGTTTTCACCATTTTGATGTTAATTAGCGTATAATTCTGTTCATGATTCGTTTTCATATAAATGTATATGTTTATCTTAGCAGTCTGCTTCCAAAATACAATATTTAGCATTCCGAAAGCTTAATCATAATATATGCTGACAGCAAGCAAGGAACTTAAGTACTTAATTAGAATTTAGTGCCTACTAGTTGTAAAATGGAACTCACCTATCTAGAGTCAGATGATTGAATCAACAACGTCACCGAAGCAATACTCGCACAACTATGTGTATTTGATGAGCTTTTCGCGCCAAACAGGCTACTCACTGTTTACTTACACATCTTGATTATGCACAGAAACTTTTTACAACCGAAAACAAAATTTTTTTTTGCTTTTCTGAACTTTGCGCAACGCTTTGGATATCACAAAGTCAAACAACTCACACAAAACACTTGTCCCACAGACCAAATTTTAATAATATTCTCAAAAATGCTATAACACAATTGATTGGCGTCACCAGAGGCTATTAACAGCAAGTTTAAGGAACATGTGCTCTACTCAGCAAGTGCCTCAATAACAGCGAGACCATCGCCTCCTCCACACAAGCGGCTAGTCAATCAGTTAGCCAGGCAGTCAGCAGTCAGAAACGATACTCAGCGGTAAACACAGCCAGACATTGAAATGAAAAAGATAATGCCAAATGAAAAATACTTTTGTAAATATGTACATATGTACGTATGCTCGTAAATGAAATATTTAAATAAATATTCAATGTATAAAAAAAAAAACAAGAACATTTGTACATAGTTAAGAAACAATTAAAAAATATTTGGAAAATATACGAAGTGTAAGTGTGTGAACACTCACTAGATTGGGGTCTTTATTGTATGCAAAATTTCAAAAGCTGGAATTCACAGGTTCACGCAAGGAAAACATGCCTCTGGGGAGTTGGATTAATAAAACGTTGTCTCCCTTAAAAAAAATTATTTATTATAAATAAAAAAATAATTTTAAAAAGATATAATGCCTTTTTAACTTTGGAAATGTAATCTCTTTTTTCTAATAGAGAAATGGACGGTATCATGGTGACCCGAGGCTGACCTTAAAGGGTTGATGTTGACCCATGCATAAAATTGTATTCATTTCTTTCCCCCAATGCCTGGCAGCAATAGTTTTTTTTACCTCAGCTTGATTTCCTAGTTATCAAGCTGTTCGCTTGGTGCAATAGTGCCAACACATTGCACACATATTCCCAAGCGAACTTTGGAGTGGAAATCTATTCGATTTCCCATCACTTCTTTCCTACAGGTCTTGATGTTTCTTTTTTTTGTTTATATTGTGACTGCAAAAACATTTTCTAAAGAATTAAAATAAGATAAACAATTTTGAATAAAAGAAAAATTTGAATTCAATTTTAAAAAATAAATAAAAAAAATTGTTGTCAGAAGTGGGATTCGAACCCACGCCCTCAGAGAGGACCAGAACGCTCCACAGAAACTCACCATTGAAATGGTAAGCAAGTTTGCACTTGAGTCTGGCGCCTTAGACCGCTCGGCCATCCTGACACTTAACGGGTCCGCGGCAATGTGTACATTTCAACACGAGCATATTTTAATTTATTTAATTTAGTTTTTCCGATCTTATACAAATTATTTTATATTAACATTAGTTAACCAAATATTTCTGTCAAGTCAAACAAACAACCATGAATATCTAGGTAGGTACAATGATTCTATAAGAGTAAAACTTATTCCCGCTCGCGCCATCTACCGATAACGGAGTGTGAATACCAAAAACCGCTATTAGTACAGACAAACCCCATGTTGTAATTGGTCGCAGTATTCACAATGGCATATTTTGTTTTAATGAAAAAATCTAAAAATACCACGAAGTATGTATGTGGGTGTGTAAGGAAATTAAACAAAGAAATATCAATAGCAAAGTTCGTTTGATTTTCGCACATACGAGTATGTACAAAACAGTTTAGAAATGCAATTTTTAAATATTTAGGCAGAATCAAATTTTTATTAGCACTTATTATAAAACTAAATAATTTACTAGTAAAGAACAGTGTTATTTATTATAATATATAAATAAATAAAGTACAAAAAAATTCTGTCAGAAGTGGGATTCGAACCCACGCCCTCAGAGAGGACCAGAATGCTCCACGGAAACTCACCATTGAAATGGTAAGCAAGTTTGCACTTGAGTCTGGCGCCTTAGACCGCTCGGCCATCCTGACACTTATGTAAATTGTGCCAGAGTGCGCATTTAATGTTAGTGTAAAACAATTGTGGACTGACGTATGAATCATTCACAAAAGAATTTTATTAGACCGTGGCTTGTTTTCAAATGATGCAGGGATAAAAAAAATTACAGAAAGCTATGAATAGCAATATATTTTTACTTATTTATTTTAAATTGATAATTGTTTCAATTTAATAAAAAAAATATTCTAATTTTTTTTTTTATTTACTTACATTTTTATCTTTTAATAGAATTTCAAAATCTTCTCTTGTTGCACCATGAATGTATTCGACGGGTCAGTTGATTAGCTATTTTGAAATATTTTTATTTTTATAGCTGGTCATTATCAACTAATTATGTATATTATTTTCATTAAACAAACAAACATATAATAAAAAGCACAGCAGAATGACGCTATAAATCTATACACTTTAGTAGTTGCTCTTTTGCTTAGTACGAAACCAGATTGCCTCCGCCATGAGCATAAAATTAAAATAAATAAGTTTTGAACTTAATAAAAATTTAAGTAGTTTAAATATGTATGAACGTGAAAGTATACAAAAGAACATATGCTTATACAATAAAAGAAAAAAAGCTTCACTCTTATACAATGATTTGATCTAGTATACTCTTGGTGCTCTTGAAGCAGACGAAAATAATTCGAGTGCAAGATATGATGGACATGAGAATGACTGGATGATGGGCATGTGACGCGCAGTAATTGTGAGAAAATAACTTTTGGCTGGCCAGGGTATAAAAAGTGCGACGACAATCAATTCAATATCAAATATATTAAATACGCGAAAAGGTATTGGAGTCAAATTGGAAAGTTAATATTATAAAAGCTGGAAAATAAAATTTCGTGAAAGCTGTAAAAAGTTTTAGTTTTTAGGAAGAACAACAGGTGGCGTTATATTTCGAGACCTCCCGTCGCGTGTGTGCCATTAAAATTAATTATATTATTAATTATGACATGTGATGTTACAAAATAAGTAATAAACTACTAATTGTTAATAAATAGTTTCTTAAATAAAAATTGAATAAACAACTTATTGAAAATTAAAAGCTTTTTAAATAAAACAAAACTGTATGTAGAGGAACAATATTCAATGAAGATTTTATGGCAAGAATTTTTGTACTGTAAGAACGAAAGAATTTTTGTTGTGAGCACGAGAAATAGACAGCGCTTACCGGAATCTACAATATTTTGGTCGAAAAGTGCAGCAACAAATTTTTTTTTTGTGATTTTTTTAAACAGCTCTTGAAGGTAGTGTGTTTCACTTTTATATTCAAATATTTATCAACTCCAACAAAAACAATTTGGAAAAAAGTTTTCGCTTTTCTCATAAAGAAAATTTAAAAATTTACTATCTTATGTATCGATAAATAAGCACTTATTAAATCGATTATACAGATCGATGGATATACAAAAATATCGATAAAACGCAAGGCACACTTATCACGTCACACTTTCTAGTCGGAGGGAAATGCTTGGAATTATTTTTATGATTAAATTGCTAAATGGTTCACTATCCAGCCCATTTCTTCTAAGTGAAGTGAACTTCAATGTACCGTCTCGTCCTTCAAGGCATTTTAAACCTCTAGTCTTAAAACAGTGCCGAACCAATTTTCAGTTAAATGAGCCTTTTCGCTGTTTGTGTCAAGATTATAACTCTCTTTCTGGTAGATTTGATATTTCAGACTCGCTTTTCAGCATAAAAAAATCAATCCTTTCTGTCCTAAATTCATAGCTACTAATTGTTTTTTATTCTTTGACTTCTATTTTAACATTTAACAATAATTTTATTCTGTTAACTAGTTATTTCTTAATGTATAATCTATCCTATATCTACTTTACTTAGCTGATGAGGTTTTCTCTGTAGCTGAGCAGTTTTAGATCTCGACGATTAACAAACCAAAGCCTTTCAACGACTCGGCACGAACGAATAATCCGCGCGTTATGCGGATGCGCCCCTCGCGCCGGTCGGGCGGGATATGGTGGGTAATCCGTTGGGAATTATTATTATTATTATTATTATTATTATATTTTTGAAACTCTCGAAACTATATCATATCGATAAAGCTATCTTAATTTAGCCGAATGTCAACACATCTTCAGCTCCCCGCAAATTGCTATGTTAACGCAGATAAACACTCTTTTCCCCAAACAATTTTTACAATCTCCACCTCTTCAGGCCATTGGCCACCGCTTCATCAAACCCACATATTTGATACTCTGTTAACCATGAAAAGCATTTGTTTGATTTCATTCAAACAGCCTGATTACCATGCAGATCATCGTCAACTCAACAACATCTCATTGTCAGTTGGCAACTTGAAGACTCAAATGTCAAATAAAGAGACAAGTCTAATGACACACCATTTGACAATCCTGTTTAAATACAAATATTATTTGTTTTTATTTACGAGTACAAGTGCTTACATACCGCTCGGCCATCCTGACACTATTTGATTTGTGTCAAATAGCGCACAAAAGATAGCGGTATTGCACTCAATATGTTACAGGGCATACAATTTTAACACATACGGTGCCGTACCTACAAAAACGCAACAACTCACCTTTCAGCTGTAAAATGTCACATTATCAATGTTTTGATTAGTACACAGATGTATGTATGCACAATTTTTAAGCCAATACAGAAATGTTTTATTAAGCTTAATAGCTCGTAAGGTTAGCTCTTACTTTGAAGCCCTTCTTAAAACAACAACAGCCATATATCAAAATATTTTCCCTGAGTTGTTCCTATTTCCAAAATACGACAACCTAAAATATTGCTGCTTCCTATTTTTAAAATACAAATTTATACTTACACAGACAGCTGTAACATGCAAAATGTTATAAATTAGCGAATTTAATTTGTTTGGTCCTCATCTGGTTCTGGTTTTAATGTAAACGTCAATTCGATATAAAATTTTTCAAATAAAATTTTTTTTTTTAAATGTGAAAGATATTTTTTTCACAGTATTTTTTGTATTAGTTTCTTTTCCCCCCTAGATCTAAAGATTTAACAATTCTTACAGACTAGTAGAGCAATTATAGTTCATTTCTTTCTTATATACATAGTATACAAAATTACAAACTGTTGAACATGTGATTGAAATGGACAAATCTTTACGAGGTTGGAAAGATGCTTTTCCAAGCTTTGATTATTTTTAATTATTAAGGGCAATAAGTATATCTTTTTCATTAGGAAGAGCTAGGTAGCTTATTGAAATCTAGACACAAACAGAAAGGTTGGTGTATTTAAAATTTGATCATGTTTAAAAAAAAAAAGGAATATTTAGTGTCTTGAAGCCCTGACGGAAACATTCAACTTAATATCGCTATGAAGTAAAAAAATGGCAGATGGCCCAATTAGAAGGGTAGTCATTGGCAATGTGTTTTGAGAAACATTAGATGCGGAAATATATTTTTTGTAGTTTTTACACAGTTTGGATTAAAATTATTTCTTCCTACTGCATTTGGCCTATGTAAGCTGCTTAAAAAATGTACCAAAATGTAGCCCGACTAATTTTTTACTTTTGAACACTGTTGTAGTGTCTTTGTTGTATTCATGATTCAAGAGATATATTTCTACAATGCATATGATTCTTTAAAGAATAAAGAACTCGAACTAACTACCTTCTTTGACATATTTGAAATGCATTATAGCTAGGTATACCTATGTACAAGAGCAACAGTACAGACTTGCTAATTTTGGAGAACTGTCCATTTCAGAAGTATGTGGGCAGTTGCTAGATTTATGTATGATAATGGGTTAAAGGTGTGATGGTATGACATATTAATATATTCCTTGAACAGCTGCTACCGGGCTGAGCAATGAACAATGTTGAATTTTTATAGAATGGTGAATACAAACATAACAGGAATTCAGAATGACATTTTTACAGACTTGACAATCGTTCACAATGACACTTTATATACTCGCAGAGATATTGGTCGGTTAAGTTCAATACATAGAAATATATGCTTGGACAAAGTATTGTACATATCCCATATGGTCTAGTGGCTAGGATATCTGGCTTTCACCCAGAAGGCCCGGGTTCGATTCCCGGTATGGGAAGTTTTTTTTAATTTTAAATATTAAATTTAATGCAATCCTGGCATACAGGGATATTAGTATATTCCTTCATATTTAATATATTTTCATCATATTTTGTTGACTTCTTCCATCCTCTGACTTTTCTATTTTGAATGGACTTCTATACATTTCGAGCCCCCGATGAAAAAACGGACCACTCGACGTTTATAAAGTGTTCCATTGAACGCTCATTCTACAAATCACTTTAATAATTCGAGTAAACAACATGACTATATATCGTCGAATAACTTCTCTCCAACTTTATTGCTTGCATGTTGACGTGCTTCATTAAAGTTCATTCATTTGTAGTGCTATCACTCAATTATGTTAATCACTGATAGACTTTTGATTAATTCTGATGAATGAATATGAAAGATACTAAAAGCGCTGAATGAAATACTGGGCCATGAATAAAGCTGTTACCCAATTGTACATAAAAATGCACGCAACGCTTCGATCACATTAAACCACAATGTGACATAATCACATTGACAATGAGTTTGTTGCTTAGAAACCAATAACAATATTTGCAATACAAATTTCACTAAAAGCACTGCCGTTTGGCACACACAATTTAGCTTGCTCCGGCGATCTTCGCTATTCATAAAAACGATTCTAAAACTTGTCGATCAGCTTTTGGACGTGAGTGTTGATTGCCAGTTATGATCGTTGTACATACGGTAAAGAGTTTAATTGTGCTATCTGTTGTTGTTGGCCGCCATTGATAATTTTCTGAATTTTTTTGATAATCTTCATAAAATTTTTTTCCGCTGATCTTGCGTACCTATCAAGCCAATTACTAGCATGCATCAAGGTTGACTTCCAATTGAGGCAGTCAACTGTTGGAATATTGTGCTAGTTGTTGTTGCAGCAAGATTCCTTATAACCTCGTAAATGTGCAATCTACTTTCCGTTCGACTTTGCCAAACTTTTTAATTTGCTGTCCATCTGACTTCAAGCTAAGAGAACTCGTTTAGCTACAAATCCTGTCAGCTAACTCAGGTGGATTTGTGGAAGATGTATATTGAGTTAGAATTCGAAATTGGTGAGCTCAATAATAATACTTGTTGGAAACTAGTAATTAGAGGTTAATTAAAAAATTAAAAGTAATAGGACTTAACATTAAAGTAGAAGGCAATGAGAAAAATAACCATTAGGCTAACAAAACGATGCCTTGTTAAGTTTATTTATTTATATCAGAGTTACTGTGATAAAATTTGTCTTTTGCAAAGTTGGTAGTATCGGAGAGTGCTGGACTTATATCCGATGAAAGACTGTCACAAGGGCCAATACTACCTAAAACCCTTCGGAAATGTGCAATGAAGTCTCAAGTTTTTTTTTTTGAGTTTCGCATTTTATATTAAACTCCTAATTGAAAGGAAAAAGGGACTTATTTTCCCAATTTTTTATTAGTGATCCTAACTCAATGCTTATATTTTACGTAACCCCAGAACAGGTATATATTTGATTATACAAATGGGCACTCCTTCATATACTCGTATATTGGGTATATCACCAAGACTTTGATTTAAATCACTTTAGATGCTCAATCTATGGTCATTTATGCTACAACTTCTATGCTCAAATAAATAATTTTGAAGTCACAACAAACCATTACATACTCCTCGAACTACCCTGCAAAAAGCGGAAATACTCAGTTCAATTATCCATAGAATAATCCTTAAGGAGTATCAGAGTGCTCCATTACTTATTCTCATTCATATATAAAGGTGGTCCAATTTATATAGCGATGTCAGCGATTTGATCATCTAATCCATCTTGGCGTACTCCATTACTTTGATTCTGAGTACTCTATGAACCACCTACGTGAGAGTACTTTCAAAATGCTACCGAAAAATTACTCCATGGAGTTTTCACCATCAAAGCGAGAGAGGGAGTATGGCTTAGGTGATCCAATCGCGGATTTCGCCATGTAAACTTGACCACCTTTTTTATATGAATGAGGATAAGTGTTAAAGTACTTTGATACTGCACCGGGTACTAGTCACTGCATACAATGTTAATTGCTTAAGAACTACCCAGCGTGCATTTTAAAAATAATTCTCCAACTTAAGGGTATTTTTAGTTTCCAAGTTGATTTCAGATATTATTCTCCAGTCCTAGATACTTTTGAGATATTAATAACATTTTGATATACTATTGGTGCCATTGTCTGAGGGCGGAATAATTCCAACACCGGATGAAAGCGACGACATAAATCGTGCAAAACCTAAGCTTAAAGTTTTCTGGTACATTCAGTGATATCCAAAATAGCATTCTTTCCCGATTATCCAGAAAAGTGTCCGAAGAGACAATTTCGTGAGAGAGCTGAATTGTTAAAGTGGTCCACAAATTGCGTGCCAAAATTTCTCTGATGAAGAAGCCTAGCAGCTTCCGAAATGGATCTATAAGAAAAGCTATGGCGGTTGTCTCTAAAAATTTTTCCTACTCTATTCAATTAAAACAACTTTCAAAAATTAATTAAAATGATTCTTACAAAAAATAAAAAACAATAATTTTCATAGAAATTCAAAAAGTGAAAAATTTTTATTCTTGACCTTGAGCTGGTTTCATGAATACTTGAAAATGTACAGGCCGTAAATCAGCAAAAATTTTTGGTATAGAAAAGCAATTATACAATTTTATTATATGTATGTTATTATATATTTCTATGCGATATGAATACTGGTCCTTATAATTTTTCTAAACACTCAGAAAAAACCTTAAATGAAAATCCAAAAAAAATAAAAATTTAACTAAGAAAGCTTTTGTGCATGGGTCGCGTGTAAAAAGTGAGAGTTACTCCGCCGCAAAAATGCTTGTGCAGTATGTAATTTCCAGGCAGATATAGACTAATTTGAAAGTAATCCACTAGTAAAGTTGTCAAACGCTTCCCTTAAGAATGCCTTACAAAACAGCTTCTTAGCAAGAGCAAGTCACGTTTCCGTAGCGGTCATATTTTTCTCTATACGCAAATAAAACATTGATGATTGATTGAGCAAGTTGAGCTCAAGCTCTAATGTTCACTGGGTAACTTGTAAAACTTAATGTTGCAGCACAAACATTGTGGGCGCACATGTGACATGGTCTTCCCGTACATTTGCTCCATTAGTGTTGTTTCTCTTGGGTCATTTGTGTCAATTTTTTCGTTGGGCCCTCTTTTCAGTTCGTCACACTTTAAACGCTTTTTCGCTTTATTTCATCTTTTTTCGCCGCAACTTCCATTTATTTTCTTTCATGATGACTAGAAATGCATAGATGTCTTTGAACTAATTTCTTTCTTCTTTGCCCATAAACATGTGTCTCCTCATGCGGTCACTAACTCTTAAAATGGTTCAAATATGTAGGTCAGTTCCATACAAAAAAAAAGTTGGTTTGAATTTATCAAGTGATATTACATTGCATTGGTCCATATATGAAATTTAGCACGAGTGAATGCTTGTCAACTTTGATTGATACAAGGTGGCGCAAAAGTAAGCTTCCGATGTTCAGCATATCGGTTGTGGCACGTGCAGTGTGTGCTGTTGCACCGTCTTGTTGGAACCACATGTTTTCCGATCCCAATTCATCAAGTTGCGGCAAAAAGAACTCGTTTATCATTACTCTGTAGCGCTCACCATTCACAGTAACAGTTTGGCCCCGACCGATTATTGGTCAAATAAATAGTCAGCAATATTCCGCGTTCTGGAGCAGTGTAGCGTAACATTGTTTATTAACGTGTATTTTGCATGTGTTTACTACACAAATGTCAAAACAGAACTGACTTTAGGGGCCAATCGCAAAATTTATAGCATTTTCTGATAGGAGGATGACTTTTGCGCCACCCTGTATGTGTCTTGTGGTTAAACAAATATGTAGATTGAGATCATACTAAATAGTGAGGGTATAACTACACTGGCTTTGAAACTGTTGTTTGTTTACTTGGATTTTATTTTTTTGGTGAACATGAAGGCAATACTTACTCAGTATATATGATATTTTAGGACCTTAGTGAGTGAATAAGAGAACGAAATTAAATAAAAGATCAATGCCGTTTTGTTGCGAAAGAATTTATAAAATCCCAGAGAACTTGGTTGCAAAATAAGGTCATCGATTGAATTGCGTGGTATCTCATTCGGAGAAACCAAGTTGAAGCAAAAAAAAAAATCCTATGGAATATACGCGAAAGCTTTATAGAGAAAAAAGGAATATTCTAAACCGAAAAGCCGTTTATAGCAGTGGGGAACATCCACAAGTCAGGTTTTGCTCAGAAATGTCTACTTTTGAAGGCGACAGGTTGTTGTTGTTTTAACAGCAAAGCACTATCAGCAATAGCAGTCCCTTACAGGATATGCATTCGAGTATTCGACTCGCCACTAGTAAGTATTAAAAGTTGCCTGAGCATACGGATTTAACAGGTCAACCATTGAAGTTTTTGAGGTTAGAAAGACCTCCCACTTGAAAAAAGAAAGGAATAAGAATCACTTACGGATGCTCCCCAGTTGAAAAAGAAATGTATAAGACCCACTTAAGGAAGGTGCGGAAGCCTCAGGAGTCTAGAGCGATTTACCATCTCGTTGAATTTGTTAGTTAATCGTTATATGAAACGGGCCAAATTGCAAGGACTTGCCTTTTCGCTTCGGAGAAGGAGTTCGCTTCAAGCACTCCATCGCCTCGTTTTCGAAGGAATGGCTTTAATGCTTGACACCTTACCACCTGGTTGCACGCGAAGGGGGCACAGGAAGCGCTATCTGTGGGCCGTTGTGAAAACGTGCCTTGTTGTTGCTAAGGGAAGCGCTTGACTACTAGGCTGTAATTTTTCTGGTGGCATGATCAAGCTTTAATCAACCAAGCGCCCAGTTGCGAATCGGCTGCTAAGACATTAAGAAGGCCCTAAATCTACCGGCTCTGTTACGCCGGCTCTGTTTAGTAGTGCCGTCGATGGGTGATCAACAGATATAATGCATTTTATCTCTCCCACCCAAACGCCTATTGTACTTCACTTTAGGTGGTAATGTCCACAACAAAAATCTTTTGGAGAACAAATAAGCAAGGTAAGTTGACCCGAACTCTCGAGGGTTTCCCAGTTTTAATTAATTTCCACCAAAACTCCTTTTCAATGATTATGACTGTTTTTGTTTGAGCTTTGTTTCACAATAAACTCTTATGTATTCCGTCTTTCTACGTTTGCCACCTTTGTCAACCTGCTTAGTCGGGCTCTACCCTGATGAATGAGAATTGAACAGAGTTGTACTAAATATAACAGCCCGTGGTAAAGTAAAACAAAAGTTAATTAAGTACGTAGACCTAACTGTAGTGGGAAAGAGCACAAACATTTTTATAGCAAGCCGTTTCGGGTCAACTGCAACCGTTCGGCAAATCCCAATAGACAATTTGTTCAAGTAGGGACGTTTCCCAGTAATATAAGTATAGGAATAGACTGATTATATCCACAAAAACTAGTCGCTTGATCTGGTGGTGTGCTGACTACTAATGACATTCAAGTATAGTTAGTTCCGTTTTGACCGTCGAATATAGAAATTGTAGGCCAATACCCACCCATCAGAGAGAAGAAACGTAATCGGCACCCAGAGATCTGCGTTAATCTGACAGAACGTTGATCTGGATACTGTAATACATTAGACCTACATTTATCCTAGGAACCATCCACATAATCTTCTTAAAAATCTCAGAACACACCACTTTTTACTGAAACCGTTTCGGAATACCGTTTGTCCCGGACCCACCGTTGGATGATCTTGGCCAACACGTTCATCTCGAAACAACAGACAACTTCCTACTCAAGTAAAGCCCATTCCTTAAACATCACGTCGGGCTCTCGAATGTCATCCAACAAATTTGGGAAACGCTGAATTTCCTGCAACAAAAAATTTGCACTTAAAATGACGTGCTGCAATTTTTCAACAGCTAGCCAATGGTGAGTGATGTAAAGGAGGGTGAGAGGTGAAAGTTTCAATTGCGGTAGAGAAAAAGAAATAAAAAAAAAATGTGATATATCAAGGTGTTTTAGTCGAAGGGAGATCGATGTGAAGACAAGAGGAAAAATGCTGCAGAAAGCCAAAAACAAGATCAAACAATAATAAACACAACAACAACAACACGAAAACAAGCTGAGCGAACAAGCTTTTAAAAAACCATATTGCGATATAGTGAGCATGGAGTTGGTACTTGGAGCTTGGAGTTTCGAGCAGTTGCAATAAGAGAAAAACAAACCTGTATAACAACAACAAGTAGCCGGCTTAGTTTCCGATAGTTGATTGTTGATAGCTACTACTACAACAAGAGCAACAACAGCACATGAACAGCAGCCGCAGTAGTCAAAGTAAATTCATTGACTTTACCTGCCGCAAATCTTCGCTTGTGCAATGCAGCGCAAACAGTCTTCGAAACAGACTAAAACCGTGTAGACGCTTTTGCGCAGGCGTGCGCTTCAATGTAATTCGCTGATTTTACGCGTTTCTTTGTAGCGAAGTGACAAATTGAAGAGGAAATGTAGACGAAAAAAAATGACACGAAAATAGTGTGAGACGCTGAGAGCTTGATGACTTTTTTGTACTTTTTAGCGGTTTTGCCGAAATTAAAGACTGCGCGCATGGTTTGTGTACAGAATTTTTTGGCGGTTTTATTTTGTTTAACGCGCTAATTTCGATTGGATTGTGTTGAGTGTGATAACAAAAAGTGATTGTTAAGTGACAAAGTTGTAAGCTACTGCTCACAATTTGTTGCTGTGCGATATATGTATACATATATGATACTAAAGATTGCTTTATGGAAGTTAAGAAGAAGAAAAAATAGCGATTAAGCCACATATTGAAACCGTAGTAATAACCACAATCCGAATGTGAGTAACAGCATATGGCTCAGAGGTGTTACAATAAAGAAAATAATAAGGAGTTCAAATACAAAGAAACGCTAATAATAAGACCGGGTGGCTGGTGTGCTTGCCTCCCATACAGAAGACTCGCTTTGACTTAGCATCAAACCGCTGCGGAAAACTTAAAAAGAAAAGCGAGTTCACCCTTCAAAACCCCATTCTTATTTGAAACAAGTAAGGAAAGAGCTGTCTTCGACTGTGCCGAAGATTTTATACCTTTCATGAATACGCATCACGGTGTTAAGTGTCCGATCCTTAATCACAATTAGTACAAACTGTGCAAAACTGATCATTTAAAGATACATAGCCCATACCCAATTTATCGGGACTATCGATTGTATGGGAGCTATGCGTTGTATTGCTCCGATCTTGCTGATTTCGACTAATGATTAAGATCAAGATATCTCAAAAACTGAGGGACTAGTTTGCATACAAACAGACAGACGGACATGGCTAAATCGACTCAGCTCATCGCCCTGATCATTTTGGTATACTTATTGGTAGGTCTAACTCTTCTTCTTCTCATACTTACAAACATCGGACCAAAGTTCTAACACCATTTCATATTCATGAAAGGTATAAAAAGCCGCACATATCCTGAGCTTAAAAGCCTAGAACCCGGTATAGTTTTGTAATAGAATACATCATTGTCCTGGGAATAAGAAAATCCGAACTCTGGATGAAAAATCATTTAAAATTTTGAAACATTTTGTCCGCGCCCTGAGACAGGCAACACATTTTTTTGCAGACTTGCGTTGACCTACAACATTTTTTTTAGCTACGAAGACTTGGTCTGATAGCACCCATATTCGCGTCTGCTGAGCAATAACTTTCAGTAACATTTTAACTCTTTAACGATCCCCAAAATTTCTTTTCATTTGGAATAATCAAACGGTTCCCAAAACGACTCATTTGTAAAAAAAATCAAAGGGTTAAAATGATGCAGAAAATTCTGGATCTTAAAATTTTAGCCCTTTTACCCTTCCGCAAAATATTGCTAGGAAACACCACAACGCAGACTTTTTTTTCCATAACGTGCTATGTGTTTCAGAATTTGGTTCAAGAATGCCCCATCTCAGAATGAATTTCAAAAACGCCCTATCTGAACGAAAATTCAATACATATTCAGCTAAGATAGGACGTTTTTGATTGAAATACTGAGTTAGTTTCCTCAAAAGTACCTGTTATTCTTCTTCTTCTTCTTTATAAGATACCACCTAGGCCAGTGCCAGAAGGCCCGTTGTGATACCACGTACATACACCGTTACTCCTAGTCTTCGAACCATTTTGAAACCCTGATGAAGGCTATCCTTTATGTCATACACCGCAATTTAGTAGAGATTGTCAAGAAAGGGAACTCTCAGGCAAAGCCGTATAGCGCCGCTTAGCGCGGTGTAGTTGCAGGTGAGTTTTTTTCTCTTCGTTATTTTTGCAACTCCTACAGCAACGACGGCAGGGCACACCTAGCCTCGATTTGTGTCTTCCAATAAGGCAATACCCAGTTAGTACCCCTATTAACTTAGATATTTCAGCCCTTCTTAGGGTGTAGAAAAGACGAGATCTCTTGGGCCAGGTTTGCTTAGATATCCGAAACCCTGGGGTGTGTTGCCATCTTTCGTTAGCTTGTCAGTAGGTGTATTCGTTTAGCGTTAGCCTGCAAGTGGTAAAGGGTATACCTAAGCGCTCTTTATCGGGAAGAACCTGCTTGGTCGTGCCCTGCCTAGCAAGTTTATCTGCCACACACTTTCCATCAATGCCCCTGTGTATCGGGAACCATATAAGCTTGGTCATCTCTTGTAGGGTTAGGAGACAGTTTAGTGTTTTTTCAGAATTGAATGAATGACAGCCAGGGAATTGGCGGCGGATTGCCTATAGCTAAAAATTAAGATTTCCTTGCTGATAGTGTATTTTTCTATCCAAAGCTGTTCTATTATTGCAGAAACCTCAACCTAGAAGACACTACAATGATCAGGTAGTCTGATAGAGAGTTCTAAATCGCGGTTTCTTTGAAAACACCCCTTCCCTAAACCTTCCTTCCCTAACCTTCCCTTACTGACCATTTAAAAATGTATTTATTCAAATCCCACTTTTGTTTGAAAAGAGAAATTCACCTCATATGTTGTGCGTTAATGGTAACATAACAGACCGCTCCAGTTAATCGAATCAGTTCTAATATTTGACCCAACTCGAAATAATTATTTACTATTGCTTTGAAATAAAAATATGCAAAGTTGCCAAATGAACTCATGCACAATATATCAAAATAAATGTGTCAACTCAAAATAGAAGCAACCAATGCTAGAATGAGCTGTTAACAACATTTCACTAAAATACAATCTCTTGCTTTCAAATGCTTAACGAATAACAAATGAACTGCTACAGCTAATCAAAAAATTTAAATAACAAAACAGTTTAATTTCTAAAAATATTCCTGCCAAATGCTGCAGAGGTATGAATTCGTTAGTGTTGTTAATTAATCTGTACGAATAGAGCTCTGGGCCAAACTGCGCAAGAGCGGTAAACTAGAATTTCTTAAAAGAAAGAAATAAACAACAGAAGACAATAGAAAGAAATTAGTGAAAGAGAAATATTTATTAAACTAAAATAGTGAAAATATACTAAAATCTGTTAGATTGAAACTAACACATATAAAGAATTTGTTGCATTCAATCATATTATAAATTTGTGCTTCTGCGCATGCGCGTCTACATTCTTAACTTTGTAGTCTATGCACAAATGCATTCCAACATTAGACAGCTTGCGGTTGGCGGCCTGGTTAACAACTAGCCGAAGCCAAATTACGATTACGTTGCGGGCAAATGAGCACGACAATTGGCCGTTAGAAAAGTGTTGTGCAAAAACTTTTAAAGAAATTAAGCTGAAATGTATAAACAGCACTTAAATAGTTTGAAAATTCAACAAAATGCATGTTGGCAAGCACAAATAAAATACAGTTAAAAGTGATATATTTTCAATGAAAATAACTATAACTTAGAAGGTAATGAAATACTTTAAACTACTGAAAGTTAGAAAAAAACACAGTTAAATAAAAAATAATTTAAATTTCTGATTTCTACAGGGTGTTTTTTTTACAGGTTTGTTTTTCGAATAGAGATAAAACTGGCATTTTGTGGTCAAATCTGGCAACTCTAATGTCATTTATGTTCAGTTTGGTTTGCCATTTCATCATGAACAGGTTGACAAAAGAACAACGCTTGCAAATCGTGCAAATTTATTTCGAAAATAATGGTTCAGTTCGCGAAGTTTACCGTGAGCTCCGTCCATTTTATGGTCGACATAATCGTCCATCAGAGCAATTAATTCGGTTAACCATGGATCGTTTTCGTACTACGTTTACTCTATGTGATAATACGCATCCGCAGAGACGTCGAACAGTGCGCACCGAAGAAACAATTGCCGCTGTAGAGCAAAGTGTTGAAGAGGACCCGAATGAATCGATTCGCCACCGTGCACAGCAATTGGAGCTTTGTCCATCAACTTTATGGAAGATTTTGCGCAAAGATCTTGGCTTGCGACCTTACAAGATCCAGCTTGTGCAAGAATTAAAGCCGCGAGACCATGCAATGCGTCGTGATTTTGGTGTATGGGCCGAAAATGAGATTGATTTCGATGCTGATTTTCATCGCAAAATTTTGTTCAGTGATGAGGCTCATTTTTGGTTGAATGGCTACGTCAACAAGCAAAATTGCCGCATTTGGAGTGAAGAGAATCCACATGAGACCCTTGAAACGCCATTACATCCACAAAAACTGACTGTTTGGTGTGCTCTATGGGCTGGTGGAGTCATTGGGCCATACTTCTTCCGCAATAATGCTGGAGAGGCAGCTACCGTTAATGGAGACCGGTATAGAGCCATGATAACCGACTATTTTGTTCCCGAATTGGATGGCATGAATGTGGATGAGTTGTGGTTCCAACAAGACGGCGCTACATGCCACACAGCGCACGTCACAATCGATTTATTGAAGGAAACATTCGATGAGCGCATAATTTCGCGGAATGGACCTGTCAATTGGCCACCAAGGTCGTGTGATTTGACACCATTGGATTATTTTCTTTGGGGATATGTGAAGTCGCTCGTCTACACCAACAAACCAGAAACGTTAGGGGAATTGGAAGCCAACATTCGTGGCGTTATTGCCGACATACGGCCCCAAATGCTCGAAAAAGTGGTTGAAAATTGGACCTGTAGAATTGGCTTTATTCGAGCCAGCCGCGGCGGCCACATGCCCGAAATCATATTTAAACATTAATGGCATAAAATTATCCTTCCAATAAAGCCAAATTGATGGACCTTAAAACGATTTTCTTGTGTTTTATTTCAATTCGAAGTTCTATACCCCTAAAAAAACACCCTTTATTTCGTTTTCTTCTGTCGAAATCGGAGCTTTAAATTACCTTGATCAATAGAAAGTGATTCGAAATTTTTGACAGTTATGAGGTGAATATAATTTCACCATAAGATAGGATATCTCACCAAAATGATTTGCGATCGTTTATCTTGGGCTCTTGAAGTTGGAACATCGTTTGAGAAATCGATCAGAAGATCCACTCCTGTCGAATTTAGATACATTCGAAAAAGGCTTACTTCAACTACTCTTTCGATTCGAAAGTGATTATATTTAACTAAACTGTTTTCGGTGCCGATTCGGAAAAAGCAAATTTTGAAAACGACATCTGAGTGTGTTATGTTTGCACTGGGTTTAAACATGCCATTAATCCATGAACAATTCGGCAAAATTTCCAGAGGGAATTAACAAGATTTTGTGTATGCAAAACAACTATTGAAGTTTTATGTGGATAGTCCTTTGCGGGATATGGAACTAGTACTTGCCTGGTATGCGCGGCAGCGATTTGTTTGAAACCGTCGAATTTTCTGGTCGTGGATTTTAGTGGCCTTACTTGAGGCGGGGAATCTGGTTACTGGGTGCAACATATTATGTTTATAATTTTCGGAAAAGTGGGCCCCTAAATAAGAACCAAAAGTTTACACTCATCATAATTCCGGCCCTGTAAATAACTAAATATGAGGAAGAAGGGAAAGAGCGAGAGGTCAGGAAGGAATACTGAAATGGGATGCTAAAGAGACGGAAGAAGAAAAGGAAGAAAGGAAATATAGGAGAAAAAAGAAGGAGATAAAAGTGCATGAAAGACGAATTTTAGTTTAGCGGCATTAAAAATCGATGCTGAGGGAAAAATAAGTGAGCAAGATTGTCATGTTACATACCGTGAAGTTGAGGCATCCTACAGCTTTAGAATGAGGAGCAAGACTAAGAAATTGGGCATTTTCAGTTTGCTACGAAACCATTTAGTTTTTCCCAGTCAGTTTCGGTTGCCATTTTACATAAAAAAACATGTTTCCGCTTAGTGTTAAAAACGGGTTTGCATCACTGAACAAAATAAAAATTTTTAAGCCCTAGATCCAAAAAATGAAGTGACTTTGTTTCAAAAAAAGAAAAAAACAAAAAAAAAAATTAAGTATATTAACAAAACAAAATGACAGCACAATTAACCCATGCTAGCCAATATAAATAAAAATAAAAAACTTAAAAACATTATTAAAAATAATAGCACCTGCAAGCGCTGGAAATAAAATGCCGCAACAATTAGCAGTTGTAAAAATTAATTTGAGTGATCTCCTGTTTCATTAATATATGTCTGCCCAGCAGCGAAGAAGACGAAATTAAAAACAACAATAATAATAATAATTAAAAAATTTTAAGCCAGGGGATACTTACTCTTAGCCACAAACATATCAGTTGTTGTTTTTATTTGCTAATAACAGTTACATTGTTTATGTTTAGTGATGGATAAATTTAGCTGAGAAGAGTCCTTAAAACACTAATAAACTTCCACATTTAAACTTCAAAACCAAACTAGAAGCGGTAATTTCTGTGAAAAAGCAACAACAACACACAACAAGGAAACATCATCATCATTAACTGATTAACTGCCAACTAAGCATGGGCGATTATAAATTCTTTTATTGCCAAAATTTGTTGTAATTTGTAAAGTGAATGTGCAAATGTCATTGCACTGAAGCATATGAACAACAACAGCAACAACAACAGCAACAACAACAGCAACTCAAATGATATCTATTCAAATGATGGCTTTTTAAGATACTTAAGGTGAGTAATTAAGCACATAAGTACATTAGGGTGCCTCCAAAAAAGGCAATATGTGTTTTTTTGCTCTTTACCAAAAGTTCACAGCAAATGCCCAAAACAAAGTCACAGTTGAAAGGTTTAATTTTAAGAAATTTTCCAAAGAGCCTCAGTTAAAAGGTTTAATTTTAAGAAATTTTCCAAAGAGCTTCATATATTCCCGTTTAAATGACATCTCAAAGAGGCTGTTTAACATTTTCTTTTATTGTGCAAGCTTTAAAAAATTATTTTTCGAAATTAATAAAAGGAGTTTTAGCAGTTATAAGTTTCGTACAAAAAAAAAATGATTTATGAAAAAAGTGTAAATAGATAAGCAATGTAATGACACTTTTTCAAGTTAAAATTTTTGTATTCAAACATTTTTACAGAAAGATTTTTTACAACTTGCAGGGCAAAAAGTTGTTAAAACCCATTTTTTATATTTTATTTAAACGAGAAATAATGAAGTTCCATGTAGAACCTTTTAAAATCGAAAGTTCGAGCACTACTTTTAACAGCAGCGTTGTTAGGGCATTTTTCATGATATTTTAGGTTGAGTAAAAAAAAATATGCTGCCAATTTTTGAGACACCCTAATGTACATACACGCATTAGTGAATTTTTTTTAGAGGTTTTATAGTTTTTGAATGCTTTTTGCGTTATCGTTGTGTTGATTGTGATATGAAAGTAATCTTAAGTGACAAAGTTTGGTTAATTTTATGCGTAGACATTAAAGAAATGATGAAAGTCAAAGATAAATAGCTGCGGCTTTCATATAAAACAAACTCATATAAGCAAAATTTCTTTATTTATTTTTTCGCCAAAAACACTTACAAATTAAAAACGAATTTAAGTTTTCGTAAAAGTTTATTGAACTTAATTTTTATTGCAAAATTTTCCTCATTGGCATAGAGGAAACTATCAAAAGTGTAAGCGATATAAAAAATTATTCCTTAAACTTCTCTTTGACTCATACGCTTTCCCGTTTATTGTCAAACATGTGTGCAGTAATTTCCTTTTATTTCTTTTTTCTAACTTTGTATGATTACAATGCATTTGACGAATCCTAATTGAATCTTTACCTTAGCAAACTGCTGCGGCTACGTGAGAAAGCCAAGTTGGTCTAAGTAACTTAAACTTAGCATGCCAGGAGCAAATAAAAAAAATAAAAAAACAAGTAAGGAAAGGGCTGTCATCGACTGTGCCTTTCATGAACACGCATCACAGTGTTAAGTGTCCGATCCTTACTTACAACTAGTACAAACTCTGCAAAACTGTTAATTTAAAGATACATAGCCCAAATCCCATATATCGGAACAATCGATTGTATAGAAGCTATATGTTATGTTGGTCCGTTGGTTGGTGATTTTCACTACACACATTACATACATAATAAGTACTAAACCTGCAAAACTTTACGTTCCTAGCTTTTTAATTGGAACATATATAGCCCAAAACCCATTTATCGAAACTATCGATTGTATGGGAGCTATGCGTTGCATTGCTACGATCTTGCTGATTCCGACGAATGATTAATCTCTTGCAAAATGGCGGCTCCATACCAAATTTTAGCAAGATATCTCAAAAACTGAGGGACTAGTTTGCGTACAAACAGACAGACGGCTAAATCGACTCATCTCATCGCCCTGATCCTTTTGGTATACTTATTGGTAGGTCTATCTCTTCTTCTTCTCATACTTACAAACATCGGACCAAAGTGCCTACATACTAGGGATGTTACGGAAGTGAAATTATCAGAATCGAAATTTTGAAAATTGCTTTATCGGAATAGAAACTGGAATCGAAAGTTGCAGCAGGGTTCAAAAAGAGCTGCAATACTCAAGATATTCACTATACTCCATAGTTACCATATTTAAGAGATAACATATCGATATATCAATCGATTTATCCTAAATAATGAAAACATTTAATCGCAAAGTGCAAAGAACCATTTTCGAAATTAAAATAAGGAAAGCCTTAAACAAATATTTAAAATCATTTACAAAAATTCAAAAAGTTTTCAAAAATTTTTTATAAAAATTAAAAATATAAAAATTAAAAATTTGTAACTCAGTATTCTTGAAATTTTTTTTTTTTTTTTTTCAAAATGAACTTTATACTGAGTTTACAAGTTTAGCAAAATTGATTTTACATGCGACAGAAATCAAAACGTACAAAACCAACTATAAAAATTATGACAAATGATAGTGGTGAGAAATCCTTTCCTATGGTGAAACAATTTCATACACCTTATTTGCAAGAACGTCATATTATATTCACCTCCTAATTGTCATACATTTTCAATCCAGTGTACCGTGCTATCGTTTTACATGCACATTCTACTCTTTGAGTTTCATTATAACTGCGATTACCGAATTCGACACCACATGTCTAAGTCAATCGGAACTTTCGATATTTTTTAATTGGAATGGAAGCTCTGTAACATCTTTACTACATACGCATAATTATGGTGATTCCTTATTGTTACTTACATCCAATATCTTGATAAGAAATATGCTTACAATTTAAGCACCCTCTTAGGCCATGTAAAGAAATATATGCGTGGCCATATCCGATAACCAACCGCCTATACTTTCACATGGGACTTAGGTGGTTATCGACCCCAAGTATAAGTAATTAAGCACACTTTTTTCAAACTGATTTTAAAGTAAGCTTAAAAAAACGTCCATCAAACATCAATTGCATGACAAGTCAAAATAGTCCGCTGATTCATTGACATCATTTAAAAATCCTATGCAAAGACATATGTAAAGGGTGTTTTTTTTAGGGGTATAGAACTTCGAATTGAAATAAAACACAAGAAAATCGTTTTAAGGTCCATCAATTTGGCTTTATTGGAAGGATAATTTTATGCCATTAATGTTTAAATATGATTTCGGGCATGTGGCCGCCGCGGCTGGCTCGAATAAAGCCAATTCTACAGGTCCAATTTTCAACCACTTTTTTGAGCATATGGGGCCGTATGTCGGCAATAACGCCACGAATGTGGCTTCCAATTCCCCTAACGTTTCTGGTTTGTTGGTGTAGACGAGCGACTTCACATATCCCCAAAGAAAATAATCCAATGGTGTCAAATCACACGACCTTGGTGGCCAATTGACAGGTCCATTCCGCGAAATTATGCGCTCATCGAATGTTTCCTTCAATAAATCGACTGTGACGTGCGCTGTGTGGCATGTAGCGCCGTCTTGTTGGAACCACAACTCATCCACATTCATGCCATCCAATTCGGGAACAAAATAGTCGGTTATCATGGCTCTATACCGGTCTCCATTAACGGTAGCTGCCTCTCCAGCATTATTGCGGAAGAAGTATGGCCCAATGACTCCACCAGCCCATAGAGCACACCAAACAGTCAGTTTTTGTGGATGTAATGGCGTTTCAAGGGTCTCATGTGGATTCTCTTCACTCCAAATGCGGCAATTTTGCTTGTTGACGTAGCCATTCAACCAAAAATGAGCCTCATCACTGAACAAAATTTTGCGATGAAAATCAGCATCGAAATCAATCTCATTTTCGGCCCATACACCAAAATCACGACGCATTGCATGGTCTCGCGGCTTTAATTCTTGCACAAGCTGGATCTTGTAAGGTCGTAAGCCAAGATCTTTGCGCAAAATCTTCCATAAAGTTGATGGACAAAGCTCCAATTGCTGTGCACGGTGGCGAATCGATTCATTCGGGTCCTCTTCAACACTTTGCTCTACAGCGGCAATTGTTTCTTCGGTGCGCACTGTTCGACGTCTCTGCGGATGCGTATTATCACATAGAGTAAACGTAGTGCGAAAACGATCCATGGTTAACCGAATTAATTGCTCTGATGGACGATTATGTCGACCATAAAATGGACGGAGCTCACGGTAAACTTCGCGAACTGAACCATTATTTTCGAAATAAATTTGCACGATTTGCAAGCGTTGTTCTTTTGTCAACCTGTTCATGATAAAATGGCAAACCAAACTGAACATAAATGACATTAGAGTTGCCAGATTTGACCACAAAATGCCAGTTTTATCTCTATTCGAAAAACAAACCTGTAAAAAAAACACCCTATACAAATGAATGGGCTTGTCTATTGATTCGCTAAACACAGGAAATGCGTAGACAGATTCACAATCTTCATTTCAAAGTGACTTTTTTCAATTATATTAATTGCTGTTTTAACTTTTAATAACGTTAGAGTAGCGGATGCTTCAACTTGTGCGCATGACAATCCTTCGCCAGTTAAAATTGCGACAGCAATAACATCAAAATAAAAAAACATATACAAATGCTCTTGCGGTCCAATAATAGAACAAGTTCTTCTATATATCATCAGGTTTACGATACAGGAAAAAAATGCTTGACTTTTACTTGCTCAAAAGTTTCCATTAGATGTTCAACAGCTACCACTTTATGACCTAAATTTACGTACATATATGTAAAGCACTTCCTTGCCTATATTTAATTCGGCGTCGGTTGCAATTCGGGCTCCAATACCTGATTCGGTTACACTTACGAATTTACTTTCAGTTGGAGTTTCGATTTTGGCTTTAGTTTCGGTTTCGGCTCCTGTTTTCGATTTTGGTTTATCTTTTGATTTAATGGACTTCAGTTTCAGTCTAGTTGTTGCTTGAGCTTCGATCTAATACAGCTGTTTCGGTCTCAGTTCCAGCTCTCTTGCCGTTGATTTTGACATTGGTTTTGGCCTCTGTTTGAGGTTCTGCTCCGGTTTCAGGTATGTTTTCGGCTTCGATCTTGATTCCAGTTTTTTTCTCGATTCCAATTTTGGACGTGTTCCATTTTCAATTCTGGTTTCAATACCGGCCTCGTTTCATATCCAGTTTCGATTTCGGCTGCGATATTGATTCCAGTTTTCCAGTTTATGTTCTTTTTCCGGTTCCGTTTTAAATTTGTTTCTCGTTTCAATTCCAGTTTCGATTTCGGCTTCGATTTTGATTTCGATCCAAGTTTCCCAGTTGAAGTTCTATTTCTGGTTCCGTTTTCAATTATTGTCTCGTTTCAGTTCCAATTTCGATTTCGGCTTCCGCTTTCGGTTCCCGTTTCAAAACAGACCACTGTTTTCAGTAGCAGTCTCGAATTCGGTTTCGATCTCGATCCCAGTTTCCCAGTTGATGTTCTATTTTCGGTTCCATTTAAAATTTTTGTCTCGTTTCGGGTTTAGTTTTGATTGTGATTTCGGCTTCGATCTTCATGCCAATTTCGTTCCCGGTTTCAATTTTGATCTCGTTCCAGTTACAGTTTCAATTTTGTTGTCAATCTTGATTTCTTCTCCTGTTTCACTTTCAGGGCCGGCCACAGTTAAAGTTTCACTTACAGATATGGTTTGATTATGAAGCTCGGTTTCGTGACCGGCCTGGGTTCTTGTTTATTTCCAGTTTCGGCTCCAGTATCGGCTCCTGGTTGCCAGTTTCAATCCTGGTTTCGCGTGCTTGCTGACATTTATGGATGACTTTTCACAATACCGAAAGACTGCTGAGGAAACATACAAAAAAATTAAGAAACGATTACTGTAACCTCTATCAACGTAGGTCTCTGTTATTTATGACGTCTATTTAGTTGAGCCCGAAAGCACAAAAGTTTAAATCTGAACTAAACAAATGCATTTTTCACCTGCGCTTGCAAACCAGCATTGCATATTCAAGCTTTTGACCAATTCACATCTTCATACGAGCCACACCAACCAAGTTAAGCACGATCACGACATCCGTTGCCTTTAATTGGTTTACTTTGATGTGTACAACTTGCCATTCCTACAATTTTGCAGTGTAACTCACATTGCTTGACACACACACATACATACGTATTACGGGCACAACTCCATGTAATATTTTATTTACAAATCTTTTCACATGACATGATCGATTCATTCAGGTGGATGGTGAAAGTTGGTCTGATCGATATGTGATTAGTTTGGTCCACCCGTTGTTGTACAACGCTTGACTGAATTTGTAAGCTAGGTTTGGTTTTGTCTGGCGTTTGTTAGTACACCTGCCTTTACAATTTATATATGCGTTCAATGATCTCTGTTGATCAATCGAGTGTTTGTTTGTATGTGCCAATGTACGGAGCATGTCGCATGATGCAGTCACTTTAGTAGTTGCAATTTCATTTGGAGCGTTCAGTTGACCATTGCCGTAAATTAAACGGGTGCAACGATTTTTATTGAAACGTAAGCTTTAACAGCCGATTTAGTAGGATTTTATGGCATTTCTGACTATGATAGGCTGTTACTTCTTTTATTAGTTGCATTCATGTGTTTTTAATTTTTTTTTTAAAACGTTCGAACCATTTCAATACGCAATCAAATTCAATGAAGCATGCATTTGTACATTTGTGTGTGTGTTTTATGATTTTTGCAATAGAGTTATTTTAGTTTACAGATTGTTGAAATTGTAAAATAAACTAACCGTAGTCTAGGAGTTCGAGCGCTTTATTTTTATATTCGAAAGCTTTTATATTATTTGTAGTTTGTTTCCCCATCGGCTGACGAGTTTTAATAAATGTATACCGTTCAAAAGCCGGAATTTGAAACAGAATTCGTAGAAACATTACACAATGCTACTTTTAAGACCCGCGGTACACGTGATAGAAGTTAACTTCTTACATTTTCGGAATTGTTTTTGGGACCGTTTCTGGATGGTTTTCGAAAGTTTTTAAGATAATTTTGTGGACCATTTGGGAATTGGTTGCGAGATCATTACACGCTCATTTCGGTATTGTTTTCGGGACCATTTGGGTGTTTTTCAATTCAATTTTTGCGTTGAACTCGGGAGTTTTGTGATATTTTCGGCATAATTTGAAAAATTTTTTTGGAATTTTTTCGGGACCATCACGAAATAGTGGCAAAATGATCACGAAAATTTTTCAGAAAAAGTTCCGTTAACAATCAATAAATGATTCCGAAAAAGCACCGAAATGGTGTCGAAAAAATTCCAAACATAATTCCAATTATCCCAAAAGAATCACGAAAATTCCGTTTGAAAGCGAAAGAGACTCAACATAGTCAAGGAAATGGTCCCAAAAAAAGTGCCAAAATGGTCCCGAAAACTATTCCGAAATAATCATAAGAAAGGGGAAAATTATCCCGAAACAATAAAGAAAACCATCCTGAAATGATCCGGAAAGGGTCTACAATTATCCTGGAAAAGTTCCGAAATAATCCCGAAATGGCCCCGAAAACCATTCCGAAATAATCATAAGAAAGGGGCAAAATTATCCCGAAACAATAAAGAAAACCATCCTGAAATGATCCGGAAAGGGTCTACAATTATCCTGGAAAAGTTCCGAAATAGTCCCGAAAAAATATCTCTTAAGCCAACCCAAAAGTATCAATCCTGCTAGAACTAGCTATTTACAAAATTCTATTTTACTGTAATTCTACAACAATACTCTGCTACAATTTTTTTTATTTCCGTTGCATCCCAAAAAAATTACGATCTACTCCAAAAAAAAAAATTCTAATTAAACTCTCAATTAAAACTTTGCATCGCCGCCTAAGAAGTTAACTTGAAAAATATTTATGTCGAGCACCATGACACATAGTCATACCAGAATAAATTTACAAAAATAACAAATAAATTAAGTCGTCATCACTGAAGATTTCGTAATAACAGTTGAACCCACCGATGTACCGATGAACCACGACCTTCACAATTCGTCGATACATTTTTTTTCTCAGCTCCCACACGGAAAGCACCGTAGTTAATGCACCATCTCCATCTTTAGCTGAAGGTGATCTCTAGATCAATGCATTGAAGTGTAAGGGCTAAAAAATAAGTTCATTCCAGTGTTATCGATCCACATCGAATTCATGGCCTACCACACTATAAGCTGCCTCAGTGTTGCATTCTTGAGATCTTGTGTAAAACAAATAGAATTCGTAGGTCATGTGTAATGGAAAGTTCCAAACAGTAGAAAGTGTTCTGCCTCGAAATTGATGAGATTAGTCTGGCATTGTTTAAAAATTTAATAAATGTTCACACCATTGTGGGAATAAAGAATAGTCAGACAATGTCTAGTTGAGATAGGAGCATAAGTTAAGATTACAAATATGTGTGCTAGTGTGGAACGAAGATTGACAGGAAAGTGAGGGGCAAGTTTAAGGTGTGAGCAAAATCAGAAGATGAGCACTAGGTTGAATTGAACTTGAGTAAACTTTTTTTGCTGGTGGAAACTGGTTTAAGTGCAGTGAGAGAAAAAGTAAAAGTTGCTAAAAACGAATTTAAACCTTACCTTTATATAAATAAGCCAAAAATTAGCAGACAATTTTTTCTTTAAAGAGGGAAGTCGTTATATTGAATTGTGATTTTGAAACTGTTTAACGCTCAAACTGACTCAGACTACTTGTTTAAGAAAAATGTGTTTCATTGCTCTATTTGTATAAACGTAGGATTTAAAAATTATTTTGTCATCTCTTTATTTCCTACTTTTTTCTGTGGATTAGGTATCTGTTAGTAAAATTTTCTTAATATTTAACCTTAAAATATCTCAATCCCTTCTTTACACAGCGCATTTTTTTCCTTTCGAATGCATTATCATTGGGTACTGCACCATGTGTCAAGTTCAAAGCGTCTAGACTACCCCAAAGGCACACAAGACGCAGCCGTAAGTTTTCTCAATTTCGTAAGAACTTATCGATCCTTGTGCCACCTAGCGGGGGAATCCATATTAAATTCGCAACACTTATAGTCCAATTACCCACCGACGCACGTACGTAGTACGTGTCAGCTGACACGACCTGTCTTATGAGAGTGCCATGTAAACGAACACTCACCGACGTTCAATTTTTCCGTATAGAAGCGTTCTACGCATAATCAAAGAAATTTTGATTTTTTCCGTAAGAACGTGTCAGCTGATTGCTCTCTCATATGACGGTGTTGCCTATTCATACGTGTGTATGCTGGTTATGGATCGTTTGCAGTTGCTTTACAAAAATACCTCAAAATACCTTTAAAATTTCGTAATAATGTTGAAATAACCTGAAATGACGATATTAAGTTGTTGCTTTTAAATAAATTGACGGGCTATAATTATTTAATATTAATTTCGGGCACTCATAAAATGAAAAATAATTGTTTCAAAAGTACACGTTTGAGTTAGCATGCATGAAAACTGATCAATGGCAACATTGTATTGAATATAAACAACAGAAAATGGCTGATTTCTCCGTTGGCGCGACGGGCATAAGATTCCCTCAAACGTACGTACGTACGGGATACGTAAACGTACGTTACACACGTCGGTGGGTAATTGAACTATTACACCGTAAGCGACACCTAGTATGTTTCTCTGATTTTTTAATTTGAGGTGACATATGGAAGCGCATGGTCATTAGATAAAAAATAACATGGAAAGGGTTGCCATTACTGTTTAGTTGGTTTGGCTTTTATTATCTTTTTATTTTTCCTTGTATTGCATTGTTACCAAGGTGGGACTATATTCTATGCTTATGTCCCTGGCTCAATAGAATGTTGCCTAGAAATCGATTGAAAGACTCTCTCTCATTTTGCAATTTGATAATTGGCAAAGAAACAAGAAAGTGACTTTATATAAAGCTGGTGTTAAGTACAGGCTTAAAATTTGAGCCTAAATTTTAAACCATTCATCGGCTTTAGCAACTTTTAAAACGTTTTTGCAATAAACTCCAAACCTTTCATTTACCTATACCAATTTTGAATTTATTGCTAATTACATTTAAAACTGAACTGAAACAAACGTCTAAAATTTTTTTTATTTCTTTTCATTTATTTCTGAAAGCTTTTTCAAGTCATTGAATTTTTCTCATTACAATTTTGTGTGCACCGTAGCTTAGTGGGTAGAGCAGACGACTCTGATGCGATAGCGTTGGTTTGAGTCCTGCCAACTGATACAAAGGTTTTCTACACTTTTAAATTGTTAGAACATTTCTGGTTCAAAATTTAAACTCGTTTCTTCACGCTCATTTTCTCGAAAACTGGCACATTTAAATTTAAAAATTGGTTTGGACATACTCGTACATATATGTACATATGTAGCCCAGAAAAGTTGAAAATGTAGGTTAAAATTTTTAACCGTGTAGTAACGAAGAATGCGTCACATTGTAACGCTAACTAAACTGAAAACGCATTTATATATTATGTGAGTAGGTATAACAACAAAAAGGTATGACATAGCTTATGACGGTAAGATTTTAAAATGAAAGGTGCATAAAAAATATCATTGATGTTAATGTCCATAAAGCTAAACGGCTAAAAAAAATTTATGTTGAAAAGTGAAAATTATAAGCCTCAAAATAAAAGCTTTGACAAATCATAAACTGAAACAGACGCGCCGCGCTTTAATGCCATTTTTATTTGTTAACAAAGCTGTCAAAAGAAAATCAACAAACCGCATTGAACTTTGACACTTCAGCGCAATAACCTTTCTCCGGCGCATACGATAACTTTATTAGCGAATAGCAAACAGCGTAAAGATAATTAAAAACAAACAAAGCTTTTAATAATAGAATACTCACATCAACATAAGAACACTTGTAAGCACATAAGCCGACATACTTTTGGAGCCATCGTAAAAACACAGCGCAATGGCAATAAAACACCTGTGGCTATGACCATGCGTTGACATTGAACAACATTGGCAGCAAAATGCAACTCAACAACAATGAGAACTGTGGCCAGTGTGATTTTGACAAATTTTACTAAGAGTAACCGCTCTCGAAGCTAGAGAGTTTTGCAACTTCGGCCTCAACTTGCATTCGCCAGCTGCCACTTTTCAAGTGACCACTGAAAAGTCACTGCCACTGTTGAACTACTTGCCAACAACAACAACTTTGGCTATAAATCTTCTTTGATTCTTTCAACATAAGACAGCATAGCATGGAAGATGTGAAGAGTGAAAAAAAACTAAAAAGTGTGTCAAGTATGTTGAAAATGAGCGCTTGTAGCATCGCATGCGTAGCGCAGAGGCGATGTTACCCAGTAGCAGAAGTTTACGGGTGGTTAAAGAGTTGGTTATAATCCGGAAATATTCCACTGTGGGCTACTATTTTCTCCTGCTCATATTTGTGAAGATGTAGTCTGACCATTTATACTTTTATCAATATCTCGACCCTCAGCGTCATCTTAGAACTATTTTTGAATACATCGCTTCTTTAAATTAAGGTTGGAATTGTCAAGAGTGTTTACCAAAAACCACCTTACTTTGGCCATACCTAAAGAAATAATTACATCTTATGACATCTGGTATAGCTTCCTTAGCTTTGCGGGGTATTTTTCAAAGTTACCGTATAATTTAGTTTGTTCTAGGTATTCATAAGTAAAGACATTTTGGTAGAATTTATTTATATTATTAATTAAATTGAAAAAAAACAAACATTAGTTTCTTTGAAAGATGGCGCAGAACCTTCCCCTGAAATCCCCTTTTGGATTATCAAATTTTATTCAAAAGAATAAAATTCATATAGGTGGCAACGCCGTGTAAACATACCAAGTGACTGCAATAAACTAAGTGGGCTTAAATTTTAGTAGATGAACTATACACAAAAATTTTATAGATTCATACCCATATTCATTAAAAATAAAATTATATATTATTATAGAAAGCTTTTAAAAACTAAATTTTTATGCAAATTTGAAATTATAAGAGCTTTATAAATCTTTATATTTTTTATGAATAGGTGAGCAAGGATATAAAAAGGAACGTAATGGAATAAGGTGCCAAACTTCGTTGGTAAGCCCGCATAGGAATATTTTTGATGAAATAACACGAGTGCCTTTAGTTTGATACCCTTATTGGAATAACTAAGTAAATTTTTTTATATTTCAGATAGGTGGCAACTTCGTAAAACATTCTTAGTGGCAGCAATGGTTTAAGAAATCTTATATTGTAGCAACTAATAGCAGAGATATATAAAAGTACAAACCTTATAAAAAAACCTCAGTGGCAACACCTAAGTAGAAAATCTTGAACGAAGAACAATCGTAGTTTTTTTTTAATTATCAGATATAAGGGTGCGCTAATCTCATTGGGGCTGCGCGTTCAGCCTTGAAAGTGAAATGGTTTCACCGAAATTGTTTAGAGACTTTCGGATACCAAGTATCGATCTAAAAGTATAGGACTTCCATTAATAGGGGACGAAGACTGCGTGCTACATGGCATTTAAGTGTTTTGCCGGTCTAACAACTCACATCAGTCTTTTTTATTTTAGGTAACTGACAACAATTGGCAACTCCAAGGTATCCCAAATCGCTCCCCCCTTTATCCTTGATTATAAAATAAAATATTGAGCAAAATATGTACAAAAAAATCTAGAAATCTGAACCGAAAATTTTCAAGGTAAAGGACAAAGCACAAGGCTCACCTGATGTGGTGTGGGTCCATGCTTATGCACCATCTGAAAAAGTCTCGATGTCTAAAATATCGATACTAACCTATCAGAATTTTTAGGCCGAAGAACTCGATCTTAGAGGAAAGCCGCACACCTAATCCGCGCTGTCCACGCATTGTCTTTTAGATCATATGCTAAAACCAGTTGTGTAGCTAGATTTTAGGGTTATCAGTGATGGTATTGGTTACATTTTTCGAACTCACTGACAATCATTTGTGTGTTTATGTATCTACTGTTATGCACGTACTAATGATGTTACGGCAGTGATGTGCCGAATTTGGAATCGTCATCGAAGGCTGAAGCAGAAAAGTAGCCAAATTGCTAAAGAACAATAGGAACTCTGGTGAATAAGTCTGGAATCAAAGTTCTAAATCAAACGAGTGTTCCGACCTTTCTGAATCGAAGTCGAAGCTCCGTAACATCACTAGCATGCACATATGTATGTACTTACATAGCTAATGAGACTGCCAATGCTGATCGTAATCATCATTATCAAATTGCAAAACAATCATCACTATTATTATCTTGCAATCTGGTGCTTTACTGTGCAAACAGTTTCATCCGGCTTGTTGTTGTAGCACTCTTATGAAGAAGTGCTACTTGTATGTTCTGTAGAATTAGTTAGCAAAAACAAAAACCATGTCACAACAACAAGTTGTGCAATTTTATTTTCCTCATTTGTGTATGCTTTAAAGCATATAAAACCGTTTTAGAAATTCTTCTTACTTCAAGCAGCAAGTTTTTGGTTTTTGTGTTATTTCTTGCGTCCATTTGTTGCACGGTTTATTTCGTTGTAATAAAATGCGCATAAATTATGCTATAATTTCATGAAACTAATACGCATATGAAATGTTATAAAATGACAGTGGAATGCGACTTCGAAACTGTCATAGAATTTCTTATGTCGCGTATAAAATTAACTTAATAATCAAATTGTTGGAGCATGTAAAAGTTTGAAGCCATGCAATAAACATCAAAGCGACGATGCGTGAATTTAAAAATAAATATTTAACTTTATCTGCTCTTTGTCCAACAAAATTTTTAATGTCGCATATTTATTGAATCGAACCTGCTTTCTTTTTTTGAATTATTTGTGGGTTAGATAGCGTTACCATGCGTTGTCACCATATGAAAGCTGCATAATGTTACACTGTTACACTCTCGTTTTTGTTTTGTTTTTCTTTTTTTTCTGAAAAGAAATTTGAAGTCTGGTATCTTTTTGAAATATACATTTTTTTTTATAACTATAGCACTTTCAGAATTTAAATTTTTTGAAGATGTGAGAAAAATATGAAAAAAAATTTTTATTCGAATGATGTTATATAAATGATGGAAACAAATTAATTTTGAGTTTTTTCTAGTTTTATTTCAAAATTTAAAATCAGAAAATCGAAAATACGGCTTATTAGCTCATGAAATTCTAATAAAAAACAAAATATTTTTACCGCTTTAAAGATCACTATGAATTTTTAAAATTTCTTGCCATCATTTTTCTCTGCATAACGCAAGCAGAACATTTTTTTTATAAATAAATTTTTTTTTTAAATAGAAAATGGCTTCAGATAAAAAAAATTCTAAAAGTTCTAAAAATTCTAAAAACTCAACGCAATTTTCCCAACTTTAACTTATACTTTATTATATTGAAATTTGATGTGCTAAAAAACTATATTTTTGGCTCTTGATTTAAAATAAGTTAAAGCGTTTTTAAAAGTTTACAAAACTTTTTTGAACTTTTTCGAATATTTTCAAGATACGCATAATGTCTAGAATCCAGATTTCTACAACTCTTAAATTAGCATTCTATTAGAATACTGATATTCAAAGTATGGTATGTATGTGAATGATTAATACATGTTATGAAATGCACTTTATTTGGTATTTAATTCGCGTTAGCTTTTTTTTTTGAGTTATGTGAGCTCTTTTTAAATGGAAACCCGAAACCCATATTAAAATCACGCATTTTTTCAAAATAACGACGTGTTTTCAAAACGATTTGTTGTTCCGTTTCGGGTTTTGTTTTGGTTTCGCTCTTCAAAATTATTTCCCGTTCCGTTCCATATTTGGTTTCATCCTTCACAACAATTTAGTTCAGTTCCAGCTTTTAGTGTGGTTTCGTTTTCAAAAATAATATCTGTTGCGATTCTAGTTTTTAGCTTGGTTGCGTTCTTTAAAATTGTTTCCCATTACGTTCCGATTTTGGCTTGATTTTTTACAATTAATATAGTTCCAGCTCTTACTTTGGTTTCGTTCTTATAAATAGTATGGGGTCATTTCCAGTGTTTAGCTTGGCTGCGTTGTTAAAAATTATTCTCCTTCCGTTCAGATTTCGGCTTTGGTTTTTCAAAATTGTTATAGCTGAGCTATAGTTTTTAGCTGGGTTTCGTTGATCCAAATTATTTCTTGTTTCGTTCCTGTTCCCGTTTCTGTTTTTTTTTTTCATTCTTCACAATTATTATATTTCAGTTCAACATTTTAGTTTGGTTCCGTTTTTTAAAATAATATCGGGTCCTCTCCAGTTTTTAGCTTGGTTGCGCCTTTCAAAATTATTTCCCTTCCGTTCAGGTTTCGGCTTTGGTTTTTCAAAATTATTATAGCTCAGTTTGAGGATTTTCTTTGGTTTCGTTCTTAATTTCAATATCGGTTCCGTTCTGGTTTCGGTTTGGTAAAATATTTCGTTGTCTATTTTAATTTTGCTCGTTAATATGCTTTTGTTAATGCTTTTGTTTTAGAATAAAAATATGAAAACATGTTTAAAAAAAAAAAAAATATTTATGAAGTCACTACATGATCTCAAAATTGCTTGACGAGGACAGTGAAAACCTTGGGTCTAAAGAGGCATACCAGTCTCTGTTCAGGCTCCTTCAACTCGGAGTTCCGACACCTAATTTCAGCACTTGGTTAGTTAGTGCTCATGGTCCAATGCACTGAGGTTGATTACAGTTTTCATGGAGCAATACATAACTGAAGCCTATTCAGTTCAGCTCGTTTTAACATTCTTACTATTCCTTCTCTTTAAAGAATATGGAGAATCAGTTCTTTTGTAAAGTAATGAAACCATTTTAAACGGCTACGGTTACAGTTTCGGTTTGCTCACCAAGTGTTCGGCTGTCTGTTGCTCTAATAAAGTAAGAAAATATTTCGAACATAAAATAGCACTCGACTAACAATGCTATTGCTGTTGACACTACAGTTACAAAGAAATTATAAAAACTAGTATGCATGTCTATGCCACGCCCTACTTACCGTGGCCTTGCTGTAAACTGAAATTTGCATGCTTCTTATTTAGCTAAATTACACGCTTTTCATTTGGATTTTCACCGTATTTTCATAAAATTTGATTATTTTCACCGCAATTGGTTAAGCCGAACGGCAAATATATGCAACTCAACTTTATGTGCTTTTATTTTGGTTTCTGCTTTGGCTATGCATTTTAGGCTGTCAGTGTGCGAGTGGCATGTGGCAGGTGGCAGGTGGCAGGTGGCATGAGGCATGCAAATATGCTTAGTTCATGTAAAGTTTGTTTTAGTTTTCTCCCCTCATTGTAGCAGTAAACAAATGGAATTAACAATTATTATGAATATGTAAGATAGTTTAAAAACTCAGCGGTGTCCATAAAAAAGATGAAATGTATTCGACTGAGTATTGTGGTTGTTTGTTTTCTTTATTTGCTTCTTAGGGCCGCTAGAGCTGCTGATTGTGATTGCAAGCATGGAAATATTTAGCGAATGGATGTTTTCAGATGATAAATACCGATGCAAGCGTCGTGATCGATATAGCCTTAGATATGCGCATTATGTGTATTCTGAAAATTATTTTTCCGCCACGAAGAACTCCCAACCGACAGATTTTGTATTATTCCCTCGTCTGCGGAACGATCTATCCCGCTCACTGTTATACTGATTCTCTTCTGACCGCCGATGAGGAAATTGTAGGATTCCACTCTGGCACAATCGGAGCAAATGATTGAAAAACCAGTCAGAATCAGAGGAGATCACTCTTCGATTATTCGAGAGCCAAAGTTACTATGGAAAGAGCGCACAAACATATTTGAGAAAGGTTCGCGAGTAATATATTAAAACAAAAACTTACTACATCTGTCCCAGGAATTACTTCCCTTCCCACGTTCCCTGGGAAATTTAGTCAGAGATTGGACGTTTCAGTTTTCACGGCCGAATTCTTAACGGCTGTGGAGTAGGAGTGTCTTACTCAGCGTGTATATTTTAGTCCGAGATGTGCTCCATTCAGGGAATTACTGTGCGGCCAGCATTAGTATAGGATAGCAAATGTTCTTTCAGAGCTAAGCAGTTCTTTTTACTTTTGGGCTAGCAACGATAACATCGAGTTTCGTTCAGTTTTCTTATAATGTCTTTCATTGTCTAATTCACGGCGAGCTGTGGTAACAAAACGTCACATTAGCAGTTGTTGGATTCAGAGAGGACTCGTCACACCAAACAAATAGGACCAGCAGATGGCGGCAGTGGAGATCCATGTTTCCAACTGTATAGATAATGAATATTCACGTTGCAGAGTGAAAGAAAATTTCTGAATTATAAATTGCCTCGACGAATATCTATTCATCCGGAACAGCTAAAAAATTTCAATTATGCATTCGCGTGGCCAACAAGGAAATAACACATTAAATTTTGTTTCCACATTTTTTTAGAGCCTTAAGCCGTTTTATTAGCAGCGAAAACTAAATATATATACATGTGTAACTAATTTCCACGTTTGAGCCATCACACTAACAAAAGGAAGTATGAATATTATCATATATGTTAGTGTGGGCTGAAAAAAGAATTTTACCAAACATTTTGAAAAAAAAAAAAAATTTTTTTATAATTTTTGTGATAAAAGAACAAAATCAAAAAATTATAAAAAAAATCACATTAAACAAAAAAGTGTTTGAAGTTGGAACTATTATTTATTAAAAAATCGAGTGGTTGACCACAAAATATTTACTAAATTTATTTTTTTATAAATTATTTACAAATCGGCGGCTAAATGGAAGATCACAATATTTCAAAATATTTTTGAAATAACGCCCTTTCCCGTAAAAAAAAAAATTCAACCCACCCCAATGTTTATGAATCATGAAATCATAGTAATACAACAGGCAAAGTAGCTCCCAGCAGACTTTTGCTGTTAGCAAATGAGGATATGATGAGGAAAACTTAAGAGCTCAAATATAAAGATGAGTGAAGAGCACTTACTTAAATCAGGCTTTGAACTTGTAAGTTTTCTTTGCCGTGTAGGGTTGTCAATAAATAATCGATTTTTACTTTAATCGATTATTATTTTGTAATTATCGATTTTTTTGAACCCATATATTTAGTTAGTTTTTGGCGGCCGCCGTGGTGTGAAGGTAGTGTTGCCGGCCTACCACATGGTTCAAGCCCTGGTACAGGTAACATCAAAAGTGATTTGAAAAAAGTTTTTCAAAACGGGGTCGCCCCTCGGCAGTGGTTTGGCAAACTCTCCGAGTGTATTTCTGCCATGACAGGCTTCTCAGCAAAAATTCGTCTCCTTTGTAGATGCCGTTCGGAGTCGGCAAAAAACTGTAGGTCCCACCAATTTGTAGGGAAAATTCAAATCGGCATACCACAAATTGGAAGAGAAGCTTGGCGCAAAAATCTCTTAGGAGGTTTATGATGATATACCTGTTGTATATCGCGCCATAGAGATAGAGATATTTAGTTTTTAATAGAACTATTACAGGAATTACACATTTTTATTTATTTATAAATAGACTGAGTTTGATTTTAATCATTATATATCCGGACCAGTTGAGATATGGAACTTAATCACATTTCTTATTGCAACACTCATTAGCACCTTTCGTTTGCTACACATATTGCTCTGGGTCACCCTGGTTCACATATTGGTCGATAACTACGAAACGGGCCAAGTTAACTAAATATGGGATATCTTAAATTTTATGTTAGACGTCTAGTAATACAACGATGAAAGTTGCCTGCAATTAAATTTAGCGGGGTTTGAGTGATATGTGCGCAAACGTACAAACAGACAAACAAAATTTTTAAAACTGTTGGCTTGAATTATATTGGCGCAGTAATTATCCCTTCTATAATTTTTTTTAAGTATCTGCATTGCACAGACACCGACCTGTTACAATTTTATTATATGTAGAGATGGCAGTATGAACAAAAATCGATTATTTGCTTAATTTATCGATTTGTCTTTAGAGAAACAAAATATATTATTGACTAATCGATTCTTCCGAGAGGTCACATCCCAATTTGTTTGTAAATCCCAACCACTCGTTGACTCTAAGACTGAATGAGCAGCCTGAATATGCCCATCCCTCTAGTAAGATGTCAAATTCCGTAGCTAGAGCACATCAATTTTCGCTTCAATGTACAGTCTTAATCCAGTCATTGTTAACTAAATAACTGTCAAGTTAATATGGCGCTACTTACATGCAAAGTTGATTTGATGTCAGAGTCAATAAATATGTAAGCTCTGTTTAGATTGAATAAAAGAAAATAAATAAACTGGCGCCAAAGATTAAAACAGGAACGCGCTCTTGTTCTTTGCTCAGTTAAACAACCAGATTGCATGGATGCATGCCACTTAATGTGACAGTTACGGCTGCATCATACAACGATTACATAATAGTTAACTAATAACACCAATCAAGAGTTAAACGCTGAAGCGAAACGTCAACGATAAAATCAGAATAAAACAAAAAGTTGAATAGAACACACGCGGATCCGTTGTGATTATAACATAGCCATTAGGGTGGGTCGATTTGTATGGACGAAAGTTAACCGATATCGCGCCATCGATTTTTCGATAGGTTTTGCGCTCAGGAAAAAAAGTTCCACTACGCATACCCAAAAAAAATAATTTTAGAGCCTGCGAAATTAAATTTTTTCGACTTTGATTTTTAAGGTTTTTTTCATAACCTACTAAAAAAATTTTCATTTGATTTTAAAATTTGCATGTATACCCTGTCCGACCCAAAAATGTACCCTAAAAAAGTTGGCGATAACAGTTTTTCGAAAAAAAAAAATATTTTTTGGGTTTTGGTCAAAAAATTTACCATTTCGCCATTTTTTTAAGGGTTTTTTCAGCATACATGCAAAAATGTTTTCGATGAAACCGAATTTGTCTCATATTTCCTGTCCCACTTAAAGTTATCTAAAAACGTTGGCGATAACGGTTTTTTGTAAAAAAATTTTATTTTCCGGTTTTGGGACTTGTTTTGGTCGAAAAATCGACTTTTCCAAAACCCGAAAATAAACTTTTTTTTTCAAAAAACTGTTATCGCCAATGTTTTTAGCGGACATTTTTGGGTCGGACAGGGTATACATGAAAATTTTAAAATCAAACGAAAATTTTTTTAATAGGTCATGAAAAAAACCTTAAAAATCAAAGTCGAAAAAAGTCAAAAAAATTAAATTTCGCAGGCTCGAAAATTATTTTTTTGGGTATGCGTGGTGAGCCCAAAACCTTATCGAAAAATCGATGGCGCAATATCGGCTAATAAATCGACCCAGTCTAATAGCCATCGCAATCGATGTCGTCCACACATAAAAACATAATATTGGCAGCACTCGAGAGGATTATTTTGCAATGGGCGAGTCAATGCAAGTATATAGAACACTGCAAAATTACGCAAAAAACAACAACAAAAAAACAATCACTTGCTACAAAGAAAACTAACACATGATGAGTAAATTGTGCAATGGTATCCGCTAAATGGCTATACTCGAAGCAGGTCAATTCAATTGACTCTTGCTGAAGGCTTATTTGAATGTGTAACATTGAAAATGTGTCGAACAACAAAAACAAATAATGTTGTGTTTGAGCAGTAGATTTAAACTCGAATAGAAAATGTTTACACTTCCATCTCAAGCATTTTGCTTGCCAATTTATGGGGGCATTACAAGGTGTGGCACGCCGCCAATCAAAATTGTTGGTCTCGTAAAAGCGTCAAAATATATATTTACATGCGTACACTCGCTTCAAAGCTTATACTACATACATATAAAGTTATTATGATAAATGCGGTTGCCGTTCTACTAAAATACAGCTCCATCCTGTGCTATATATTTATTGCTGGGGTTCTTTCTTTACAATTACAGTGACTTAAATTATTATGGCGATTTCTTCTAAGGAGACGATGATCCCGATACTCAATGAATGACAATGCACTATATGTTCCAACATCCGACTACGCCGTGGCATGAAATATTACCTAGTCAGTAAACAGATCTCTCAGAAATCAGCCTGTGAACTCCGTTGGTGGCATCCAACCACCTGAAATAGCTGATGAGGAGCGCGTTCTTCCGAGAGAGACTAGAGTCATTCTAGGACACAGGTTAAACACTTACTTATCCAGATTGAACCCCACCATGCCAAATGCGTGCCCTGCATGTGGTATGCCCCCTCATTATACTAAACATCGCTTTTCCTGTTCAATTGAACCTATTCTTCTAACACCAATATCACTCTGGTCCAACCCAGTTGACACTGCGCGAGGAGATGAGGATTTGGTGAAGCCTGCATCAACTGCTATGCGTACCGATGGTAGTCTAAGCATAATCTCCCCAATAAATAGGAAAATCAGTCTTGCAAATCCCATCAACTAAATCAGAATAAATCTCTGTAAGTCTAAATTCAGCATTAATTTAGTTGGAGTGGTTGAGGTTGTAGCCTACGAAACAATGGTGTGATGAAAGGCAGTCCAGGTGAAATACCTGAACAACATTCTAGAAGCTGTGACCGTGGTTTGAACATGCTGCTTATCGAAGTTTTTATCCAAAAAATGGCATAGCAGGGTGCGCTTAGGCTTCGACGGTTGTGACTCTTTGAAGAGTGTAAAAACGTTCACAGAGTATTTTGCAAAATGTTAATAATAAAAATAGACTACATGCATCCCAGGACAGTCTTAGGACTATCTTCCCTTCAAAGAGAGATTTACCATTCACTCAGAAACTCGACATTTGTGTTTTCAGGGACGTTTCGAAAATGGCCTGTATATAAATAGCCGAAATCTAATCCCGGACTAAGCGAGTTTGTGTTAATCCGAATGCTACGCTTTCCAGCAGCCAGATATTCGGTGTCTCAGGTCAGCAACAATAACATCGAGCGTGGTTGGCCAGTGTTGAGAATGGACTTTGAACCTGGCAAGTCGACATATCGTTTCTCTAATATTGATGCATGGGCACCGTTGCATCCATGGAAAAGAGATGGTCGATAAGGAACCTCTCCTGATATCTCAAAAGCGCAGGAGTCCTTTAACATCTGAAACCTATTAGTATCTTTCACCACTGGCTTATCAAGGCTCAAATATATCAAAGTGCTTGCATTCCTGTACATAGTGTAGAAATCTATGGCCATTCTAAAATAAAGGTTGATCTTCACCGATATGAAATGAAGAGAAAGGGAAGGGAAATTCCTTTTATTTGCAGTGCTCAATGGCACTACTAGAGCTCAGGCGATACTTAGCTGTAACCTTCCCGTCGCAGTGGAGCACCCTTCTCGGAACTCTCGGAATAGCCCAGAGAGCTTCTCAAAATGTTAAACTAAATGGCATGAATATGGTAGGAGAGCCTTCTGAAGGGCTCTTTGAGCATTTGACAGTTTTTTTTTTGTACTAGCTTCACTTGATTAATTCATGGACTCTAGTTGGTAGGTAAAGTTGCTGCGATCCAGATCGCTCAAGTAGCTTTTAGAAGCCGTTTTGATGCCATAAAAAACTCGGTGAAACCTACTGATGTAGTACGGATATCTGCTATAACTAATCAGAGTTGTTGATAAACTCAAGGATTTTTGGAATCCCTATTTCGGATATACGCTTCAAGTTTTCCAAAAAGGGGCTTCCAAAGAATTTTTTTCGTATTCTGGCTAGAGCCGGGCATTTACACAGAAAATGTTCAACGGTCTCTTTGATATCTATGTCCTTGCAACTTCTGCAGTGATCATGGTGCGGAATTCCCATCTTTTCCGCATGCGTGCCTGTCGCCCAGTGACCTGTGCAGGCTGCTATAAGTTTGTGGGTGTCAGCTCTTGACCTGCTTAGTAGACTTCTCATCCTCTTTTCGTTGTAGTCTGGCCAGGTGGATCTTAATATTGCGCAACAAGTGGTATTCCTCCACTTCAGTTGTGCTTTGTTCCGGTAGTACCTTTGAATGTTCCCTTTGGCTACTGTTAAATGTACCCTCATTTCTAGGTTGATTGTTTCCTCATTTCCTTCTGTTGCGCCAATACGTGCCAGCTCATCAGCCTTCTCATTACCCACAATTCGTCTTATGACCCGCAACCCAGGTAATGGATAGCTCAAAATTAGTTAGTGCAGGCAGGATCGGTTTGTTTCTAGTTGGAGTCAGAAGGGACTCGGCACGCCAACCAATCTACCCAGCGTGCAATAACGACATCGTTTAGCAAATCTTAAACTTTCTTTGGAATTATGAAGGACCTGTCAGAGCCGCTTGGGAACTGAATAATGTTTTAGACAAGGCAACCCCATCTCGGGCGTTGCTTCCAACTTCATGCTGAAGATAGTTCCAGAAAGCGCCCCTAAGTCTGGAAGAAAAACTCAGAGACATGAATTGCAAGTCGAAGTATTTTCATTGTAAGATTATAATTGTGAGTCACTGTAAGTTGGTGCATTTATATGTTAATCAATTTAAGATTATCTCTTCTATTGGCAAACGTGCTTTTAACCTAAGGCTGCAATATATCGCACTTCAATTGAATACGGTTGATTTAAAGTGGGATGTGCCACAGCTGCTGATGGTAGTGTTTAGCTTTAGTTTTTGATTGCATATCTAGATATGTGTTAAAAATTAAAACTCGAAGCTGTATGAATAACAAACATTTATAAATATTATGATTTGGAAATTCAACGGTAGTCGAAACCACGTAAGCAGTGTAACATGCTGTCGAAGCTTTTGGGAAGTATGCGAGCAGGACGAATTCGTTTACTTTATTGAAAGAGCTCGCATATATAAAATTGCTTAAACTAGCTTATTGATTTTCCTTCCCAAAGTGTTGCATATAAATATTAAAACTACTTTTAATTTCGCTCTCTAACAATAATATAACATTTCCCAATTGCTTTTACAAACTTGTTAGGTGTATTTGAATTTAGCACGCCAACACAGTCAAGCAGCTGGTCCAACCGCTTTATCGACCCAGTTCTACTTCTAGAATGTAATGCTGAAAACCTAATATGGAAAATTTCTACGCAACTAAATGGCACACGCTCACCTTTGTAGAGTTAACTAGTTCTTCGGCTTTTGCGCCTGCTGCATACAGATGGTTTGCTACTCCTTTAAGCAAACGGATTTCCTGTTCCAAACTACATTCACGTTTTGGCATGAGCGCTTATTTTTTCATATTCAACTGTCATTTATTTAGTCGCTTTTCCTCAAAATTTGATTAATTGCTTTGGGCTGTCGTTGGAAGATTTATTTATATAACTGCCATTCAAATGCAATAAAAATAGTTTTGCTAATATCGTGCTGCTTTGAATGAAAGCTTTTATTTCGAATGGTGTCTCTTGGGATTTTTTTGGAACGCTTTTGATTACATATCGAATATTGAGTGGAACTACAAGACATTTCAAAATATTTTCCAAGAACTCCTTATCTGAGAATTTTTTTTCAAAAGTGCCTTATCGCAGCTAAAAATTTATTGAATATAAGATAGCGCGTTCTATAGACAAATTCTGAAACAAGGCGTTTTTTCAACATTTGCTTGGAAAGCCGTCGATATTACATCTGAACAATTTCAAAAAAAATTATACAATAATTTATTTATAAAATATAAATGACGGCAAACAATAATAACTTTTTTTGTATGAAAATTTGTATTACTTTTATTTTTAACAATATTTTTTTTTTAGTTTAAAAATAATTGTCATACATTTTCTTATAGATTAATTTCGAAAGCTGCTAGACTTCTTCTTTTATTTATATAATTTCTAATTTGTAGTTCAACCTTCCTTGAAAATTAAAAATTCTAAAGTGGTCTATGTAACAAGTTTTTTGTTAAAAAAAAAAATATTATATAAAATACGTTTCTATAATAAGTTTTTTTTTAAAGCAGAATGTTAAGTTAACTATTAAGCTAACATAATAATGTACAATATTCACTTAACATACATCAACAATCGCACACTGCATTAAAACGCGTTTCATCTGTTTTCTCAGCTTTTGTCTTTTGTTACATAGCCCAGTTTAAGGGTCGACGGTTGAAAAATATTGGTAAAACTATGTACATACTATAGCTGAAAACACTTAGTTTCGTATAAAATACTGCTAGTGAATGTGGACTTATGCAAAAAATTTATTTTAAGCATATCGATCTTGCTCTTGACCAAAAAACTTGATAAACTATTAAGTAATCTCAATATTCATTCAAAACTTTGATTATTAGCAAAATATGCAGTGGTTCGCATAACCAACGATTGAATATAGAGCGCAAAGGCTACTTCTTAGTGTGACATTTACAGAAGAGCTCGCCCATGAATATAAATCTGTGTCTGGGCTTAGAACCCACTTCTTTTCTACTAATGACAACAAGTGCTACAGCTTTTCCTCGGCCTCCTCGAATCCAAATTATTGACCTTTTTTAAAATAGCCCACAAATCAATTGGTGGTTGCCGCTCGAATGATCTACCAGGTGAAAAAAACCGCAAGCTACTGAGTCGCTTTGTCTAAAACGTCATTTAGTTGCAAATGATTTGGGGACATCCTTCCCAACCTCATAAAGCTCCAGGTGTTACTCTGTTTTTTTTTTTTTTTGTTTTCTTAAAAACTGGTTGTAAATCAACAAAGAGATGGTGCTGGGCGACTTTAATATAATTTTAACTCAAAAATTTAAATATCGTGAAAATTTTGCGTATCCATCCTCCACGCAATGCACAATATTTAAACTTAAGTGCAATATTATAGAGGCAATTTAATTTCAAGCGTGTTTCTAAATTTTGAATCAGAGCAATATCATAATTTTCTACTCTTCCTGTCATTTCCTACATAATTATTTTTGGGTCGTGATGCCGCTATTGTTTATACGTCATAATCAGGTGATGAAAATTATGTTTCACAGATGTAAGACCCGAGTATAGGGTTCATCACCCATTTCCAATGTGAAGCAATGTTTCTGCATTAACCCTATCACGCTATGTGCGTTTAAATTATTGTTCTTGAGGAAATTTGGTCTGGTTTTGAAACTTTGAGCCACTGTGTAAAAATATTTTCAAAACTATGTTGGCGAAAAATCTTCAAAAAAAAACATACCAGAAAATATGCTTAAAAGAGCTTAAATATTGAGTTTGGGAAAACTTCAAAAATAGTTACAAAAACACCAATAACAAACATTATATAGCAACAACAAAGAAAGAGAAGAAGTATGAATAATGAAATTGAAATTACAATACCAGCAGATTAATTGCAATTATTTAAATACGGATGTAAAAGAAATTTGTTTGTACCAAAACATATGCAAATTTCACTTTTCCATAAAAATTTGATTTGAAATCAGCGTGTAAAAATATTTAATTGAAAAATGTTGTGATGTGAGTTTTGTAATATTAAAACGCTAACCCCACTGATTCGTGAAGGAAAGCAAGCACATTTTCCATTACAAAAAAAAACAACAAAATCCGTGAGTTTGTTTAACAAAAAAAGAAACAGCAAAAAAAACACAAAACCAAGAAACACAAGCTTAGACAATTCCAGTCATCACACGCCACAAAGCAATTGAGCTATCAGCTGAGATTAGTCAAAAATGAGAAATTTTGCCGAAAATGCATGTCAGCAAAGTTTTTACGTCAAACACTTCAGCGCAGATTAAGCAGAAACCTATTAATTAAATTAGTTACAAATCGGTTGCATGCACAAATTCAAATTAAGCAAACTGGTTTATCAACTAACATCTAACGATACAAAAGACTTAAGCAACGAACTTGTGCATTGGTAATGAGAGTGTTAAGACATGCAAATAGTAAATGCTTGTGCAGGATGTTACATGGCCTGCAGCAAAAAAAAAGCAAAACATATTTATTACTACAAAGTTGACGTTGTTTTTGTTTACTTACGTAGTTGCGGCATATAAACATATAGAAAATCTAGCAAAACATATTCACGCTACACACAATACAAAGCTGGTTTTGGTCGGCATTGAAAAAGTAGAATTGGGTCAATGCTTTGACATAGAAGCTATACTCTAAATGGGGGAACTAACTCTATTTGTTTGTTAAAATGTGTGCGTTTTTGTTTGTTATGGAGAAAATGGGTTATTATGACAATTTGATTCGCTTATATGGAATGGAAGCCAGGGAAAAAACTTGTTTGATTAAAAAAGAGAAGTAACATTGTAACAAATGTTCTGGTGGACAGTAAAGTGAGAGCAACGATGTGTCAATCTGACCACCAGAAAGTGCAAAGTAGATTATGGACGTTTTAAAATATTCTTTATTACTCGGTGCTAGTTTGTGATTTCCAGGTGTATATTTTTTGTGCAGGGAATTGGCTATTTATACTGCTTCATATTCAGCTGGTGGAGCGTCACCTCCGATTGAATATATGCTAACAGATCGCCATCATTATTGTTGTTGTTGTAATAGTACTTCGCACTGCTTACATGAAACGTGGCGGACCAAACAGGGTTATACTGATATTGGAAGTCCCTTGCCAGATAGTATTGATCGTACCAGTTGTTGTTGTTTTTCTAGTAATAGTACTTAGTCTTGTCTAGCTGGAATGCCCACTCATGGATGCGGTTTGAAAATGGTTATACTCTTGGTTTGGTAAAAGCCGAGTCGTCCGCTACGTGAAACCGGCTGTAGTGGGTGGTTATTTTAGGTTCTCTCACATCATATCCCTATGTTCGGATAAAGGATTCCAAACAGACCAGCATCATAATTTTTTTGCGCTTAACGGCCTAGTCGGTTTTTGTCTTTTTAGCGATAACTGTCTCAAATGAGAAACACCGGTCTAGTCATCCGCTACCAGCTTTTCCATCTCAGATAAGGCCTCACCCTTCGTCTGCTACCGAATTCGGGTGCAGATAGGAATACCTTATAAGCCGGAGTCTATTGGCCTTTATGCTCATATCTGAGTAAGTCTCGTATAGCTCATATTAAAATATCCTTACCCACAAAACATTACAACATTTAAACCTGATGTGCTTTTGGGATGTACCTGCCAAAGGAGTATAGAAAAGTTCCTGTTAACGGAGGGTGGTGCCGACGATAAGTGACATACGGAAACATATTCTTACTCCTCAAAACCAGTTGTTGCTTATTGGAGCTTTAGCGATTTGGGCAGCACTTTGCAGGAAACTGACTAGGTAGCTTCCGCTGTTCTGATACATTCTCTACTGGGCCAAATGTCAGGAGAGAGATTTGTTTGATCCCATAGAATATTAGGATCGTTTTGCCTTGATATTTGGGGTTGAGATTAACCTAACGTAAAAGAACGCAGGAGACTGTTAGTGTTGCATATTACTAACCTTTGAATGAATCAACATCCACCAAACCATAGGACGGTTCTCGTGGCACTTGATCTGGCAAATGCATTTGACACGGTCAATCACGCCACTCTCTTCCGAGACCTGGATGAGACACCGCTCCCTGCCGGCCTTAAGAGGTGGACCGCTAATTACCTCAATGGTCGACAGGCAACAGTCAAATTTAGGAACAAGAAATCTAGACCACGAAGAATAAAACAAGGGGTGCCGCAAGGTGGTGTTCTCTCTCCCCTCTTGTTTAATTTCTATATTTCGAGACTTCCCCCCCCACCAGAGGGAGTCTCCATTGTTTCCTACGCTGACGACTGCACGATAATGGCCTCGGGTAAGGGTCCCTCCATTGATGAACTCTGTATAAGAATCAACAGTTACCTCCATGACCTTTCCAGCTTCTTCACCTAGCGTAATATGACCCTGTCTCCGACTAAATCTACGGCGACCCTGTTTACTACATGGAATGCGCAGATGGGGCAAGAGTTAAATGTCCACGTAGATGGAGTACCTCTACCTACTGTCAACCACCCAAAAATCTTGGGTGTGACATTTGACAACGGCCTCACCTTCGCTGGTCATGCCACCGCAATAGCCTCAAAGGTACAGAGCCGCAATAAGATCCTCAAGTCACTGGCCGGCAGTACTTGGGGAAAAGACAAAGAAACATATAAGGCTATTGGCCAGCCGGTTATTGACTATGCTGCGCCTATATGGTCGCCCAACCTTTCTGACACCAACTGGAGGAAATTGCAAGTCTGCCAAAACACCGCCATCAGAACTGCTACGGGATGCCTGCTTATGTCATCTGAGTCTCACCTCCATCAAGAGGCAAAATTGCTCAATGTTCAAGAGCATGCGGAACTCTTGAGTAGACAGTTCCTTCTGAACTGTCACAAACCTAGTCATCCAAACCGACATCTTTTGGATGTAGCACCGCCCCCCAGAGACATAAGGAGACATCTCCGTAAGCATTACGATGAGATCCGGCATCATATCTCTCTGGCGTTTGATCTGCGGAACCATAGACGGGCTCTAAATGACCTCCACACTGAGTCGGTAGACAGATCCCTCAGATCGCGGCCTGTGAATCCCGTTATTAATACTGAAGCACCTGAATTGGCTGAAGAGGAGCGTGTACTTCCGAGGGAGACTAGAGTCATACTAGCACAACTTCGCTCTGGATATTGTAATAGGTTAAACTCTTACTTATGCAGACTGAACCCCAACATACCAAATACATGCCCTGCATGTGGTATGACCCCTCATGATACCACACATCTCTTTTCCTGTTCAGTTGAACCCACTCTTCTAACACCCACATCACTCTGGTCCAACCCTGTGGAAACTGCGCATTTCCTCGGACTTCCGTTAGAAGAGCCTGATGACAATTTAGAGGGATCGAGCCCATTGGGCAGGGCGAAGCACTGTTAACAACAACAACAACTAACCTTTGAAACCCGGAAACCTTATCAAAACTCATCAGGTCAAACTGACCTAACTATTAAGGAAAAACTATTATATTCGTCGGTATCTTATTCTACAAAATGCGTGGAAGTTTTAATCTGTGAATCATCTGATTCTGATAGGATTGTGTCGATTTAATACACCATATCTAGAGGGTATTCAAGTTCCCAATTCCGTGATGTATTCTTAGCTTTCGGACAAGTATCATTCAGTTAAAATGACGTGTAACGTGAAAGTTGATCTACGGATATGATGCCTCTCACCTCTCATAAGCCATCTTCTTCTTCCTTACGAAAGGCTCCTTCTTAATGGAAGGAGGGTGACATGACAGGAAAAGGTTGCAATGGTCATAGCAAATAGCTCCCGCCGGGTTCATATTCGGCAACTGTAACTTTCGACAAGTCTCCCCAAAACCTTCGGAGAGTATTTCTAATTTCGCTAAAAACAACAACAACATCATTCAGTTAACCTCTTTACTTTAAATCCAAAATAAATTAATTTATAAATTTGCGTGGCCATTGCTTCTCAATTAGTCGTAATAGCCAATCATGCCTGTTTAGCTTGAGTCCTACTAAAGTTTCTTCTTTGGCTAGCACTTAAGCCACTGGCCCACATGCATGACACGTCGCTGAGAGTTAGATAAATGCCTTAATTGTCTGTGCAATAGTGTCACAGATCTATGCGTTTATTATGCAACTGACATGTTTAAGCATGCTGCTGTTACTTATTTGTATACAAGTAAACTGGTTCTTCAAAAACAGGAATCCCACAAGCATAACTAAAGCTATCCAATGACTAGGCGCGGTAGTTAAGCATTGTAGTTAAGAATTGAGGCTGCCTGTCAAAGTGACCGCCGCCTTTTAGCGAAACTGGGTTGGGTACAGGAAAATAAACTACCGACGTTGTTGAATGCATGTATGTAAGACGCATTTAGTAGGTTAATAGGGTGGATTGAAATATTTCGTGCAATAATCTACATATGTACTTAAAGCTCAAAAAGGAATCACTGAAATTAAGAAAAATGTGAGTTGAACTTTCCGCTATTGCAAAGTCGGCTAGTGCTCAGCTAGTCCTGAGAATGAATTGGGTTTGTGACAATTGTACTACTTTTCTTCAATAACAGCCGCCCATCGGCCATTACTGTACCTACCCAACTATTATTCTGCTTGAAATAATGCTTCTCTAAAAATGATTTCATCTTGGCTGGCATTGTACCCAGTAGCCTTGAAGCTGTGGTTGCTTCAAATGTATAGGAAAATTTATAAGCGTGGCATGTCATTGTTATAGTTTTATTGATAGCAAATGTTCAGTGTTTAAGGGAACAATAAGAAGCTGAAGAGAGAGTTCTCACTGACTTGTCACACCAGCGATATCCCACTAGGCAGCTTCTTGAAGCAAACTCTTCTTCAAGGAAAATAAGTCAACATCTTCGAAACGCGATCATTTGATCCAAAGGTGCGTCGTAGGGTGCTTGACCACATCTACATAGAGTAGGTAAGCGCATAACTAAAGCACGACCCATGTCTAAAGAGGAATGCGACCCACCAAATTCAATCTGTATATTACAGTAGCTTAAACTCTTATATCTAAGGTCTAAGCCCTGGCACCCTAATGCATGCACTTCATGCGCTGTCTTCCCACACGACATTGGCCATTTACTCAATTGTTCAAAGGAACAAACTTTTCTAATAGAAACTTCAATATAGTTCTACCCATTGTCCAACTAACAGGTCGTAGGAGCTCGATAAACATACAGACACATATAAATTTTCCATGTATTTTGTTTTTGTAATTCATAGGTTTAATGTCAAAATCGCACTAAGAAATTAATGTACTGTCAAAATTTGAGAGAAAATTAGAAATCAGCTGGTCTAATGACACGACGTGGTTAGTGGACCATGGTGCTACCCTGCAAGAATGGACCAGCAGATTGAACAGCTCGAATTACTGTTACTATAACAACAACAACTACAATAAAAACAACAATACTAGTCTTAGCAAGACGTAGAAGTAATGATTTTGATCCTTTACTGAGCGCACCCAAAGCATTAAAATACTGTCTCGGGGTGTTTTTTTTTTATTTATTTTAGGCTGAGCTTTTCTTACAGTATGTGGTTTACCTATCAAATATTTTTCTTAAGTTTCAAGGCTACAGTTCTATGCCAACATTACAAACTATCTGCAAAGAAGCTTCTTAGATCAGAAATCTATCGCAAGATTGAGGAGGGTGAACTTATGTGGAGTAGAAAGGGGTTTGAGGCAGTATTCGGGTCAAAGATTCTTCCGAAAATTTAATAATGAGTTCGGAATTAGCACTCAGCCACGGAATGAAGGCAAATGCTTCGGTCGAGACGATATATCTATAGCTAGCAGTGTGTGGAAGCACAGAAAGGGGAAGACTACCTCACCGATTGTAAGGGTAAGTGGAGACCGATTTAATATCCCGTGGAGCTTAGATTTAGCGCCAGTTAGCATAGAAAAGAGGCAATGAGACAGTTGAAACCGTCTCTTCTTTCCTAACGTGAAAGAGAGCTTGTTTAATAGTGAAAGAGGAAAAGTGTTATATCCCTACAATAACCTTGGAGTTGTACGCCACTACCCAAAGCAGCACCAGAAATATACTAGAACTTTGCAGACCTCATAAAATACATTCATGACCACTCGCAGGTGATTCTGGCCCTCCACCAAGTACATAACAAATTAGTTCCCATAAGTATTTTGAATGCGAAAAGTACTTAGATCAAGTGTTTTAATAGCCCCCTTCAAAGGAGTTAAGCATACTTAGCACTCTATAAAAGCAATAATAACAATAACATCAAAGCACATCAAGGCTTGATAAAAAATCAGCTTAGCATTAGACAAGGCTTCAAAAAGTTCAAATGTTTCTCCAAAGGGCCATCTGTGATAACATTTTTTAGGTTAAAATTGTACAATTAAGGCTGCTCACTTACGAATTCAGTACCAGATCTTGATTACATACAGCTTAAAGACTACATCAGCTTCAGCAGTCGTCAAGATTTAACAACGAAAATCACATATATTTAGATTTCAACATAAGTGGCAGTCAGCGATTACAAAATTGATAGAACAATGGACGGTTAAAGTGCCGGTGAAGACAGATGGTATTATTAGCTAAATGGCGTATTGTGAAGAAAGGGTGGGGTAATAGCATGTAAAATGTGAGAATAAAAGAAAATAGGAAAACAAGTATGAGCTAAACTTAGCAAAAATGCATGCATGTATTTTTTTTAAAAACCAAATTAAAAATACAAAAATGAAGAAAACGTTTGCCAGTAGCGAAAAATTGGCAATTCAACCGTCAAGCTTGGCTTTGAATTTCGATCGCTAGCCATTACTGCGCGCTATGTAATTAGAAGATATGAAAATTGTTTTTAACTTTGGATGAGTGAAAGAAGTCGAAATGAGATATCTGCACTTGGAAGCGTCAGACAGCATTGGTATCGATTTTAATGGGCATTTAAAAAGGCGGTCAAGTTTTTACGATTTACAAATAAATATGTAAAATGAGATTTTAAAGTCAAGAATAAAATAGTATAAAAAGAAAGGAAGTTTAATTGCGAGTGGAACTGAAAACTATATACCCAACTTCATAATTAAAAAATGCCTCATTTCTTCGAGATAAAAATTTTTCAAGAAAATATGGTTGTGAAATGTGTCCATTTGTAAATAAGAATATGGGACTCTGAGGTAATTTTACATAATATGGGTAACTTGTGATAGCGAAAGAGAGGATGAGGAAGCAGGAGAGGATTATGAAGAAGAAGAGAAAAAATGAGGGAGAAATAGAAAAAATGGTGAGGATAAGGAAGGAGACGATGAGGAAGAAAGAAGTGAGAGGAGTATAAGAAAAATATGCGGAGAGAGAGTAGAGAAATTAGGTGAGAGTTGGTTAGATAGAGATAGTGAAGGAGAGGATGGGCGGAGAAAGAGAATTAGGCATAATATGACCGAAATTGCGAATAATGGAAAGTTGAAATAGAAGGGAAATATGTAAAGATAAAAGTATAGGAAAAGGAAGCGGCATAAGAATAGGAATAGGCTGAGGAAGAGTAAATTGTAAGGCAGAGAAAGTCGAAGTCGAGAAGTAAGAATGAGTAAAACAGAAAGTGTACAAGGGAGAAGAAAAAGAGGAAGATTATGATCGAAGATGAGAGTGATTGAGGAGAGAATATGGGATAAGGATTGGAGTCTGTTTGGTGTCAATATAAAGAAAAGAGATGCCTACACAAATTGGCGCTAGATGACACGGGGATGGGCATTAGCGTGTAGCGTAGCATGCGGTTTGTACTTGATAATTAATAACATTTGAATTAAATTTTGAAAGGTTTTGACTTTGAGGTGGCCCACTCAACTTATATTGATACCTTTTAAAGGTGTTCTAGATTCTGTAGGTTGTGCTATCGAAAGCCATTGGAAAGTCAGAAGTTGAAACAATTTTTTTTTTAACAGATTTCACGTTCATTTTACAAAAGATGGGTAGTCAGCCGCAGAGAAAGCGGAAGTGGAAGAGAAAGATGCGCACAGAGAACTGTGTAGAGAATAAGGCTGGGAAATGGTAGATGCGGATAGGGAAGGATGAGAAACTTCTAACACCTATATCACTATCTTGTACAGCTTTGTTGAAACTGCGCGTTTCCTCTGACTTCCGTTAGAAGAGCTTGATGACAATTTAGAGTGATCTTGCCCATTAGGCAGGGCGAAGCACTCTCAAAAACAACAACAACAAGGATGAGAAAAAAGAGCAATAGCCGGATTAAGTAGAAGGGAAAAATGTAGAAAGGGAATTATAAGAAAAGGCAGCACTATGGGAAAAGGTACAGAAGGGCGAAGAGCCAAAGTTAGAAAAAGACGTAGAGGGAGAAATTTTGTTTAGTCAGCATGAGGCAGAATGCGTATTTTATAAAAAAAAAAGAAAATTACAAAAATATGTTTGCGGTGGCTTAATTGATATTTAAATAAATAAATTTTGTTTCCACGGTAAAAAATTGAGTTTAGTTAATCGATTACATATAGCACGCTTTACGTTGAATAATTTCGTTGCTTTAAATTTTATCTTACCATTCCTTACCTTCCTTCTTCCACTGATTCTCTTTTCATATTTTCATTTTTTTTTTTACCTTGCAGTTTCATCTCATGCACACCTCTAAATAATGGGCAACACACTGACGCACGCCGTTAATCGCGGCTCGAATGCTTTTAGTCACAGCAATAACAATACAACAACACGTGCCTCCACAACACCGAGACATCAAAAGTCACGCTATCATTCAACAATATTCGGCTCACCGAATGGCGTTGATGACAACAATGTACCGCCACAAAAATCCAAAACATTGCCTGCACGTTATAGCCGGCGACGCAGCGATGATATTCACGGTCATAGACGCAGTAAAACGCCACCGGCTACAGCGCCGCCAAATGGTGAAACATCGCGCATGCTCTTTCTACTTTATCTGATACATCGCACCTGGAACGTGGTTGTTGAGACTATGGATACACGCAGTAAAAGGTAAGTGAATACGACTTTTATTTAAATTCTTTCAACTTTCATTTTCGTCGTAGGTCGCGCCCCAGCCATCCTGCATCAGAGAAGCGCAACACAATGAGCACCACTTCTACACAGCAGCATAGGCAGAGTTGTTCGAATAGTGATGGTGATTGTTCTATTAATATCACTGATTTGGATGAGGCTGAAGTGGCGTCATCCTATTGTTGCTCACAATACTCTTACTGCAGTTGTAGTTATTGTTACGATACAACTCAGAATGTTTATAATTCTATTGATGGTGGAGAGGATTGTTCGTTGGATTCGATTTGCGCCAGGAGTTTGTCTAAATGTGACAGGTGAGTAGTGTAAATATGTGCATGTTTTTGAACTGCTCTGGCTCAATGGGTTAATTCAAGGATTCTTAGAAGTTATCATCATATTTTCCAATAGTTATAAATAAAGAAAGACCAATAATATCGTGAGATCTAGTACGAATGCTTTGTTAACGTAAAGACTTCATGTTGTTGTAACGCAAATTTGATCCATCGAATTTTCAGGGGGTGTTACGAATATGGGCAGTCCTTTGTCGGGATAAGTTCGGTACGATCCGGCTACTACGACTGCCGCTGGAACTGATCTTTCAATTTAGCTGCCTCTTAGGGCAATCATGCCTTATCGCGTTTATATTCTAAGTCCCTAATTCGCTGGGAACTTCCACCTGATTTAGGATTGATATGAAAATTCAGGATATGATATGAAAATTCACGAAGTTGATGGAACTTTATCATTGGTGTATCTCACTTTGGCGTTGAGCTTAACAAGACTATACGGACAGATAAATTCTATACCAGAGACTTTCATAAAATCTCGTCCTTGCCATTCTTGAAACGTGCTTCATAAAAGAGGGAGTTTCGGCATATGGGATCGGAAGAATTTATGACTGCCAAAGAGCGCAGGTTTTTGTCTTACAAAATATGTTTATATGTTTTGCAATGAGTTCCTATATAATTTACATGCGATCATGTCTTCTTTTAGTAAGCTTCCAATAATTAGAAATAGGAAAGAGTGCTCGCAAAACTATGGATTTTTATAGCACTCACGAATTTACCAAATACATTGAGCTTTTAAGAGCCTGATTTTATCTGCAGCATTACAACTGTCTGATCGTCAATGCTTGCTGTTGCTTTCAAAAGTTGTCTGATACAGTGGTATCTTAACTGTGAGAAGCTTACATTGGCCTTTCAACTTTGTAGCTTTTAACTGTGATCTCCAAAGCCTAAAAGTAGGCAAAGAATACGTGGTTTCCATGTAGTTATAAAAAGTTGAAATAATTAACAAATCTGTAGTTAAATGAATAAGGCACGCATAAGCACACAAGCTTTCAAATAACAACAAAACAAAACAAAATATTTAAATATTCAATTCATTTTTTATTAATTCCATAGTTTCATCCATTACTAAATTGTCTTTTGACCATTATCGAGCATTGTAAACAATTTGTGTGAATCTCGGCTGATAATAAATAGGACCGTATGGGTAGGGGATTTTTTGAAGAAAAGTCGATAGGTCATGGAGCGCAAGTTTTGAAAATCTATCAAATATCGAATTTCCATAATTAGCATGTGTTGTACTCAAAGTATGTGTTGAATAAGGCTCAGACGGCGTCCAATGATGAACTCTCGGATTTGAATAAGATTCAGACAGATGTGCTGGTGCTGTATATACTTGTGGATATAGTACCAAATTTGACTTTGGAGCTTTGTGAGAACTGCTTAATGAAGATGCATAAGTTGTGTGATGAGGATCTGAGTTAGATGGCTGAGCATATGTTGGTGCTTCGTAGTCGTCACCTTCAGTTTCATACGACGATGGTTCCGCTGCATTTTTGAGCGCGTAAGTTTTTGGTGCAGAGTAATTTCCTGTGTCAACGGAGTAAGTAGATGCCTCCAGTGCGGGGTAGGTTGGCGCAGAATATACTTCTGGATAAAGTACCATATGTGAAGTTGGAGCGGGCTGAGAGTATAATGAAGGAACGACAACCGAGCTTAGCGCGGTGTCCGGAAGACGATAAGGATGTGTTAGAAAAACTGGGTGAGATGATGGTGTATGATAGTGATGAGGATCTGGGAGTGTATATGGAGATATAACATCACTGTATACTGGCGTTTGCTTTGAGTTTATGTAAGATGGTTGAGTATGTGCTTCGTAATCATCATTTTGGATTTCATAAGGCAACGGTTTTTGGAGTGCATTGGATTCTGTTTCTAAATAATTTTCTTCTTCAGCGGTATAAGAGGTTGCTCCCGTTGAGGCATACAATTCAGAAGATGATGAAGTATAAGCTTTATTCTCAGCTGCGTATGGAGCTGACTCCTTAGGTGAGTACTCAACTTCTTGAGGTACGTAAGAAGTTGCTTGTGGTGCAAAGTAAGTTGGATCTGGAGACGCGTATGACGTGGATGTTAAGCCTTTCTCTGCACTTGAGTAAGGTTCTTCTTGAGGTGCGTAAGCTTCTTCTGGAGCTGCGTATGCTTCTGCTTCTTCATCGTAAGCTGAATTTTTACTCTCGTAAGATGCTAAGTCTCTCTCTGGCGTAGAAATAGGAATAGAAATAGGAGCTGCATAAATTTCAGCCTTATTGCTGTAATCCTCTTCCTTAGTCGCGTACGAAGTAGGTACCTCTGCTTGCACTTGATCTGCGTCTGATTTCTCTTGGCGTGCGTAAGTGGGTGTAGTGGTTTGGAGTGAATGTTGGGCTGCATAACTTTCTTCCTGTTCTGCATATGAAGAAGGCCCTTCAGCTGGAGCATAATTTTCCCCTTCAGCTAAATAAGCTTTATTAGAAGGAGATGGCGTTGTATACGCTACAGACACATGTGCTGCACCTTGGTCTGAAGTAACGCAAGCAGCAGTATCCTTTTGTTCTTTAGCAACATACGGTAAGTTAAACTCTGGATACTCTTTTGGTGAATAGTCAGGTGCTACATAGTCAGAAGCTTTGTTTGTGTATTCTTCTTTCTGATCTGTGTAAGGAGCTGATGGTGCTTGATATGATTTAGTATACTTTTTCGCAGCTTCATAATTTGTTGAAGCGGCAGCTGGACCTGAGTAATCTTGTTCCTTAGCTGCATATGTAGCAGATATTGGTGCAATAGTTTGGGTTTCTTTATCTGCGTAAGAATTAGGTGCTGGTGCTGGTATCTGCTCTGCGTAGTCTTGCTCGGCTCCTCGAACTACATAATCCTTAACTTGTGTTGCATAATCTGAACCGTTCTGTGCATAATTTGCTCTTGCGTAATCTAGTGCTGGTGCTGGGTAATTTGGTCGCTGAGCTTCTTCTCCTTGTGGTGCATAAACGGCTGCTTGCTTCGCGCAGTCCTGTTTTGCTCCCTCAGCTGAATAATCGGCTTCTGGTGCTTTGTAAGTTGGGCTCTGATGACCATAATCTGCTGGATGAATTGATCCTCGTGCTGCATAATCTTCTCCTTGTGGTGCATAGACGGTTACTTGTTCCGCGTATTGTGGTTTTGGTGTTACGTAATTTGCCTCTGCCTCAGCTAAATAATCTTTCACATATTTTGGCTCTTGTGCTCCATTATCTGGCGCTTTTGTTGCATACTCCAGTTCAGTTCCTCCATATGTGGATTGTACAGCATTTTGACTTGGATCAAAACGCTGATAGGATTCAGCATTTTCACTAGGATAATTCAAGTGAGTGCTGACCGGCGTTGCAGGAAGTGTTGAACAAGGTCTTTCATCAATAATAACCCATCCTGTTTTAAGAAAAAAGCTTATTATAAACATCAAGTATTTAAGATCCTTATTAATAACAACTTACTTTGTTTGGTTTCACAAGCTAAACGATCTACGAGACAAGAATTGGAAACAGTTTTTGTAGGTCCCGCCGGATGACGCTGTGCGCAGACAGGTTTGTAGAGCTTAGGACAAATAATTTCTTGACAATCCAACAAACAATTCTCAATATCGGTACGTACTGGCACTGTGGGTGGAGATGCAAACTAAAGATGACTGCAACTAAACTCAAAATGTCTACTCACCTGGTTTACCAGCCAATACTTGTTTATAAACATAAACGCCTAATTTGCATTCGTTTTCGAAGTAAATATATGCCTGTCCATTTGTAGCGCAGATTGGTGGGCCACCTGGCGGGCATATTGGTGTTTGGAAGGCTGCTGTGGCGACCAAGCTGCCTATAAAATATATCAACCACATTCTTCAATTAATTTTTCGGACTCTTGCTCAGCAGGTGTTGTGTATAATTGAGGGGTTGTAGATTTAGTTTCGAAGTTCACTACCTCGTCTGGTCTTTATATTTCATTTAGAAGAATTCGTTTCTTTTTCTCTAATTTCCTTATCATTTTAAATGACTAAGAAGCGTGCTTGACGTTGCATGTTGGTCTCGTTTCAGGTTAGCCAAAGTGCGCCAACCGTTAAACGGATTTCAAAATCTATCTCAAGAAATTCATGTAGGAGCTGTTGTTCTTCTTAGCTTTTAGTGCTGTATTGGTACGTGTTTTTCGGAAGTCCGCCTTAATCTGCCCTTATAAAATTCGAAAAAAAATTCCATAAAAGCGCTAAAACGAGCTTGATAATTCAAGAAAAAGAATTCGCTGTAGTTTCCAACTTTCAAGCTATTATTACGCAATAATGGGCTCGTTGAGTGATAAATATTTGTTTATTGGTATTTTGTTTTTGCCTATTCCAGTGATGCAATGGCAATCATATGTTTTTGTATTTCTTTAATTCCTCTAGCTCACAGCTTCAAGAACAAAACATAAACAATGGAACGTGTATTCTGCGCTGGCTAAAGCACGTCAAACCATAATCTCGTCTCGTCTTCAAAACTGCATGCAATTTAGTGAAATGTTTGTGTTTTTGTACACTTTTCGGTTTGGTCTAAGGTTTTGGACGGCGTAATATAGTGGGTGGTGTGTTGGGTTGACATGCTGAGAAAATGCATTGCTAAACGCGATGTCGTCCATGTGGTAGTTATTTAGTGATGCGCGTACAAACGTACATACATACTAGGGATGGCATATTTTTGCAATTAAACAATCACGGAATTTACGGGATCGGATTTTACAATCACGGGGTACTGGAATTTATGCCTGCATTCAGGTATTCGCTATTCTCCCAGAGTTTATGTTGAAAAAAGTGGATAAACTATCTGAAATTAAAATATGTACAGCTGTGTTTAATATAATAATAGTGAAATTATATTGGATATCGTTCGACGAAATAAAAAGAAGATATGCTTGTAATAATTTTCATTTAAAATATATCGAATTCCATTACAAAAACCTTGTAAAAAGAAATTTCAAATCTTACACAAAGCTCAAGAAAGTTCGTTAAACTTTTAAAAACTAACATCAAAATTTTAATATGTTTTGGCAGAATTTCTAGAAAATTTCTGAGTATGCAGTTTTTTAGACCAATCAATTTTAGTACGACATTGTGCTAGTAGGAAGTACCACAAAATTTCCGCTGAATTTTTAGAATTTTTTTGTCAAGGATGTTGGGTATTTTTTTTTTTCATACAAAATAAATTTTTCTTCATGCGTTGTACGGAAGAAATCACCCAACACCCTTGACGAAAAAAAATCTGAAAATTCAGTGAAATTTTTGAGCGAGTTCTAACTTGCACGATCTAAAAAACTGCGCACTCAAAAAATTTCTAGAAATTCTGCCAATTTGAAGATTTTGATGGACATTTTTTTAAGTAACTTCTTAAATAAAAAATCACGATCAAAAAAGTATTAAAATTATTTTTCCAAAAGTTTTGAATTCTTTTTTGTGAAACAAAATTGTATGTACTTAAATTTAAAAAAATGTCTTTATCAGGGCAATTACGAGTAATTCAAAATTGACATGAGAAAGAGCACTTTTGGTCAGTTTAAAACCCGTATTATCTTGGTTTTTGTTATAGAAGATGATACATTTAAATTAAAGCAAATGAATAAATAAATGGAAAAATCACGATAGTGGGTGCCGCAGTAAAGTAACACAACAAAAAAAATTAAGATAATTTTCATAAATAAATCGCACGTATTAACGTTTTAGCAATATATTTAAAATTTTCGGGAATGAAAGAGAGAAATATTGGTACTTTCGGTGCCTCATAAAGTATAGGATCCCGGGATTGACAACCCTAGTACAACCAGTTTGCATTATCAAATAAAATCTATTATGTAAAAAAATATTTTGAACCAACTTTTATTGCCACCACTGTACACAGCGAAATTAAATACTTCCTTGCCTTAAAATGGTTCCTAAACTGTACGTTGGACTTTTATAAATACATTGGTGAATGTTAGATTCAATAGTTTACAACGGATTTTGAGTGATGCCCAAACAAACATACAGACAGACAGACAAACATTCTAATAGCTGTTGGTTTTACTTCTGTTACACTGCCGAGTGGAAAATCACCCTATCTCAACAAATTGTTAAAAAAGGTTCTATCTCAGAATTTTAAAGTACTCTGAGCTGAAATAGAATGTTTTTGAATGAGTTTCTGAAACAGGCCGTTGTGGAGAGATATTCTGAGAATCCAGATACGACGTTTGGGGAGAAATTGAGTTCTTTACAGTATCGTCTGTCATGAGCTCTTGTCAAGCCACAATAGGTGCCGTTCATTTTCAAACATCTCATCTTCTTCTGCTTGACAAAATGATTGACTGAGGCCTGTTGGATGCCTAATGATTGGCTGTCGCTACATTGTCAGCTGTTTTCTTACTGGCTAATTAGGTTTCGCTACTGGCAAACTTCTCTTTAATATACCAGACGACAGAATTTGAGGGTGACTGCAATACGACAGAAGAGGGAAAAGGTGAACCAGACTAAAGGAAAGCAAAAGAAGACGAAAAAGAAGTAAAGACCGATAAGTAGAGGCAGACGAATAGGAAGTGAGAAATGAAAATCGCTGGGGGTTTTGCTAGGATTCCGTAGCCCTATTTCCTTGTAGCTGCCTGAAAGAACTGGAGGGTTGTAGGTAGGCCTAGCAATTGGTGTGATAACTCTTTAAGGTATCGTTTTTGAATGAGGCGGCAACCATCGCTGGGAGTTTGAGGAGATTGACTCGGCAGATTGAATAATGAGAACTAAAGACGCATTTAAACCAGGGATGGTCAATCAGATAATCATACCCAAAGCTATTTTTTTGTCAGATCACTAGCTCAATACCAGATATTCAGAAAGTAGGATGAAGTTCTTTATAATGAAACTTGAAAGAGAATAAAGCGAAGGATTCGGAGTATTATTTTTTAACCAGGAGGCTGAGGAGTGGTACTTCCAATTTATATCAAAGGTATGATACCAAGCTTCAATACAGTAAAAGCAATACTTACCCAAATTAAGATCGGTTTTTCATTATGAAAACCAAAAAGAATATTAAAATACAAAAGTTTTATTTTTAAGATCTTTTATTAACAATCAAAAAACTGTAAGCTAACGTCTTAAAGATAATAGGTAATATCCTTTGAATAGGGTGCCAGAACCGGAGCAGGTGCCTTGTAAGATGCTGCAGCTGAGCTCGAACCAGCGTAAGCTGGAGCTGAGTGAGATTCTAAAACTTTTGTGTATTTTTCATTATTGGCTGAGTAAGATGGTTGAACTGGAGACGGTATTAAGTAGGATTTCAGAGATTGTTTATATTCTTTACCATGAGCTGTGGAGTAGGATGATAAATGCGTCGGTTCTTTAGAAGGTGCTGGCACAGAAACCAAAGTTGAGTATGAGTTTGGAGCTGGTGCATACTCTCCACTTTGCGCCGAGTAAGATAAGGTATGGGTTCGTGCTTCATAAGATTTTGGAGCTGGTGTTGAGTAAGTTGATGAATGTACTGGTGCCTTATATGCTGCTGGAGCAGAATCTGAGTATGATTTTGGTGCTGATGCATGTCCCTCACTTTGAGCTGAGTAAGTTGATGAATGTGCTGGTGCCTTATATGCTACTGGAGCAGAATCTGAGTATGATTTCGGTGCTGATGCATGTCCCTCACTTTGAGCTGAGTAAGTTGATGAATGTGCTGGTGCCTTATATGCTGCTGGAGCAGAATCTGAGTATGATTTTGGTGCTGATGCATGTCCCTCACTTTGAGCTGAGTAAGTTGATGAATGTGCTGGTGCCTTATAAGCTGCTGGAGCATAATCTGAGTATGATTTTGGTGCTGATGCATGTCCCTCACTTTGAGCTGAGTAAGTTGATGAATGTGGTGGTGCCTTATAAGCTGCTGGAGCATAATCTGTGTATGATTTCGGTGCTGATGCATGTCCCTCACTTTGAGCTGAGTAAGTTGATGAATGTGCTGTTGCCTTATATGCTGCTGGAGCAGAATCTGAGTATGATTTTGGTGCTGATGCATGTCCCTCACTTTGAGCTGAGTAAGTTGATGGATGTGCTGGTGCCTTATATGCTGCTGGAGCAGAATCTGAGTATGATTTTGGTGCTGATGCATGTCCCTCACTTTGAGCTGAGTAAGTTGATGGATGTGCTGGTGCCTTATATGCTGCTGGAGCAGAATCTGAGTATGATGTTGGTGCTGATGCATGTCCCTCACTTTGAGCTGAGTAAGTTGATGAATGTGCTGGTGCCTTATAAGCTGCTGGAGCATAATCTGAGTATGATTTTGGTGCTGATGCATGTCCCTCACTTTGAGCTGAGTAAGTTGATGAATGTGCTGATGCCTTATATGCTGCTGGAGCAGAATCTGAGTATGATTTTGGTGCTGATGCATGTCCCTCACTTTGAGCTGAGTAAGTTGATGAATGTGCTGTTGCCTTATATGCTGCTGGAGCAGAATCTGAGTATGATTTTGGTGCTGATGCATGTCCCTCACTTTGAGCTGAGTAAGTTGATGGATGTGCTGGTGCCTTATATGCTGCTGGAGCAGAATCTGAGTATGATTTTGGTGCTGATGCATGTCCCTCACTTTGAGCTGAGTAAGTTGATGGATGTGCTGGTGCCTTATATGCTGCTGGAGCAGAATCTGAGTATGATTTTGGTGCTGATGCATGTCCCTCACTTTGAGCTGAGTAAGTTGATGAATGTGCTGGTGCCTTATATGCTGCTGGAGCAGAATCTGAGTATGATTTTGGTGCTGATGCATGTCCCTCACTTTGAGCTGAGTAAGTTGATGAATGTGCTGGTGCCTTATAAGCTGCTGGAGCATAATCTGAGTATGATTTCGGTGCTGATGCGTGCCCCTCACTTTGAGCTGAGTAAGTTGATGAATGCGCTGGTGCCTTATAAGCTTCTGGAGCATAATCTGTGTATGATTTCGGTGCTGGTGCATGCCCCTCACTTTGAGCTGAGTAAGTTGATGGATGTGCTGGTGCCTTATAAGCTGCTGGAGCAGAATCTGAGTATGATTTTGGTGCTGATGCATGTCCCTCGCTCTGAGTTAAGTAAGTTGATGAATGTTCTGGTGCCTTATAAGCTACTGGAGCAGAATCTGTGTATGATTTCGGTGCTGATAACTTAGAAGATAATGGGGCAGAATAGGATGAGGAGTGCGCAGGTACTTCATAATCTGTCGAAACCGAAGGCGAATAAGATTTCAGAACTGGATCATATTCCCCATTTTGAGCTGAGTAAGATGATGAATGAGCTGGTGCATCATAAGATGCTGGAGCTGAATAAGACTTTAGAGCTGGTGTCTTTCCTTCTGTTGAATATGGTGCTAAACTAGGCTTAACCTCATACGAATATGTAGTGGGAGCCGACGCTGAATAAAGCGATGAAATGCATGGTGAAGACGCTGAATCGTATGACGCTGGGGAAGGACTTGGAGACGAATAAGCTTGAGGAGCTGGTGCATATTCTTCACTAGGAGCTAAAGATCGCGTCGGTGCTTCATAAGATACTGATGTTGAATAAGATTTCGAAGCTGGGGCATGTGCCTTACTTTTGGTTGAATATGATGCACTTGACTTACCTTCGTACTCGTACTCGGTAGCCGGTGCCGAATAAGTGGGAGATGCATAAGCTGCATTGGTAGCTGCGGAGGCCGAATACAATTTCGAAGTTGGTGCATATCCCTCACTTGGAGCTGAATACGATTTCGAAGCTTGCTCATATCCTTCATTATGAGCTTTAGACTCCGCATGTGTTTCGTAAGATGCTGGAGCTGAATAAGATTTTGGAGCTGGTTCCTTACTTTCTATTGAGTAAGAGGATGAGCTTAACTTCCCCTCATACAAATTTGAAGCGGGAGCTGAAGCTGAATAAGATGATGAACTGCATGGCGCTGGTGGGGAATTATATACACCTGTAGTTTCATAAGCGGCAGTATCAGAGTCTGCAGTAGAAGTTGGGGCAACGTAAGAAGGTTTAGCAGAAGCCTTTGGTGATTTTGGTGCGTAAGTGTGAGGGGCGGGTGCTGAAGGTTCATAGGCAGCTGGAGATGGCGCAGAATATGTTGACGATGTACCCGGGTTCTCAGCTGAGTAAGAAGACGCACCTACTCCTTCATATGGAGCTGCAGCAGTATATGAGGAATGAGCTTTCGGAGCTGCTGAATATTGATCTGCAGATGGTGCATTATAAGAAGCAGGAGCAGAATACAAAGATGAAGCAGAATCATATAATTCTTCTGGTTGGGGTGCTGAATAAGAAGCAGAATCTGTGCTTGGAGCTGAGTTAGAGGACGAACCGGTATAAATATCTGAAGTTGCTGCTCCTGTCGAACTTTGCTTGATGTAGGAAGATGGTGATGAAGCTTGAGTGGGAGTGGATGTGTAAGGGTGTGGAGCTGGGACTAGAGAGTAGTAGAAAGGTGGAGATGGCTCAGAGTATGATGTAACAGCAGATTTTGGAGCAGTGTAAGAGGAATATTCAGCAGGAGCTGCTGCAGCATAACCGGACACAGTTCCTGAAGTGGATGGCAGGGAACAGGACGATGCAGAGTAAGATGGTGTTGCGCTATAACTAGGCGAAGCGTATGAATCATCTTTGCCATGAGTTGAAGATCTTCCTGGTGCTGGATATTTAGCAGAGGATGGTGCAGAATAAGAAGCAGTTGACTGGCCAGCGGCTGATTTGGAAACAGCGTATGAAGATGTTGGAGGTTCATAAGAATGTGACGATGACGATTGCGCAGGTGCTGATGAATAAGGGCAAGTAGCTGGTGCAGCAGTCTCGTGAGTTGAGGAGATCAGATTGGGTTCGTCGTACGTTGATGGTGAGGCTGGAGCTTGATATGAAGAAGACGAATAAGAAGTTGAAGTCAACACTTGAGATGGAGCTGAGACTGCATATCCGGATGAAGCTTGATCCACAAACGATCCATAAGAATATGACCTTGCAGCAGGTACACTATGGGTGGATGCAGTTGCTGGTGCTAATGCGTAAGCGCTCTGCGTGGCTCCGATTGATTTGTGCGACTTCAGTTTCGGTGCAGGATAATTTACTTTAACTAAACGTTCTGCTGTGTATAAGGCCCCCGCTGGTGCCGAATATGGCGCCAATTCAAGTGGACCTAGATAACGTGGTAGTGGTATAATTAGTGAAGGTCCTGCGGAGTACTTAGCTGCAGGCAAATCGCCATCATTATACGACGCGGCTGAGTATGCAATTAGAATACCAATTAAAAATATTCGCAACATTTTAAAGAAACTTTTACTCAATGCGTTTATAGTGTTTGTCTCAGTGTTTGTACTGGTTTACTATTAACCTGAAATTTGCGGGGGGTTTTATACCCAAATTAAGCGCAGAGTTGAGTTCTTCAAATATGATGTTTTCTTATCATTCTATGTGCTTTCGTGGCAGGCAAGTAATCTGCAGACTGTTTAGCTTCTGCCCAAATCAGTCACGTGCGTGCATCTCCAGCCTACGCTCTCATTCGGTGTTTGCTGGCTTCAGAGGCTCGTACGTGCCGTTGAACTAAATATTAATGTTTTTGGTTTCAGCTTGTAATGTACGTATATATGTTTATACACTTAGGCGCTAAGATTTTATTGAAGAATTAACAGCTATTGCTTAGGTGACTCAGTGGGCCTAGGCCGTCCTAAATAATTTAGATATTTTTTCCAAGAAATTTACTGCAATGAAGATGACGTACAGGGTGTTTTTTTTACAGGTTTGTTTTTCGAATAGAGATAAAACTGGCATTTTGTGGTCAAATCTGGCAACTCTAATGTCATTTATGTTCAGTTTGGTTTGCCATTTCATCATGAACAGGTTGACAAAAGAACAACGCTTGCAAATCGTGCAAATTTATTTCGAAAATAATGGTTCAGTTCGCGAAGTTTACCGTGAGCTCCGTCCATTTTATGGTCGACATAATCGTCCATCAGAGCAATTAATTCGGTTAACCATGGATCGTTTTCGCACTACGTTTACTCTATGTGATAATACGCATCCGCAGAGACGTCGAACAGTGCGCACCGAAGAAACAATTGCCGCTGTAGAGCAAAGTGTTGAAGAGGACCCGAATGAATCGATTCGCCACCGTGCACAGCAATTGGAGCTTTGTCCATCAACTTTATGGAAGATTTTGCGCAAAGATCTTGGCTTGCGACCTTACAAGATCCAGCTTGTGCAAGAATTAAAGCCGCGAGACCATGCAATGCGTCGTGATTTTGGTGTATGGGCCGAAAATGAGATTGATTTCGATGCTGATTTTCATCGCAAAATTTTGTTCAGTGATGAGGCTCATTTTTGGTTGAATGGCTACGTCAACAAGCAAAATTGCCGCATTTGGAGTGAAGAGAATCCACATGAGACCCTTGAAACGCCATTACATCCACAAAAACTGACTGTTTGGTGTGCTCTATGGGCTGGTGGAGTCATTGGGCCATACTTCTTCCGCAATAATGCTGGAGAGGCAGCTACCGTTAATGGAGACCGGTATAGAGCCATGATAACCGACTATTTTGTTCCCGAATTGGATGGCATGAATGTGGATGAGTTGTGGTTCCAACAAGACGGCGCTACATGCCACACAGCGCACGTCACAATCGATTTATTGAAGGAAACATTCGATGAGCGCATAATTTCGCGGAATGGACCTGTCAATTGGCCACCAAGGTCGTGTGATTTGACACCATTGGATTATTTTCTTTGGGGATATGTGAAGTCGCTCGTCTACACCAACAAACCAGAAACGTTAGGGGAATTGGAAGCCAACATTCGTGGCGTTATTGCCGACATACGGCCCCATATGCTCGAAAAAGTGGTTGAAAATTGGACCTGTAGAATTGGCTTTATTCGAGCCAGCCGCGGCGGCCACATGCCCGAAATCATATTTAAACATTAATGGCATAAAATTATCCTTCCAATAAAGCCAAATTGATGGACCTTAAAACGATTTTCTTGTGTTTTATTTCAATTCGAAGTTCTATAGCCCTAAAAAAAACACCCTTTATATAGAGTTATATTGATTGCTTAGTCCAATTTTGACAGTCGGAAAACTGTTACAATTTATTTTATATTACGGACTATTAGATTTATATTACTTAGGGTATAATTAAAAAAATAATTGAATAAGGTGCCATAAGAAAGCACTAGTGAGGGTGTTAGATACTGTATCTTTCCCGTGGAAAGTCCTCTCACTGCAAAGCAATGCCTTAGTCATAACCATACTCAACCATGTCTATTGTCATCAATTATGGGTGCCATAAGCTAAAAAAATCGTAATTTCGTGAATGGTAGGAAAAAGCAAAAAATATTAATCAATTGCACAACTAATAACTGACTAGATCAAAACATATGGAAAACGTAATTTGATAAATTTGACAACTCAAAAATCAATAGATTATAAATATGGCCGAAAAGCAAAATGACATTAGTTCGCTATGGTACGGTTATGAATATGGCCTTTTAGTGCGGCACCACTAACCGCTTACATTGGTTTCCATAAGGTTGGTTAAATCAGCTGTTTATATTGACATGGCTAAGTCATCATTAACTGAGCTTAAATTTCTGCTGTGGTTCAAAATATATTAAATAATGGACATAGAAAATACATACTAGTTTTTTGTAACAAAAAAGGTAAAGAAAAAGAACTGGAATAGAAAGTTCTTTATCGAAAATGCAACGCCTACTGACTTATGACAAAAAATAACAATCATCAAAGCTTTTAGAATGAATAGAGAAATCGATTGCGATTACCGTCGCAAAGGGGTGTTAGAACTCAAAATTTTCTAAAAATTTTAACAGGATTTTGTTAGCTAAATTAAATGAAAGGGTTTGTCGACGAGTTTTCTTTTGGGTTTTTTAAACGAATAACACTGTGTAGCAAATTTAAAAAATTAGGACTATTTTTTTAGGCTTGGAAAAGGTTGAGTTTTTTATACCTTGTCCCCTAACTTCAGACTTTGAGGAATTCTACGAAATTCTGATTTTGAAAATTGTATGCTTTATAGGCCCTATAACCTCGAACCTCGAAGAAAGCGTTACAAGATTATATACTTTGTTACACAGTGTAATTTGCTTTCCATGTACGTAATCACATAATAATAAAATGAGATACTGCAGTAACTAATTGATTGTATTAGCGACTAGCAGATTACCAGGCGACGCTAGTGACCAGACACAACTTTGTTAGAGCTTTATTAAAGATGTGTGGATGTTGTGGAATTCAACTTTTTTTTATGTATTTTTTTTTATTTGTCATGCGATTTTGAAAAAAAGAAAAGTTTGCCACATATCCTAAGTTACAGTTAGTTTCCGAGATCCTTGAGTTCAAACAGACATTTTTTCTCAAAGCAATAATTAATATACAGACACGATTTTTCTAGAGTCTTATTATAATATAGATCTTGCTTCTTGTTATAACTCTAAAATTGTTTAAGATCATCCGCCTCATTATTGCTTTGCGCTTAACAGCCTAGATGATTTTCACTTTTGAGTATCAAAGCACGCTAGCCAAACCTGTTTAGCCATAACTGATGGTGGCCAAGCCATCCCCCCCCCCCCCCCCCTATGTTTTCCAAATCATTAAGGGACCTTTTCCTTTCTGTGATACTGAAATTGATTGATTGCCTTTCAAATTTCCTTTAATTCTTTCCTATGTCATCTGGGGAAGGACCACACATTTTTTGTAAACCTTTTTTTCTCGAATAGGCCATCAACATGTTTCTTTATTTATTTTCGGCAAATACTTTGTCTAGTTGTCATTTACTATAAGATCCACATTTTTTCGCTACTTTATCCAAACCAGGGAATTTCACTTTTTGGTTCAGTTCTTCAAGTAAGTTAATACTTTGAACTAACTCATATCACTTTCTCACTGAATACCGAGATTGAGACGTGTTTTTACCGGATGTGCTCAGCGCGAAATCGGTCCGAGCATAACGTCGGCCACATCGAGTCAACTTTTTCAAACAGTGGTTAAGCAGAATTGACAGAACGTTTTCGTATATATACATACGCTGTAAAGCTCTGATTTTAAACTACTATTTCAATTTATCCTAAAATTTATGTTAAGACTAACCTTAAATTGCATTTCTTTTTTTTTCAGGTAAGTTCAAACAATATCCTAAATCTCTACATAATATGAAATTTAAATATGCGTACTTAATATGTTATAAAGGAATTTGGTAAGTCATATAAGTCGTAATATGATAAAAGTAGTATACAAGTAAGTATACTCAAAGTTCAGATACTTATTAAGGTCAGTGAAAACCCGTAGGCTGTCCTGAAATAAAAAAAAATAAAGAAACATTCATCATAATCAGTGAACCTCCTTGTAACGTTCGCTATCTGGATATGAATAGCGTCTTATAAAGGTGCATGGACTTGTCTTTAATGGGAACGATAGTTTCCTTGTGTTCCTAAAAGGTGTAATGTCGGCTGAATAGTAGAAGATAGTTTGTGCTGGATTTACCAAATTTTAGTGATCCACAAATGGATGGCTGATCCAGTGCTATGAAGACTAATAAATTCTCACTATAAATCGTTTGCTTTTCCTACACTCTTGATGACATCGTTAATCTAAACACGACAATTTTTGGTAGTTATGGGGTTTTAGTCGCTACTTACGACGAGCTTACATAGCTCTGCTAGTCTTTTTTGGAAGAGGCAATACAATCATCCCATTAAAAGCTGTTTACATTAGTCAATTTCACAGTCAACGGATCGCGCAACAATTTCATGTAATAAGTTGGTAGGCAGCCAACTTTGAATCAACATCTCGTGAAACTGAAATTTATTACAAAGTTGACTAATCTCTCTTTAGGTAGACTGCAACTTTGAATGCAGTTCTTAAAATGAGTTCTATCTCACAGATAATTGTGTTGCGGTAGTGGGGGAGTTACGTTACTTGAGCAGCGATCACAATTAGAAGAAACCCAATAGTTCTCGCTGAACGGGGGAGAGCATCTCTATTTGTGCAATCATGAGGTTCCAGTGAAAAATGCAAATTCAGCTCTATCAAACTTCTTTGAGAAACCTTCTCGGTCTGCTATTTCTGAGATCAATAAGTTTTAGTTACATACCTATCACATGGCTTGGAAGATGAAAATCGAAGCTGCCATTTATTATTTAATATACCCTCACAGCAAAAGAGAATCGTACGGACAATTAAGTGGCGGCTCTCCACTCGAATTTGCTCTGGCGAAAAATTATTTCAACTGTCCCCCAAACCCTACCAATGTGAAATGGACGCGTCATTACACTTACTACTTCGAAATTAATTGAAAAAAGCACTTCGCCCAACAGGTTCCAACCAACAGAAAGTGTAAAAAGTATGCATCAAGGGTCTCTCAGAGAACTTGTTTGATCAAATCAATTCCGTTTACTAAATAAGGAAAACTCCAGTTAAATCCCTTCCCCGTGTAGCAGTTTAATAAACTGATTAGTAAAAAAAGTCTTCAATTATTATCAAACAAATTTTTATTGATTTATTATTACAAACTAATACATAAACAATTTCAATGGGTCGGATAGTCTTAAATCTACTGTGTACACGCATACATTCACACTTTACACACATTTATAATTAATTCAAAATTTCGCAATAAATTTTTTTAATTATTTTTTTGAGTGTGCAGACTTGGCGCCATTATACTGTATAAGCGTAAAACTGGGTTGATAGTAGAAAGGCACGCCCAAGCTATGCCCATTAGTTATAGGAAGCTCGCTGTGTGCTTTGCTGGCAATCCATTTCGAAACCCTATCGGCAAATTTGGGATCGTAGATTTCAGAAATTTCTTGTGGATTTTGAAAATCGACTGGCATGCCCATATTGTCTTGCGGCAGGCTCAACAAGCACTGTGATGAAGGCGCAGAAGCGTAAGAACTTTCACCTGGAATTTGTGATGGCTTCGCAGCTGCAAGGGGTTGTTGATAAGGAATAGTATAAACATTTAAAGCAGGTGATTTTGCATGAGCTGGAGCTGGAGCTAAGTAAATATTCAGGCTTGAAATTGGCGCGTGTTGATGGTCTAATTTTTGTTTGTGTGGGGCAGCATACGGAGCTGGTGATGCAACGGAACTTTGTACATTTTGTGCTGGTTCTGGGTAAGAAGTGGGGTCTGCTGCTGGATGGGAGTGACTATTCGAATATGTTTGCTGCGTGGGTGAAGAATCTGTCGCTTGTAATGCATCTGGTGCTGTGTAGTGTTTAGTTGGTGATTGTGCAGGTTCTTGACTTCCGCTAACGTAATCCGAAGCCACTACTGGCGCACTATACGAGTCTTGATCTGATGATGAGACGTGACTATTGCTTCCATCGGATGTATATTTTGGGTAAGGTGTGGTTTGTGGTGGTGAGTAGCTGGCCGCTCGCGGTGTTGAAGCTGTTACTGGTGTTTGACTAGCGTAGTAGTCCTCTGCAACAGGGTGCAGGTATGTAGGGGAAGCTGAACTCTCATCAGTAGCTGCGTTAATCACTGAAGGTGAGCCTTGATGATATGAGTCGGGAGTCGCATAGCTAGTAGTTGCAGGAATAGGAACTGTTACTGTCGAGTCAGGTGCCTGATAACCTACTTGAGAAGATGAGCTGTGATGTCCTTCCTCACAATCAAGTGGACTCGCATAAGAAGTGCTATGCTCCGATGGCGGATAGGTGTTAACCGGCGAATCTTGACCGTAATTTTCATTATGGACTGGAGCCGCTGGTGCATGCTCTTGGTATTCTTTGGATTGTGGAGCTGGTACGTGACTCTCAGATGGATAAAAGTTTGAAGTTGTGGATGAACCTTGATTCGAATGTTGTGAGTGTTCGTATTGAGCTGGTGTAGGCTGGGCAGCTTTCTGATATTCCTTAAGCACTGGTGCTAGATATGGAGCTTCGGTTTGATAAGCGCCTGCAGTTGATTGTGAATGTTCATGTGAAGCCTGCGATGTGCCGTAATAATTCGACTCGGCTTCCACTTTACCCTGATAATCACTGGAATCTTGTAGTGGATGTGTAGCTTCTGCTTGATAGGATTCTGTAGGTGGAGTGATACCATGATGTGAAGATTGCGAATTTTCATAATTGGCTTTATCAGTTTGCACATCTTCCCGATAATCGTGCGAATTTGAGGTTGGATATGCAGACACTGCTTGATGAGATTGTGAGCCCTGATTCGATGGGTAAGTGTCTTCTTGATTTGTAGGGTAAGAATGAGAGTCGGAAACAGCTGATGAGCCTTGGTTTGGAGTTTGAGAATCATCATAATAGGCTGGCGCATATTGAGAGCTTCCTTCAATCCCAGCATGATAAGAACCAGCAGTTGTTGATGAACCTTGGTTTAGCGGGGCCGAATTCTCGTTAGAAGCTATCGTAGGCTGTACTGTTTCTTGATAATTTTTGGAATACCCTCTTGACTGAGGAGTATCAGCACCTTGTGATCCAGTGCTTGCTGAAGCACCGTGATCAAAATTTTCTGAATTTTCGTAATGGGCAGGAGTTGTTTCATGTTGTGCTTGATAGTTGTTGGTAATTGTAGTAGGATACGTGTTCCCATGGTGGTACGAACTTTCGACTGATGGAGAAGCCTGATTTGAAGGATGTGAGTACGAAGTCGGATCTGCTAATGAGTCTAGGCTGGGAGCTTCATACATCGGCGGTGATGAAGCAGCATCGTTGGAACCCACTTGTGATGAGTATTCCGATGAGGGCGGTGCATTGTGAGCAGGGGAAGCATAAGCGCTTTGTGGCGGTTGTGAACTGGGAGCTTGGTATGAGTTGGCGCTTTGCTGAGGATTTGGTGCTGAGTAATCATTTGACTGGCTCACAGGAGTTGTTGCCGACGGTGCATAAAGATGTGCTGGTACAGATTGCGGTGAGTTCTCACTGGGAGCTGCATAAATCGGTTGTGATGGAACTGGAACAGGTGAGCCCTCAACTGGTGTGTGATGTGACGGAGCAAAGACGTAAGTCACATGTGAGTCGTCATTTACTGGTGTGGGAGGTGAGTGGTGATATGAGGATGACACAGCTGGTGATAAACCTTGACTTGAGCTTGCATAGGATATTTGCTGCGATTTCGAGCTAGACAATTGGTAAGATGTTGCGGGTGCTGAGTTGGTGCCACTTGCTTCTGCTGGCACTGCAGAGTAAGCCGCTAAAGTGTATTTATCGGATGATGTTGCTGAGGCCATTAATGTTTGGGTATAACTAGCCGAGTTAGAAGCGTGTGCATTAGCTGATGGGTCGTGGTGCGCGGGGGCGTGTATGGAATTTGCAGGAGGTGCATGTGGCGTTTCAGGTTTCGATGTGTGACTTGAGGGTGATTGGTAGTTCGTTGCAGTTTCGTAGCTAAGCGCGGGTACTGAGTAGGTGCCATGGTTACTTTGCTTTGATTCCGATGACGATGAGCAAGGGCCATTACTTTTTATGATCCACTCTGTAAGACGAGAAAACATTTTGATATTAATTGCTGGTATGACATGAAGTTAGTCGCTGTTACTTACGTTTCCTCGTTTCGCAAATCAACTGGTTCACTAGGCACGCATTAGGTACAGTACTCACAGGACCTTCAGGTATTTGTTGCGCACATACAGGCTGATATATAGTTGGACATATAATACCGGCGCAGTTGGAGAAACATTCCTCGAGTGCTATCTTTGTGGGTCCTATAAAATAAATGGATGTTTAGAATATCTTCGAAGGGGTTTTGCGCATCCAAAAAGATATTATTACTCACTTGATTTACCAGCAAAGAGCCTTTTGTAACTGTAGACATTCAGCTTGCATTCATTCTCAAAGTAAATAAATTCAAAGTCCGACTTTGCACAAACTGGTTGTCCACCACTAGGACACAGCTGTCTGCTGAGTTCACAGTTCGTGAAGGAAATAAATAAACCAAACAAAAATATTAACCACATTTTCACAACAACTTGGTTACTGTTACAAACAATCGAAGTACTTTAATGTCAAGTTGAAGGCCGGATGTCTTATATACTCAAAAACCAATTCAATTGTAGTACAATGGGCGCAGAAAAGCTGTTGACGCACCAATTAAACGTTTCCTTTAAACGACATTTTTTATCTTTCTATGTGCTTTTGGTGTAATTCACGAATCGCTCTAACTTATGGTCATCGGAGCAAAGTTTGGCCAACTAGCCGTGTATGTAGTTCAAGAACAAAACTCTAAACGTTTATCAAGGGAGCTCATGTTTTGACGCCTCGGTCTTTAGCTTAGTTGTACGTGCTTCATTTGAATTCGATAATAGCTTGTTCGCTTTGAGCTTCATTTGCAGAAATTGTTGTCAAACACAAAAAGCCAATTGCGAATGCTGGTTTCAAATTCAAACAACAACAATAACGTATTTAGCGGAGTTAATTTTATAATAATTTTCATTCATTTAAATATTTGCATAATTCTCTATTAAGCGGTTTCAGATTACACGCTCGCTTAAGACTTAAGTTTCATTGTTAAAGCTTTGTATTAAATTGGTAATTAAGCATTTAGTAATAAGGAATTATATAAAATTATCATTTGGCCCATAATAAACTCACATAAACTTAATGTGAGTTTAGGTTAAATTGCGCCAAGGGGGTTGTTCCTGAAGAGATTCCGTCAAAGGATAGATTGGTTACGCACTTAATATAAAGTTATGGGTTCACTTACTTGTTGTGACGGGGAGTCCTATTCTTTTCAGAAGATTTCTTGGGTTATGCAAGCCCTAAGCGGAGCACTAGGCAAAAAATTCCTTGCTTGTACGAGATTCAATGATATGATGATCCGATAATGGCTAATATGTATCCTGCGCTTCGTAACCAGTTAAGATCAGCGGGTTTCTTATATTTTTTTTGTCCTCTATAAGAGTTTTTTTCTGAACTTAGACTATGTGTAGGACCACAAAGCTTCTACACAAATTGTATGTAACGGCATAAACGGATCGAAATAAATATTAACTTATATATATCAAAATGTTCAGGAGGAAAAAAGAAATTGATTAAGCCATCTCCGTCCGTCCGTCTGTTAACACGATAACTTGAGTAAATTTTGAGATATATTAATGAAATTTGGTATGCAGGTTCCTTGGCACTCATCTCCGAGCGCTATTTAAAATGAGCGAAATCGGATGATAGCCACGCCCAATTTTCATATATAGAATATTTTCGAAAGTACAAAAAAAGTGATTATTCAGTACATAATGCACTTATACGAATAAAATTTGGTGGTACATTAACTTCAAGGTAGAAAATAAATCGTTCAAGAAATTTTTGAAAATGGGTGGGGCACCGCCCACTTTTGATTAAGTCAAATTTAGAAATAATAGTAATCATAAATCAAAAACCGTTCCAGATATCGAAACGAAATTTAACACACGTATTTATAATGTTCCGGAAAAAAATGGGCGAAATCGGTTAAGAACCACGCCCACTTTTATACGAAAGATTTTAAAAAGGATCATAGATATATTTAATAGGCAATAACTTTTGCGTACAAAAGCTTTATATCATTTATGTTACACTTTCAAAGTGTCCGTGAACGAAGAAAGTCGAAAAATAAAAATTTTTGAAAATGGGCGTGGCCCCACCCCTTTTATAGTGGATTATTCCACAAAAATTCTTATGCCATAACTCCGGCAAAAACCGATTTGTCGAAACGATATTTGGCGAAAATGTTGAATATATAAAGGTAAATGTTTATTGCAAAAATGGGGGAAAACGGTCAACGCCACGCCCAGTTTTTTAACATAGTTCTGAAAAATTTGTTTGTAAAATGTAAAACACGATATTTCTATAACCATGTAAGCTATATCAAAAAGATCTTACAAACATAATAAGCTTTTTAGGCAAAACTCGACCGCAAACAAATTTTGTGGATTTTGGGGAAGTAGGCGTGGCGCTGCCCAGTTTTCAGCAGATAAATTCTGCTGTTTTCAAAGGCGATTACTTGTAGTTTGAACTAGATATTTCAATCAAAATTGGTTAGTTGCTTCCCAATAGCATGATTTTATTGTTTCTCGATTTTTTTTTTTGTCAGGTTTTTAGACTACCAACTATTCAAACTTTTATTTTTTAGTTTCCTAATAATTTATAATAATTGTATAAAAAACACTTTATTTAAAATTATTTCCTGCATAATAGAACTACTTCCAGACGAATGAAATATCTGCTGACTATACAAAAAATACACACTTAAAAGGTAAAGTTTTCACTTCTGTCGCTACTTAAGTACCACTATTTGATATTTTGGTATTCCGTCAATATCAACCATGCTATATTTTCAAAATGTGGAAAATTTGTAAAAACGCCTTTGAAACTAAAAAAAAATTATAATTTAAAATTAAAAAAAAACACTATTTTTAAATTTAAAAAAAAAATTTTTGGTAAAAGTTTAGTTTTAAAATGATTTTTCATCAAAAGGCACCAACTATACTTCTAATATATCACACATTATTTACTTAGTGCCGTCACCTACTTTTACAATTATTTTTAACAAATAATCTAAATAATTTAGCTAATTTTAATAACAAAATAATAAAAAAAAGTTTTCACCTTCACTTAAACCCTGATCAACCTCAATAAGCAACAATTTACGCTTCCTCGCAGCTAACTGTCACCCAGCGCAAAAACACATCGCACATCACATCAGATGCAGATCATATGACATACTCACTACCAGCAAATCACCTTCATTTAATCACCTGACGCAGTATTTGTTACGCTCTCACGGTAAAAGTAGTATACTTTTGCTCAGAAAAATGTCAAATATTTTTAGATAATCTCTACCGGTGTTACCTTAATCCGTGCTTGTGCTCGATTTTACCAAAAATTAATAATAAATGACAGTTGGCGGCTTAGATATCGGCATAGAGTACATGAGAGAGCGTGTGAGCACAATTGAGTGTTCGTAACTCGTAAACGAATGCCGGTAAATTACTAAACCGTTGTTTATGTTAGGCTGAGTGCTCATATCATGTGTCTAATGTTGTAAGCCAAGTGTATACCAACTGGTTGCATGATTGAGCCAAGCTCAGGTGTGTAGCGTAAATAAGCAGTGTACAGGTGTTACAATGAGAGAGCGTGGTGCTCATGAAGTTGATACAAACTTGGTCTGAGACGTGCACAAAACATAAACAAAGGCATAGTGAGCATTATTAGCTTGTTTGTAGTTCTTGTTAAGTGCACAATGGTGGAGCGCCGATATAAGCCAAGTTTGGTCTGTTGTTGTGCAGTTTTAGTCAGTTGTCTTTTAACGGTGTTATGAGTTGTACGTGTTTTACGCTTGAATCGTGACTACGGATTTTCTATGTTCAATCTATGTATTAACATACATATGTATGTGTAGAAAAGTGCTTATAAGAAAAATTCCTGAATTTCCTAAATGGGAAAATTCAACAGAATAAACAGTGTATAAGAATACCGGCCACAAAACATATACTCAACTGGATGTAGTGTGATAATGTGTGGATATATATCATAGTATTTTCTGAAGTTACTGTTACACAGTTATAAAGTGTGATTATGCATCCGGTGTATAAAAATTCATCATACTAACGGTAAAAATATAATTTTAAATTTTCAAATGCAGGATAAAATAGTTTTATGATTTTTAAGCTTTGTAGAAAATATTTTTATACAGTGAGATAATTGCTATGCATATTATGTGTTTATGTAGCTGAAAGAACTCTACAGGGACTTGAGATCAAAAAGGTGTCAAGCTGATACATAGTATCTATGAGAAGAATGCCCTATCTCAAAATGAGTTTCAAAAATGCTCTATCTGAACGAAAATTCAAACATTTTCAGCTGAAATTTTTAAAATAGTGTGTTATTATAAAAAATTCGGAGATAGGGCGTTCTTCAACCAAATTATGACATGGGGCGTTTTTGAAAAAAATTCTGAAGTAGGGTGATCTTCCACTCCTCCGCCGATATGTGTTTTCTGCTTGATTAAATTTTTAATAACAACCCAATCCAAATGCTTTCGTTTTGTTTCGCTAAAACAAACAAATAAACAAATAAAAAATCAGAAGAGCATATCGGCCTTAATCTCCGCCGAGGTATATAGCGCCAAATTATATATTACTTTTATATAAGTAAGTACCGACAATTGAGTGGTTTTTTTCGACCTGTCAATTTTTTAAGTATTTATGACTATAAATGAGCTCAAGACCAAAAATATAAATGTTTATGAAAATTATTATCATATTTATTTTTTCCTATTTTTTATTAATTGTTAAAAGTATTTATTTTTCATTTTTTTATTTGAATAGAAATGGAAATTTTAGAGCCAAACGCCATAGCTTTTATTTTGGATCCATTTCGGAAGCTGCTGCACTTTCTCTTCAGAAAAATTTTGCCACGTTCTGTTGACCATTGGACTATTAGAAGGTTCCCAGTTCATCTCAAATCAGACTAACTAGACTAAGAGACGTTTTTTTCAAGTAAACTTTAAAATTTATCTGCTCGATAAAAATATTTTTTATATAGAAAATTGTTGTTTACCAGGTAGATAAATTTTAAAGTTTACTTGAGAAAACGGCCCTAAAGCTGTTATGACTTGTGACCATAGATAAAGCACTTACCTTTTTCTGTACAAGGAATCCTTGCAGTTAACTATCAAAGTACCCATTCTCACGGTGTTACCATTATGCTCCTTTGGGGTTGTTGTTGTTTTAAGTGCAAAAACACTTCCCTGAACTTTGCAGTTTCGCCGGAGTGACAGTCTTTGGACGAGTATGCCCTTACTTTGTCCTGTCTTTTGTAGGTACTAAGATTCGACTGCCGTACGACTTCTCTAAGAAACATGACAACATCACAGTTCGCTCAGATTTTCACCTGTCGATTGATGATAGTTTTATTGCTTCATCAAAAGCGTGGAATCGGGGATGCATTCATATACCCAACGCCTACTACCTACCTATCAAACAAGCTCTACTGGTCTTGTATTTTTCTTGAGTAGTTTATGGGATTGCAGATTCATTGACACTACCTGCTATATCGTAAATTCTCTGGCGCTCTTAGAGATTTCTTGTGTAGTTAATGGGTGTCCCAACTCTCTACTGCTTTTGGAAGCTTTCTTAGGCAACTAATCAGTGGTGACTAATCTATAGACGCTGGACGCTGTGCCTTCATTACTTCCTTCGCTGCATACTTGTAGACTCCCGCCAAGACTTTTCTTTATTTCAGCATGTTGATACATGTAAATATATATTTACAAACCTATATATGTACATCCCTACTTCACCTATTTATACGTACATAAGTTTGTACCCAAATTAGCTTTAAGGCGCATTTATCTTTAACGAGGTGTGTCAAGATGACGTTCCAAAATACCTGTGCTCTGTAAAAAATTATACCCATTTATTCTGAAATAAGAATAAAGAGGATTATAATATACTCCATTACCAGCCTTATGCACATTTTCACCAATTAAATACGATTGACAGCAACAACAATAAAAAGTCTAAAGAATTACATATTTCATAGTGGTGAACGTATTGTTGTGCCTTGCGGAAATTACTTAACCAGAGCAATGCGAAATATGAAACGTGAATTTCAGGAATGAGTCTATGTTTGTGTATATGTATAGGTATGTGACCGTTTTTAAGGGGGAGGGTAAGGGGTTTTATGTGAAAAAACTGCAAAATTTTGCATCTCGATACTTGGTGCAAAGAAGGCTACAAAGTTTCGATGCTCTAAAGATAGAAAATGAAAATGAATGGATCTTCAAGAAACCAATATCTATGAGAAGCTTCCATAGGTGCGTAGCCCCAAAGGAAAATAACATCAGTCGAACTCATTAATCTGGGCAGGGAGGACATGAGTTCTACAGCTTTTGGATACCAAGGCAGCAGTCTCTTTTTTATGTATTCACGCCCCCTTTAACAAAATACTGACTACGACCTTGCACGTAGCTCTACAAATTGATTAGAAATGTTTGCCATGGCAAAAAAACCAGAACAGCAATCAAAAATCTCGTCATCGATTACGCTATGCATTGATGCTGTGACCATTTGAGAGTAGACACATGAGCATATAGGGGTATCTGATATCATATCTTCATACTATATACAAATGTAAATATGTATAAGGAAAATACGCAGCAACATAACATTCACCGCAAAGTCACATGTTAATATTTCTGTTTGTATCCGCAGTTACAAATATCCAGAAGTGAAGGAAGAAGCCGAAGAGCTGCTCAATTCTTGTTTTGTCTTGGCTTTAGATTGCTTTAGTATCAGTCTATTCATTGCATTCACTGCATTTTAACGGTAAAACGAGTACAACTTTTTTTTGAAAGCAAAAAAAAGTGGTTACATACATACAGGCATGCATAGCATAACATAACATAGCGGCTGATTTAACTGCATGCGGTAGTGCATTGCATTAGTTTCGTTGGCAATAACAACAATAACAACAATAACAAACAACAACAACAACAGTAAGAACATAGTACAACAGATTGCTAGCACGATTGCAATGATGCAGCATAAAAAGAAAGAAGAAGAGGCAGCAGCAAACATTTCGAAAGTAACTATCGCGTAAAGAAAGCAATTTATTTCCACTTACCGGTATACATAATGCCATATACGTAGATATTTTTATAAATACATTTTTTAGTACATATTCTCATACCTGCTATATGGATGTATAGATACCCAGCAGCAAAAAAGACTAGGTGTTTCAGAAATGAAAATTCCGCTCTATCCACATCTGCGATATTTTCTGGTCTCACCAATATTAAATTTTTTTTTTTTTGAGTCAGATCGTAGCATAAAAAATTTTAAGGTTTTGGGCCTACTTCGGCTAGGTGCCCTGCGCCAAAAGTGCTGAATAACTTAAGGTAGAACTCCATGAATATTCTCTTGGTCCGTTTAGGCTACTGGACTTCACCTCGTTTTTAGCTGTGTAAATGAATTATAGTTATTATAACATTATTATATTTCAAACGTTTACTGCGTATAGTCAACCATGGCCAAAAGTATTAGGCCTCCTATTAATTATTGAATTTTTCGTTTTATATAATGAAGTAATGATATTTTATCAACAAACCAGTATACGCTAGACTTGAAAATTGAAACATGCTTCTGTGCTTGCTCGATGTTATGCTTTTCACTTGCCCTTTTCCTACATGAGGTGTAGATCTAGAGACTGTGCTGTACAATCTTAAAAAGCAATGTAATGGCAACGAAGTCAGTGTCCATGACCATGGGGAATTCGCAAATAAACATTTTGTTGATACTATCAGTAGCTCCGCAGCCCTAGATCATGATGTTGCCTTCCCATGCTCAACAATCCGTCCAAAATAACCTGCGTAGTATCTTCGCCAACCCTAAAACTGGGGAAGAAAAAATCGTTTTATGAAGTTTTTGTTATTTCCTCGAAATTGGAGCAGGGTAAAAATATACCTGGAATTTCAATTCATCACACTACAGAACATTCGATCAATCTTTCTCCGTAAAAATTGGTATCGAAGAGCTTATTCCAAACGCTTACATATTTCTAATCACTCCAAAAGCCTTGGTATAACTGTTGGAACGCTAACGCAATTTTCAATTTATTTCGAAATGGCAGAAGAGGACTTTTTACAATTCTTGTGCGGTCTTTTCGTCCACCAGTGGAGGCTTTTCTTAAACGTTTTGATTTACTATGGTAAGATTTTATCTTAACAAATCGCTTTATAAGACATGAGCCTGGAAACTTTTCTCGACTTCTCGATTTCGATGCGTTGTTTGGATGGGTGTTTATACTTTACTTGCCGTAAAGAATTGTTACGGTTCGCTAGTAACCACATCACCTCCTCGTGGCTCTACTACTCGTATAGTAACAGTAAGTTTTATGGTGGAGGTACTGACTATTTTTCAATCCACGGATGGACGAGGTTGTCGCATCTATTTACTCGTTGTAGACGTGATATACTTTTTAGCAGGAGTAATGAGCGTTTTTGATGTTTCCTTCCGACTTTGGTTAGTATACGTTTCAAAGCCACTCCCAATAAGTTTTGTTCTATTGCATTTTTTGCAAGATCCCATAAAAAATGGAGTGGTGCTATCATAACTGCTCACTGCGTTAAAAAGGTCTGAAGACAAATTTTTATGTGACTGGGTTCATGTCAGAAGCATCATTAGAACATTGTTCGAACAAGAAGAAAATAAAGCTTAAATAACTCTAGAAATACAGAATATAGCAGCGTCATTAATAGCAGCAATAAATTCTGGTAAGCCAGCGGTTACAAAAACAACAAAAACGATTGCAATCGAAGTCGTCACAGCAAACGCGTTCTCCTCATCTCATCAACAATAAAAACAAGCAAGCGCTAAAAGAATTGCAAGAACAAGAAGGAAAAACAGCAACAAAAATACCAGCAGCTAGTGCAACAGTGACAGTGACAGCAAAGTAGAAAACAAAAACAACAAGAAACTGCAAATAAAATGAGTTCGTGCCCTATTTTTGCACAAACTATGCCAAACACCAACTTTTTCGGGCAAGTCATCCTGTGCGCTTGGACTTGAATGACAGAAAAACTAAGAAAAAAATGAAATATCTACAAAACAAAAAATCCAAAAAAGAAATTTGTTTTCAAGTGCTCGCTTACAAGTGATTTTATTGCACATTGGTGTCCTGAATTTTTCCTGTCAACCAAAACAAAAATCCATTTAAACTTAGTTTGCAGTGGAGGTAGCTGGAAAAAAGCAGCAAAAATTGCATGAAAAATTAGCAAACGAGAATTTAACAAAAAAAAAAAATGTTTAACAACACAAAAAATGCATTCAAGCTACAAAGCCAAGCTAGCAATCAGCAGCAACAATCCCACAAATCTAGCAGCGTTCTAAATAAATAGTTTGTAGCTTACCTGGTGCATTACCTGTCAGTTGGTGCTTAAAATTGGAGCAATTGCAACAACAACGTGCACTTTATTGTTGGCGATTCCACGATTTTAACCAATTTTGAATGTATCCGCTGCAGTGTCAGCTTAACTAGCAATCAAGCATACGAAAGCCAATTGCTTTGAGCTTATTAATACTTTGTTATTGTTATTGTTGCTTTTGCTGCTGCTCCATTTTTCTTAAGTACACTCTTCATTTTCGTTGTTATCATGCGCTTTTCATGAAATTTGCATGCATGCGCCCTGCATTTCGGTCAGTTGTAGCGGTGGGCGGAAAAACGTAGCTATTTGCAGTGTTGCTAAACATTCAGTACGTGATTTTGGCTGAGATTGAAGGTGAGCCTGAACACGTTTTCAAAAGAAAAATTTCAATATAACAAAAAAATGTTTTGTTTTAATTTTTTGAAAATGGTATGGCCTTAGTATCAGAAATCCTATTACGACTTTGAAAAATAAAGTAATACCATTACTCAAATTTTCTGAACTGAAGAAAAGGTCCAATTATCCTATTTATCTAAGCTTTTTGAAGGGAGAGTAGTTTTTTTTTAAGTACATTTTTTTATATTATTTTATTATTTGTTTAGAGAGTGGAACAGGTGCGGAGCACATGTTGCATAGGGGGCAACCTTTGAGTAATATTAAATTATTATTATTTTTAGTTCTACTTATATATAAGTGGGGTGCGGGGCCCCAGTTAAATCTGATATGTATTAATTGGGGGTGAACACTGTTGGCTCTGAGGCATTGCGCGGGATTGGTTTCCTCATTTTCGCTGTGACTAACCCCGCTTTGGAATTACAAAACATAAACTACATCTTCCAAATATTTCATAAGCTGCTTGCGAATTACAAGAGAGTGCAGCGCAAATGAAATAAACGAAAGAAATAATTATAGCTTATGTCGCTTAAACATTATTTTTAGAAAAGATCGGAATTTCAGAAGAGATCAAAATTACAAAACTAACTTTTCAAAGATGCATTTTGTTGAATTCTTCTAACTTTGTTTGGCCTTTTCATTTGAAAGATACAAACGCCATAGCTTTTCTTATAGAATCTGCTTAATTTCTACATCAGAGAAATTTGTTACGTCTCTTAAGTTTTAGGCTATTAGAACGATGGTTTGTTTGCCGGCTTTTTCTACTCATTTTTACCACTTTTTCGATTTATATGGTGTTGGTTCTTTTTTAAAAATTCTCAAATGCCCCTATTCATTTACTAGAAACCCGATACATTCGTTCTTCGAAACATTCTTCTTAAACGCCTTACGTCCCTGGAACCACCCACATCTTCATATGACACTTCTAACTTTAATCTTACGATGAAAATATATATATTTTAAAAGTTCACAAGATTTGCTAGCCCAAAATAAACTCATAAAAAGTTGGAATATAGCGGATTATATGCAATTTTATTGAAAAAGTGTTAAGATCGATTCATTAAAACATCTTAAATTGTTATAAAAGAACACCAAGAGTTCTGCCCATTCAGAATACACAAATTGGTTATAAAGAAAAGCTAAATTGTCTGCCATTAGCCAATACGCATGTCGAATTTAGTAGTGACATTTTTCTTTTGAAAGTTAACGTAGACGAATGCCCAATTTCTAATCGAGTAGTTTCCATGTTAAAAAACCACTGGTTGTTTCATGTGCTATGAAGCACGAACCCAATATTGGATGCGCATTGGTCCTATCTCAGTTGAAAATGTATTGAATATTTGTTGAGATAATGTAATTTTGTACGAAATCCTGATGCAGGGCGTTAGAACGAGAAAATGTACGATGGCGCGCTCTTCAAGCAAATTCTGAAATCGTGCGTTTATGAAAATTATTTTGAAATTGGGAGATCTTCCACACAGCCGTCGATGTGTAGGAGTTTCAAAGTTTTTTTTTTGTTTAAAAAATTGTACAATAATTCACGCTAATTTCAAATTTCCCGTGTTAACTGTAAAATTAAATCGTGGCATTTAAAGTTTTATTCAACACTCAACCATGCAGTCACTTTAATGTTCATCAAGTTATCTCATCAAATGAACCACTTAGCTACAGTCAATGCAACAGCTGTGACAGCAACTGTTTAATTTATTTAGTTTTTTTATCTATTTTGGTTTTATTATTATTGTTCAACAATGTGGTGACTTGTTGATGCAGCCGGGTAATTTTCATTGTTGTTGTTATTTTTTTTGTTGGGCTATTAGTCGCTGCCGTAATTTTGTGCTCAACTTCAAAACGCTATCAAAATCAACTTTCTTCAGCGCAGTCAAACAGTTGCTCGAAGGTTGCGAGAAAGAGTTGATATCATGTGCTTTGTTTTGCCTGCTACATATATTTAATTCTTTATTATTATTATTATTACAACATTATTTTATTTATTTGCGCTAGGATTATGTGCTTAACTTAATTGTTGTGTTGGCGACATGCTGTTTGAGAGCTTTCTTAAACAGAGACTTGCCAAGCTGTCAATAATATTGCCTACTAAGCGCAAGCTTGAGGAAGAATGTAAACGAAGAAAGACTGTTTTATGCATTTTGCGCAAATATAAATCGAATTTTCCTGAAGTCGAAATATTTTTATTTTGCCAGAGAATTTTTTATTTTTTTCAATTAAAATTTACAACCATATAAAAATACATCGTAAATTATCAGCTCGACCTCAATGAGAATAATATAAATACAAACCAAAGCAAAGCAATGTAACAAACAAAAAAAAAACTTTTTAACAACAATCATTAAAGCCACTACAAGTTGTAAAATTAACATATTTAATGCCTTCAACGCAATGAAAGCAACGAAAGCTAGGTAGCGAACGCGGTACTGCCAGCAGTGTGCAGGGCGTGCGCTGCGCCGTAACATCCAAATTATATGGTTTACTCGGCGCGAAAGTCAATGCCAAGGTAGGCCCACGAAATACTCCAAATAATACTAATAAATTTGAATAAAATTCATAAATACCTGGCTGCTACCACAGAGCGGCTTATTTACCGTTGCAACGGTACTACTTGGCGTAGTAACACACACACATAAAGATATCAATGGAGTTGGATGAATGTATTGATGTAGGAGAGTTGAACGCAAATTATGTGGAGAGAAACAAATGTACAGGTGGGCGAGAAAATAGGCGGGTAGAGTTGAGTTCGTATTGATTTTTTATTGTGTTAAGTGGCGTGGAATGGATAAGCGTGAAGTGTAGTAGAGAAGTGCTGAGTGTAGTGAGGTAATAACCAGCGATTGTTAGCTTAAGTCAATTTTTGCTTTTTATTAGAGAAGCCATTAGGTTGGACATGGAAATGAAGGAAATTCGATAGCAAATAATGAATTATAATAAATGTCTCAAAACTGATTTCCTGTGCGGCTTTTAAAACCAGTATCGGTAGCAGATAAGTTTACTTTGTTTAAATATTTAAGTACTAGATGTCGTGGTACGGGTTTTAAATTACCAAAACTTATATTAAGCTTATTTGTTGGGTGGATTGGGTTCAAAAATGCAATTAGGAATTTTGAAAGATTTTATATAAGCCGATATTTTTTCGTAAGCACTTAGCGACATGCATATGAAATAAAATAGTAAAATTAAATTTCCTTTAAAAAGTTTGACATTTCCTTTGAAAGTCAAATTTGAACTTGTCGCTTGTATCTCATAACCAAAATTGTGATAGATTATAGTTTTTTCTGCTTGCTTATTATACCTTTGATGTTCATGAAATGGTATTATAACTTTGGTCCGATGTTTGTAAGTATGAAAAGAAGAAGAGATAGACCCACCAATAAGTATATCGAAATGATCAGGGCGATGAGCTGAGTTGATTAAGCCATGTCCGTCTGTCCGTCTGTCTGTTTGCACGCAAACTAGTCCCTGAGTTTATGAGATATCTTGATGAAATTTGGTATGGAGCCGCAATTTTGCATAAGATTAATCATTTGTCGGAATCAGCAAGATCGGAGCAATACAACGCATAGCTCGCATACAATCGATAGTTTCGATAAATGAGTTTTGGGCTATATATTTTGCAATTAAAAAGCTAGGAAAGCAAATTTTGCAGGTTTGGTACATGTTATATATGCAATGTATGTAGTGAAAATCACCCAGATCGGGCCAACAAATCATATAGCTCCCATATAATCGACTTTTCCGATAAATGGGGTTCAGGCTATGTATCTTTAAGTTAACAATTTTACATAGTTTGTACTAATTGTGAGTAAGGATCGGTCACTTAAAACCGTGATTTAAAAAAAGTTAAAAAGAATCAAAAGTAATCAAAACAACTTTTTTTTTGATAATTTTTGATTTTTTTAATAATTTTCAATTTTTTTTTTGATTTTTTCTAATAGTAATCAATCAATAATTGCCTTTTCTTGAAAAACAATTCAAATAATCATTAGCAATTAAAAAAGCCGTCTAATTAATTGATTACTAATTACTTATCAAATTTAACAGTTCTGCTTTCAATTCAAAAATATTTTTAAGCGAGCAGAACAACTTGCATTTAGCATGTGAATGACGAATAAAAAACGGCCAAAGCTAAATGACTTCAAGAAGAAACAGCTATGAACCAAAAACTGTACTGATTCCTGAACAAAATACGGTTTTTTGTGGAACTTTTGCTGTTGTTTTAAGAGCTCTTCACCCTGCATAGGGTTATATTCAAATAACAGCCCTCTGTCAGGTCAAACCCTAGTAAATCTGGTAGAAATAATCACCTATCGTGAGAGTAATCTTCAAGCTATTCAGTTACCCATAGCTCTCTTTGTAGTCTGATAAAAATACATGTGTTAAATCTAGTTATTTCTTTTCATTCTGGTGACTTTTTTTTTTATCTTATTTGTATTTGTTCCTAGTCGCTTCACTTAACAGTTCTTTAAGTTGTTTTATTTGAGCTCGATTCTGTTAATATTATTATTGTTTTTTTTGGTTATTTTTGTAATTTTATTTGTTTTATAGATTCGTATTAATATACTAATTATTAAAACGTTTTTTTTTCTTCATCCCTTCAATAGAAAAGTAAATTTATATACAGAGGCAATAGATTTTCTTATATATTTATCTCGGAAGCTGCTAGACTTCTTCATCAGAGAAATTTTGGCACGTTTTGTTAACTATTGGGCTATTAGAACGATGGTTGTTCACTATCCAATAAATTAGATTTTTGACCTTCTTGAAAACCACTACTAGAGTGTTTTGGTTGCTTATAGTGTTTCAGATAATCTTAAGCTCCATTTTAATAAATTTCTGTATAGGAAAACTTTCGAAAATTCCAAAGCAGCAGTTATAAAAAAATGTTCTAAATACATCGAGGCCTTCATGGAATATTACGTATTAACAAAGTATAAGGTAAATTCAGAAATTGGAGTCAGCATGTCTGATTGCTCAGTAAACGAAATAAAGTGTAAAAAAAACTAGCAACAAGTGCAACGAATTTCTTAATTTGTTTACCACCTTTTTCTTCTCTCGTATTTCTTTCCATTTAAAGGAAAAAATAAAGCAACAACAGTAACAAATAATGACACATTAAACGGTTCAATTACTGTGAACGTGTCGGTCACACAAACACCGTAATGATAAGCCTCAAATCAGCTTAAGATACTCGTGCACAAGGCTGCAAACCACTTTGGAAACAAGGTGATGCGTTTTAGTGGTTTGAATGACAAATCCCCTGATTCTAGCGTGTTTTACAAGCACAAAAATAATCTTTCAACTTTTACAACATTTTGTAAATAAAAAAAAATTGGTGGTAACATGGCGTAACTGAAAAAAATTGCAGGTGATTTGTAAATATTGTTAAAGAAAGAAAATAGCACAAATTTTGTACACATACTAGTCAACTATAATTAACTAAAAAATGTTAGCACATTCTGGCAACAAATTTCTCTGAGGTTTTCACTTTATTCTCAATGGGCATTGTTAGTTTTTGAAGGCGTTTCCACGTAAGCCAAAATTTAGGTTACATAAACCGACATTATATTTAGATAGTTCTGGAACAACAAATTTTTTACTTCTCAGCAAAATAAAAATTTTTAAACTCTTACCGAATTTTAAACGATTTACTTCCAACAAAAATTTTAAAGTAATGGTTTTTGGAGCAGTGCCCGAATTGTTTTGTTTTTTTTTTTCTGTTTTATGTCTAATATCAATTAACAAAATTTTAAAGTTTTGGAAAATTCGGTATACTATTTCTATTAGGGATAAAGAGTTGAAAATCTTTAGTGAGTCTTCATTGTAAACCAAAGCGATCAAATTTGGGAAATGTGTTACTAAACGGTTTTTGTGTTTTCGAAGAAAAACTTGTAAATTTTTGATTCAGTTTAAAACCCTAAAAAATGCGAAGTTCGGTTCAAAACTAGTTTGAAGCCTTGGTTTAACACGGGTATATATTTTTTGCTACAAATCAGTGCAACCACAATTGAATTGCGAAGCACTCAAGCGCAACAAAGTGACTAAATTACCATAAACCAATTTAAATTGGTTTAAAGTAGAGTTATTGATTAAATGCCGAATAAGCATTTATGTAAATGTTTTTTTCAAATAAATGGCGGTAGTGTGCTGGTCTGCCACATCCAAGGTCCCAGGCTGGAATGCCGACAGAAGTAACATTAAAATGTTTGGAAAAAGTTTTTTTTAAAGAGGGCAATGGTCCGCAACCCCACAGTATGTCTATGAAATGAAAAATCTCCTAAGAAAAAATGCATCTACCGTTCGAAGTCGGCATGGACCAAAATTTTTAGGAGCAAAATAGAACCAGAATACTACAAATTGGAAGCGAAAAAAGGGCCATCATAAGCTAGTAGTTATATAATTATTATGATTCACCATGGCCATAAGGGGCCTATATCCCACTGTAGAGGGGCCTAATTGCTGAGCATTCTTAAAGATTGGTCACACGCTTTTTCGCACGGTATATAAACATAAATACACACATAACTAAAACCGCATTGGGCATGCTTTTGCAATAATTTTTTTTTTAATTTGTTCTTTGCTTATTTTAATTTCATTTAATTTGTTCGCAATACTTGGGTGGCCTCTAACAAATATTTTGTTCAAATATGTCCAACACTTAGCATCTCTTAAGATTGTATTTACCAAATAAGTATACTTGCAATCAGCACCAAGCACACAAAAGAATATCAAATACAACAATAACAAATTATTTACAATACAATAAAGAAAAAACAAGTTCTAAACCAAGAACGTGACTTGCGTAACGGTTTCATAAGCAACCAAGATCATTCTATTTTTTATTACACAATAAACCAAATCTTCAGTCATAAGTGCCGAAGTACAATACGAAATTTGAATACAAAAGTGAGATCAAAATAAAATAAATAAAAATCTTTAATTAACACCTCTTTGAGGCAAACAAATGAATATACTCACAAAAAAAAACAAAAACCATTACCCTTTGTGCTGCAAAAAAACAAAGTATTTCATTGTATTTAGCATCTGAGCATTGATGCAATCATTTGGCAACCTTGGCGTTTGAAGTTGGCTTCACTACCGATTCAATTAACAAATACTTGTGGTAACTACACATGTTAGATTTTCTTTTATTTCAAACATTTTTTAAATTCCTGGCTAGTATTCGTACTTGCATGGTAAAGAAATATTTTTGTGAAAAAACCGCATCAGTGATGCTGATAACAACAGAAATGTTTGTTCGACCAAACTGTATGTGCATTTTTATATTACAAATGACCACAGCATTTAAAGGTATTTTTATATTCTTAAAATACAAATACAAAATTCTTGACTTTCGCAAAAGAAGATAGCAAAAAGTTGAAATAGTGAGTTTATATAAAGCTTTTAGAATTATGTGATATTTGTGGGAGAACTTTTTGTTCTACACCTTTTCCAGGGTTGCTACGGAAAAGTCGATTGTTATTCAGAAATAGTAAAATTAATTTTAGAATAGTCAATTGTAATTCAGAAATAGTAAAATTAATTTTAGAATAGTCAATTGTAATTCAGAAATAGTAAAATTAATTTTAGAATAGTCAATTGTAATTCAGAAATAGTAAAATTAATTTTAGAATAGTCAATTGTAGTTCAGAAATCGTGAAATTAATTTCAAAACACTCAATTGAACTTCAGATTTTATGAAATGTTTTAAAAAAAAGTCAATTGAACTTCAAAAATTGTAGAATGTTCTTCAAAATAGATTGCGATTCGGAAACTGTAAAATTAATTTTAGAGCAGTAATTTCTATTTTAGAAAGCTGCAACTTATTTTGGAGATAAGTAATTGTATCGTCAAATGAATTTCAGAATAGCCAGTTAGATATCAGAATGTATGAAATGGTTTTCAGAACAGACAGAAACTGGAGAATGTACTTCAAATTAGTCTACTGTAATTCAGAAACAGTGGAATTAATTTGAGAACAGTCAGATTAATTTCAGAATATATCAAACGTTTTTCAGAATAGCCAATTGTAAATTCCCTTCATAAAATGTAAAATGTACTTTGTAACGAATCAATTGTACTTCCTAGGACTACGCCTATTGCAACTGAAATACAAACCGTATTTTTTTCTCATTCTAAAACTTAATTGACCACTTTGAATTACACTTAACGATTTTTTAAGAATATTTTTTGGTGCCTGACGTACAATTGAAAAAGGCCTATTAAGCACTAACTTTATGTCTCTCTTTTCTTAAGGAATTTAATGTGTTCCTAAAGATTACTTCATGCCGTAGTCTTCCTAGATGATATCCGTATCCATAATTTTGAACAGCTACCTAAAACTTTTTGTATCGTATATATCGACCGCTGTGTGGAAGAACGCCCTATCCCGGAAACGCAATGAAAAACGCCATGCTTCTTAGAATTTCAAAAAAAAAAAAAGGCAGTTAAAAAGATATTAAGCTGAGATATAGCACCGCTTCAAAAGTGCTGAGGGAGGGCGTTCTCAAGCAAAACTCTCAAATAGGCTGATCAACTGTAGATATTTTGTGCTGGAATCCAGCGAAGACATTTAGCACTAGAAAGCTTAAATCCTTTAATATACCCGACACTTGCATTTTACTTTACAAAGCATGCATTTATACTCAAGCCATAAGTTCAAATATTTTATGCTATAAGAACAAATCAGAAATAAATCGATATTGTATATTAGAGATCGACCAGTTTCGAGTGGAACTTCTAAAAAGAACTATATAAAAAGGTGCAGCCAATAAACTTATTTTCATAAATAGCTAAAACTAAATAGTTTTTACCAAAGTCAGGAGTATCAAGAATATTGTAAACTATAGATGAAATGAAAAAAAAAGTGATAAAAAAACTTCCTAGTCAGCTGCGTTAAAGACTCCCCAGTGTAGTTGGAGCCACCCAAAACAATGCGAGAGTGAGGCCAATGACAATTGTTTTGGTTCGATGTTGGCAGTAGTTTATTATTCGTGTAACATTCCTTATGCGGCTTTGATATGCTTGTAAGACGCTGTTTATAACCAGAGGAATGACAGTGGCGGCTTAAGATATTAAGACGAGCAAGCCAATTGAGCTATACTGAAATACCATACTTGGATGTCAATTTGACAAGCTATGAAATAGAGTGACTGATCAAAGATGCCGATATTTAAAAGAAACAACTCAACTCGACTTGTTGAAAGGAACATAGAATAATGATAGAACTGTCGATCCATATAAATTAAATAAACTGAACTGTCTTAATTTTTGATTTTTTAAACTAAACAAGATCTAGTTGCCAGGTGTACTTCAGAGCAGACCTGTTAAATTTGATTAGTAATCCATTAATTAGACGGATTTTTTAATTGGTAATGATTAATTGTTTTTCAAGAAAAGGCAATTGTTAATTGATTACGATTAGAAAAAACCAAAAAAATCTTAAAAATTAAAAAAAATCTAAAATTATCAAAAAAAAGTTCTTTTGATTACTTTAGATTTTGTTTGATTTTTGTTTTGATTACTTTTGATAATTTTAGATTTTCTTTTATTTATTTTTAATTATTTTTGATTTCTTTTAGTATTCTTGATGTTTACATTTATGTGCTTCTACAACAATACTGAAAAAAATGTCAAATATCCAAAAAAAAAATAATCAAAAGTAATGAAAATAACTTTTTTTGATTTTTTTTAATAATCTTAAAAAATTATGATGGTTTTGAGTATTTTTAAATTAATTGGAAAATTAATCATTGAAAATTGAAAGTAATTGGTAATCAAACATTAAATTCATTCTCAGTAAAGTAATAAATCAAACCGGTAATCATTACGATTAGTAATCCTTATTTAACAGGTCTACTTCAGAGATTATAAAATATTCTTCAGAAAGTATTAAGTTAGTTTCAGAATTTTCAATTGCATTTTGAAAATATTAAATTGTACTTCATTCAGGATAGACAATTAATAATATTACGATTTCTTAATTACAGTTGACTGTACTGAAATACATTTTACATATTCTGCAGTTCAATCGTTTATACGGAAATTAATTTGTCACTTTTCGAAGCACAGTTGACTACTCTGAGAACCATTAGTTAAATTCAAAAACGCACCTGAAAAGACAGTAATGCCTATTTTGCGCTATATAGCTGCAGTTGGATTTTCCTGTAGGGTATGCACATATGCATTTTTGTATGCGTACTTGCGTGTGGTGTTCAGCCGCAAAAGGCATGCGTACTTCAGTAAGTTTACCACTAAGTCGGGAGCAAAACTGCTTGAAGTGGCACTGGCCTTATGTGGACTGCTAACAGAGTTACTTTAATATTTATTTTATTTTTACAAGCATAACTATGAGTGTTTTAAATATAATTTTTTTTTCTTCATGTTTTTTTTCTTTAAACAATTTTTTTTTGTTTTTATACTGTGTCAATTCAAATGGCAGCGGCACTCTTGTTTTGCGCCGCCTTAAGTTTGATAAATTCGTTATTATAACCACCAACGGTGTGCCGTATACTGTGTTAATGCACGTTTGTTGTTGGTTGGCAATTGTAGAATGCCTCTTGGGCATTCACTTGATTGGCGATAGAATCAACATACTAGGTACTCGTAACTTAGGTTGCTTATGAAAAATGTACGCATGCGCTGGCTCACATTAATTTGCGGCAACAACATACATACTTATGTGTCAATTCAAATTTATTGTTGCGTTCAGTTCAAAGCTGTGAGCTAGGAAGTTGAGGTATGAGTTTGACTTATTTAAGATATGTTAATTTCTTAACAATTGATTCGTTGTGACAAGAGCAATATTTTTACGCTGTATTGAATTACAATTTGAATAGAAATTAGAAATATTGAAATTCATTTTGCTCTTCTGATTCTTTTTGCTTTTTCAGTAAAGTGAGAGTATACCTAGGGCATAAGTAGCTGCATCTTTAGAAATACAATTTTTTTAAGTTATTTATTATTTTGCACAAAGAATACATTTTCATAAGCCATTTATTGACTGATTGCATAAATATATATTCATGCATCGATTTACGTTCATTTTAATATCGAAAATTTGTGGAATACCTTTACAGCTTCACTATAATGAATAATATTTCGTTTGCCAAAAATAGGTTTCTTTGATCAAATATGCATTTGAAGCATGAAGTTCATATACCTTACTGTTTTCTAGGTGCACCCAAATTCTTTTCCTTCTCAAGATAATCGTTTCAAATTATTGTTTGAAATTCAACTAATGTTACTCATACGCCCCGCGCACTCACACGAAATATTCAAAACTTATTTAATCAATTACAAAAAGTAAATAAATCTTTTGGATAAAACCCCGGGAGGCATCTGTCAGTCGTGCTGCTTAACAGCTAGATGTAAACTTTTCTTCTCGCCAAAAATTTTTTTTTTATTGAAAAAAAAAAATAAAATTAAAAATCTAGTAGAAACAATTATAAGCTCTCACACTTTTAAGTCGCTAAGCGCCTACGAAAAAAATTTACTTTCGATAGTTTGCTTTAAAAAATTAAAACTATTCATAGTACGAGTATTAATAATTTTTTAGCTCTACCCAGACTGTAAGAATTTGACAATTTCGAAAAATTGTAGTTGTAAGTAGACATTTTTGTTGAGATCTATTTTTTTTTGTAAAAAATATGTAAGTTTTTTTATAAAAGTTAGAGCAATGTCTCTCAAGACTGCTAATAAAAAAGCACTGTTTAATTTTGAGTTAAGGACAATGTATGCTATTTCAATATACATGAATATCGCAGACATTTTTAATTTTTTTTTTTAAATATCCATATTTTCATGAACACTATGATGGGTTGAAAAAAAAAATCGTTAGCATGAGGGTGCTGCATAAGAATAGAAAATTAAAAAACGAAAAAACATTTACTTAACATTTTGAGGTGGCCCACTCGATTTTTAAGTAAATTAAGAATACGATAGTTCCGACGAACAATTTTTGTTCACTCCAAATCCAAAATAATCCAAAAATTATCGATTATGAAAAGTACATTACAATTTTTTTAAATTTTTTATCTTAATTACAAAAATAATACAAAACCATTTTTGTCAACCTCTCATTTGCATTGACTTTCAATATATTCTATACTAAAAAAAAATTTCCTTGACAATATTTGATCAATTATTGATTTAGAAGTCGAGCAGGGTACAATTTTGAATATTTTTTTTTTCTGTGCTTATAAAGTACAAGCTCAACCCCCATGCTAAGCGAATAAAATAAAATTAACTCACCCTAATACATAACTATGTACAATATGAAAGTGTGCTCCATGTTGTTGTTGTGGTAACGACAGTGTGCTCCATCTTTCCGCTTTGTTTAACTTCTAGAATTTAGAAAGCGTTAGTGTGCAGATGATGAAAACATTTTGAATTTGCATTCAATTCTATAATTGAATATCATGCATGGAGAAAGTTAAAGTTTTGTAGATTTAATCGGCGAGAAATTTTTGAATTGAAAAAAAATATGAAGGTGGCTTCAATACTAGGCAGCTTATTAAAAGTCTCACATTTCGATTAATTTGAACGATAATTTTTTCGAAACGTCTATCTCTCTATCTCTATGGCGCGATATACAACAGGTATATCATCATAAACCTCCTAAGAGATTTTTGCGCCAAGCTTCTCTTCCAATTTGTGGTGTGCCGATTTGAATTTTCCCTACAAATTGGTGGGACCTACAGTTTTTTGTCGACTCCGAACGGCATCTACAAAGGAGACGAATTTTTGCTGAGAAGCCTGTCATGGCAGAAATACACTCGGAGAGTTTGCCAAACCACTGCCGAGGGGCGACCCCGTTTTGAAAAACTTTTTTCAAATCACTTTTGATGTTACCTGTACCAGGGCTCGAACCATGGACCTTCGGTGTGGTAGGCCGGCAACACTACCTTCACACCACGGCGGCCGAAACGTCTATTACTGATTGATTAAAATTTGCTTTCTATTTTTCATTAATATTTTTCAATCAGGTAAAAAAAAAACAAAAAAGAATCATGGTTTTTATAATTATAAAAAAAAAAACCAAGAAAAAACTATCAAAAAGAATCAAATTATAATGGTGAATAATTATTCGAAAAAATAAAAAAAATTATCAAAATTTTTGTGAATTTCTTTGCAATGATTCTAAAAAAATCACAATTTTTTTGGATTTTTTTTTTTTTATGGTAGTCCATGAGTAACTGCAGATTTCTAAAAAACAATTAAAGTAATCATTTTAAATTAAAAGAGCCGTCTAATCAATTGATTACATAATTCTAATGGGAATTTAAAAGGTGTGCGCATTCTACTGGCGTCACCATGTGTTGTTGTTGTTGTTTTTAATGACAAAAACAATCCCATAAGGTTTGGGGTGTGTTGTCGAAAATGAGAGTCCTTTGTGGTAAATACCCGACTGTCGCGGGAGTGATTTGGAATGAAACCTTCCAGGTCGTCTCAAGGTTGGTAATAAGAGGTGAGAGGCAACATATCCGTGGACCAACCATCAAGTTACACGTCATTAGTTTGGTTATTTTAGTCGGCTCTTTTGACAGGCATATACCTATCACCATATTCTAACCCACAAGCCCGCAGTGGTAGACAGTACCATCTCTTAATCTCTAGTGTGATCTTTAGTAAGAATTTCGAGGGTGTTTGGATATAAAAAAAAATTCTGTAACTTTCCAAAGCAGCATGATCCCGAAAGTGAATGTGGAAATCCCACGTATTGGTCCGGCATACCCAGTCTTAATTTGAGTGCACATTGCTCGTTGTGCAGTGAGAATTTTCCTCCACTTACGGTGAAACACCCGCACTAAACAAAAGCTTTTAAAGAGCAACACTGAAACTTAGAAAACCCCTCAAGCTGAACGCGCATTCAACTAGCTTGCAAAATACGATAAGAAAGACAGCGTAGATAATTTTATTTTGAATGACGAGCAAAAGTAACAAAAGCTAAAAATTCAAAAGCAGACACTTAAGTTTTTATAATCCGACCATAAAGAGATGGAAAGCAACGGCTTTACAAACTATCTAAGCGGCTAAAGTGTTTTCCACTTTCAAATAGAGAATCTAACCGAATGTGAACTTAAATTTACGTTACCAACAAATCAAGTTAACAAAAGCATTAGCGTGCTCATCCATATAAATATATATACATTTGTGTGTGTGTGTATCAGCTAAAATGAGCTATCATTCACACAAATAAACTTTAGAAAAATGCTCGATAGAAACGAATATGCAATGATCAAAAAGCAAAATGCTAATGGTTCGTTGATCGGAGTGTAGCGCATGCGCAGCTATCAGCAGCCAGTAGCCAGCAGCAAATAGCAGTTTGTTTTACACTTGGTTTATAAGAAAGAAAAAAAACAATAAGAAGACGAAGAAAATTGATAGCTAAGCTAATCTACATAGAAGAAGAAAGCACGCAGTAAACGTTACGGTCCAATTTCAAAAATTGTTAATAAATGCTTAGGCAACACGCTGAAATGAGGTGAGTCTGAGGTGAGACGTGCTGCTAACGCCGCTTAGGTACTTTACCGGTTGTGTTGACGTTGTAATTGTAGTGTGTTGCCTGCAGGTCATGACAGCTCTGGGGCTGTTGCTCTGCTGGTGAGTGGCCAAGACGCTGTCACACTCACAAACTTGGCAGGTCAATGGGTCGCAATGCTGGCACATCCAAATGTGAGTTGGTGAAAAGACAACAAAAACAAGAAAAAAAAGAAGATATTTAATAAATGAAATGAAAATTGGGTGAGCGCAGAGAAATGATAAATGCTAGGGATGAACGAAGTGCAGTTTAAACTTTACTAGATTTACTTTAAAAGAATTCAGCACATTTTTGATTGGAAAGTAAACTACAGAAATCATAGATACGCTGAATGAAGGGAAGATGTTGGACGGTGAAAATAGAGGTTAATATTTTCGGCAAAGCTTTTGCTGGTAGAAATACAATGTTGTTGTTGTTAGAGCAGCTAATTTAACACCACTGCTTGGGGCATATCAAAAAAAGTTATTAGCTATCATCAAACTCATCTTAAGAAAGCCACAAAAAGCGCGCTTTTTTCACATCAAGAGATATATTAGTATAAGATGTGACGGGTTATCCATGGATGAGGCATCCAGTTCTCGTCGTTGATCAATTACTTTGTTTACTGGAAGAGAGCAATTTGGATATTTTTATTATTTTATTACAGTATTTGGCCCTGTTTAGTTGTTATGTTCACTCATGGATTCAGATTAAACAGGGTCATGCTGAGTTTACAGCTCTTGGTCCCGTAAAAACCGAGTCATTGTGATACGTAGACCCAATTTGGTATTCATTGCAGTTATATTAACACCAAACCCAAATAGGCGATCTCAACAATGTTCTCCAAATTTTTTTTTCTGTAGATTACTTCTTTTTCGGGTTAGTTTGAAATTAGTTACAAAGTCTGGCAGCTTTTCTCGCTAGTTTGTTGTTTGTACATACTGAAATACACTTTTGAAAGCTTGACAAACATTTCCGAATTACCGATCTTAGCAAAAAAAAATTTTCTCTATCGTTTTGGGGTTAAAGTTTGAGGCTCGTTCTCTAAGATCGGGTGATATAATTCCAATTGTCTAAGCTTTATGGAGGGCGAGCGAGTAGTTTTTTTGAGTTAATGTTTGTATATTATTTTATTATTTGTTTAGAGACTGGAACGGGGGGTGCGGAGCACATGTTCATAGGGGGCAACCTTTGAGTAATGCAGTATTTTAAATTATTAATATTTTTTATGTGGGTTATTTGATCTATATAGAACGGGGGGTGCGGGGCACCTGTTACACCTTGTACATATTAACTGGGGGCGAGCACTATTGGCTCTGAGGCATTGCGCGGGATTGGCTTCCTCATTTTCGTTGTGAAAAACCCCGCTTTGGGATTAAAAAAATTAACTATATCTTTGGGATATTTCATAAGCTGCTTGCGAATTACAAGAGAGTGCAGCGCAAATGAAATAGAAGAAATAAATAGTTATAGCTTATGTCAGTTAAACACCGATGATTATAAAATGTGCAATTTGTTCGTCTTGGAGACTTTGTCTATGCTGAGCGCTGCTAATTAATTACGCGTGTAGAGCTTGTATGTTTGCTTATTTTCAATTTATATTTGTTGCAACACCAAAACCGCACATTCTCTTTTTAAAAAAAAAAAAAAAAAAAAATATTAATTAAAGTTTATCTTGTATTCATAAATGCTATAAACATGAACAGATCATTAAAAAAAACACAAAGTGATGTTCTCAAACAAAAATAGTTTGCTATTTAAGAAAAAAATCTCATATAATTCATGCAAAACACTTTCAAACCGAAATCAATAAACAGGCCACAATCAACACGATGAGCAATAAATCTAATCAGAGCCACGCACAGAAATTTAAAAAACCGCAATTCGAAAATAGAAAGTGTTTGAAATGGTAGCAAAGAAATACCAATAAGAAACAATTAACAACATTAAAAGAAGCGAAATTTAGCAATAAAAAAGCAAAAAAAAAAATTCATTTGAGCACAGAAAAAGTGCGAAGATTGTTTGTATGGCGGTTCAATTTCGGTGTAACGATTGTGAACTCTACTTGTCTGATCTAAGTTAATTCGGCTTGCAAATAATGATTAGCGTAGTGTCTAAGTAATTAAAAAAAAACTACTTTACAATTTTCTGTATTTAAGTGCATTTCAATTATTTTTTGCTTCTTTTTTTTGAAAGGTGTCATCTTGCTTGTATTTATTTCAAAGTAGTTATGGTTCATTTAACATCGCTTTAGTCCAATGAAAATATAATCATGGCGAAATGTGATCTTCAGTGTTTGAAAAGCAGCAGCAGCCTTAGAAACTCATTCACACCGTGTTTTTGTTTTGTTAATTAATCATTTAGTGACCTATATTTCACTTTTCAACTAGGTACAAACTAACATAATCATCAGGTGTCTACATCGCAGCAACAGCTGCTACAAAATTAATATGCTGTTAAGCGAGATAATGCTCAGAATGTATAATTAGGCCTTTAATATATGTGTACAAATAGTTAATTCAAGATATAAATATAGGATGGGGCTACTAGATGTTTTCTTTATTATTGTAAAGCACACTTGATGTTTTTTATTCATTTGTTTCCTAGCTGCACTGGAAATTAAATTAAGGTTTAACTACGAATAGTATTAACAGTAAAAAAGGCGATTCCGCAACAATAACCGCAGAAACGTTATCCTTGGTGTCTCATTTAAGGTTCTATCTAGGGCTCGCAAATCTTCTGTAAGCGTTTTTTGGTCAACACAACAACAAAAATAGAAGTGAAGTGCTTTCTTCACGAAGTAAGACCACTCTTTATTAGACCCTCATCAAACTTTCCCTTATGTATAAGACGGAAACGTGGATAGTGTCAAAAGAAGGTAGAATATTTTTTAAAGTATTGAGAACAGTTTTTCGGAAGATCTATTGCGCCTATTGCCTTTATATCGGTGGCAGCTCCGGAATTTCGGTGTGACTTAACCTTATTTCATTTCAACATAAAACTGTGTTTTTTGGTTACTACATTTAAATTTTTTTAATGTTTTAACGTTTTTTTTTTTTTTTGATTTAACGTAAAAGTCAAGCATAAATACTTTTTTGGCCAACCCTAAAGCTACATCGCCAAATTTTAGGTTAGTTACCAGTTTTATACACCAACTTTTTTACAGGTTGTCTCAGTTAATGGTCTGCTTCTCTTATACTCCTTTATATTCATTTTCTTTTTTATTTTATTATTTTTATCGTTTCAATCTCTGCTAGATTCTATTATGGATATTGTTCACAAAACTAATTTTTCTGCCAACTCCACAAATTTGTGAAATTGAGCTAGCTTTTGCACTTTGAACTTTTTTCAGCTCAGCGAAGGTTATGTTAGGTTGAGAGAGCGCATGGGGTATCTCAAACTCCACTCGGAGACACTTATATCCATTGTGTATACTCTCATTGCGTGCCGGGTGGGACACATCCGTTTAACCAGGTATTACTCACCTAATTCTTTTTGAAGCATTTACTCTCCCATATGAACTTGAGAAGGAGCGAGTCCGTTTGAAATATGGCTGAGTTATTAAGTGGCTCTGCATATCCCTTTTGAACAACGACACAAACACTTGAAGAGAAATTTTTTAATATTGAATTGAATAGCTTCGGAACGTTTCCAGACAAATTGTTTTCGGCCTTGTGACATTTTTAGTATTCTTATCATTTCTTCCAAAACAATTGAAAGTTTGATATATCATTATTTGCATCAAAATTTGTTCAGCATGGACCACCCTTTATTTCGAACTAAAGAAAAACGAAGCTTGACAAGCTTTGATTGATGATTTATGTTCACGTGCATGCATCTTAAAAGAGATGACAACAAAGTTAAAAGAATTACAATTTGTAGAACACACAAAATCAACAACTAATGTTGATAATCACTTGCAAAATAATAAGGTCATGGAGATTTGAGAATGAAGAAGACAAGCCTGAAGGTTGCGGAAATATACATAATTGCGGACAAAAGTTTGAAGATATGTATTTAGGCAAGCGTGCTGTTAGCTTAATGGTAAGCAGCGAGTGCCAAAATTTCTCTAAAGTCCGGCAGCGAAATTGATAAGAAAAGCTATGGCGGTTGTGTCTAAATTTTGTATTTAATTAAAAACTCTTAATAATTAATTAAATTCTTTAAAAGAATTAAAAAAACAATAATAATTTTCATAAAAATTATTATTCTTAGTCTTGAGCTCATTTATAGTCATAGGATACTTTAAAATATTTATTATTTTACGCTTATACCTTAACAGCATATGTGATTATTATCTAATTATAAGATTTATTTTTAATGCTAATCGGAACTTCATTATTTACTACTTAATAACAATTCACAAACCATTTCTTTGCATTAAAAAATCGAGGTTACACCGTAGCATGCTATAAATTTTCAAAATATTGCGTGTTCTGTTTCACATTTCGCACTATCCCCCAAAGCTAGAAATTTGTTTAATTTTTGCCAATTTTTGCACTTACATTTAAACCATTTGTCAGGCTTAACTTTATCTAAACAACACCATTCAAGATATAGCGTGTGGGCTGAGAAATTCAATTATCAGCACGTAAATTAATTTTAACACTTTTTGCCTTACTCTCACATTTTTATTAATATTTTTTCCTTGGCTTAAGAAATGCTTATTGCCTTGAGTTCACCAATGAGTCACACGACAGTCGAAAAAAGGAAACATTCAAACTGGCGCCCACGCCTTATTAAATTAAAAGCAATTTCAATTGATTGTCTTGAGTGATTTATTTTTAGCCCCTGCAGGGTTTTATAGTTTTGTGCATGATTTATGGATAGAAATTATTTGTGCTGATGAAAAAATTATAAAATTGGTTTTTTGCTGATTAAGTTGGTATTGAAAAAACTTTAAATTGCTAAATTTACTTAGAGGAAAATTTATTGAGGAATAGAGTTAATTTAAATATGCAAAAGCAATAATAGGAAAAGCTTTAAGACGTCACGTTTGTTTTTACTAAGTGAGTACAATAAGCGCATGCATGTATTTGACGAAAGCTTAGGCCTTTCATGAGTGTGATAAGACCTTAATCTGATTTACAGAGTTACCACCTTGGTGTTTCTTTCAAATTTTACAATTCCTACTGCTTATAACTCTTTAGTCCCTTACAGTAGAACAATATAGTTTTGTGAATAATAATAATAATAATTGGCGCGATATACCTTCGAGAAAATAAAGGCCGAGCTTCTCTACCAATTTGTGGTGTCCTGCTTCTAATTTTTTTTCTACAAATTTTCGGGATCTACCGGTTTTTGCCGATCCCGAACGGCATCTGCAAAGCAGATGAATTTTTGTCGACAAGCCTTTCATGGCAGAAATACGTTTGGAGAGTTTGCCAAGTCACCGCCGAGGGGCAATCCCGTTTCAGGGGGCGATACAGTTTTGTTCAGTATAGAATATATCGACGGCTGAGTCCAAGATCACCCTATTTAAAATTTTTATGAAAAACGCCCTGCCTCAAAATTTGTTTTAATAACGCCCTATCTGAACGAAAATTCAATACATTTTCTGCTAAGATAGGGCGTTTTTGAATTATATTTTGAAACATGGTGTTATTGAAAAAAATTGTAAGGTAGGCAGTTTTTCTAAAAATTTTGAAATAGGGTGATCTTTAAAGCTGAAAATATATTGAATTTTTGTTCAGATAAGGCGTTTTTGATTCATTCTGAGATAGGGATTTCTTTAATCAGATTCTTAAATGGGGCTTTATTGCAAAAAAAAAAAGTAATCAGAGGTAGAGTGTTCTTCAAACAAAATTCTGAATTAGGAAGTTTTTAAAAAATATTTTGGAATATGGTGATCTTCCACTCAACCGTCCATATACTCAGAGAATAGCAGAAATAGTTGAATGGCACTAGCTTCTCAAACCGAGGAAAACAATTAAAAAAGTAATACCGTTATTATCTGTTTTAACTTTGAGTAAAGAATGGCGGCCGCCGTGGTGTGAAGGTAGTATTGCCGGCCTACCACACCGAAGGTCCATGGTTCGAGCCCTGGTACAGGTAACATCAAAAGTGATTTGAAAAAAGTTTTTCAAAAAGGGGTCGCCCCTCGGCAGTGGTTTGGCAAACTCTCCGAGTGTATTTCTGCCATGACAGGCTTCTCAGCAAAAATTCGTCTCCTTTGTAGATGCCGTTCGGAGTCGACAAAAAACTGTAGGTCCCACCAATTTGTAGGGAAAATTCAAATCGGCACACCACAAATTGGAAGAGAAGCTTGGCGCAAAAATCTCTTAGGAGGTTTATGATGATATACCTGTTGTATATCGCGCCATAGAGATAGAAAGAATGGTTCTTAGAATTTTTGTTTGTATGTTTGTTCGCGCATCACTCAAGACCCGCTGCATAGATTTTAATGCAACTTTCACCGATTTATTACTAGATATCCTGCTTGAAGTTAAATATACATTTTGCAGCACGAAAATATTTTATTCCCAATGAAAACAGCGGTGGTAATAAAATTTGTACCAAATACTTGCATGCATATAGTGAAGTTGAAACATTTGGATATCTACAAATAACTGATATTATGTACAAATGAATATGGGTGGTCTTAATTGGAGCAACATGAGACAAAATTATTTGCCTTCCAGTCTGTCAGTTTGTATGTTTACACGCGCATCAGTAAGTAACTATTCAATAGAACTGTCTGGTTTATTTGCCGATATGTTGCTAGACGTGCGTACTGAAATATAGAAGTAATTTTTTCTTTGATTTTGTATAGATTGTTGTTATTTGTGTGCGTGACTACATCACACTACCGCGTTAGATGCTTTTTACAAACTTTTCACGCATTTCTTTCCCACGTGGCAATACAGATGCGGTCTTTTATTTAACAACTTGATAGACAAGAACTGCGGTTTAAGCTTCAACTTTATCGCTTTCTGAGCAAATATAATTTTACGCATTTCCAAAATTGATTATGCATGCTCCTCCTATTTTAATTAAATTTAGTAAAAAAAAAGTATTTGAAATTCAATGCCAAACAGCTCGTGGAAAAAGTTAGTATTTGGCTTTCTATCTCAAAAACTAAAAAAATAGACTGCACTATGTCATATGCGTTAGCGTAACTAAATTACTTTTAAAAAAGAAAGAAAGTAAATAATGTGTAGTTAGTTGGTAATTAAAATTTTGTTTTAAACTTAATTCTTTTTTAAGTTAAAAATAAGCATGGTTTTGCGTTTTGTGAAGCGACAAGCGCAGTAAATCCTGAGCGTGAACTTTAATTAAAGAAAGAAGTGAACCAGTGTAACTATGTAAGTGAAAAGTGAAAATATATAATACACATACTACTTACTCACTATACGAAAAAAACCAAGTTGAACTCTCCACTTCTGCATGTCAAATTTCAAAGTTACTCACACAGCGCGCCCCAGAAGACGGCAAACGCTGAATTGTAGTTGGGTGGCTTTCGTAGCTGTGCTTTACCTACTTAGGTACCTACGAGTATATTCATTAAAAAAATACACGCATTTTGTTTTTCCAGTTTGCACGCTTTCATTTGACATTTCACATATGCTAACATGTACATATATGTAACTTGTATAGGTCAATTACAACGCACGCTCTTTGACCATCGTCACGCGTGAGCGATTGAAGTTGTCCATTAGGCCGCGTTGGTGGCATAAACAATTTGTGTCATGACAGAAATTACATAAAAAAGACTGCTACTCTAATAATGCGTCCCAATTTTACAATTTTATAGAACTCTAGATAATCACGGTTGTGCGAGGCTGCGCCACACACCTACATAAAAAAGCAATATGTATAGCATAATTTAAAAAAATGTATTCTATATTTGTAGATAAACCTCTAGAAATACAGCGGTGGGAAAGTAATTTAATTCCATGCCGCAGTTATTCAGTGATGCGCATACAAACATAATCACAGATAGACATTCGCAAACTAAAAAAAATCTTTTCTTCCTAACCCATGCTAAGCAAAATCCCTTTTCAATGCATTTTAATATACATATGAATGTGATACTTAAAATGAAGAGAGAGATCTAAAAGTATAAACTTCTCAAAAATTTTATACGAACGAGCTTCGTCTCTTTGTTTAGCTTTGGCAATGTTTGCCAGCGAAAGTTTCTTCAATTGATTTAAAAAAACTGCGATCCAGCCGTGAAAGAAACAAGCTCCCATGCATCTCGAAAAATTATTTTTCAAGACATCTAATCGAAGGGCTGCTAAGAATGAACTTCAAAATAATTCTTGTAATGGAATGCATTACAATTTTTTTATCTCTTTCAAATATTGCGCTCACGTACTAGAGAAAAATGACTTTTTTTTCGAAATTTTAAATCACAAAGCCAGACAGAAAAAAATATTTTAAACCTGAAATATATTACTCAATTACAGAATTATTCCCTTGCTAGATTATCAAAAATTCAAATAAACGAACCAAATATTTATCGCGTTTCTATGGAAAAAGTTATTATAAAAAATATTTTAAACAAAAAATTTTTGAAATGAAAGCTGCCCCCGAATGTAAAGGTAAAAAAAAAACATTTCAAAACATATGACCAATATATAAAATATATTCTAGATGGTAATACCGGTGGTTCTACGTTCAAATACAGAGTTATGTAATATCAAACTAAATTGGAAATTTAAAAAAAAACAAATGAAGTGGCCCCAAACTCTTAAAGTGTATTTCTTCAAAAAAAAAAAAACGTTCTCAAGAGATATTGAGCATCCTTTAAAGTCGGTATAAAAACGGTCTTTCCCGCCAATTGGAAGTTAAATGTCGGAATCTGATACTACAAATTGAAATTGTCGTTCCCGCTCCCTCTTCTCGCAGGTATAGTAAGCAAAATTAATATTATTATTATAAGAAAGGGTTGCCATGTCAATAAACAACGAATGCACCAGAAATAGAGATAAAAAAAGTAAAAACAAAAGCTAAGCGAAAAATAATTGCATTAAGTAGGTGGACGAAAAAAAGTATGCAAAATGAAAACATCAACAGGGAAAAGCAAAGTTTCACGGAAATGAGGAAATTTAACAAATTTTCGCTGAAATTCATGTAAACAAAGGCGAAGTTTAAGCACCAAATTGATTTATAGCATGTCTAAATACAAAAAAAAAATTATAAAATAATTTTAACAAATGTAAAGCTTTCTATAAGCAAGCAATTAAAGTAAAGCTAAGTTAGACAGCAAACAAATTGTATGTTACATTTTTCGTTGTAAAAATTTCCGTAAAAAATTAGGAAATAATAAAGGGAGTTGTCAATCGTTATATTACTAGAACGAACAGCATAAAATATACAAAATTATATACAAAGAGCAAAAAAAATCTAATGATACTCCCCGACGGGGAATTGAACCCCGGTCTCCCGCGTGACAGGCGGGGATACTAACCACTATACTATCGAGGATAAGTACTTAACCACAAACCAACTATACTCAATTGTCAATTGATACTCCAATGATTCATTTTATTTATTCCTCTTTCTATTGCTTTTGTTTTTGGCACAGCATGCATAACGATTTTTTTTCTTGTTTCTCTTTTGCCTTATCACTTTCTAAACATTTTGCGCAATGTGACAAAAGAGAGCATTTGAAAAAGTCCAAAATAAAATACATAAAAATATTGGGTCAGACGGCATATAAAATACGTCAATTAAAGTCGATTCAAAATTAACAAAGCGAACTAGCATTTATATAAAAATCAAATGACTTTAAAAAACATTGTACATGGTGAAGTGCTAATCAAATTTTTGAGAGAAGATCGTTTAATTCGTTGTTGTACATTTTCGATGTTAACAAAAGGAAGATGCAAAATTAAATTGTAATTTAGTCACTTATAGTTTACGATCTTAGAAGAGCAATATATTGTTACTTTTTATGAAAACTCTTTTCGAAACTTGAAAGAAATATTTACTAGGTTGTATTTTGTTTTTTATGCTCTGAAAATGAAAAAAGACTGTATGCATTTCTATTACGAAGACCTTATGGCAGTTTGCCAATTTTTTGAATCATGATTTTATTATGTAAAATGCGACCATGCGATCTGAGAGGAAAATATACTTCTGAAAATTTACTTACATTTTAAATATGTTTTTTTTTATATAAAACGAAACATTACTAAATTTTTAACAAGAATTTTTATTTTTTGAAGCAAATTTTTCGACTTTTGAAAAGATTTTTTTTTTGTGTTTATTCCAGACCTGCTAAATAATGATTACTAATCGTAATAATTACCGGTTTGATTAATTATTTTCTTGAGCATCCATTTAATGATTGATTGCCAATTAATTCTAATTTTTTATGATTATTTTCCGATTAATTAAAAAAATAAAATTTTTTTACGATTACCAAAAAAAATCAAAAAAAAGTTGTTTTGATTACTTTTGATTATTTTTGATTTTTTTCAGTATTTTTATAGAAGCACATAAATATTCGCATCCCCAATACTGAAAAAATCAATAAAAATAAAAAAAAATCAAAAAAGAATTAAAAACGATCAGAAGTAATCAAAACAACTTTATTGCCATTATTTTTTATTTTTTTTTCTAATCGTAATTAATTAATAATTGCCTTTTCTTGAAAAATAATCATTACCAATCCAAAAAAGGTGTCTAATTAATTGATTACTACCTTCTAATCAAATTTAACAGGTCTGATTTAAAAATGCCGACATTTTCGTTGCCCCCGGCTACGATATCCCTAATTCCTAGTAGCTTTATATGAGGAAGAAAATCATCACAGCTGTTGATTTTTTTTCGATGGACTACTGCTTCCAGCAGTGACATCTTTCGATTTGCTATCTATCCCTCACTCAACTTACTAAAGTTACGTTTGAATTTGTTTGAAACAAATAAATATAAAATTATGTCATCCTAATAAATTGTTATAATTTACTTCCGAATACAACGAAATCCGCGTTATTTTCAATTTCACGTAAATCACTTTTAAACGAAATTTGACATTTATAAATTACAAAAAGCGAAATTCAAGCGAATTTTTAATAACAGCCAAGCATTCACTGCCACACAAAATTTTCCTCCTCCCCATTCATACAAACTTATAGTTTAACAAAATTAAATCATAACAGATACAAATGTCATGTTGTCAGTTATAATTGTAAGCATAAAAAATCTCTTTCCTCCAGTGTCGGTTGTCATATAGCAGTAAAAATTCCTCCAAATCCACCACGATTGTAATGTACTTAAGTAGTTTTATTTATGCTACTTAAGTGCATTTGTATACAATAACAAATCACAATTGAATATATGAACAATATACACTTACATATATTATGTATACAGGGTGGCGCAAAAGTAATCCTCCTATCAGAAAATGCTATAAATTTTGCGATTGGTCCCTAAAGTCAGTTCTGTTTTGACATTTGTGTAGTAAACACATGCGAAATACACGTTAATAAACAATGTTACGCTACACTGCTCCAGAACGCGGAATATTGCTGACTATTTATTTAACCAATAATCGGTCGGGGCCAAACGGTTACTGTGAATGGTGAGCGCTACAGAGCAATGATCAACGAGTTCTTTTTGCCGCAACTTGATGAATTGGGATTGGAAAACATGTGGTTCCAACAAGACGGTGCAACAGCACACACTGCACGTGCCACAACCGATATGCTGAACATCGGAAGCTTACTTTTGCGCCACCTTGTATTAACAACAATTTGCACAAAGTGATGAGCAGCACTTCAAATTGTCAACCTAACTACATATAATATAACATGAACAGCTGTTGATGACAACTGCTTTGATTAACTGTTAATAACAATCAGCTGATGTTGACATAAGTGAATCTTATTTAAGCGCAAAAGTCAAAAGCATGTCACGGTTTTATTGCAGACACTTAACATATTTATTTAATTCAATTACAGCGGAAAAAAATGCGATTTTAAATAGCGTGAGAAATGAATGTGACTAATTAAATTGCAACAATAAAAAATAAATAAACAAATGTATATAAATTTCAGTTATAAATCTTATGAAGCAACAACGAAATATGCTAAAGCCTGCAGCATTTTCACAAAGCTCACTTGCAAAAGATTTCTTATTGTTATTACTCGTGATTGAAAGTTTTCGAAATAAAAACTTTTAAGCCATGGAGTGCTTACGAATTCAGCATAAGCACGATGAGCTAGTGAGAAATCAGCAAAATTTTAGCTGAGCACTTTAACCTTTGATTTAGCAAAAGATTTGGTTGAAACGAAACAGTGGAGTAAGAGTCAGAAAATATATTTTAAATTTAAAAAAAATCGTCTTAAAAAATTATGTTCTAGACAGTGTCATAGCTTTGGGCTGCAGCAGGTGTAAAACAGACGAGAAGGAAGCAGCATCTGTTAAATTTCGAAAGAAATCATTGCACTCAAGAAGTGTTTAGCAAAGATTAGTTGACTTACAGAAGTTTGCTTAGAGGATCGCAGGGCAGTGGTGGGCACAAAGAGAACGCTTATTTGAAACTAAATAAAGTTTGATGCCCTGATTGTTATTGTAACATGTATGTATAAAATACCAATAATGTACATGTGACGGCTGAGCAAAGTTCGACTCCCCGGAAAGTAAATGTCGATCATTGCGCTACTGTAATGATTGTGAAAAGTTCGAGTTCCATTGACTTCTTTAACTGCCTTGTTTATTTTTGAGAGCTCACCTTAAAGTTTATTTTTTCAGTAAATTGTTGTGACCCGACAGTAATTTTACTTGTGCATCCACTAAGTACTTCTTAGAATTTTGTAAAAATTGTAGCTGTTTTGAGCCACTGTAGCTACCTACGAGTGCTTTTACTTATTACTTGTTCCGCCGGCAGTTTGTTCGCAATATGTTTGCTGACTTCTACGGTTAAGTTGGCAATTTTTCCTTAGCTTTTTCATGTCTTTGTTTACTGATGCAGGCAACCGATGCGCCTACAACAATAAAACCAACAACAAGCACAACATTACGCCAACAGCAATAGTTACAAGCGCCAGCCAAACCGTCGCGCATGCGCATAATGTAAACATGAGTTGACAGATTTTCAACTTGAACTATGATCATGAAAAGCATACAAACAATCACCAAAGAAGGTATACAAACAATAAAAACTAAAAAAAAAAAAAAACTAAAAAAGCTTACAAAAAATGTGTAAAATTATTAGGTAAGAAAAAATTAAAAAAAAAGTTTTAATTCACTCACGTCTTGGCAATATGTTGCTTGCTGCGGTGTGGTAAATATTGTTAAAGCTGACTTTGATTTTATTATTAGGCGCAATTGTACGCCACCGACAAATAATAATACGCTTGCTACATTCATATAAAATTACATATGTTCATGAGTGTGAATTTCCACGGCTTCCTCTGCACTTTAGAAATTATGCGCTTGTAACTTTTTGATTTACATATTTCTTGTTTCTTTATTGCTATTTGAAGTTAGGTTGAACTTTAATTGTAGCAATATCTTCTACTGTTAATTAAATACAAACATTCATTCATCGCTATGCTTGGATGTCAGACGAAATATTACTCATGTACTATAAACATTAGGGTGTTTCATTTTCAGGCGATATTTTTAATACCGGAAACCAAATGACAAGAAGCTAAAAATAAATCTAAGCATGCCCATTAAAGTTAAACTTCTCAAATAGTTAAAAATTAAAATTTTCTTTGGTTTCGCACAAAACTATACACTAGCAATGTAGAAGCCCATCACATGAAGTTAGACTAAATTAGTTTTCATAATGAATCAAATATATTTTAGATTTACTAGCAGACCCGCTAGACGTTGTTCTTACCAAAAAGTTATACTATTATATTAACTCCCTATTACTCAGCCGCTATCATTTTTACCCTACTTACTCTAGTAGGTGGAGGGAGCTAGCTATTAATTCTGATTTTGTTTTTTAACTATACCTTCTTCTTTTTCTTTCTCTTAGTCCCTTTCTTTCCCTTTCTTCTTCTCATTGTTTTAGTCTTCTTTTTCCCCTTCTTCTTATGACTTTACTACAAATATTAGACAGCTGGTTTGTACTTAAAAAAAAAAAAAAAAATAAATATTACTCAACATGCACTCGATTGTTCAAAATCGAAAGAAAAAAATCTAAAAAAATTTTGAATGTTTCTTTAATCACTTTCAATACTGAATAAAGTGCATTTATTTTTTTAATTTATACTTAAACTACAAAAATTATACGGAACAAATTTTTCAAGTTCTGCCTTTCCATTGACTTTCAAGAAGGAAATTTCAGTTATTTATCGTGGTGACTTGGAATGTCAGAATTTTGCCTAGCTCATGGGGTTGGAAACAATTTTGACATTTGATATTGACTATTATATTATTTGAAATGAATACAATGGAAATTTTTTAATGTGTTGCAGCTCAAGTATTTGTTCATTAGTTAAAAATACAATGGACCATGTTGAGGGAAGGAAAATTCTGTTATTCATCGTGGTGAATTTGAATTAAAATAGACACTTGTCAAAAAATTCTTCTATGCAATTGGCACAGAAAAATATAAAATACTTTCACACCTAAAAAAAGTCTTCACCTAATTTTTTCCCTCAGTAAAATGTTTTCTATTGACACCCAATCAAAAGACCAAATTCTAAGCAAAAAAACAGAAAAAATGTTCAACCCACCCTAGGACCCGCATAAGAAATTTTAGAGATTCGATAGAACTATTTAAATTTTGTTAGAGCAAAGCCTCCGTTCCACTGGTCCGATTTCTCTGCTTCAAGTTTTAAAAGAACATATTAGTGCCACAAGAGGACATTGGGGTATTTTTAAAGTGAACTTTTAATGAAAAAAGCTTATAAATTTAAAAATAGTAGCACGCATTTCCCTTTCGTTTGCTAGTACTATGTAACTGCAGGTATGACAGCGAAGTAAAATAGTTGTGTAGCCTAGAAATGGAACACTCTAATGTTCATATATTTACACGTTATACATGTCTTGTTGCATGCTTTTTCTTGAGGAAAATATGCAACAATAATAGTTTGAAAAATTAGTTATGAGAGTTTTAAAGTCAACAGCATCGTAAACTCAGTTATCTACAGTTAAGTATTTATTTTTAAATTTTGTTTATTAGCTTTATTTATTTTTTTTCCAACCAGATTAAGCAGCAGCTAATGAGCAGTCATACAAACATACATGCATCACTACTGGTATGTAACCTAGCTTCACGTTAGCTGTTAACGCATGCGCAGTAATTAAAATTTTGTGGCAGACAGCGTCGAACCAAAATTGGTTCGTTGGCTTTTGCGTTGGTTGACGTACTTTTTGCTGTATAAATGAATTCAGACATATCTATATTAGTATGTGTGTATTGCTTTAATGTGACTAATATTGTACCGAATAAGCCTATACCCTATGCCCCTGATGATGAGAGTAATTTTGTAATTGTGGTATAAAGACAAGTTTCTTTAAATGATAAGGGTTTTTAAGAGCTGGAACTTATAGATAGAGATTTATCTGTTTTCATCAACCTCAGTCGGAATTGGAGCTGGTCATATCCTAGGTCATTTCAACTTGTCCTGCGTGGGTTTTCTTTTCTTTTCCCATCTCGGAATCTTTCTCTGTAATTAAATTTTTTTTTTAATTTAAAATTCCCTTTGGAAATTATATGTGCACTTGTCACTTGCGAAATCTATACATATAATAAAATTGTAACAGGTCGATGTCTGTACTTTGTAGATATTTAAGAAATATCGATAGGAGGGATTATTATTAAGCCAATCGAGGTCAAATCAACAGTTTTTAGAATTTTTGTCTGTATGTTTGTATGTTTGCTCGCGCATCACGCAAAAACTGCTAAATGGAATTAAATTGAACTAATGGCGTGGCATTACTAGATGCATAACTTAAAATGTCAGATATCATTTGTTCCGATAGCTCTATCAGTTCCGGAGATATCGGCCGATATGTGGACCAAGCTGACCCAAAATGTGTTTAGTACAATATGGGTATCCAACGAAAGGTGCTAATTAGTGCTGCTATAAGCGATATAATTAAGTTTCATATCTTGTCTTGTAAATATATGCTACAATGATTAAAATTGGACTATTATTAGTTCTGAGACGCAGCGAAGTGAGTCGGGTTTTAGCAAATAAAGTCGTTGATATTACTTATGTATTTAAAAATCGAGTAGCTGCCGGAAAATATTGAGTACATTTGGGTTTTAATTTTTTGAAATTTTTTTATACAGAACCAATTCTACCCTTATGGAAAAAAAGTTTTACCCACCCTAGTAAATACCCTTTGCATAATTTTACACTTGTTTACTTTACATGCTCTTAACACTTACTAGCTTACATATTAAAACCTATTACAAAAAAATTTGATAAATTACACTTTTAAGTCAAAAACTTTAAGTATCCCACTTATCAGCGAGTGAATTCTTTGGATTCTTTCATTTACTTTGTTGTTATACATTTAAAAAGTATAAAAGACCTTTCGTTAGACAAACTCCAACAGTTTTACGAAAACCGTTTTTAAGTAGTAGTAACAGTCAAATTTCGAGAATTTGTTAACGCATATGTGGGAAGTGCCACGCCTCTTTTCCAAAATTTTACTAAAAATCGTTAATGTAATGATGTTTTTGTTGTTGTTTGTAACGATCACATTGTTTGTTAATATAATGATCATGTCAATAAGGTACTACATTTTATTATTGTTGCTACTTCCATTAATAAACTATCTCATTTTAGGAGCGTGATTATCGCACGATTTGGCCCATTTTAAGCAGCTACCTGCATTGGTTAGAAAGTAACCTGTGTGCCAAATTTCATTCGAATGTGTCCATTTTTCTCGGTAAACAATCGATCTCTCGACTTCTTTTGAGAACTTTGATATATGGAACTCTATATCGCTCTCGATTATTTCATACCATTACAAAACCATCGTTATGTAAAATATATAAAAAGAAGAGTAAAATGATGAGAATGGTTAGAGAGAGGGGAAGGGGATGGAGGATGCAAAGTAAGAACAAAGTTATAGAAAGCGAGAGATGAGAAACAGAGATACTACAACTTGGTCGTATCTCTCTTTAGTTTTGCTTTTACTCGCCTGAAAACTGCCTCTTTCATACAAACAGAGCTGCCATTTGGGGAAAACTTTGTACTCAATTTTTCTGTCAAGAAAATATGGGTTGTAATTCACTTTATTTCACAATTTATCGATTATTGTTTCGATTATTCAAAAACAGATTACGCCATTCGATTTAAACGTTTTCTGGAGAAAATTACTCGCTTTACCCTGGCTCATTTGATTAATCTTGCCATCCCTATTTCTAATCTTGCCATCCCACTTTCGAAATTTTTCCCAAGATCCCCATGTACACTGTGAAGTCACCTTCATGCATTTATTGCAACTATGCAAACAACCACTTAATTGACTTAACTGATAAGAAAATCTCGCGAATTACAAAAGTCAAAAGGTGTCAAATATTTGAGAAAATGCGCAGAACTCAATGAAAACCCAATTAGTAGAGGGCAACAGGTGCATATGGTTAACAAGGTAGTGGGAAGTAATACGCTGATAACTTGCGTCCATGTAAGTATATACGAGTATGTATATAAACTACCTTGGGGGTCAACTGCAACTTCAGCGCTATCGCTGCGCTATGAAGATAAAGACAGCTAATCAAATGTAAAGCCAAAGAAGTCAACAGCGCAGAAACTGAAAGAAAGAAGTAAAATAAAAATTTTAAATAGCGAAAACGGTGAACCAAGAAAGAGGAAATTTCATCTAAGTAATGCTTCAAAATAAGTAGGAAATTGCAAAAAAAGTGCAATCTGCGGTCTAAACAGTAATACGCGCATGCGCGCCAACTATTTGGTGCTAATGACCAACAACGGTAATGACGAGCGCTGTGCTGAGGATATGGCTTTGTTGTTGGGTGCAGCTTTGTGTTGAAGTTGTAATGCTGTTACCAAACCGCCTGCTCCCACCTTCTCATTGTTGATGGTAAAGATTTGTTCAAACCGCAATTTTCTGCTCTTGCCTAGCGAACAGACTACCTTATTGGCGCTGTGCGTTGTACATATTTGCGACGCAATTACGGCTGAGTAGGTACACAAGTTATTATTTTGTTTGTTTGGCAGCATTGTTTTTGTGTTTACTTCCTTGGTGTCCAAATTCTTATTAAGCAAATGTTTGCAAAAGCTACTGATTATTTGCAGAGAGCGCATAAATTATTCAATAAGTTGGCAACACGGGCTCAGCTCTTTTCTGGAGTTTAACGCAAATAAGATGAACGAAATTACATGTTCTTTCAAGCCAATACGACTAGTATGAGTGAATTGATTTTTCTTAACAAAACCTTTGTTTTTACTTCAACAAGTGGTATGAAACTCTTGCTCCCCGCAGTTATGCTAAATGCTTTTGGCGCATAGCCGAGAAAGACGTGGAGAAGATACTGTTGATATTTCACTTTTACGTTGTTTGTTCGTATACCAAAACAGCTAGCATTATATCTATGTATGTGGGCACAAGACCAAATTTATGAGCCGTCAATCAGGAGGATTTTGAAAAAATTGGAAGTACAAGGGTAAACCTTAAGCTGAGTTCTGTCCACGATATTCGCAGTTGTGATATTAAATGAACTTTTGCTGGACCTGCAACCTAGTGGCTGCAGTGTGATAGCCTACGTTGAGGGCAGGGCCGTGCGCAGGGGACTGTCTTCGAGGGGGCTTTTGAACTTTTGGATGCTCAGAGAATATTATGATTTGAGTCTACGAAAAAAGGACTTATCGCACTTATGAAAAACTGAAAGAAAATTTCCGAGAGGAAAATGACTATATTTCGCCTGTAGCAGAATCTTGAAAACCACGCAGGTACACGTCCAGTCTTAAGTGCTGTCAAGGAGAGAATGATACATGTCGAAGACTGTAGCTGCCTGCAAATGCCGGAGTGGGAGTGTAACTGCATTATTCCAATTCAGGCCCCTTCCACAATTAGGAAACTTCACATACGCGCACTTTAAGACGAGTATACACAATAATAAAACCCGAAAGCCAGTTTTCATAAAAATTCAGTCGGTAAAAACCCCCTGGGGGGGTTTGAAAGCCCCTCCCCCAACCCCCAAATAATCGAAGAACCCAATCAATATAATCGTAACGAAAACTAGTATCGTTCTTATTTTTTTGTTACAACGCTTTGCTCGGCGTTGCTTGATATGGTGAAAGCTGCAGTAACAGCAATTGTTCTCCAAAAAATCATGAACTTCGCAGCAGCATATCTTGCTGTAGTTGTTGTTTGCTGTCCTGCTGTTAAATGCATGCTGCACTTTTCTTTAGTTGTCGACAATATAGCATTACCAATGGTGCTCAGGGTTAAGTGTGACGAGGTCAGCAGAGTGCACCTATTAGCCATACAACCAACATTTGCTTCAATAAATTCACAGCATTAAACAGCAATTTAAGTTTCATAGCAAGTTGAGAAAAAGAAATAAACTTGCTATGATTTTTTTGCTTAGTAACAATTTTTGTTAAGTTGAACAGTAATATAACGGTTTTAAGGCGGACTTCCTATCATTAAAAATGTTTTTTTTTTTACTTTATTTAATACTTGTAAACCCGGCCCCGCTTTGATGCGTCTCAGAACTTATAATAGGCTGATTTAGATTGTAATCATTATATCTTATACCAGAAGATATATGGAACTTAATAACATCGCTGTTTGTAGCACTCATTATCACCTTTCGTTTGCTACCCATATTGTACTACCACATTTTGGTTCACCTTGGTTCACATATTGGTCGATATCTCCGACACTGGGATAAGATATATCTTAAATTTTAAGTTAGGCATCTAGTAATGCAACGGTGAAAGTTCTATTCAATTCCATGTAGCGGTTTTTGTATGATACGCGCACAAACATACAGACAGACAGACAGAAATTCTAAAAACTGTTGCTTCTATTGGCTTAGTAACGATCTATCCTATAAATTTTTCTTGAATACCAGCAATGTGCAGACATCGACCTGTTATAATTTTATTAAATGTAGAGATAAATCAATAAAATTTTGGAATTGTAAAGAAAGAACTTCGTTGTGATTGGCTAAACAAGCAAAATGTATGATCCTCATTACCGTGTCCGTTCCTCCAGACCTCGCCTTGTAATTATGCGAACTGTATTCACTTTAATACGATGTGGCTGACATTATCTATATAATCATTATTGAGAGTATTTATGGAAGTAACCGTCATACTCAAGCATTAGTCCCTAACCCACTTTACTGCATTACTAAAATTACTGATGACAGGCATTTCACATAAGACGCTTGTACCAAAATTTTCATGCAGTAAAACATTATCCGGTAGCTGAAAGCGAAATATGTCGGAGGCTAATTAATTTTCGTAAATCAGTACAGGGTTTTTCAAATCTATAGTTTTTAAAATAAACTGAACTAATCAGCTCAGCAACAACTTATAATATTTCAGGAATTACCAGACAAACCAACCCCTATAACGCTATAGCTGGTGCCAATAAGTATCTTAATTAAGCTCAATTGTTCAATGGGCATTAGAGCGAGCATTTTTGTATGAATTAAACTATCAAAATTCTTCACTTTTACAAGGCTACAAAAAAAAACCAAACAAAAAAAGGACTACCGATGGGATCACCTACATCACCAGTGATAGCAGATATTGTCATGGAGGACCTGTTGGAGAACACCATTAAAAAATTAACACGAACACCAAGATTATTTACAAAATACGTCGACGATCTATTCGCGATTATAAATGAAAACGAGGTACAAAACACACTTGACGCCCTAAATTCTTTTGACAAGAACATTAAATTTACAACAGAACTAGAGGACGACGGAAAATTACCATATCTTGACTCAATTATTGTTCGACGAGGAAATCAATTGAAGTTAAAGTGGTATAAGAAACCTACATCTACAGGACGAATCATCAACTTTTACTCAAATCACCCTAAGACGATGATAATTAATACAGCAATGGGCTGTATAAGAAGAATGCTAACAATAACAGATGACACTTACCACGCCGAAGTCAAAGAAGAAATAAAAGAACTATTAAAAAGTAATGATTTTCCCGAAAATTTAATAAAAACACTAATTAAAAAATATTTAAAAGGAACTAAGCAAAATACGTCAATAAAGCCGAAACAAAAAATATTTAAGTCAGTAACTTACGTACCCAAACTGTCAGAACGCCTCACGAAATCAGATTGTTACAATAGGGAAGAAGTGAAAATAGCGCACAAACCAATTAATACATTAAAAAATTTATTTAACAACACTAAATCTAAAATACTCAATACGGAAAAAAGCAATGTTATCTATAAAATCCCTTGCAATGGAAACGAAAACGAATCATGTAATAACATATATATTGGAACAACAAAAGCCAAATTAAAATCTCGACTCGCGCAACATAAATCAGATTTTAAATATTGCCGCGAAACAAATAATCAAAAAACAGCACTTATGACCCACTGTACAACTAAAAAAAACCACTCACCGAACTTTGACGAAACAACGATATTACAACAAGAACAACATTACAGCAAGAGATTTACATTGGAAATGCTTCATATAATTAACACACCGGCCAGCATAAGAATGAATTACAAAACGGACACTGATAACTGCGCTCACTTATATAGGCATTTGTTGACAAACAGACGGACAGTAAACAACTCCACGTTAAACAGGACAGACGTGTAATAATGTATGTTTTTAATTTTTACCAATTTGTTTTTATGTTAATTGTAATTATATTTTTATGTTTTATTGTTATATATAGTTAACCCTGAAGACGATTACCGTAGGTAGTCGAAATATATTGGTTAAATCAATATTTCTGGTTTCAATTTTTGGACCACAGACCTCAAGCCAGCAAGAAGAAGGAATTAGAAAACAAAAAGGTCGCGAAAACGAATAACAAAAAAGTTTATATAAAATATTATTTGCAAACTTCTAAAGGCATTTTGCTGGTTTGTAAGAGTTGCCCGTTTGTAATAAAAAAATTTGGTATAATTTTTCTGCCTGGCTGCCCTAATTAGTCAGCTCTTGAGTGAAATTAAAGTATGAATTTTTAATGCGAAGTGTAACAATGAAGATTTTACTTTTCTAAGTGCTTAGATAGCAGCTAGTCGGATAATCTGTATACGTAGCATTAAGCTGATGATTCATAATCTATCTTAATTGTTTAGCTACATTTACTAGTTAACCTTGATTCTAATTCATCTTTGAGGGCTTGGCAGATTGCGATCTTTTGATTGAAGCTTATGTAAGTACCTACATAGTATATATTAAACTGGGCTAAGTAAAAAGAAAATGTTTAATTGTTGATATTACTTATCAGATTGGCAATAAAAACTGTAATAGTGGCAGATATTAGTTTCTAGAGATCTATCAATGCTAGTATAAATTTTTAGGACCGACTTAATTTTTGCTTTTAAAACTGCCGAACCTTATAGTTTTTTAGAAATAAATTTTCTTCAGTTCAGTCGGGTTCAGTCCGGAGCTCGCTCATTATTAAATTCCTTTACCTTTTTTCTGTACTGAAAAACATGAATTCAGTTAACCCCAGCAATCTTTACGTCCTCATTACCCTGAAACGACTTCCGGTCAAAAAATTACCGAACTTTTTTTTTGCTAAGCGAACATTTTTACTTTCTGTATGGGAATTAAAAACAAGAGCAAACACGGGTGTAGACCAAGTAACATATTGTTTATGCTTAAGTCACTTTCGCGAAAGCAAAATATCGAACTGGAACTCGTTTCAGGTATGGCTATAGAAATCATATTTCAGAAAAATGGTTGTTCCTCAATACGAATCTCACAACACAGACATTTTATAGATGAAAGTACTCATTCGAGATTCAGCCCACAGCATAAGGTTCTAGCTAATTTAGGAAGCGCAGTCATGCTCGTATGCCACTGGAGTGGTCAGTCGCCCAACTATAAGAAAAAGTTATTTCAGTAAGAACTCAAACTAACCGTAATATAACTTTCTTCAAAATATATCCATCAGCTTATAATTGTAAAGAGAAAAAATAACTAAAACGGAGTAAAAACAGCTGGTGACAGGAAAAGCGCAGTGTGACGGTCAAAAGAAAAGGTAACAAAAGAAATACACTCTGAGTAGATAATTACAAATTGAAGAAAAGCTATAAAATCTGACTAAACGAAAAGAAAAACAAAAGAAATAAATACGTAAATTATGAAAAGCATCAAAGCAAACAGAAAAACGTTGGAATCATAAGCGCAAAAAGAATTTTGTAAACATTTTCAGACTTGATCTTAAGACAGCGTGAGTTCCAGTTATAACGCGAGTTCAAAGAAATATATAGATGAATGTGCGAATAAAAGAAGAAAAAATATAGAAAAAACAAACAAAAAAAACTCTCCATAAGCATAAAATATATTTATTATTTTTTTTTTTCTAAGAACATATTACAACAACTTTGTGGCTAACCAGAAATCAAGAAGATTGAACATAAAAAAGCAACAATTTTGTGAAGAACAACATCTTGATTTTTGCTCAAGCAAAGAAAGAAAAAAATTATAAATATTAACAGTTTTCTATGTAAATATAGCGTAAAGGAGGCCAATGACACTAACCAGTCATCAATGTGCTATAGATGCTGCACAGTAAACATTTTTATTAAAATTCAACGCGTGAAGCATTTGACAACTAACACAATTTTCGAGTCTCGAAAAGTTTGTGCACAAATGCTTCTCAAGTAACCGTTGATAGCATGCTCAGACTAAAAATCAATTTGAGAAGAGCCTTTTAAATATTATTAAATACTTCTCAACTATTTCTCATATCAAACCTAAGTTTAGAAGAAACAGTTTAACACAATTTAAGAAAATATCAAATTTAGAATTATCACTTTGATGTCTATGGGAACGATTTTCCGCGGAATGTGTTGTTAGTGTGGCAAGTGTGTCTCCACCACAAACCTGTCTTACACAATAACTGGAGTATCACTGTAACACCAAGCCAAGCAGACGTAAATGAGTTTTACATATGAACTCAGATAAGTAACAAGAACAAGTCGTTGAGAAGTTGTCGATACAGGAAGTCAATAGCGTAAATGTGGGCTGATCACTTGTTCTTCTTCCTTCACTACTACAGCAAAAACTCATATTTACACTATAAACAGCTAATAGAAGGAAGTGGCTTGTCAGAGTTTCCTTAGAATTTAGCAGTGAAATGGGATTATCATAATGACGCGATTATAGCGCTAATTTGCTAATGAGTGACAGCGAAATCAAATTGTAATGGTTAGGGGAAAAATGGGTGGGGAAATTAAATGCTGAAGAATGAAGATGTCCTATAGTGCTTTTAAAACTGAAATTATTTTGCAACTGGCTTTGTAAAGGCTGTGGTTTGCTGAAGATTAAACACACAGTGGAACATTTGTAAGTACAAATCAGAAAATATTGCACCTTGGAATAGTTAGCTCCGATCTCCGCTACGAGTTAGACATTCTGGTACGATAGTCCGTCTGTTGTGGGCTGCTCAACAAAGCAGATTCTGCTAACGCCAAACTTTCTCCGGTCCAAACCTATTGAGGCCGCGAGGTTCCTGGGACTTCCGTTAGAAGATTTTGCTGACAATTCAAGGTTAGGAAAGTGACGACTGGGCATGGGAAAGCATCGGTACAACAACAAGAGCAAAGCAACGACCAAGTGTTTATTCTAAGGATAAGTTGGGGCAGGGTTCATTAACTCTTATACAGATCTACCTGTTCGAAGCTGAACTAGATATTTTTGCTAAAAAGTTCGCTATTCGCTACCACTTAATCTTCATAGCATAGCTTCCAATGCGACATCATAGCATCCAGTTTAGCAAACAGTTCCTGCTTACATGCTACAGCATTAGACCTGTTAAATAATGATTACTAATCGTAATGATTACCGGTTTGATTAATTACTTTCTTGAGAATCCTTTTAATAATTTATTACCGAAAACATTCAATTTTTAATGATTATTTTCCAATTAATTCAAAAAATAATCAAAAAAATCAATCGATTACTAAAACAAATAAAAAAATTTAAAAAATAATAAAAAATATTCAAAATAAAAGTTGATTTGATTACTTTTGATTTTCTGTAGAAACACATAAATGTACACATCAACAATACTGAAAAAAAATCAAGTATAATCAAAAATAATTATGAAAAATCGAAAGAAAATCAAGAATAATCAATAGTAATCAAAGCAATTTTTTTTTTTGATTATTTTTGAATTATTCTAATCGTAATCAAATAATAATTGCATTTTCTTGAAAAACAATTAAAATAATCAATACCCGCTAAAAAAGCCGTCTAATTAATTGATTATTAATTACTAATCAAATTTAACAGGTCTGTATAGTACTAACCGAGCCGCCTCCTATAAATATAAAGTGGAGATGGAAAGTTTTATGAAAAACTATATAACTCTAGTAGCTACAGACAGGCATTGAACAACATCAACTCATGACTAATCATACCTAACTTTTACTAGACTCGTACTTTCCAGACAAAGTTTTACAAATGTGGGGATTTTCGAGGGGTCCACTTGGACCGACTCCTCCTTCAATGCCTCTATGGTACAGTTCTGTAGAATCTGCGAGATTTCTGTATTAAACAGATGAACACTTGTAAGTAGTTTAAGCTTCCTAGGGTGTTAACGAAAGCTGACAAAGCTAACAAGATGCACCTGAAACTCATGAAAGTATATGACAACCTTCAATGTAAACAAAAGTATAGTTTGACCATAACAGATAAGGGTTCCTGGTAGACTTCTTCAGTTACATTTCACTTAAATTTTTTTTAATATTCCACCAAACAAATTGTAATGTTACGCGAGAACATGAGTACTACCTGTCAGTATTTTGTAAGATACTCATGCCTAACTCAAAAATTACACTTGTAAATAAGACAAGCGAGAACTAATGATTCTTTATTTATCAACCGACTTGATAAGTAAAACTGGAAAATTGCGAGGGAAGCAACGAAAGTGTGATAAACTGAAACAAAAATTGGTAGGGGTGCTTAAGTTCGGGTGTAACCTCTCTAAAACTCTGCTGTGAGCTTTAGCTAGAAAGTTAGAGTTTTTTTTTTTTCTTTTTTGACATAAGCCAGTTTATATAAAATTTTTTTGTCAGCACTGAATTTTTCAGATCTGCTATATCTGTATTTAAGAACTCACTAATAAAGCTTTATATCAAATGTGGGAGTGGTTGTTAACCGATTGACTTAATTGAGTATGACAAGCGAGTAATCACCTTCGATAACAGCAGTTGAGTATAACAACAAAACAAGCAATGAAATGGAATACATATTAAATTCAAGTAGGGATGTTGTACTTTTAAGTATGTTTGAAATTATGTAATGACTTGTAAAATAATAAACAATTAAAGCGAGAAAGAAAGAGACAATTACAGCGATAGTGAAAATTATGATAATTAGTGTAGTAGTCCGATTTTCTTTCATACGTTCACGAATAAAATAATGTGCCAAGTCACTTCAACATGGCATGCAATATTTCGCTGAACCTTAAGAACGCCAGTACGTGAGGTCACTGGTGCATGTCCAGTCACAATAGCCAATGTCAAGATTATAATGCATGATAAAAAGTGAATAATTAAAGTGTTCAAGTGCTTTAGTAAGTGCAACAAGTAGAAGGCTTCAGAGCAAAAGCAAATGGTCTCAGTTGGCTCTGACATCCTGCCTGAAGATCGGGATGGTTGGGAACATTTTTTATAGCAAAATTTCAAAGCTAAGCACAGCTGGTCTGCTGTAATATGCAGTTTATTTGCAAAATGTTACTTTTGAAATTGTAGTAATGACAATGAGAAAAGAAAAAATTGCATGTCTGGAAGTGCAAAGACTTGTAAAAACGAGGGTTGCATACAGTGTTCTGAGTTTTTATGACAACCCTACATATAACAAACCATTATCGGAGCTATGTGTGTACCCGCTAGATATTGAAGAAAAATTCCTCAAGGGGTCAGTAGCAGCATGACGGAACGCATTAGTCAAGCTGATTTAAACTTTTTTTCTGGAAATTGACAGTAGGGTTTAGGGCTCTTGTTTACAATCGATTATGCGGTTAATCGATTAGTCGAATAGCAACTATTAAGCTGTTTGAAAATCGAATAGCCAATATTCCGTGGAAGTAAGTGTGCGAAAGAGTGCGAAAGAGTGCGAAAGAGCATCCATTGTCAACTTCATTTATATTGACCGCAGAAAAAGAAATATTAAATAAAATACTAGGCTATTAGTGATAATCGATTATTTTTTTAAACAACTACTATACTATAAGTCGTTTGATCGATTAGGCGGTTGTCGAGAGCTCTAGTCGGGTTATTTCTCAGTGTATTTTTGACATAACGCCCATGAATTACAAAAAACAATACATGCAAAATTTTTGTATGGATGTATGTGTGTCGCCATGTGTCCACCTGTATTATTACTCCATGTGTAGCAGAAGCCAAACGACCATTTTAAAAATTCTTGTTTGTCGATCAGTTTGTTTGTACATGCATCACTCAAAAACTGTTTCATATAACCAAATGTACTTTTTACGTTGTATTGTTAGCTGCCTAGCTTAATGTTTAGCACCCCTTTTTTGACCCAGGGAAGCTTAGGTTTTCTGAGAATTATACTCATTTAGTTTTATTGGGATTTTTATTTTATTTAGCCACGCCTATTTCACAACTTTTAGTAGGACCCACGTTTTATTTGTGATTTTGCAAGTTCTTTTTCTTTACAAGAAACTGAAAGAAATATTAAAACTAATATTTTGAAAGTTTGTTATAACAATTTAGCCATTTTTCTTTTTATTAGTAAAACAAAGAGTCCGAATATTTCATTCAAAAAGTGTAAGGTACGGACTTTAACGTTGCGTTAAACATAGGAATGAAGAGCATATAACGTAAGCGAATCTTAGTTATCTAACCTGCTAAAAATCGTGCCACTGACTTCAAAGAGAATGATGAGCTCGCCCCTGCGGGTTAGGGGTTTAGAATATGCCCGAGGTAGGCATACCGGTCGTAAGAGGCGACTAATATGCACAAAGGTAATGACGTGCAACTCGATGGTTGATCTACGGATATGATGCCTCTCACCTCTCATTACCCATCTTATCCTTCCTTACGGAAGGTGGGGTGACATGACCTAGAAGGTTTCAGTGGTCATAAATCGCTACCACGACAGTCGGGCAGTACCGCAAGGAAGTACCGGAGCGTACCGGGTTCAAATCTGGCCAAGGACTGTTAATTCGACAACACTCCCTAAAACCTTCGGGGAGTGTTTTTGTCGTCACCACAACAACAACAACAGAGTGATGAGCTATCGTCTACAGTGGGCTACAATTGATCCCAACTATTCCGTTATAAACATAGTTGTGATACGTCGATTTTAATTACTGTAGCCTACTTATAGGTGTTGAAAGTAAACTTGTCCTACCGTACCCGTAGGAAAACAAAGGGAATCTGTCCGACACTACCCTTTCAGGCATAAATGAGACCAATTAGTCTTTTCGTAGGACTTGCTCAATCAAAAGTGATCACTTCAACCCATACAGAGAGATCAAAACTGGCATTGGCGTGGCACTATTCAACGCAAAGTAGCTAACAAGTCCCATACATCAAATTACCAACTAGTTGTTATTTTGTTTTCCAAAAAAAATTATTTTTAATTCCCCCACAAAGGCACACACATGTGTTCAGCTGACATTTCCTAGGTCTTCTTACTCTTCTTTTTGCTTTCTAGAATTTCTATAGAATATGTCCAGATATACATAATAAGTACTCACGTCGTTCCTAGCGCCCTCTATCTGCATAGTAATTTAAAACAATAGCATTTGTTCCATGTGGTTTGACTAGCATGATTTTTGCATGTTATACCGTAACCGCAACAACTTGCTACATGACACAAAAACAAAATAAAACAAACAATGAGCCCATCTCCATCGTCATCATTCTCTTGTCAATTCTTAATACTTTTGTTTAGCACATTTAAACGTTTAATTCTTTTATATTTGCTTGCCTCAAAACCCACAAGCTTCATAGCACACAACCCCTGCCAAAAGCAAAAAATTCACAGAAATATGAGTTGCATCCGCATTTCCCAGGTAGTTGTGTTTAGTATTTCAGTTCTGTGGTTTTATTTCAATGCGAAAAGTTTAGTTGCATTCAAAGCGTGCAATTAAAATTATTGAAATAATTGCGGCATGACTGTCAATCTGTTACAAGGGGGGCCGCCTGTAGTAAGTATTTCCTAACAAGGCTTTTAATGCATTTCCCAGTACTGGCATTTTTTTTTTCAAACACTTTTTTCTTTAAAAGTTTCTTGTTAAACGTTTTTTTTTTTTTTTGTGCATAACTTTAATTATTCTTTTGTTAAGCTAATGTCAGTATATTATTCTCTTTTAAAAGCCATTTTAGCGGTTGTTTAACCTTAGTTTAGGTCACTTTACAAACATCTTAGCTTCTTTGCCGGCAAACGCTCTTCCCACGCCTTAATGTATTCACGCTGTTTGTTGAGTTTTTATGATTTATTCATGGAAATTATAATTCTTGGGAGTCATAATTATTTTATTGTCCGCTGTCAGTAGCAAGAGAGGGTGAAAGACAGCGTCGTTTTAGCGGTAACTTAAAAATGCTCAAAAATTGTAATTCCAAGCTTTTCAGGAATATATATCAGCACAAATCGAAGGCTGAGTGGAAGATCAAACTATTTCAAAATATATCTTAAAGTTTATTTGAAGAACACCCTAAATGGTCTGGAAATTTTTCCAATAACGCCCTGTTTCAAAATTTGGTTCAAAGACGCCCTATCTCAACTATCATTACACTCTGAGATGGGGACTTCTTGAATTCTAGCGAGATCACATTTTTTACTATGCCGTTTTTATAGCATAAACTATAAACTTAGCATGAATATATCCTATGTGGTGTTATGCTACATATTTTATGTTATGCTATGTTATGTTATGTTATGTTATGCTATGCTATGTTATGTTATGTTATTTTATGTTATGGTATGGTTTGTTATATTATGTTATGTTATGTTATGCTATGTTATGTTATGGTATGGTTTGTTATGTTATGTTATGTTTCGGTATATTGTGTTATGGTGCGTTATGTCATGTTATGCTACGTTATGCTATGTTATGGTATGTTATGTTATGGTAGTTTTGCTATGTTATGTTACTTATATATTGCCAAGTAATTTGATTACATTAAATTTAAAGCAACTTGATTGTGTATTATGAGAAACTGACTAAATATTTTTCTATCTCTTTCTAGGTGAGTTTGTTGTTGTATGATATCGTTTCAATAAAGATACTGGATGAGTAAGGTAACAAGTATGCGATTATATACAGGGTGGCGCAAAAGTAATCCTCCTATCAGAAAATGGTATAAATTTTGCGATTGGCCCCTAAAGTCAGTTCTGTTTTGACATTTGTGTAGTAAACACATGCGAAATACACGTTAATAAACAATGTTACGCTACACTGCTCCAGAACGCGGAATATTGCTGACTATTTATTTGACCAATAATCGGTCGGGGCCAAACGGTTACTGTGAATGGTGAGCGCTACAGAGCAATGATCAACGAGTTCTTTTTGCCGCAACTTGATGAATTGGGATTGGAAAACATGTGGTTCCAACAAGACGGTGCAACAGCACACACTGCACGTGCCACAACCGATATGCTGAACATCGGAAGCTTACTTTTGCGCCACCTTGTACATGTCACTAAGTATGGGTTCATTCAAAAATTACGAGCTTTGATTTTGAATTTCTAACAAAAATTTGCTTCCCTTTTTCTATAAGTTCATTGGCTTATTTTTGGTTTCTATATAAATTGGAGTTAGCGTAAGATTTGAATAGGTCGAAATTAACTTTTTTGATTTGAAAAAATCGAAAATGCTATTTTTTCACAATTTTCCTTAAAACACACATTTTAATGTAACTACCTATACACTCTACTCCTTAGCGTTTGTACCTAAAAATGCAAATTTTTCTGCCAACTATTGGGAAGAAAATAATCAAAATGTTGACAGTTTGTCAACTTTAAGCTGACAGCTGTCAACAAGTAAATAAAAAGCGATTGAAAGGAAAAACATGCAACAAACATGCTAGCCTAAAATTGAAAAGGGAAAAAATAAAAAAAAATAAAAATTTAAAGAAACAATGCAATGGCAATTGTATAAGCCAAGAGAAGTGAAAAAAAGAAATGAGAAATTACCAACGACAAAAATGTAAATTAATTACATTTGTTGAGTTAGTAAACGAATAAGAAAAAAACAGTAACAAAACGTGGGATTTGACCAAAACAAAAGAGATAAAAAGTGTTAAAAAAGACAACGAGAGAAATTAATTGCAATGAATGATAAGTTCGTAAGAATTTTTTTTCTGCTTAGTGCAGTGTAAGTTAAGAAAATAATTACAAATAGCTAATAAAAAATTAATTTCTAAACATTTAAGCGCAAAATAATGTAAATATTAAAACGTAAGTCACGCAAAAAAAAAAACAGAAAAAAACAAATCACCAGTGACAATAAAATCATTATGCACACATTTGACGGAAGCCATCAAGCTAACGTTTGTCAATTTCACAAATCTTCCCAGCATGCAAGTGTGAGCGAGCCAACTTTATGTGCTGTGACTATAACAAAGTGTCAACAAAAAAGTTGCTAAAAAAGTGACAAACGAGTGACACGTCCCGATTGCATTTAAGATAAGTTAAAGTGCCATCAGCGAGTTGCAGTGGCAGTACAAGCAGCCGCACGACAATCTGTCATCAAGCAAGCGCAGTAGAAGAAATAAAGAAATACATAATTCCCATTACTAGAAAAAGAAATTTAACAAAAAATTAGAAATAAAAAAATTATTTTTATATCTCAACCCAGCTACCGAGTTACCGAGTCAGAAGTACAATGAGAAATGCTTTGTACTAAGTAAATTGTATGAAATTATTTTCCCAAGCATTTTTGTAACAAAAAAAAAATCCACGTGTGCTGCATACGGTGGGTTATCTTTGTTTACAAGTTTTCGAAAGATCAGAAGGTAGTATGCAACTCACTTAAGTAAATCGAGTTGAAAGAAACCACATTCATAAGTCATCTTGCAAATCGAGTGGATTAATTGCTCCATTGTGAGTCAGAATTGCGGTGATTGTAAGAAAATTTTGTGGAGCTTAGTAAAAAACATACTTTATGAGCGCTCCTGCTGAGATTAGTAGGGATATAAAATGCGCTATACGTATGGAGTACATTCGTCCTGAATTAAAATCATTTAGGGTGTGTGTAGGCGGTTTAAAAAATTTGGATAATTACCACTTCTATTTTAAACATTATTGGACACCAAGAGCCTTAAGGAAATGTCTTCAGCAATAAATGGGAGCCCTGAAGAAGCTAGCTAAAACGGGTAAAACATTTTTTTTTAAAGTGGGTACTGTAAATAAGTAAATAAATAACACCAACTTTTTTACCACAGCACACAGCTGAGTATAAAATGTTTAGTTTAAAGCCAATTTCCGACTTGCTTACTTATTATTTACAGTGCGTATTTTCCGTTTATCTAATCGCTTTGCCAAATTTGCAACACGCTGCAATACTAATGAGCCCAAATTCTTATGTTGTTGAACAAACTGTTAAATAATTGCAAGGCAATCGATGTAAACAAATATGGCTATAAAGCGTTAATAAAAATTTTAATTAATTCAAATTGCCATTTTCTGCTCCAAATTGTATATATCACACGACCACATTAGTTTCATATGAGCTTGTCTGGGGTAATTGAATTCCATAACCGATAAATTAAATATTTGCTACCTTAAGTTGTATGCCGTGTTTTGTTTTTTTTTTTTTTTGTGTTCATATCATATCAGTCGAAGTGTTGTTAATTACATTCGAATCGTGTTAAATGCGACAGTTATTCCGATAAGCTAAGTTCAATTTAATATGATTTACTGCGCAGACATGCAAGAACTTACACATGAGCTAAAATATACCATAGAAGCTAAGTGTGTTGCTATTAAAATTTGCAGAAAACTTTAGATATTTGCAGTAGCGCCTTTTTCCATAAGCGTCCCGCAAGTTTTGGCACGTTCCAGGCCTTTAAAACAATAATGATAGACTGAGATAAGTGAAAGCTTTGAATACAAAAATTGCTGACTAAACTTCGAGGCAAGCAATTATGCGTAATAAGGTCTTAAAGAAATGAAAGGGAGTTGTATTTAGAATTTTTGAAAAAGTTAATAAACAATCTACCCACCTTAGTAATAATTATAAGTTGAGGATTATAGATTTTATAGCTCTTCGTTTGTGTATGTGATGCCGAAACTTTCACTTGCTCAATTAAAGTTATTTTTTATTATGAGCCTTGATTCTTTAGCATTTTGGGCTGGAAGGACGATTTCGAATATTTTCAGCAACTTTTCCGTTACAATTTTTTTGTTCAGAAATAGGGAGATGTTGGAGAAGATAAATGAACTAGCAGAAGTTAAAAGGGGAGTATGGTCCGCTGGCGTCTGTGGAGTTCAAGAACGAAAGTCCTTTCCTTACTAGATTTATTTTCGATCGTGTCCTATACTGACGACTGCGCGATAATGTCAATTGGGCGGAATGAGGCATGTTCCAAAATAAATGGTTATATCGCTGTCCTCTCTAAACTTAACAACGGCGAACGCGTATCATATGGAGTATTTGCTGACAAATACAACTTGGAAACTGTGAAGGACTTCGTGTTTTTTGGGACTATAGTGCAGCCAACAGCTGCTTACTACGTTTAGCTCTCTCATGAAAGGTCGTTTTGGTCCATCCGACAATGGTATTTTTGAGATCGAAAGAGACTTAAAATGTTCTAGAAAAACATTCTGCGGAAAATTTTAGTTGAGTGATCTCCGACAAAATAATGATTCCACATATACATATTTGATTATCTAAATCACTGTGATTAAGGTAACTGGTACTAGTCCTTCAAACTTTCGTTTTTTTTTCATATTATATCTTCCTTTTAGAAAATTAATAAGTGTTTTTTTGTGGAACAGTAGTTTTCAAAAGGGTTTCCAAAATATTTTAAACATTTTATTATCCGAAATTTTTTTTTAGGATGTGCCATCTAACCTTTTTCTCCTGCTCTTGTATTTCAAGGCTGCAGAAGAGTGTCGTTCACACATATCAGGTATGGGCATTCATGTTAGGCTACACTCATAAAATATTTATCATAGTTGACTTTATTGTAAAATTCATATTTTCATCAAGTTAAGACCCAAATATTTTTAATATCAAAAAATGTGCAAAATGTGCTTTTATACGCTTATTTGCAACTGCCATAAATACGGCAATATTTACTTAGTATATAAATTTTAACAATTTTAACTTTGTTGAAAAAAAGCAACAAATTTCAAATTGGATTAGCTTAAATATTTATTTATTATTAATATGGCTAAAATATTAAAATGCAACGTAGCGTCATGTCGCCGCATCCGCAGCATATGGCAACCGCAACATAAACCATTTTAGCATAAGCGCCAATGCACCAAATTCGGTTAGTACACCGGGTATCGATGGAGCTTTTCGCTGTCAACACCATAATCAAGCGAAATCAATTAGACGTTGAAACTACTACGACAAGTACTCCAGCACTGAGTGTTGTATGTATGGATGTACATATATGACAAAACCAAATCAATAAGATTTAATATACTGTAGTAATAATGGTGGGGCGTAATATGGCGCATATCGTGAATACAATGTATGGAGGGTTGATATAATAAATTTATTACTTTGTTTTCAATTCAATGATTTTCTTATCGAGTTATAATTTACGAAATTAAGATTAATAATCTGTGATAGCCTTCGCTGGAAAAATTTTAAATAATGTTGATACCTATATTTAAATTTTAGTTTCACAAAGCATAATCTTCAATTGGCTAAAAAATAGATTTTTTCCAAACCCATTATCAATTTTCTTCCATTTTATAAAAAAAAATGTATGTGCTTGTGCTATCCTTATGAAATTATCACGCAAGTTTCATGTGATCACGGGATATACCAAAGGTTATATATATATTTTTTTTTAAAGCGGGCAAAGCCACGCTCCTACTAGGAAATATTTAAATTAGCTACATCTCCGCAAGTATTTTTACCAAATAAATCACATTTGATGCGAAAATGCTATAATGTCATGAAGTAGTAGAAAAACGATCGGAGAAGAGAAGGACACCGATAGGGATAAGGAGAGTGAAAAGAGAAATAGGAAGCAGAATATGGACAAAGAAGGAAAGAGAGAATCAAAAGAAGAGTCAGAGGAAGAAAAAGAGGTATAGAAAGAGGTAGTAGTAGGAGAGGAATAGGAATAGCAAGAGAAGTAGGAATATGAATAGAAATAGGAATAAGAAAAGGGATAGGAATAGTAGTAGGGGTAGGAGTAGGGTTAGAAATAGGTGTAAGCAGAGGAATGGGAATAGGAATATTAAAAATTCAGATACTTAGAATATGAAAAAAAAACGAAAAGAGGAGTTATGAAAATCACTTTCAGTGATTGAAATTGTATAAACAATTGTAAGTTATACAAATAAAGAAAATTGTAGCAGTTCATTATCGTTATATGTTATTAAATATAGTTGATTAGTATTTACCTTACCTAAATGTTCATATTGTAATTATTTTCAATACTTATATGTTATTTCGCTGATCTGGCCACTCCTTATTATGACAGTTTCTAAAGTATGTAAATATGTATTGTTGTCCTTTTCTTACATATCGTTCATTTTGTACACTAAGATGATATAAATATAAGAAGGCACAGAAGACAACTGCTTTCATTTGTGTTTGACGATTGGAGGTAAGCAGACTTGTAAAGTATTGCGCACAAGGTAACGTGGTGAACGATAAGCTCGCCGTTCCAAGTGTTAGCTTTACTTAGCAATGCATTTTTAGCAAGATGGCTGCCATGCTAGGTGAACAGCGATAGCTGGTCCTTGCATTGCAGCTGGCGCTTGCTCTGCTACTTCTAACCGTCACAACCACACACGTTTTAGAAATTGAGAACCCGCTAATTATTATTTTAAATAAAAGAGTTTAATAAAACTACATCAATTAAAATTAAACACTTCAAAATAATGAATTAGACATATGAATGATTTATTTCATTGCTCACCATTTCGGCAACCTTAGGGATGCCTAATTAAAGGCGGATTCCTTTCAGCATTCACAAAGAAAAGGGTCACTTTTAACATTTACAAGGTAACATCGGACCAACACAAAGGAATAAGAAGAGTTCTAGGAAGGGGAGGGTAAAAGGAAAAATTATGGGAAGCGGGCATGCCAAGAAGGATAAGAGGAGCCGAAAACTTAGTACCAGGCAGAGTAACATATGTCGAGCCTAGGCATTTCAATTTTCATAAGGGACAACTTCTCCTTCTCGGTGTCTAATTTTCTGTGTTTAATATTTTTACCCACAAACTGGAGGGACCTACATATTTTATACCGACTTCAAACGTCATCCAGGTCAATTTTTTCTGAGAAAGTTTCTCAAGGCAGAATATATTGAACTAGGAGTGTTCCATTAAGCTTCCAACATACTTTTCTATTATCGTCGAAACACGAAGAACTAACATTAATGTCCAAAATTAAAGCGAAAACATCAATTTTATTTTCAGCACTAAAATGAGTCGAATGCGAATGTTTGCAATACCTGATTAACTGATTAACTCATTTGCCTGCAATTTTACCAATAAAAAATATTGGCTAACACATTCATTGCACTTACTTGTCGCTACAGCGACCTGTATAGCAAGTACGTAACAGTAAAAAATAATTATCGATTTTTCATCAAGTTTTTTTGTATTGAGTGTTATCAAAACAACGGCGCCACTAACTGGCATACGAAAGAAAGTGAAAATGTTACACTACCGCTGCGGCAATATGGTGTTAGTGCAACCAAATCTTAAGAAGCTAATTGAAGAAACTTGATTGCTTTTGTAAACAAGCCAAATGATGACATGCCACATTTACCACTTGCCAAGTTATTGAAAATATCACCCTCCCAACACCTGCTCGTCCCAAACAGGATGCTTACCTGGGAATTTCCAGACTTCAACTTTTGAAGCAAGCATTTAATCACAAATAACCCTCAATAAGGTACTGATTGCCCTTCTCGTTCTATCCCTCTCTCTACATTTTCCTCTTTCTATTTGTTGTTGCTTTAATAACCTCCCTCTACTCACCCTCACCATTTCATTTCCCACTTCTTCTGCCTTAGCTTATTATTAACAGCCAGTTGGCCCGCTTTGCGTCACCGCTCGCCCGCCGAGTTCGACTGAGCTGGAAGAAAACATAATTTCAGGTGAGATAAACTATAACGCGCGTGTTAGAGGCTTTTTTCTTGCTACCCAAAATAGCATAAAACAAAATGGGTCCGGGTTTTATCTGTTACGGCTGCGGTTTTTGTTTTGGTTCCCGGTTTCCTTCGGGATTTGGTTCTTGCTTAAATGTGGTTCGGGTTTTTGACTCGGTTCTAGTTTCGGTTGCAGTTTTGGTTCCGGTATTGATTCGTTTTCAATTTTAGTGTAAGTTTCAATTTCTATTTCATGTCCAATTCCCATTCCCTTTTCGGTTGCCTGTTCCGTTTAGTTTTAATTCCGCTTTCGTATCCTCTTCCAGTTCCGATCCATTTCCGTTTCGGTTTTCGTTTCTCTTTTCCGTTCCGTTTTCGAATCTTCTTCCAGTTCCAGTTAAGATTCGGGTTTCGGTTCTCATTTCCGTTCAGTTCTTAGTTCCGTTTTCGAATCCTCTTCCAGTTCCAGTTTCGTTTCCGTTTTCGGTTCTCATTTCTGATAAGTTTTTAGTTTCGGTTTCTTCCTTTATTTCTTATTCGGTTCCTATTGCAGCTCAATTTTCAGTTCCAATTTCGATTCCATTCCCAGTTTTTAGTTTCGCTTTCGAATTCTTTTCTCTTCCAGCTCCTATTCCATTTTCAGTTCACATTTCGGTTCAGTTTTTAGTTCCGCTTTCGAATCCTCTTCCAGTCCCAGTTCCCGTTCCATTTTCGGTTCTTATTTTTGTTAACTTTTTAGTTCTTGTTTTCATTCCAATTTCAGTTCCGATTCTGTTTCGGTTGCCATTTCTGATCAGTTTTTAGTTTCGACTGTCCTTTCATTTCCCAATTCTTTTTCGGTTCCTAAGCTCAGTTTTCAGTTCAGATTTCGATTCCAATCCCAATTCGGCTAAGTTTTCGGTTCTCATTTTGGTTAAGTTTTTAGTTCCGTTTTCGATGCAGTATAAAACTCTGATTTCGTTTTCGATTTCTCTTTAGACGCTAGATTTATATGTATCGCAAAAGAGAAAGAACCTTAAATGTCATAATGTGATAAATAGGTCAGATAGGCATACTTGAGACAGGTGCGTGAACCATTATAAGGATAACCCAAAACAATATTTTTTATAAAATACTAAAAGAAAGTGTGCCTGTTTTCGAAAACCTGATCTCATATATGTTTTATTTTGTTAGATTGCTTTTGAGCTAAAATTAAAAAAAAAAATATAATTAAATTAAATGAATAATTTTAGCACCATACAAAAATGTTCAATAAGATAACCTACGAACCAATGTAAAAAAAAAGAGCTACCTTTGTATCTACACCTTTTCCAAGTGTACTTCAGAATCAGAAAATGTACTTCAAAAAAGTTAATTGTACTTCAGAAACGGCAAATTGTGCTTCAGAATAATTAATTGTACTCGAGAAACCGTAAATTGTATTTCAGAAGCTGCAAAGTTGATAGGATTTTACCATTTCTGAAGAACAATTTACAGTTTCTGAAGTATAATTTATGGTTTATGAAGTACAATTGATTATACTGAAGTACATTTTACAGGTTCTGAAGCACAATTTATGGTTTATGAAGTACAATTGATTATACTGAAATACATTTTACAATTGCTGAAGTATAAGTGATTATTCTGATGTACATTTTACAGTTTCTGAAATTCAAATGACTATTCTGAAATACATTTTACGATTTCTGAAGTACAATTGCTTATTCTGAAATACATTTTACAGTTTCTGAAATACAAATGACTATTCTGAAGAACATTTTACGCTTTCTGAAGTACACTTGGAAAAGATGTAGTTCTGTACCGGTTACGAAAGCGATCCTTAAAAGAGACGTATCGGAAAACGATCATCATTCACAAACAACCGGAACTGGATTTTAACTATCCGAACCGGTTGAGAATTACCCAAAGCAAAGCTACATTGAAAATGTCCGAACTGGAAACAGCTGAGAATAAGTTGGCAAGTAAAGCATTGGGCGATAATTTTGGTGATATGGTTTGGCGCTAGGTCAGTTCTGTGCTAGTCGAATATTCTGCAGAGATGTTGAGGTTATTAACACAGTCATCACTGTGTTGCGCTGATATGCCTATGCAGTTATGTAACTCAATAACGCAATAACTTAATAGTTTAAGTTAGCTTTATTGAATTCCTTTGCATTTTCTGCAATAAAATAAAAGTGAGTTACATTGTTTATTTTGCTTCACAAATTATGCTTTATAATTACAGTAAATGAAGCTATTTTGCATAAATTTCCATTTTGTTAATAAAACTACACAGATTTTCCACCAATTATTGTTAAAATAAGCATATCTCATTTCCTAATAAACCATTTATATTGTTATGTCCATTTTTATTGCGAGGAAGCAACAAAACAAAGAAAATTTCATAAAATTTCTCTTACACGTTTTTCAAATAAATACGTTTTTTTTTCTGATATCTTTCTTTCAATAATAATTCGCTTAAATTTCGCATAATTCATTGAGCACGCACGGCTATTAAAGCTTATTATTCACTTGTGTTCATTCACGCCCACCATTACTTCCGAAGGCAACCAAATGAAAGCACCCACCACCACCACCAGCAACAACAAAGCCGCAATAATCATCACCACAATAATTTCCACCACTATTCCCACTACCAACACCATTACATCCAACGCCAAAACAAGCCAATGGCTACAACTAATATGGCTCATTTACCGCAGTTTTCATTTCAGCTCTTAGTATGAGCTTTGTGCTCACTTTTTCTTTTCCTCTTTCCCATTATTAGTAAGTAGGTATTTTATAGACACTTTGCGTAGTCCAATGCCTTTGGCGGCAGCAATCACACAATTTATGTGTATGTATGCAGCTTTGCTACTCCAATGCACTCCACATCAATTGCTTTAAAAGCGAGTACAATGCGCGCCTGCGCAATGCAACAAATTCAGTTGAACTTCAATTGAAAAGCGCGCGTAATTAAATGTTACTGAAATATTAACTGCATGCCACTAAAATAAGCTGTTAAGGATTTTGAAAAGCAAGAAATAATATTAGAATTCCATAAAAAACAAAAATTTCTTCAAAAGTCTGTGGAAGTATTTTCACTTGCTCTGAATTTTTGTGTGGCAAACTTTTGGAGTTTAGCTGATCTCTGATCTTAGTGAAAATTTAAATTCCTTTGCGTTTGACTGAAATTTAATTCGATTGTTGTTTCTGTATTGGCACCAGAGGTGATGGGCTACATTTTGTGAACTTGCACTTCAATTGGCAATCAAGCAAAATATCGGTTTGCAAGCCACTTACTATCTGTTGCAAACAAAATTTTAATGGAAATATTTAGCGTTTTTTTTTGCTATTGTAGACCATTAAGAAGGCTTTCAAACCATAAATAAAAATACAAAAGAAAAGCAAAGTATGTAAAGAGACAAAAATTCTAAAAATTTTTGTTTTTGGGCTTCTATTATATATATATATTTATAAAATACATAGGCCCGCTACATTTTAGGCTATAAAGATTTGAGATAGGGTTCGAAACCCGCACAGACTATCGTTTTCAAACTCAAGCAGTGCCTTTCAACCAGAACTCTATTCTATATAAAGAGTAGCTAGGATAGTACAACTTTATTTCCAATATAACTATGGATCTTTATCGATATCCCGGCTGTCTAAAATGCCTAAGAATCAAGTGATGAAAAGAAAGATTTCTGGGAAGTGTCAGAGAAACTCTATATTTAAACTAAGGGGGCATACAAGACTTATAATTGGACACTGTTGTTGTTGTAGCCCTCCTAGGTTTTGGGGAATATTACGAATATGGGCGACTCAGTGCTGGAAAATGTGTTCTCACCCTTTACTCACAACGGACATAAATGTTTTCGAGGAGATGTATGAGTAAGCCTCGTTGGGCCGGAGAGTTTCAAAATACACAGCATATTTGAAAAAAAAAAAATAAAAGGAGTCAACTCCCATATACAATGCGTGATTTGATTCCTTGCTGAGGATTCTCAGTGAAAAAATTACGATTCCAAATACTCTTTATAACACGGTTTGTCTTTGATATTATTCAATCTCTTGTCCATACCCGTCCACCAGACCAGAACTCCATAAAGGAGGATTGGTCTTACCACTGCGGTGTAGAGAAATAGAGTAATTTTAGGCGACAGTCCCCATCTATGTCTTATAGCGGCCCTGCATGAGTAAAGGGCCACTAGGGCCTTTTTAGTACGCTCCTGGGTGTTCTCACCCCATGTGCGCTTTTTATCGATAGTGATACCAAGGTATCTTGCAGAATCACCCAGTTTAAGGGTTGTATTGCTAATTGTTGGTAACTGTAACTCCGGAATTTTATATTTCCTAGTAAACAGGACCAGCTCTGTTTTGGCCGGATTAACACCTATGCCTTTGTTCCTGGTCCACCTTTCGACTAATCTTAGGTTTCTCTGCATAATGTCACAGAGCGTTTGTGGATATTCACCACTCACTACTACCGCAAGGTCATCAGCGTACGATATGACTTTTGACCCTCCCTCCACCTCCAGGGCTTCCAACAGTCCGTTTACTGTGGCTACCCATAGAAGAGGTGAGAGAACCCCACCTTGCGGCGTGCCTCTATTGACGACCTTGTCCATCGAAGTTATCTAAAGGCGACGGTATCATAAAACTTCTCGCGTTACTCATTCTGAGCGTATTCTCTCTAGGAATGCAAATCCCCTGCCAATTTTGGTATTTGATACTCAAACTTTTCGTGAAAGTAGATTTAATCTTTTATGTAGGCGGGCTGTAAATAGGTGTTAATAGCCCCAATCAACTGCTGCCATTGTCGGGGATTGCCAGTATAGTGATCGATTTGACGTGGAAGTTAGTTTTGGAACCATGGACTGAAGACATTAGACTTCTGTCAAAGCCCTTTGAAGCCCCTTGCTGTCACTTTGAATACGTGATATTCCATAGCCTCTTTATAACACAGTTTGTCTTTAAAATCAATTTTTATTTTTCAAATACAAATGCTCAAAACGCATCTTAAAAACAAGTATTAATGGTTGGCAAAGTACCCTTACAAAATTTCCATGTAGACCAGGCAGTCCAACCTTGTTGTTTCTGGATCTTACGTGCACATTTCACGGAAGCGCTAATATTATCGGTCAGCAAAGCATTACAGCTAATCTTGCATTCATTGTAAGAGAATGTACCTTCAATAGGTTGACACCAATATTTGTTGTTAATTTGAAAGATACCATAGTCTTTGGTACCATTTGAGTTGGGCGGACCAACGACGCCGGTGCGATATGAGCTCTCACGTTCAGCAATACAAGTCCAGCGCGCCAATTCATCCTTCGGCACACCCATGCTGAACAACTCCTTAGCTAACGAGCAACGAGTGTAAGTTTTACCAAAGGCTGGTGCAGCCAAGGCCAAAGACAGCAGAAAGAAAACAAGAATTTTCATATTGATTATTGAATGCAGAAAACTTTTATTTGGCTGCATGAATTGCGACTGCTTTTATAGTCAATTTTTTTCGCTGAGCATTAGAGATAAGAATATTTGTGTAAGCAAATGTTAGATTGAAGAAGGAGTATACTAATTTATCAATCAATGTCTGATATGTCATTGCTTGAAAAATAAATTCGGGCAGCGCACTAAATTGTAATTATAATTAAGTTATCTAAAGACGATGGTATCATAAGACTTTTCGTGTTACTCACCCTGAGAGTACTCTCTCGAGGTATATAATTCACCTTTTGCCAATTTTGATATTTGATATTCAAACTTTTCGTGCAAGTAGATATAATCTTTTATGTTTGTATAAAAGCGATCTGTAAATAGATGTTAATAGCCCCAATCAACTGCTCCCACTGTCGGGGATTGCCAGTATAAAACGATGGACTGAAGACATTAATATTCTGCCAAATCCCTTTGAAGAGCTGTGATGGTAGAATTTTAAGGAAATATCGTCAGTTTGACGTTTATTCTCAGCAATACTTTGCTTTGTCACGATCAGCTGTTTTTTACTTGCAAATTTTACTGAGTAAAATTTTCCTAGCAGAAACTTGCAACCCTCCAAATGAACTGTCAAAATGCGCTCTCTTCTTGCAAGATTTTTGTATCAGCGAATACTTAATATTTTTTTTTTAATTGTAAAAAATTGCATGCTTCAATCTTAATGAGTTCTATTTGGTTAAGAAATTATTTTAAACTTTCGTGCAGCCTTTCAAATTTGGAATACTTGTCTAGAGAAAGAAGAATAAAGCAAATACTCGTCGATGAACGCTTGCTGTTGAGCATACGGCCCTCAAGAATGAAATTTATTATACAAAAGTAATCCCCCTATTAGAAAATGCTATAAATTTTGCGATTGGCCCCTAAAGTCAGTTCTGTTTTGACATTTGTGTAGTAAACACATGCGAAATACACGTTAATAAACAATGTTACGCTACACTGCTCCAGAACGCGGAATATTGCTGACTATTTATTTGACCAATAATCGGTCGGTGAAAAACGGTTACTGCGCAAAAGTAATCCTCCTATCAGAAAATGCTATAAATTTTGCGATTGGCCCCTAAAGTCAGTTCTGTTTTGGCATTTGTGTAGTAAACACATGCGAAATACACGTTAATAAACAATGTTAGGCTACACTGCCCCAGAACGCGGAATATTGCTGACTATTTATTTGACCAATAATCGGTCGGTGAAAAACGGTTACTGCGCAAAAGTAATCCTCCTATCAGAAAATGCTATAAATTTTGCGATTGGCCCCTAAAGTCAGTTCTGTTTTGACATTTGTGTAGTAAACACATGCGAAATACACGTTAATAAACAATGTTACGCACGGTGGCACGTGCAGTGTGTGCTGTTGCACCGTCTTGTTGGAACCACAGTAACCGTTTGGCCCCGACCGATTATTGGTCAAATAAATAGTCAGCAATATTCGCAAAATTTATAGCATTTTCTGATAGGAGGATTACTTTTGCGCCACCCTGTAGATCACCCACATTCCTAACGTATTGAAGTCCGACAAAGTGGCTGCCAACATAAGTGAATCATATCGACCAACATCGTTTCTGTATCCCGTACAAAATAATATAATAATCAGCTAACTAAACGCTCAGGTAGTCTATGATCTCAAAATCTTGCAATTACTCAAGCTCGGGCTTTAACCTACCAAGGGCTATAGAGTATAGCTCTGTTTAAACGTCCAGCTTTATAGCGTCATTAGACTAAGCAGAGCTAAGTATTGTTGATGCAAAAACTTGGACGTCACACACAGCTTCTGATGAGGCATCTCTAGGAGTATTCGAGAGAAATGCTTAGAAAGATGCCGCCGAGTACGGCATGAGATTTCATGATGAGGCGAATGCAACCATCAACATTGTTTAGCGAATTAAACATCAGTTGTAATTTCCGCCAAACCTTTGAGTATTCATACTTCTCCTAGCTTAGTGGCTGCATCAATCCAAATCGAAGAAAAGCGTGGATTCTTCATTTGCCCAGTTTGCACATTATGAATATTCATCAAACAATAATTTATTTTTTAGTTCATTTCATTTTTTCTGCTCAAAAATCGCCACTTCGTCTAGGCACAATCTTGATTTTTTTCCTTACCGAAAAAATTTTACAAATTAGTTAAAGAGCAAAAAATCGCACGCTTCAAAATGTGTAGCACTCATCAATTTCAAATTATATTCAGTAAAATGAGCAAAAAGAAACTCAGTCTACCACCACAGTGCAAAGCACACAAAATTTAACTGCATTCACGAGTTTTGACAAATGACTTAGTACTCATTGGGCGCATCACTGCAAGCAGGTTTTGGTTTGCGCTACACACGCTTGACTAATGCAAAATGTTAAAGCACCTGTCAACGCGTATGTCAGCTAAGTAACTTTTTGGCTACTTTGCGTTTGAATTTCATCAACATTTTATTTTCGTATTTTTTTTCTTCATTAAGTGGAAGCGAGAGAATCATCACTCAACATTTCTTTGTCTTATGTTTGAAGTTTACTTCCCGGCAAGCTTATGTAAAGCATCGTTCACTCTAAATCTGTACGCAAAAAATATACCGCAATTCCGTAATAACCTATTGAACGCTTAACATTTAAATTTTGCTACTAAAGACCATTTATTAAGCTCTTAATTTTATTTATAAAAATATTAAAAGTATTTGTTATGTAAGAACCTATGAGCATTCTTTTTATTAGAAGACCTCATTTTTTGAGCATTCTTTCTTGTCACTTTAGCCGCATGTTGATTCCAAAGAGGCAACATTAATTCATATTTTTCTTTAGCCTTGCCACTTCTTCTCAAACTTTATTTGACCATCGCCCTGAACTTTTCTATTGGGCGGAGCTGGGGGAAATTAGGTGGATTAATGATTTTTTCACTTCCTTGTTTTGATACCAATTTATGGCAACGGTAGAGTAGTGAATGCTGGCTTTATCTAGCCAGCATGGTGTGGAGGTAGTGTTGCCGGCCTACCACACCGAAGGTCCATGGTTCGAGCCCTGGTACAGGTAACATCAAAAAGTGATTTGAAAAAAGTTTTTCAAAACGGGGTCGCCCCTCGGCAGTGGTTTGGCAAACTCTCCGAGTGTATTTCTGCCATGACAGGCTTCTCAGCAAAAATTCGTCTCCTTTGTAGATGCCGTTCGGAGTCGGCAAAAAACTGTAGGTCCCACCAATTTGTAGGGAAAATTCAAATCGGCACACCACAAATTGGAAGAGAAGCTTGGCGCAAAAATCTCTTAGGAGGTTTATGATGATATACCTGTTGTATATCGCGCCATAAAGAGAAAAGAGATATAGTAGAAGAGTTGCGGTGTCTAATGAAATGATATAATCTTTTCTCAAGGCATTATTTTATATAAGTATGCGAGGTCATTGTGGACGATGTTGCAAATGCATGACTTTTAAGGTCACAGGAACATATTGCTTGCCAAATCATAACCTTTTTCGCAAATTTATCTACCTTTTTATACTTGTATTTTGACACGACATTCCCCACTTACTTGCCAAATTTGACATAAGTTTTATCATCCATAATAATACAGCCTTTTCTCTATCTCTATGGCGCGATATACAACAGGTATATCATCATAAACCTCCTAAGAGATTTTTGCGCCAAGCTTCTCTTCCAATTTGTGGTGTGCCGATTTGAATTTTCCCTACAAATTGGTGGGACCTACAGTTTTTACAGCCTTTTAACTTTGTAAAAACTTGATCATATAGCAATCGCATACGTCTTTTCGCTAAAGTGTTCTGCTTATTTCACCTATTGGGTATTTTATTGCGCGGTAGGTCTTGAGGACCGCATCTAATCGTATACGTCTAGCTTCACTTATACCGGTGCCAAAGTTTTTCGCTCGATCATTATCTGGCAATTCTGGGTTATTATACCTTTCATGAACATGAAATGGTATATTAACTTTGGTCCGATGTTTGTAACGTTTAGAAATATAAGAGATAGACCCACCATTAAGTATACCAAATTGATCAGGACGATGAGCTGAGTTGATACAGCCATGTCCGTCTGTCCGTCCGTCCGTCCGTCCGTCCGTCCGTCTGTTTGAACGCAAACTAGTCCCTCAATTTTTGAGATATCTCGATGAAATTTGGCACACGGATGTATTTTTGTATTATATTAGACATTTGTCGGATCCGGTATAATCGGGTCACTATATCATATATCTTCCATACAACCGATCATTCAAATAAGAGGATTATGACCCTTTCTCCCTCATTTTTAAAGATTAAAACTTGAAACTTGGTGAGATATTTTCTTATGGATAGTAAAAGATTTCGTAAAAAAGTCAGCAAGATCGGAGCTATATATAGTATATATCCCATACAACCGATCGGACAGATAAGAGGATTATGGCCATTTATCGCTCATTTTAGAAGATTAAAACTAAAAAAAAAAAAAATTTTATGTATTGCTGACAAAGTTTTAGAGAACTTTAAACAATGCGTATTTAAGTTTGCCCGTATTCATGAAAGGTATAAAGCCTTCGGCACAGCCGAAGACAGCGCCGTCCTTACTTGTTTTTTATTGAGGTAAGTATCTTCTTCACTAATTCTGGGTTACGAGTTCTTCTTGTTACATTTTTATTTTTAGCTCTTTCAATGCTATTACACGACATACATATACTACATACAGTGGTTTTTGGCAATTTCCATTTTTTCGCAATTTTTGAACCCGACCAAGTAGAATTCGATACAAATTTGTTCAGGATTAATTTGCGTTTTTAGCATTCCATCGCCCATTAAAACTCTAATTGATGAACAATCAAACTGAAAACTCGAACACATAATTTTCAGTAAATTCTAAAGCCATGGGTACTAAGCTCATTTAGAAGTAGTAGCTATATAACGGCCTATATAGTGCATACAGATTTAGAGTCAACGATGCTTTATGTTTATGGGTATTCCAAAGGCCCTTGACCTATGCCAACAGCTCCGTCAGGATCGGGAAAGACCATGCGGAGGCTTCAAACAAAGCAAAACGAAGTTATCGTTTCGTTAGCCAAGATGAAATCGGACCACTAAGAAGTGCAAATTCGAACCTCTGAAAGACTTTGTACATTTGGTTAACAGCGAAAACAATATCAATCTAGAAGTTCAACTGCGAAGCACCCATGCGAGAGTCTGCTACTTTGAACTTAAGGCAATTTGGGAAGTAAAGTCGGGTATATATAGCTCTATAGAAACTATCAGGAGCAATTGAGATTGCCATTCGAGTCTAACGGTCCTTTCTGCTATGCCAACGGCAAGTATCGAAGGTAGATTAATAATGACCATTATGAGCTTTACGGCTAATCATGCACATAATAAGCACAACACATAGCTTGTGAGATCAAAGTCTCAACCTCACACACGCTAGACGAATCTGAATCTATGCATGCACATATTTCTTAGAGGAGTTCTTTACGAAAGAGGGTGGATTGACACGGAAGGCTCCACGTGAACATATCAAATCGATATGGCGGTTTTATCACTGAAAAGGCTAGTACCTGAGCGTATCGACTTTCGGGTAGTGTGTTTGGCACTACCCAAAGAAAAATGTATTTCCACGAGCACACTGGAAGGCGGATGCCGCTAGAAAGTTGGGAAAAACAGATGGAGGATGACTCGACTTGCTTAAGTACTGTAGCGCTACTAGACGATCAAATCGTGTGATGGTTAAACGGATGATGATGATTTTAAGGAATATGAAAAAGAAGTGAGAAAAGGCTGATGTATATTGGAACGATTTTCCAACATCCCTTGTCAAATTTGGTTTTGTAACAAACCGGTTTTGGTATTCCGCCATCCTCAGTCAGAAAAGGTTCTCATATTTTCCTTTCTTCGCTAGTAAATATATAAAATAAACAAACTTGAATTTTTTTTTTTAACTGTTTTTTTTACATTTGCAACAATAAACAACAAATTTATAATAAACACTGTAGTACTGTTGTTAATAAACTAACTGCATGTTGATGTTGCAAAACAATCATCAATAGCAGGTAGAGTACCGTTGCAGTATTTCCAAACCGCCCATGCAGTCCAACCTTGTTGTTTTTTAATCTGTAGCGCACATGTCACGGATGCGTTTATTTCATCGGTTAACAAGCTATCGCAGTCGACTTTGCATTCGTTGTAAGAGAACCGCCCGTCAGCTGGTTGACACCACCAATTGTTGTTAATCTGGAAAATTCCATAATCATTGGAACCATTCGAATTTGTCTTACCGACAACACCGGTACGGAAGGAGCTTTCATGCTCAGCAATACAGGTCCAACGAGGTAGTTCATCCTTTGGTACTCCCAAATCGAACATTTCATTTGCCAGTGAACAGCGGTCCATTGTACGACTAAATGTTGGTGTGGCCAATGCCAAAACAAGTACGACTGCAGCAAGAATCTTCATTTTGCTCAAATTTTTAGTTAACTGTTCTCTAAAACCTTCTAAAGTATACTACATATTCAATCAAAGAAATGCTACAGTTTTATAGTGAATTTTTTTTTAGAAATCTTTAGCAAATGTTTTAGACTGATATGTGTATGTTCAGATAAGATACGCATTTTTCAGCAGTGGATGAAAATGAAGGTATTGAATATGCTGTAATGTTATCTCATCTTTTTATGGTCTATAAATCAAAAATATTCACTTTGAAGTGTTTCAGTGCGTGTTTGCCTCTTTCTATTTGATTAGCGCCTAAAATTAGGTAAATTTCTTATTGAAAATGAGCTCTCATGCGCACAGAGGCACATGTGAGTGGAGTCACTTATTAATTTAACAGTTTCGCTAGGGCTCTCTAACAGTTGGCTAATAAAATATTACGACTATTAATGTTTTCCGGTTGTTCAACAGCCCTAACAGTAAGAACTAATGATATTATCAAAATGTTATCGCAAGTGTGTATACCCAGCTTTATAGGATATAGTTTCCCTGTGAGAGTGATCCCTGATTAAACCTTTTAGCCTACAGTTGGCTATAATTCAATATACATAAGTATATTTTCATTTGTATAGCATACTCCTAGGGGTGTAAGTCAATTTCACTTTTTGTAGCATACTTATAGGAGTTAAAAGTAACCGTTTGGAAAGAAAGTGGATTAGTCCTGCCAAAGTGATCAGAACTGGCAATTAGTCGCATCCAACTTTGCGACTCATTCCAAACGCATCCTAGACTAATCGATTTTTTGTAGGGTTATTATAGTTTTGTCCACATAAAGGGCAATGAGATAGTATGGAATTCCATACGTCCATGTCCGTACGTCTGTATGATATTGATATGAAATTTTACACAAATGTAAATTTCCTGCCAAGGCAGGTTGCTATTTAATGTTAACCACGCCCATTTTTTCCACACCGACATATATAATGAGAAGGTTCATTAACAAAAGCAGACACAATAATTGGTATCTATATTGACTTAATAATTTTTTTTGCAATAATTTCCAAAAGTGGGTGTGGCACCGCCTAGATATAAGCGGTAAAACTTTCAAATTTCAACTGTAAATAATTTCAGAACCGTTTTACATGCATTATAAATAATTCAAATCGCTTCCCAACCACGCCCACTTTTACATAAACATGAACACATTTTCAAGTTTCGCCTACTAATAACTTCAAAAACGAAGAAATACTATAGAAAAATCACTACAAACTAATTAGTTATATAATATTTTCTTCGTCTGATGAATCAGAAGGGCTTGAGTCTGCGTAGAAAGGTTAGGTATTTATCATAGAGATGTTTTATTCAGATCTTTTATTCACTTTATTTATTTATTTGAAATACCATGAATAAGCATCCACTTGTTAATACATACATACATCCATATTCATTTTCCTGGTCTCTAATAATGAGGCAAGCATTCATTAATGCAAGGCAATGTTCCGTTGCAGTACTTCCAAACCGCCCATGCAGTCCAACCTTGCTGTTTCTGTATTTGACGAGCGCAAGTCAAAGAGGGAGTAATATCATCTTTCAGAAGATCATTGCAATTAATTTGACAATCGTTTTCAGAGACTCGTTGGTCAGGGGGTTGACACCAATAGCGGCTGTTAATCTGAAAGATTCCATAGTCATTTGAACCATTTTTGTTCCTTTTTCCCACGGCAGTTGTATTATACGCACTTTCGCGCTGGGCAATGCAAGTCCAACGCGCCAATTCTTTCTTTGGCACACCCAAACGATATAATTCTGCGGCCAGTGAGCAACGTGTAAAAACTTTACCCAAAGCTGGTGCGACTATAGCCAAAACAAGTATAAATGAGGCGAATACTTTCATGTTGGTTAATGCTTGAACTCTAAGTAAATAATATAATTAGTTTTAAAAATTGTGGGCACTTTTATAGTTGAAATTTCTTAAAAGTAATTTAAATATGTAGATCTAGAAATAAAATCAAATTTCATTTTCGTGTAGAAGTCATTTTAAAATTTTTATTTTTCTATCACTAAAAAAAGTATTGGGAAAAAATTATTTTTAATTTAAAAAAACTTTGCACGTTTACAATTTGTTGAACAGATAACGAACTCATCAACTGGCGGCTTACTGCTAAAGCTCAGATTAGCCTCCGTATTTAGTTGTGGCGACTTATGCATAACGCCCTGGTCATAACCCTGCCATATACATAAGCAGTTATATTGTCATCGTTTATCGGTCATTAAACTCAAAGGGCTGATAATTTCATGAAAAAGCGGAAAATTAAAATATGTATAGTGATAGATAGATACTTACATATATGAGTACTTAACGCGAAAGATTTAATCGTCATCTTCAAAAAGTTAATAAATTCGCAATTCGAAGGTAAATAAAGTTTGAATATAGCGGTAACGCAAAATCCAATTGCTTGGCTGTGTTATGGTTATGTCTGAGGCGTTATGGTATGGCACCAAAAACCGATTACACTTTTTCCAGCTCTAAACTCAAGGCGAACAACTTTCATGTTGGTTAAATTGTTAGTTTGTTATTAATAAAACTACAATTAACTTTTTATAGTGCTTATATATGTGGTGTGAAGGTAGTGTTGCCGGCCTACCACACCGAAGGTCCATGGTTCGAGCCCTGGTACAGGTAACATCAAAAGTGATTTGAAAAAAGTTTTTCAAAACGGGGTCGCCCCTCGGCAGTGGTTTAGCAAACTCTCCGAGTGTATTTCTGCCATGACAGGCTTCTCAGCAAAAATTCGTCTCCTTTGTAGATGCCGTTCGGAGTCGGCAAAAAACTGTAGGTCCCACCAATTTGTAGGGAAAATTCAAATCGGCACACCACAAATTGGAAGAGAAGCTTGGCGCAAAAATCTCTTAGGAGGTTTATGATGATATACCTGTTGTATATCGCGCCATAGAGATAGAGAGATATATGTAGCTAAACTTTCTTAAAACCACTCCAAGTTTATTTAGAAAACAATTTTTCTTTTTGCATTATTTTCACGGAAACCCCAGAAAAAATTATTTATACCTACATTGCAAAATTTAGCACATTAGCTAAATTGACAACATATATTTAAGCTAAGTTGGAATTCACGCTCAGATAAGAATTTGTATATTAAAATTTAATGTTTATATACAAAACAATTAGAAAACAAAATTTACAAAATAAAAATTAAAAAACATACGATATTTAAAGAAAAAAAACTTCCCATACCGGGAATCGAACCCGGGCCTTCTGGGTGAAAGCCAGATATCCTAGCCACTAGACCATATGGGATGTTGTTTGTGAATTGCTCGTTGCTGTACATTGCCTCTAAGCACAATACAAATTTAACATTTTGCCTTAACATTATATTCGATGTGTAAGAGAGTGAGCTTCTGTTAACGCGAAAATGAAATTGGGATAGTACCAAAGAACATAAATCTATAAGAATTGGTGTTAAATTTTTAAATTCAAACCTCTTCAAAAACCAACGCTGTTCGGTTCAGTTTCAAATCTTTAACAATTTGTAATTTAAATATAGCAAAAAATGGAAACATTTTAATTAACATTTCTTTGTTATTGTAGAAAATAAAGGGGAAAATAATTTATATATTAAACTCAAGTTTGGTGTGGTTTCAAATGCTTTTCACAAACCGGCACTTACAAATTATCTTGGTTCAAGAAAGTATTTTTCGACAGCTGCAGTTGGTGCCACGCACTGAGTCGTGTAAATTCTGTAATTGTTGATCGGTGAACGGCTGTAGTCAGAAGTATTCCAAATAAATTTTATATTCGATGCTACGGTTTTCGAAATGACGTCATCGATATCATCTATTGCACTTAAGTTGCAGCTGGAAGAACTTCAAACAACATTTTTATGCCCAGCTTTACTAGTACACAATTTATTATTTTTTTATTCAATTTCTACCTAGTCTAAGTCATCATTATCGTTTGAACTATGGTAATCACTTAGCAAAAATCCATGGAGCTTCCCCTAAAAAATAAACCAAATCAGTAGCACTATTATTAAATTTAAAAAACGTTTAAGGTGCTGACGGAAAAAATACACGAAATTGACGTAAAGAATACATTTGCTCTAAGTTTTTGTAAACTCATAACTTGTAACCCATTACTAAAAAAAGAAGTAACCGCACATTATAGTATCTTCGTGTTCACAGATTAAATATAAAATCAGATTTGAAAAATTTAGAATGGTAGTGGAAACTTTTTTGTATCTGACTTTTAAACAACTTGATTCCTTAACTAAACACCTTTTGAGCGATACACTGATGGCCCACCACTGCCTTAAAAAGTCGGATATCCCTCGATTTCAGGCGAACGAAATTTTTCATTCGAAAATTTCAATACAATACTAATGTTCATGTACTGCATTCCTCAAAATATTTCTTCGTGAAGACAGGATGCCAATCTAAAGAACAAATAATATTTATTTTGTATGGCGCTCACGTGCGTGGCCAATAATTGGTATTGCAGTAAGGCATGGCATATGATATTTTAAAAATACGATTTGTATGCTACTGTTGAAGACATGTACAAACGCACAAAGTAGTGAAAAATTGACAAAATTTAATGTTTGAATAATAATTCTTCGGTGCATAGCAAGAAAAACTGTTTGGATACAAAAAAAAAATATTTCAATGAAACAGTGCAAAATTATGCTTTGCATTCATTATTTTTCATACATTCCTTCGTCAGTATTTTTTTTTTTCATTTACATAATTACTATGTAGGAGGTAATGCAACCAATCTGTAGTAACGGTATCCACTGACCACTTCATCGAATTACTTCCACCTCTGTCAAATGGAAATTCCAAAGCGCGGATTATGCCGGCAAACTCGATGGCTAGAACTTAATTATTAGCTCATTTATGTCGGCTTTAGCAGCATGACCGTAAAGAAAAAATTCAACAAAAATCAATAACGGTAATAATCTAAAGAACGCTTACAAAGTCAGAAAATAACAAAGACTGTTACAAAGTATTCAATGCAAAGTTTGGCGCGATCTTCTGTAGGCGTTAATCGGAATTCCATCGGCAACAGGTGACAATGGTCATTGTCGGTGCGCCGTTGAACGCTTGTGCATGGTGTAGCATATTGTATGCAGTCAAGCGGCAAAGCATAAATTTAAATATGTACCTACAAAAAAAAAAAAAATTTATATTCGGTCAGCTGCACTATGGAACGTGCAGTAATTTCCGATATTGGTCGTCCGCAGTGCGGTTCTGGGTGGCTATTACTGACAGGAACGTAGAATAATTTTGATATTTTTGCTTGTGCTTAACTTTTGTTAATTTCACTATATTTAAAACAAATTTTTTTTTTATTTAGCATTAATGGTATTCACCTTTTGCTTATTTTACCTCTATGATGAGTTTTTTCCCTGCTGCTGATTACGTATAGTTCTATTAGCTTACAAAAAAACCTGCGCTTCAGTAACTTAAAATTGAAATTCGTTAGTTAAAATACATACTCCCAATCCGCCTATATTGCAACTAAGTCAACCTGCGTTTGAACTGCTGACTTGCAAAACAAAGAGTGAAAGTGAAATTTCGCTACTAGGATTCTTCAAACAAAAATTGTTTATCTTTTTCAAATAAAATGTATTAATCAAAATATATTCGTCTACACCGTTCCAGAAGTTGACAAACAAAATGTTTTCAGCATAATGCTCTTCACGCTTGGTTGGGCAACCGGTTTTTATCCTTTCAATCCATTAGCAAAATAAGACAAACTCATCACGAGCCCACACTTTTCTGTACAATTGCATATCGATAACTACATATGCACATACATACATATATAGCCGGTTTATGAATTTTCCAGCTAATTTCAAGAAATGTTTATTTCTCTTGTCAAACACCTAAAACTCCCCCTTTTCGCAATCATCATTGCTAGTTAACATTCATGTTTGGCAATTTTATTGGAAATTACGACAGAAAAAAATTAAAAATTTAAATTAACTTGAAAGTTTGTGTGCCTGCGCAATGCATACCCCACCGTTGGGAAACTTGTTTGTCTCATTTTTGTAATTTTTCTTCTACTCATTGCGTTATTTTCTTTAGGATTTCATTACGTTGAATTGCAACCGTAGTTAGGCCGCTACTCAATACTGTGAAGCGGCTCATATGTACCTTTTTTTATGTTTCTAATTTACATGTAAATCTTGCACTAATTGCGTTTAGGTAACGTCATATAAATGATGCAAATGATTTGATAGAAAATAAGATGGATTTAAAAATTAAAGAAGAACATTTAACGTAATTGACGTGACCATAATGTGCTTTTATTAGCTGACACTTCAATTTCTGTTATATGCTCATTCTAAAAATATAACAGTTATCTGATATCCTTTTCTGACACGTATGTTAAAAGACTGTAAAGTATGAAAGTTACTTTAGCAGTTTTAATACCGGTTTAAACTCCTATTACGTAATATTCCTCGGTAGTATAGTGGTCAGTATCCCCGCCTGTCACGCGGGAGACCGGGGTTCGATTCCCCGCCGGGGAGAATAAATTTTTTCGTATCGGAAAAATAGGTTATTTTAAGGATAAATACCTTTTTTTTTTGAAGTCGTGATTTTTCGAAAACGATTAGTCTCATTTCTACCTCCAGTTAAGTTGAAATAGCTTTTTAGGCCAGACTAGTTTTGTAAAGGAAATTCTCGTACTAAAAATCTATTATTGATTAGAGAAAAACTTTTTCCACACACCCATTCCAATGAATTAATCCCATAATCACGCCCAACACATTTGACAGGTGAATGAAAAATTAGTGAATCAATTAGTGTTCTTTCCCGCTGTCCATTTAGCGTCAATTTTATGGCATTTTTTATTTAGTCTGTCAGTAATGCGGTTTGCACAGATACCAAATATTGCAAAGTATATAAATTACATGTAACAAAAGTCAGGGAATACACACAAAATGACAGGAGTAGTAGAACGTGTTTGGTGTCGGCTCAAAAGTTTACAGGCCAATTAACAGATTAAAGCGGCAACACTTTGCCATATGCCAAAGTAGCAACACTGCAGCCAAAGATAGCACTGCAACGTTGGTGGTGGCAGATAACTGACAACAACATCTTCATCATTAGGCGTTAAAGTTTAGACGATAGTAATTTTGTTTACGTAGTATTCTACACTCTAGTCGAGTCACAACAGACAAAGTTCATTAGGCAACAATTGCGTAGACGCAAGGAGTACATTAATCAATCGTTTGTGCAATAGTGTTGGTGGCACACACAACAAGGGGCGTAAATCAAATTCTAAAATGTTTAACTCAAGTTAAATGAAATGTGGCAAATAATTTGCATAGTTAACCTTCCACAGCGCTGAGTTTGCGCACAACCCAAATCGCTAATTTCATCTTCATTAGCTGCCAACAAAATTATTTTATTTATGATCGAAACTCTGTAAAAGCCATCGATCAAGTTATATTATGTGTTGCATATTTTACCTTTTACATTTCCCAATTATAAACTAAAAGCAGCAATCACTTCATCAATAATAAATAATAATTTTCTATTTGCTATTTCTGTTTGCAGTGACATTTCCACCTATTATCAGCAACGTTACGCGCCCACCATACAACAGCAACAATTGTTGTCACAACATTCACTCGCAAGCAAACTTCAACGTCCTCATCATCGCCGTCAACAGCAACAACATCATTTAAACGGTCATCCAATGGCACCAAGTGTTTGTCAAAATTCACCAAAATTAAATGGCGCAACTACTCATAGTGCCACAGTAACGACAACGATTGGTGGTGACAGTGGTGGTGGTGGTGGCTCTGCGCCATCAATCACGCAAAAGAGCAATTGTGGTGGCAGCAGCATTAACGGCTCAATGGCTTCATATAAAATGTCAAGTTCGGAGAATAGTTGGTCGCAACCGATTTTCAATAAGGTGGGTATGAAAGCTTGAAGATTTTTTGATAAAATTGAATACGAATTACGTCGGTGTCAACAAAAAAGTTAGGTTTTCTGGTATTATTGTTTAGTGAGTTTATTATTTCTACCAAATTATTGCCGAAAAGTTTTCATAAATAAAATAACCTTTCAGTAACACCCCACAGATTTAATTCTTTCAGTAGGTCGATTATGTAACTATTTTAACGCCAGGTGTTAGCGTTAACTTCGCTTAGCACCATTTTTAACGCTTTTCCCTACTCACTAACTTTTAACCACACGAAAAGTGTTAGCTAACACTTTACAAGTGTTTTAGCGTTTGGAAAAAGTAAAAAAATTAGTTTTGAGTTTTTTGCATGTAATTTAGTGCAAAATATGGCGAAAAGAGAAGTATTGCCATATTTTATCACCATCAAGAGTCAGCTGTTTAGCGGCGTTAAAGGAGAGTTACAGCGTTACGGCGTTAAAGGAGAGTTCGTTAAGAACAAACGGCAAAATTTGGCGATAAGCTTAACGCTCGGCGCGTGGTTACAAGTTACAGAATCGGGCTTCAGATATGACTGACTTGTTTGAAATTTCTTTAAACTATATGTAGATACATAGTCACACCATCGATATTTTTAACAACACCATCGATGATTTCGATAGTATTCAAAAAAATAAACTATCGATAGTTTTTCAGCTCTACTTGAAATAAATTTACGCTATTTCACCGCTAATTTAAGGTGTCTTGCCTTGAATTTCTTTTTCCAATATGTGTTTAAAAAAAATTGGTAGAAATAGGAATTATGATTCCTATTAAAAAGATTACCACCAAAAACCATAGATTTCCCGTTAACAGCTGTATAACATTTCCACCAAAAATGTTAACAGTTGACAGTAATGTTAATTAATAGAAAACCTAACATGCTAAACTTTACCACAGCTATTCGTAGGCTTATGTACGGCTATTATTTATAATTAACGAACAGTCCCGTATTGTCTAGTGGTTAGGATATCCGGCTCTCACCCGGAAGGCCCGGGTTCGATTCCCGGTACGGGAAAGACTTTTTTGGATGTTTTTTTTTTTAATATATATATATTATTTTATTTTACAAAATTCGGACTCCATATATATTTTATTTGTAGCATACATAGTACCGACTATGTTCACCTAATGGTGGTTTGTAATATCTTCATCGGGTCGAAAAATATACAGCTTAAAATTAAGATAGCTTATTTGCCACACTGACCAAATTGACCAATAACAGCTGTGATCACGGAAGAGTCAGAAACAGTCAGAAATTACAGGAAATCACTACCTTACTCGGTTCTCTGACTACTGAGACCACTAAAATGATAGTAAATTTGATTATCTCCCAGTCAGAAGTTGCATTTCAGAAGAATTTTTACATTTGACACAAAATTTCTAAAATTTGATCTTTGAGCCCGCATTTGTTTAAAAGTGCCCTAATGAATTTGACAGAAGTCACGTTTTTTACTAGAAATCTATCCCCTACTATTTACTGTTCCTCTCGCACTCTCAGCGAATTTTAAGCTTTTCACAAAATTTTTTTTTGTCAGGTGTCGTGTATCTGCGTTTGTACTAGGGATATCAATTCCTAACTTTTTGCGCTCAATACTCCTATTGGCTTGGTTTCACGTCGCTTACTTGTGTTTAAAAAAAGGAGTGCAGCATTATAAATTTTTCACAATGGTAGTCTTATTATTTTTTGGACAGCTGTATGTATTATATTAAACCAAAAAATAATCATTAGTATAAAAAAAATGTTCCAAGCTTTTCCATTACTCCCCGACGGGGAATTGAACCCCGGTCTCCCGCGTGACAGGCGGGGATACTAACCACTATACTATCGAGGACTGTGACCACCTTGTGTCAAAAGCCGTATTTATAACCAGTGGTTAATTCGTCATAGTTTAATACTGTTGTTTACGATTCACCATAGAATCTAGTATATTCAACTTCACCAGTTTGTTGAGTAAGCCACGTAACAGAGAGTTGAATTTAATGGTAGATTAAAAATTATTCAACACTACAGTTGTACCACTGCGGAGAGTATTGTAGTTTATTAGGGTTGTTACGAAACTGGCCTTACATTAATACGTTTAAAATTTGTTTAACAATCTTTCATTACTTTATCAATAATAAATACTTCACAAAAACAAATAATGAATTTTTGTTTTCGTATTTATCATTCCAGGAAAATCAACGACCACCAGTTTATAATCCAGAGGACTATGTGCAGTCATTGAAAAAATTTGGCAAACGTCAAAATGGCCAAAATGTACGTTCAATATACGACAACAACAATGATGCAGCGACAATAACAAATTGCAGTGCTAGAGATGAAAACAATCAGAAATCAGCGACATTGCCAAATAAGCATGCAGAATACAAGTAAATATAAAAACGATGTTAAGTTTGGTTAGTCTTAAGTTGGGCATTAAATTCCGAGACCATTTCATATCTAAAGGTTTAGTACTTCAATTGCAGCTTGTTAAATTTGCAGGGTGTTGTTATTGACCAGAAACCTCTAGAAAATAATCGAACTTCTCTTTAACTTCGAACAAAATAGCCCCGCGGTAACAATGTCTTCCGTGAAAGGTGTCTAATACTCACCATCCGAAGGTTCCTCGGGGTCAAACAAATCGCTCCTGGGGCAGTCGGGATAGTATCCGCCGAAGGTTTTGGGGAGTGTTGACGGAAGTGATGGTCCTTTTACGAATACGAACCCGGCACGCTCCGATACTCCCTGGCGGTACATGCCCGACTGTCGTGGGAGCGATTTTGTGTGACCAGTGAAACCTTCTAGGTCATTTCACCCCCTTCTTCTGCAAAGAAGAAGAAGGTTGGTAATCAGATGTAAGAGGCATCATATCCGTAGATCAGCCATTAAGTTTCACGTCATTACATAGTTTATATGTAATTTGGGTAAATTATGGGTAAATTGCGATTCTGGCCCAAATTTTGCAAGTCTGAACCTAGTTTATTTATCGACTTGTGCAAACTTGTATCAATTAATTTAAATTACTTGTATACCTAAATTATCTATTTTTTCTTTATCGAAGGAGCCCGATACCGGCAGCACCAGAGGGTGATGGCGAAATGGCCTTAAGACAGTTCGCATCGGTTACAGATTTATTAACAAAACTGCGAGCAGATTTGCGAGTTTCCTTTCCGAGGTAAGTTAAGAAAGTTAAAAAAATTCGGTAAAATGTGGTCGTGCTGATTCTCATCCAAATAGAAGCTCAGCTGCTGTTTTACTATTTCTCTCTAACATGAAGATTACCTTATAAATATATGTTTTGCTTTGTTCCTTATCTTCCTTATTACTGCAGCTTTGTTCAAGAATTCGTTGCAACACCTTCAGACGGCATTAGTCTACTACTCGAAGTGTTACGCGCCATACAACTCTCTCAAGCGAGTAACTCCGTCATGACAACAAATCAGATGACAGCTTCAATGCCACGTAATACACAATCCTATCAAAGGCGTGCCTTACTTGATGAGCTGGCCTGCCTGTGAGTATACCTTCTATTTATCTTACTTGATTCAACTCACATTCAATTTTATTTTAGTCAATGTCTGAGCATATGTTGTTCACGTTCATTGGATGCTACCGCCCGTTTAGGCACAACGCCGGTAGGTCTGATGCCATTGGCTACCTCAGCGACGGGCCAGGGTATACGTGCGCGTATCTTGGCAATGCAACTGATGTCGGCGGCCTGCAATAAAACGGCGCTGGGTCATGGTTCACAAAAGTCCGTAACGTCAGGCCATACAGCAGTCTCGGAGGCTATGTCAACATTACGTTTGCGTTGCAGTGAACCTGTACGTTTTCGTCTACTCGTGGGTATGCTGAATAGTGGTGGGGGTTCCGGAGAACTGCAGGCAGTGGGAGTCAAGTATGTGGAGAGCTGAGCATGAAAGAAAAGCCCACACTTTTCTCACTTTCTTTATTTCTATTTTCACACAGATTTATAAATTCCTTTTTGGAGAGTTCCGAAAATCTACAGCAGCGGCTATATCTGCAAGCAGAATTGTATCAAGCTGGGTTTGAGCCAGGATCTTTAACCAAGGTGACACTTAATTCATAAAAAACCACCAATGAGACGATTTTAACCAAGTCTTAATTTTACTCCACCTAGACTATTTCACCTGCTTCGTCTTGGTTAGAAAACTTACGTAATGAGGTCAAACGGTTTCAAGAGCTCTATGTTGATGTGGACAAAATGATCACGCAGGCAAGGGAAGCGGATCGAGTGCGTAGTCAGATGGTCATTCTAGAACGAAGAGTACAAGTGAGTAAAAGCAATGGACAGTTAAATCCAAATCCTTTCATCCTACCCTCTATCATTCTAGATCCTTCACGAGGAGAAAGCTGTGCTCACGTCTATGGAACGTCGGCTGCAAGAACGCTGCGCAGAGCTACAGCGTGAAATTTTTCGTCTTCAGGGCGCCCAAAAGGAAAACACCTTCAAATCATTGGATAAACAACCTGTAGCTCTACCTCGACATGTGCCTCCTGGCAAAAACGAAAGCGAACATGAAGATGAGGGCATTAGCAGCTCGGAGACGGGACCCTCACTAAGCCCAGTGCCTATATTGGTTTTACCTCAAAAGGCGGGCACTTCTATGGCCACTAAACCACATCACAAAAACAAATCCAAATCACAGGAAAACTCAACGGGTGATAGCGGTGCGGCTACAGGTACGGGTACAACTATTGAGGATGCCATGCAAGAGCTTGATCAAGTAGTAAGCGAGGCTGAGAAGCAAATTAGCACACAACAGTTGCATATCAAGCAACAGCTGAACCAGTCACAGACAACAAAAGAAAAGGAAATTGTACCGGTTAATATTGTACCTCAACCGCCACGCAAGTCGCGTTCACTGGCACATCTTGTCTCGCAAGCGGAGGCCTCCGATTTGGACGGTTCAGAGTACGGCATGTTACTGCTGCAGAATCATGGCGAGCCGGGTGGCGCAGATCGCGTCACAGCTTTACAAACCTTCTTCGACGAAACAGACTTTGATCTACCCATAATGGGAAAGCCGCCATATAGTATCGAATCACCTGATATACCAGAAGTGAACGTAACCACCAACGCTTACAATGCGAGTACGACACGCGAATTACTCGATGTTATTATGGATGCGCGTCACACTGAAGATGATCCAACAATGAAAGCATTCCGTGAGGCGAGCAACCAACAAACGCATTCGCATCCACATCAGCATCAACATCATCACCACAGCAACAACAACGCTACTGTTACAAAAGCAAATAACTGTATCAGTAAACGACAAAGCATGCCCGCCGCTGCACCACCACCACCACCACCCTTGTTACCCAAGAAGCCACAAGCACCCGCGCAACAGTTCAATGGTGTCTTCTTTATGACCGGCATGAATACGCCACAAAAGTATCCAAAACCTGATGTGACAGCCGCATTGCAAGCGCGTCGTGTTACCAAAAATGTTGAGCGTCTCGAAGCCGTATTCGCCTCGTGCAGTCACGAGTCATTGTTGGAGAATGGAGGCACAACGCCAGCGTTACATCAAGTCTTGCGCGAGAAATCGCGTAGCAATCAGCAAATATTTTTTGGTAGCAATCCCGCCATGCGTCTTAGCGGTGTCGAGGCAAGTGGAGTTGGTGCGGGTGCTGGTGGTACAGCGGGTAATGGCAATAATGTGACGGTTTTGGTGCAAAATGGAACAGCGGCACAGCAGACGAGCTGCAGCGCGGCGACGCGTATGCGTACATGCGCACAGGGCTCCAAAGTAACAGACACGCTATCCGGCTTGTACTGAGTGGTGATGGGACAAGAAGGGTTAAATATAATTTGGAAATTGAAGCATTTATTTTAAGCTTAATTAGAAACCAGTCACACTGTAGTGGAATTTTATATTTCGATATTAATTTACTTTATTTATAAATAATGGGGTTGAATTTTGATTTAAATTTGTTTAAATAACTTTAGTTTTTTATTGTTGTAAGTAAATGTGTAAATATATATTATGTGCTTAATAAATTTTTTTTAAACATTTCGATAATCTAAAATTCTAACAAAAGTTCCGCTGGATGATGGCAGGTTTTGAGACCAGGCTGAATCCCTGCAGCGACAATAATAGAGACCTGGTAACCGACGTACAGAGTGTACTTAAATTATGGAGGGAACACAGCCAAAAGTTGTTGAAAAGCATGCAGCAGCACATGGTCGAACAAGTGCATGACTCAAGATTGGAATTAAAATGTGCCGTATTGCCTATTTGCTGATTTGGCTGAACGTAACTTTCCTGCAAAGCTTTCACGGCAACAGCTCCGTCAGTATTGGAAAATACCTCTTCCAGCTATTTGAAAATAAACTAGGTTTCAAATATGTTGACTCTCTAACTAATTGGATCAGCAGCATCACGACCAAAGCCACGTAAACGGTAAAGATCCAATTAACTAAGTAAGTATGGGAGAAGGTAAGTAGAAATTTGAAACATTTCCCTGCAGCAGAGTAAGAGGGAGACCACCACTCCGATGTAAGGACCAAGTGGAGACCGATTTGCGATCACGTGGTGTTTCTAATCGGCCCCAGTTGGAAAAACAAGAAACGACTGGCGAGCTATGTTGGACGGCCAAAATCGTTTAGACTGTTGAGCGCCATTTAAAGAAGAAGAAGAAGTTTAGAGAACTAGCTCTGTCACTGAGGGACTTATCCACTCAGTCTTTTAAGTGATCAGCAAGTTATGATACATAATCGATGTGCTGTATCCTCATTACATCCAAATGAGTACTTTATATCAGGTCCAGTTGAGCATTATTAAAAGCCCCAACACTTTCAGTTTGTGCGAAACTGCCTGATTAATAAAAAATTTAGTATTGTATAATTCTGAAAAAATCATAGAACCCCCATTGTTTTATTTCGCAATATTTTATGAAATTCGATAATCTACTTAATTTCCATTTAATAATTTAAATTCACATGTTTTTATGTGCTTTTATATGTACATATGTACGAACAACCTGAATCCATTCATAAAACTCTTAACAAATACGCCCTTGCTTTATTCTTAAATAATTTTGTTTACATAGATACTATGTACCTCTACACATATATACATATTTACATGCAAGTTCACAGTAATTTAATTGCATTTTATTGATTGACAATTTGATTTGATGTTATTCAGTGCGCCCCTTTGTCAGCAGAAGAAATTTAGTTCTAAGCTTCACACACCCACACCATTGAAAATCCCGTGCACGAGATTAACCCTTAGTAAATTGTGGACCTTTCAGGCTATGCAATGCTATAAGCGATTTATAAGGCTTTGTTTTTTATTTTTATTTATTTTGTATTTTCTGGATAGCATAGGTTCTAGAAGAGTTAACCTCTACTATGCAAAACCCTCAGTAGAACTTTTCATTTTATCTTTGATGTGTCAATAATTTCAACTTATCTCTATAACTGAGCGGATATGGACCTTTTTAGAACACTTGTGTTCGTAGGAGCTGCTTTGGCGTTCTTAACGAAAGAACTAGGAATATCTGCTCGAGTCGGAAAAATCGACTACTCAATAATCGATTTTTTTTGTATAGAGATATCGAATTTTTATACGAAAATTTTGTTCAAAAACGCCCTATTTCAGCTGAAAATATATTCCCCCGTAGTCATAGTCAAATTAAAATAGATTTTTATATACTTAAACATGATTCTAAAATAAACATAATTTCATATCTGTCATAGTCAACTTTAAATACATTTTATGTCTAAGACGGAGTTTTAATTTTTAAATGACGAAAACGTCATTTTAACATTTTAAAATCACAGTATGTGTCTATTGTTGTGTTTGTAACATTGCTTACTCAAAGACATATACCATACCATAATATACTTTGGTTTGTAAATGAAATAGTTGACACAGGGCGACCTTGCAAAACATAAAAAATTTCTTCATACCACCAACCAATTAAATTTTTTTCATAAAGGGACCCTGTTACATTTCATTTTAGTTAAACTCTTTGTTGAATATGACTATGATTGACCAACATTATAAATGTATTTTTAAGTTAAGTAAAAATTTTAATTAAAACGCGTGCTAAGTAACGACTATGATTACGGGACATAGAATTTTCGTTGGGATAGCGCGTTTTTAAAACTTATTCTGAGATAGGTCGTTCTTGAACCAAATTTTGAAACAGAGCGTTGTTGAAACAAGTTCTGAGATAGGGCGTTTTTAAAAAATATTTTGAAATAGGGTGATTTTCCACTCAGCCGACGATTTGATCTCAAAGCTAAAATATATCACTCACTAAAAATTATGTTTAGACAATTTAAAAAAAAGTATTGATATTTTCACAAAAGATCAGAATATTCTCTAACAATTGATTTATTAAAAATCGATGATTATCACTAATAAATCGATTCAAAAAATCGATAATTGAAAGAAAACAATCGATTAAAGTAAAATTATGAATAACGAAATCTATATTGTTCCATCTCCAAAATTGTTATATATATTGTGTGTTAAGCTCAGATACTTAAAATAAAACTGCAATAAAACCATAGAAGATTAGAGAATACACACAAATTTAATTAAAAAGTTATCGAAGGAAGAACAAAACCGTTACATTTGTTAATATCCCTCCAGAAAATTCGACTAGCTCAGAACTAACCTAGAGCAAAATTATTTGACAACACTACTGGTTCTAGCTCAATACCCAAGCAATGCTTTCAACTGTCCGCTTTTATATTATTATGCTTTACTTGAAGACTCGTTCTCAACCGGCTGCCTTTTGGACAGTTCTAATGGAGCTTCGCTTTGGCTGGTTCTCAATCGGTTCCATTACGAATAGTTTAGAAGTAATTTTCATAGAGCGTACGATTAACTAGAAGTACTTGTACTCGAATCAGTAAAAAATAAGTACGTCACTTGTAAGTACATTTGAAGTACTTTGATAAGTAGCTCTCTTCACAAAAAAAACTTTTTTTTTAAGATATACACAAGTAAACTGTATTTTCAAAAAATTATTGCAGCACAAAACTTTTATTTTTTAATCAAAAGAGCACTTTCAAATTTCAAGTAAAAGTATTGTGGTACTTGTACTCTATATTTTAAAGTACTTGTCGTTATTTGGTACTCGTATAAGTATATATTCAGTACTTTACAGGTCTGCGGTTAACTGAGTATACTCTATATATAGAATTAATCTTAAAGTTTACTTCTTTCAATGCATATAGAGCCTAAAAAGGTCTTTACAGCTGCCTTGGTTGGCGTTGATATAACACAGAATGTTATGTTTGCGTCGAAAATCTCTTTGCCATGAGCATCATAATAAGCAACTGAATATCTGCATGTTCCTTAGCACCTTTTCTTTAGACTTCGACGACCGACTTCCACTTCAAATATAGGCACAACAATTTCAAGTTGCAAAAGCCGCCCATACTCAATGTCAAGCCTTAAATCATTTAAATCTGCTATAGTGTTCGAATAAATACCCACAAACAATTTCTTTTGTATGGGTTCTTTGTCACTTTTAATCTTTGCTACTTCACAGCTATAACAATACTTACCGCAGTCTAGTTTTTTGCAATCAAATTTAAATTGTCCTAGAAAATTAAGTGCTTATCTTATTTACAACAAGAACTAATACACTTATATATAAATAAACACAACAAATAAGGGTGTTTAATTTTTCAGGCGTTATTTTTTTCTCTGTTCTAGGTGGAAATATATTTCTTGATGGAAGAAAATAAAGCCCTTTACAATATAAATCAATTCAAGCACTAGATTTTCCTTAGGAATTCAACGGATAAAATTTAATTTTGCGATTTATCAGTTCTCAAATTTTTTTTTCAGTTTTTACACAAGTTTTTCTAAAAAAAAAAAACGCCCTTATTCAAGTCATGTTTAGCATTAGATATAATTCGGATATTATTAAGTAATTACTACACGATCACTATCCAGTGCAAATCGACGATGTTAAAAATCCAATTTTGCTAGTTTTAAAATTTTGTGATATTTTTTTTTAAACTCCTATCTTTAATTTGTTTAAGCGTTATAATTATTTATTTATCAACCGAAAATGAATCACCCGTATACAAATATATACATTGAATGTATACTTACTTTGATGAAATGAATCGATATTGATGTTTTTCTTCATGAACGAAGGTTGTCGATTTGGATACTATACAGTAGCCCATTTTATAATAGATACGTACGAGTAGTTCGTGTATTGAAAAAGTAAAAGCTGACTGAATCAAAACACGTGTTGTTGTTGTTGTGGTAACGACAAAAACACTCCGCGAAGGTTTTGGGGAGTGTTGTCGAATTAACAGTCCTTGGCTTGGATTTGAACCCGGTACGCTCCGGTACTCCCTTGCGGTACTGCCGACTGTCGTGGTAGCGATTTATGACCAGTGAAACCTTCTAGGTCATGTCACCCCTCCTTCCGTAAGGAAGGATAAGGTCACGTCATAACCTTTGTGCATATTAGTCGCCTCTTATGACCGGTATGCCTCAGGTATATTCTAAACCCCTAACCCGCAGGGGCGGGTGTGTCGCAAAGGATAGTGATGTGCAACTATGTGGCTGATCCACCGGTTGATACGCCTTTTACCTCTTACTATAAATTTATTGAAATCCCTTCACGTTAGATTGGATGGACCATTTCACAATGGGAGGACTGTCCTACCGTTCGTACTTACATTGGGGACCACGTTAAGGGACACATTTTGATTCCATATTCTGAATGATTTTCTTTAACAAAAAATAGGTTTGAAATGTTTTGAAGCTCAAGGAGGAATATTAAAGTTAACTTCTTTCAAAAGAAGATTGCCTGAAATTTATCCGTTTGAGAGTTTAGACATAAATATTACTCCTAACATTTCCCTACGACCTATAAGTGTTGGGAGATTGATAAGCTTCAACTCATTCCTACTGTTTTAATATTATACGACATCAGCACTTGCCAAAAATCTGTTTTAGAGTAAAGACTATCGCTAGCGAGTGGCAAAAATAGCTACATACAGGGTGGCTGATGAAAGCCGCTACCAAAAAAAAATTAAATAACTTTTTTTCTATTTAATGAATCTGGTAAATTTTTTTTTTATTTTGCAGATTGGCTTTTACATTTAACAAAAATGGATAACTGGGACACTGAAACAAGAATTTGGATTGTCCGCCGCTATCACGCACTGGAGTCCGTAGTTTCGGTTCAAAGAGAGTATAGGCGCACGTTTGGCGGCAATCCTCCGAGCAGATGGACCATAATAAGACTTGTAAACAATTTTGCCGAGCATGGGACAGTCAACAGAAGACCTTACCATCGAAACCCTTCAGTTCGAACGGAGGAAACAATCGCTGCTGTAGCTGCTGCCATACAAAACAATCCACGTGTTTCGACAAGAAGCTTATCTGCTCAAATGGGTGTAAGCAGACAGTCATTACAGTCAATTATGCACAAAGATTTGGACTTATTCCCATATAAAATTCAAATGGCCAACAAACTGAACGCTGCAGACTTGCCGATTCGCTTGGAATTTTGCCAGAAAATGCTTCAAATGGTGGAAGAGGATGGAAACATGTTGAACTGTCTTTTCATGTCTGACGAGGCCCATTTCGATTTAAACGGCAACATAAACAAACAAAATTGTCGAATATGGAGTGCTTCCAACCCACAGATACTCCATGAGACGGAATTGCATCCACTTCGTGTCACAGTGTGGTGTGCAGTTTCATCACGCTGCATTGTCGGGCCCTACTTCGTCGAAGAAAACGGTCACACCGTTACGGTTACTGGAGACCGTTACTTGAGCATGTTGAGAGAGTTTTTCTATCCAGAATTACGCCGAATGAGAATTTCTTTCAACTCTGTGTGGTTTCAGCAAGATGGTGCAGCTCCTCATATAGCCCAACCTGTTATGACAGAATTGCGACGAAAATTTCCCAATAAGCTGATATCCAGAAACTCCACATTCCGTTGGCCACCCAGGTCGCCTGACCTTACTGCACCTGACTTTTTCTTGTGGGGTTATTGCAAACAGGAAGTCTTCAAAGCAAAACCAACAAATTTGAATGAACTAAGGCAACCCATTCGAGAAACAATTGCGGCTATTCCTGTCTCAACTCTCCAAGCAGTAATGAACAACTTTTTGGTAAGATGCCGCACATGCATCGACGAGCAGGGGGGGCATTTAAATTCCATTATTTTTAAAACTAATTAAGCTTTATTTAATAAAATTTAATGAGCTTTAACATGAATAAAAGAAAAATGAATTCCATACACTAAAAAAAAAATTATTTGAGTTTCTTAATGTAGCAAAATTCATCAGCCACCCGTATATCATTTTAGACCAGACCTGTTAAATAATGATTACTAATCGTAATGATTACTGGTTTGATTAATTACTTTCTTGAGAATTCATTTAATGATTGATTACCAATTAGTTTCAATTTTTAATGATTATTTTCCAATTAAATAAAAAAATAATTTAAAAAATTATGATTTTTTACGATTATTAAAAAAATTAAAAATAATCAGAACATCAAAAAATTGTTTTGATTACTTTTGATTTTTTATTGCTTTTGATTTGTTTTCAGTATTGCTGATGTGCATATTTTTTTTTATTTGATTTTTTCCAATCTTAATCATCTAGTAATTGCCGTTTCTTGCAAAGCAAATAAAATAATCATTGCCAATTAGAAAAACAATCTAATTAATGGATTACTAATTACTAATAAAATTTAACAGGTCTGTTTTAGACATAGGGTTTGCTTTTGTCTTGATTAAAAATTGAAATTTGAATAAATAATACAATATTAATACCAGAACTAATGACTAATAAATGACAATTGAGCTCATTAAATAATGAAAAGTAAAATTTACACTGAATTTTTTTACTTTCTTTAATTCTATGTAATTTTTTGGTTGTTAATTTTGAGATGAATAATAATTATTATCTGGAATTTTTGTTGATGGAATATATGGAAAAAATCTATTTTCTCTTTTTGTGTTTTGTATCAACATAAAGTACCTATAGACCTTTTGCCTGTGTGTATTTATATGCAGTTTTTTTTTGCCATTATTTTTAATAAAACTTTTTTAATTAAAAATTTGTCAAACTTGTCCCACTGTGCAATGTGGCTGCCTATCACAAAAAACGGCTTTCCGATAATCTACTTAAGATCAATAAACGCAAACCATCGGCTATTTATACAAGTGTTTGTTGTTATCACTACTTTGGTGTTTCGTTTTGGTTCAGTTTATTGCCACCGACGTTTATTGGGGCGTTGTTAGTTGCTTGTTTTTAATGCATTGGCATTAGCACTTACTAATTTGTTTTTGTTTTTTTTTTACCTTGCGGCTTGTACGATTTGTTCGTGTTTTATTTTCTTACTAAATCGTATTGTTTACGTAGTAATTCGGATATTTAAGTTGCGTGTTTTATTGCAAATTATGTTAGATTACAATTGTTTTCCTTGCTAGAGATTTTTTTTTGTTGTCCGCTATTATTGCATTAACTGTGCTTATATTTAGCTGATTTCCAATTCTAGTGTCAATAAGATCTAAATCTGAAACTTTTCTTTCAGCTGCAGCGGATATTAAAACCACAGGTAGTGACATTTTTAAAAAACTACTCAACGAAGCAATTTTTTTGGTAGCGACTTTCTCCTACTATATCCACATCACGATTACGACCGATATTGCTCAGTCATAAGCTTTTCAACTATGTTTGTAATTATATCAATAAATACAAACATATTTACAAACAAAAAATCAAAAACCACGTAAGTTTTTCTTTCATTGAACACAATTTCAAACATTGTTTTATAAATCTATTAAAATTTAGAAAAATTTACTTTGATGCCAAACGAAATATTTTCTACCAATACGGGTAAAAAATTAATAAAGTGGTAACACTGATTACGTACTGTCTTGTTTTTTGCACCATTTGTTTACATTAAATGCGTATTTCCGACTTAGCTCATTTTGCTATGCTTTTAAATTGTGCCTTTTCTTTGCGTTTGCACTTTTTTGCTTTTGAAGCAATTTCATTACTTTGACATACACGTATATGAGCTATGCTACTGTTTAACGGCATACGTTACAATATTACTGTGACAGTTGCTCGTGGCGCCTCTTACAGTGCAATACAACAAATCCGGCTCCCAGTTTCACCTGTGACTGCGGTCGGTGCTCATCTACAAGAACTAAATGAATAAAAATTAGTTCGAGAGCCAATGGAGTTGTTCATCTTGTGCATATCAGATAGTGTTGTTGTTTTTGTTCCTAAGCTGCCATCACTTAATTGTCCAAAAGCATAAATACATACGAGTTTGTGATTTGAACGTTTTGCATTGCATAGAAATTTAAGCTCAATGGTAAATTGTCGTTTTGCTTAAAAGTGTCTTAAGAAATACCAGTTTTATTAGAGATCAGCAAACAGAGAAAATTAATAAAAAACAAATTTGTTATTTCAAGTGATAAAAACCGGTGCGCGTAAAGTGAAATAAACAAACTTTAAAAACAGCTGATAAACTCATTTAATTTGTTTTGTTTGGTAAGTTGCCAACTGAAAATTGACAGTGTCAAACGAAAAGGTGAAGGGTGAAGGGCTTTTGCCAAACTTAAAATTAGAAAGGCATACCTAAGATCTCCCTTTTTCATGACGAATGGGTTAACATTTTTATTAGTGTGGTGTAAAGGAAAGTGTGCTTGATTGGCATAGGAGCCTCTTGTTCAAATTCGAAAACATTTAACCACAAAAGTGGTTTTTAGTTGTGTCAGAAAAATAACTCAGGTCAATATCTCGAAGGATTACTATAATTTTCCTCCTCAAAAGCGACAGAGGCAGTAATTATTTCTTACGTTTTTTTCATTTGCATAGCATACTATTGTAATTCGCAACCAGCTTATGAAATATTCCAAAAATATAGTTTATGTTTTGCAATCCCGAATCGAGGCCAAGCCGGCGCTTATACCTCAGAACCACAAGTGCTCGCCCCAAATTAATACATACAATGTGTAAAGGTGCCCCGTTCAATATAGAATAAATAATTTAAATACAAAAATGATAATAATACATTACTCAAACGTTGCCCCTATGCAACATGTGCTCCGCACTCCCGTTCTACTCTTTGAACAAATAATCAAACATAAAAAAAAATTTACTTAAATAAGCTACTCGCTCTCCATAAAGCTTAGATAGGAGGTAAAAAATGTTGCAATTGGGAGAAGCGTATGTCTCTTAAATCAAGTTTTAAAAGACAAAGGTGATATGAAAAGGAGGTGAAAGCCATTTGGTGACTCCGAATTTTTTAATTGCGTCACACTTAGGTCTTAAGTCATGAATTGAAATCTGACACCTGTCACAGCGGAGTAATCCTACTGCTCATTGCAACTTCCGCAACACCGCAGTAAAACCGCAGGTAGCCTTTCTTCGTGTTGAACCAACAATATTACTTTTGTATTTCAATTATGGATAATTTCTCTGCGTTTTTCGCGAAAGGTATGTTTCAACAAAATTTGCGATCCCATTACGGTCATTTTTGACTAGCATCTGCAACTGGCTTGTCCTTTAGGCAGCCCTTGACATTACGAATAATCTGCTTTGACGCACCTTCCCTGGCAAAATCACGAACTCAACAGCCATGCAAATCCCCCACCGGTTGTTAGCTGTTAGTATTATCCAATTAGTGTTAATCAATGATCGAATACTAATTGGATCAATGTAGAAGATATTATGCTAAGTTTGAAGTGAAAATATTTGTATTGCCTTTATACGCCTAAAAATATACTTTTTACAACTAACAACCTTATGAATTTGTGAATTAGGCTGTTCCACAAAAAAAAAATGTGTGTGTGTAAGAATAAGAAAACCAACACTTGATTAAACTTGTAATTCCGTATTAAAAGTGGCTTATATTTTTTGCATCGAAAAGTTAGAGAATCTAATTAATAAAAAAACATATCGTATCGAGAAACTCAACTTTGTAAAACTTCACAGAAACTCATAAATTAAATTAAAATTTTCTGAATTATTAGTAAAAGAACTTTAAAATTGTATAAAATTAAAAAATTTAATTATCCTGAAGGTAGTGAAACTTTAACAGCCTTAATTTTTTTTAAACAGTCAGGTGTATGAAAATATTTAACATTTTGCAGAGCGTTGAATTTCTTACAGGTACTCGTATACGTGCAGATATATTTTTAACACAGCTGGTAAAGAGATATCTATGTATTTTTTTCTAATACTGAGCAAAATATAGAAAAATTGTAAGTCAGAGGATTTTCCGATTAAATTCACAAGAGGCGTCGAGTAGCCTATGTAAAGGAAAAAAACATTCGATTTTTTTGACCCCCCTAATCTACATAACGTCGGTGCGCCAATAAAAACGCCCAAAATCGAATATAAGATAGTAAGGGTGTACACGTTTTAAGACCATTTTAAGTATTGGGATCACAGATAATCGATTACGAAATCAGATAGCAAAAAAATGGCAAACGCAGAATTGTGGGAAATAGATAGTACTTATCCAATATAATGTAAAAATATTACAAAAACATGTAACCGTTTTTGTCAGCTCAGTAGCGATATACACATACATACAGGGTGGCTGATGAATTTTGCTACATTAAGAAACTCAAATAATTTTTTTTTCAGTGTATGGAATTCATTTTTTTTTTATTCATGTTAAAGCTCATTAAATTTTATTAAATATAGCTTAAATAGTTTTAAAAATGATGGAATTTAAATGCCCCCCCTGCTCGTCGATGCATGTGCGGCCTCTTACCAAAAAGTTGTTCATTACTGCTTGGAGAGTTGAGACAGGAATAGCCGCAATTGTTTCTCGAATGGATTGCCTTAGTTCATTCAAATTTGTTGGTTTTGCTTTGAAGACTTCCTGTTTGCAATAACCTAAAAAGAAAAAGTCAGGTGCAGTAAGGTCAGGCGACCTGGGTGGCCAACGGAATGTGGAGTTTCTGGATATCAGCTTATTGGGAAATTTTCGTCGCAATTCTGTCATAACAGGTTGGGCTATATGAGGAGCTGCACCATCTTGCTGAAACCACACAGAGTTGAAAGAAATTCTCATTCGGCGTAATTCTGGATAGAAAAACTCTCTCAACATGCTCAAGTAACGGTCTCCAGTAACCGTAACGGTGTGACCGTTTTCTTCGAAGAAGTAGGGCCCGACAATGCAGCGTGATGAAACTGCACACCACACTGTGACACGAAGTGGATGCAATTCCGTCTCATGGAGTATCTGTGGGTTGGAAGCACTCCATATTCGACAATTTTGTTTGTTTATGTTGCCGTTTAAATCGAAATGGGCCTCGTCAGACATGAAAAGACAGTTCAACATGTTTCCATCCTCTTCCACCATTTGAAGCATCTTCTGGCAAAATTCCAAGCGAATCGGCAAGTCTGCAGCGTTCAGTTTGTTGGCCATTTGAATTTTATATGGGAATAAGTCCAAATCTTTGTGCATGATTGACTGTAATGACTGTCTGCTTACACCCATTTGAGCAGATAAGCTTCTTGTCGAAACACGTGGATTGTTTTGTATGGCAGCAGCTACAGCAGCGATTGTTTCCTCCGTTCGAACTGAAGGGTTTCGATGGTAAGGTCTTCTGTTGACTGTCCCATGCTCGGCAAAATTGTTTACAAGTCTTATTATGGTCCATCTGCTCGGAGGATTGCCGCCAAACGTGCGCCTATACTCTCTTTGAACCGAAACTACGGACTCCAGTGCGTGATAGCGGCGGACAATCCAAATTCTTGTTTCAGTGGCCCAGTTATCCATTTTTGTTAAACGTAAAAGTCAATCTGCAAAATAAAAAAAAAATTTACCAGATTCATTAAATAGAAAAAAAGTTATTTAATTTTTTTTTGGTAGCGGCTTTCATTAGCCACCCTGTACATGTATTTCAGTATGGTATTGGATAATCAATGATTATTAATCTTTAAGGTATTATCTTACGTTATCTAAAGCAAAGTGTAATTGCTTTTTTTTTTCTAATATGGTTTCAATTTATTTCACACGCTCATAGGGGTTTAGAAAAACAAAATGCGAGGAAGTCGACAATTCGATATGGAAACGCACACGCACATACTTTCAAAAGAGAAAAAGCTAGTGAAGTGTCACGCTAAGTTTTTCCAATATTAAATTATATGACATATGTACGTGTCTTGGCATGTTATAATACACACATATGTTGTTGTTTATTTAATGGAAAATACTCCCCAAACAGGTACGTTAGCCCAGCCTGCCGACACACTCCGTTTTCAAATATTTTGATGTAACCTCCGGGGGCCTTCTCTATGGTGTTTCTACCCACGCTTGCAATTAGTGGTAGTGACTAACTAATTTGTTCTAGAGATTGGTATGAATGATTTAGAGCTTGATGTTAGCTCCAAACGACATAATTAAGTTACCGTCCACTGAGTTGCGGCTCCTTGCGATAACATGCAAATATTATAATTATAGTAATTTCTTTAAGTGATGCATTTTCGTATTTATCAATGTCAATGTCAAAGTAAATGTCAGTGTCATTACCATATAGATATACTTGTCCGTTCTAATGATTCGAGAGAAATTAATTAGTGATTAAGAAGTTAAGCTAAAGTACCTTAATAATAATAATAATTACGTAATTATAGTTCAAAATAAAACATCTTTATTAAACAAACGTAGGACTAATGTTTTTTCGCGCATACTCGTATATAGTGCGTTTCATAACTATAGCAAATAAATTATTATTTGAATTAAAATTTTGTTCTTAATTCTCTAAGAAGAAGCGCACTTACAACATTCAGAGTTCATTGAAAATTTTCTCAAAAACGTATTAGTTTAACCCCTCATTTCGCGTTAACACTGAGCTTAAAAGATAAACTGTCGTTCTGCAAGTGGCCCTCAGTCTTCTAACCTTTGTGCACATCTATAAAAAATTAATATTTGAGAGGGATGTAGCTAAGAAATGCACTTTATGTAACTCTGAATATTTTTAGTCCAAGCTTCCCCTCCTATTAGTGGTATAATGGATTTTTATGTCCTACTACTTAGCGGGGCCAACATTTTTGAAAATTGAAGCTCATCACTTTTAAAAATTTCGAAGTTTAATACAAAACTAAAAATCCCTAAACACCTTCTTTTTGAGCTTTGCATCGTTTTTTGACATTTGTGGCAAATCAGTTCTAAACAACTGGTTAGTTCCATAAGAATTTTTAAGAAATTTGTATGACGCAGTTTTCAGTACCTGTTGCCGGATGTCTCATTTTTCCAAAACTCCCAAATCGTTTTTCAGTCAGCAGTTTTGTAGTATAAAGCGTTTGTATTATCTTGTAAAACTTAGAAGTCTACAGCTTTTTAGTTGATTTTCGGCAACATTTTCCCCCTATCTTTCCACATTAAAAATTTACACTTATTAGTTCCCAAATACCAAATTTTTTCATTCGAGCTTTTCAAAAATTGATTAGAATGCAGTGTTGTTTGCTTTCTCTTCTGTGTTTGCTATTCACGTTTAAGTGTGTCAATTTTTCTTGAAAGCAATTCTGAAACAAAAAAGGGAATATAAGGAAGAAAGAACGTGATAGAACGGAAAACTGGAAACAAGTTGACGGTACGCATGCGTGTTTACTTATCTCTTCTCTTTTCACCTTTTTCGACTATGTCGTGACAGACAGACTTAAATTCAACACTTGAATAGCTTTCAAAGTAAAATATTTGTATACCTTTCATGAACATGAAATGGTATTATAACTTTGTTTCGATGTTTGTAAGTATGAGAAGAAGAAAAGATAGACCCCCCAAGAGGTATACGGAAATGATCAGGGCGATGAGCTTAGTCGATTTAGCCATGTCCGCTGTCCGTCTGTCAGTTTGTATGCAAACTAGTCCCTCAGTTTTTGAGATATCTTGATAAAATTTGGTATCGATAGTTTCGATGAATGGGTTTTGGGCTATAAATTTTGCAATTAAAAAGCTAGGAACTTAAAATTTTTGCAGGTTTGGTACTTTTTAGATATGTTATGTGTGTATGAAAATCACCAAGATCGGACCTACATAACATATAGCTTCCATACAATCGATTGTTCCGATAAATGGGGTTTGGGCTATGTATCTTTTATCAGTTTTGCAGAGTTTTTACTAATTCTTAGTAACGATCGGACACTTAGAACCGTGATGCGTATTCATGAAAGGTATAAAGTCTTCGGCACAGTCGAAGACAGCCCTTTCCTTACTTGTTTTTATTTAATTTTGTATTGAATATTTTCTGGAAAAGCCAATAATCAGCATTGTCATCCTTTTCTAATAACGATTTTTTAATTGATTTAAACAATAAAAAGATGTCATAATTATTTAATATTGTTAAAGAAAATAAAAAGTAAAAAACAATAATAATTTTCATAGAAATTGAAAAAGTGAAAAATTATTATTCTTGGCCTTGAGCTCGTTTTATGAATACTTAAAAAGTAAAAAAATATTTTAATTTTCATATTATTTCGTGGTTCCCTCAATGCTACGGCAAAATGATCAAAACGAATTATAAATTTGATTATATTTGATAAACTTTTTTTTTTTTATTAATCTTTATATCAATGTAATGTTAATCAATTATTGATTGCTAGTTTGTAAAAATAATTGAAATAATCATTAACATTTAAAAGAAGCACCCAATACATGAACTACGCATTCTAAAGTTTTTTAAATGTTAAACGGCTACGCAATTAAGTATTCTGTTTAATTAGAGTGTGATTACTCAGTTTTCTGAATAATCAAATTAGTTGAATTAATGATTCACGAAAATGTGATTAAGCGGTCATGATAATGCTCTGATTGAAAAAGTTTAGTTTTATTGGCAAATTGGATTAATTGATTAATCGGCAACTCTAGTATTAAGCAATAATTATAATTTACCTAAATTATGTGAAAACTAGTCGGGATCCCTACTCATTCAATTGAGTTTTTTTTACCTACCTCTGCTGCTCTCTATGTCCTTGTGTGGCAGTTTCAAACGTGAATCCAGTCGATTGGAAGTTATAGCCTAGTACAGATGATATAAATACCAATTTCAAATGGAAACCCTATTATTATTGGAAACTTATTATTAATTTTGAGAGTAAATAACCAATTAATTATAATGGAATTGTCAGACTGATAAGTTGCTACAGAAATTCGGATTAACGTCCCTTATAAATACTTCAGCTGATATTAGTAATTAAAAGCAATAAATAATCAACGGTCAGCTGTGATAAGCGGCAATGAACGCATAGCCAAATATCATTTATTGTATGACTGAAATAATAAAACGCATAAGCAAAATAAAATAAAGCTTTCCAGTAGCCAAAGCAATCAACAAACTGGATGGTAATACTTTATTATTTTATAAAGCTCTTAAATACACAGCACTGGACAATAACAAACGCTGTCTGCAGTGCCGTCGAGAACCGAGATGGGCCCCAGGGACGCCCCCCACTCCACCCAAAAACATAAACACAGCTCACATTAAAAACTTTTAAAACTAACTATCTAGACGTGTTTTTTTGACAACAAAATAATCAACTTAAAATTATATTTAAAAACTAGCTGACCCGCCGAACTTTGTTCCGCCTTAAAAGCACAAATCATACAGTCACCCTAGGTCCACATTTAGGTCAATAAATTGGGAGCTGGGTAAAATATCAAGGTGAAAGATATCTTAAATGTTAGGAGAGACGTCTAGCAAATGATTATTGAAAGTGTCATTCATTTCTATGCAGTCGTTTTTGTGTGACGCTGGCGTTATGGTAAAAAAACCACATTTTTGGTTACATTTTTCCCCATTTTGGTCAATAACTCGGGAACTGGATGAGATATCCAAATGAAAGTTGTCCTAAATTTTAAGTTAGACGTTAAGTGATAGAATGGCGAAAGTTTCATGCAATTCTATTCAGTACTTTTTGCGTGATGCGCGCACAATCATACAGACGGACAGACAGACAGAAAGACAGCCAAAAATTCTAAAAACTGTAGATTTGGGTTCCGCTGGTCCAATAACGACCTCTCATATCAGTTTTTCTTGAATATCTTCAATGTACAGACATCGACCTGTTATAATTTTATTATATGTAAAGATGAATTTTGTAGCCAGATTTTTTGAATAACTGGCCTGAGAGATGGTTTCAGCCAAGGTTAGGTTACTTTTTCTAATCGTGAGGATTCTTCTTGCTGATTTAAGTAACTGTAGCAGCTCGAGATATGTCACAACTTATACAGGGTGGCGCAAAAGTAATCCTCCTATCAGAAAATGCTATAAATTTTGCGATTGGCCCCTAAAGTCAGTTCTGTTTTGACATTTGTGTAGTAAACACATGCGAAATACACGTTAATAAACAATGTTACGCTACACTGCTCCAGAACGCGGAATATTGCTGACTATTTATTTGACCAATAATCGGTCGGGGCCAAACGGTTACTGTGAATGGTGAGCGCTACAGAGCAATGATCAACGAGTTCTTTTTGCCGCAACTTGATGAATTGGGATTGGAAAACATGTGGTTCCAACAAGACGGTGCAACAGCACACACTGAACGTGCCACAACCGATATGCTGAACATCGGAAGCTTACTTTTGCGCCACCTTGTAGATATCCCTAAGTATGTACATAGTTTTGGAAGTAGGGATGAGTGGATTCACTTGAAGATGGTTTTGATAATCGGTAAACTAAATCTCAAAGAAGAGTATACCTAAAAATGTTAATAAAATCTGTTCCATGGTATTGTTTTTCGAGTTTCCTCAGATTTTCTATGTTTCTACGATAAAGCTTTCATTTCCATTGGAACCGTTACCTTTTCATGTGAAACTCCGACACTTTCATTCAAATTGAATTTATAGTGAGGGCAGTCCATCAAATTATTTGTTGTATTCAAAGTGTAACTTTGTATATGTGGCTATATTTGAGAGCAAAACAAAAAGGTGACAGGTTAGACAGGGTAGTGTCGATAGTGTATCTTCGCTGCACGAGACCTGACATTGTCACCGACCAAATCCTCGGCCACCTTATTTACGACGTGGACAGCGCAGGCGAACAGGAATTAGACGTCGACGGCATTAAGCTTCCGACTGTCACGCACCCCAAAATCTTAGGGGTTACGTTTGATAACATGTTCAAATACGGTGCTCATGTAGCCGCTATTGCCACCAAAGTACAAAGCCGTAACAAAATCCTCAAGTCACTAGCTGGCAGTACTTGGGGGAAAGACAAAGAAACGTTACTGGCAACGTACAAGGCAATCGGCCAGCCGGTTCTGAGCTACGCGACGCCTATATGGTCGCCGGGGTTAGCAGACACACACTGGAGGAGGTTGCATGCTTGCCAAAACACCGCACTCAGAACTGCCACGGGGTGGCTCCTTATGTCTCCTGAGCACCATCTTCATAGTGAGGCAAAAATGCTCAATGTCAAAGAGCATTGTGAGATGTTGAGCAGGCTCCTGTTCGGATGCTGCGGTTTATGGCAGTTGAACAGGACTTCCGGAAAATCCGCCTCCCAGGAGAATAAGTAGTCACCTCCGTAAGCACTATGGCGAGATCCGGCGTCACATTTTCTCGCCGTTTGATCCAAAGGTGCACCGGCGGGCCCTCAACCTCATCCACACGGAGTCGGTAAACTCCTTTGTGAGGTCTCGTCCAGTGAATGCAGTCCTACAGACACAAGTTCCACCTGTTGCCGACGAGGAACGCGAACTGCCCAGGGAGACAAGAGTCACGCTGGCTCAACTTCGTTCTGGATACTGTAACAGACTAAACTCTTACCTATCCAGACTGACCCCTAATATGCCAAATGTCTGCCCGGCAGGTGGCGGTTCTCCCCACGATACTAACCATCTCTTCATCTGCTCAACTGAGCCTACTCTTCTAACACCAATTTCACTTTGTTCCACCCCTGTTGAAGCCGCGAGGTTTCTTGGACTTCCGTTAGAAGAGCCTGTTGACAGTGTTGGATGAGGGGTGACATCCTAGGCAGGTTAAGTAGTCGCTACAACAACAACAACAACAGCAAAACAAAAAAAAGGTGCTGCAAGGGTATATGGATTGCGCAGCATTGGCTAAGACAAACGCTTCAATTTTGAAACAATTTTTTTGTAGAAAACCAAATATGTATGTAGTATGTATCTTTTATAACTGGTTAAAATACTGGCAATATTGCTTAGGCATGGCGGGCCGCCTAAGACTTCCGGGCCCCTGGGACAACTGCCATGGCCGCCTCTCCACCTCCCTCTCGGCGGGCCTGGCTATCTGAAGCACGCACTCAGATAAGATAACTTTTATATTTGGCGATTTTGCAAAATACAATCAGTGCAAAGTTAGGCGTCGAATCGAAAAGTTTTAGTAATAAACCGCATAGTACAACTTTATGCAACTTTATAATTTTAAAACATCATCTACTTTTAGGCATCTCACCACAAACTTACAACATCTCGAATCAAATGAATTCGATTAACGACGATGCACCACCTAACTTGCGCCCACTACCACCAGCCTTGCAGAAAATTGCTATCGAAGAATTGGAAGAGGTGCCTAGTCGCGTCGCCGACGATGTACTCGCACTACGTCAATGGATACATAAACAACCGCATTTGAGTGCGCGCACCAATGATCAATTCCTAGTCGGCTTTTTACGTGGTTCCAAGAACAGTTTGGAAAAGGCAAAACAGAAAATCGATCGTTATTATACATTGAAAGCGGCCTTACCGGAGGTGTTTAATGAGCGACGACAAGTGGACGATCCAATGGTGATGGAAATTTTACGTTTGGGGTAAGAATCGAACTTAGTTAAACTTTGCCCTTTGGTTTTACATTAGCGCCCTTATTCCAACCATTAACGGTAAATATCGAAATTTTATAGACGCCTTTAGATAACCCGCAATTCTGATCCACTCAAATTTTGTGGAAAAAGGTGTTAGCTAATATTAGACCATTTTTATTCGTTACTTCTCTACTAACTAATTTTTTTTTCTGCTCGCTAAGAACTTTTTTCAATGGCAATGCAATCCAAAAACTGAGCCTCTACAAATTTTGTTGTTTTTAAAATGAAAGTACAATTTAAAAAAAAATTCAGCTTGTCATTTTATTGCTACGTTGCTAACGGCTTGCGAATAAAAATTGCTATTGCTTGTTAATTCCTGTGAACTAGTATGTATAAAAACTTGTGCTATTTTCTTTTCACATAAATACTTAAAGAAAAACAAACGCAATTCGCCGTTGCATTTGTTGCATATTTTGTTGGTTAGACAATTATCCGGCAACTTTCGACGGCAGAATACCGAAAGGTTTTAAAAGTCTCAAAATGAGTTCGTTATCTAAATGGCGAAAGTGACAAAGTTCAGCTGAACTGATATCTAAAAAACTTGTTTTCAACGATTAAACGTTAATTTTAATTTTAGCATTATACTACAAATACCACTCCCCGCTGACTATCATGGCCCTTGCATCACCATTATACGCGCCTGCTCCTATGATACTGCCAAATACAAATTTGCCGATATTATACGCGTCGGTTCGATGTTTGGCGAAATTATGACTATCGAAGATGATAATTCCGTAGTTAGTGGTTATATTGAGGTTATGGATATGAGTAATGTAAGTGGACAGCATTTTCTGCAATTGAAACCGGATTTGTTACGTAAATGTTCGACCTTTGCTGTGGAGGCAATGCCCATGCGTCAACGGGGCACACATTTCATAAACGTGCCAGCGCCTTTTGAGAAAGGGTTCCGTACGTTAAGCTCATTATTTCCAGAGAAAATGTTGAGTAGGGTGCGTGTGTGGTTTATAATTATATATTCTTTTTTAAAACATTGAATAAAGTTTTTTATTTCTTTCACTTAGATCTCAGTGAGCTCCAATCCTGAAGCCTTGTTTGACTTTGTACCACGCGAATATTTACCCGTCGAATATGGTGGCGAAAATGGTACTATAGCTGATATTGTTGAAAGTATGGAGAATAAATTATTGCGTTATCGGGACCATTTTTTATTGGAGCCGAAATTCGGCACGAACGAGAAGTTGCGCGAGGGTTCGCTATTCAGTTACGAGAATTGTTTTGGCCTGGATGGCTCATTCCGTAGATTGGAGGTTGATTAGCTGTGTTTTTTGTTAAATATTTTTGTTTTTTAAGAATACTTTTCTAGATAATTAATTAGTATAAATAGTTGAATTTTGTACCTTGTTGATTGAAGATAGAAAAAAATTTCTATTTTTTTTTAAATTTAAGTGGTATTTTTTGTGGTATAAATGTTTACTGTAAGCATCCCTACAAGACGCTGCTAGGTAGTTTTAGCAAGAATTTGAAAAAATATTGTGTATTAGACTCAAACTCGTGCTTTTTTCGGAAAATAAAGAATTTTCACTGAGCAGTTTGTAACGGTAAATGTAAGTGCTTTAAGTCTAAGTTCTAAGCAGTTTTTAATGACAATTGTAAGCTCTTTGGCCCTTAGCATTAAACAGTTTTAAGGGGCACATATAAGGGATTTGAGTTTTAATACTCAGGTGCTCAAAATGTAAACATTGAACAGTTTCGTGCTTAGGTTTTGCACAGGAAGCTGCTAAGATGGTTTGTAGGGATATAAATAATTTTTAAATATGAATGTACGTGCAATAAATACTTAATGGTTGATAAAGACAGTAGTCTGAAATTTTCTTGGAAGTATTTGAATGCTCATAAGGTAGAATAAGATGTTCTAAGTAGCGCAAGATAACTACACTGACCTAAACTAACTGACTAAAAAAAATAATGTGAAAAATAAGTAATGGGTTTGAAACAGAAACCTTCCCGGCACAGGGTATACAGCTAGTCTTCTGACGGTCCTCTTTACCGGAGTGTGTTCTGATGACACTTCAATTTTGCGGGAAGCAGTTCAACAAGACCTTCAATAACTTCAATCCAAACTCAAAGCCTACCATTTGCCGATTTCAGTACTGCTAGTACGTGTAACCCTTTAATTATGTAAGCAGTCTTCGAAAGTGGAAAGAGTCCTGAAACCTTGGAAAGTCAATTCACGACGGCTGCTCCAACCTTCGAGCTGACACACCTAGCTTAAGTATTTGTTCTCCAAAACTTAAGCAGAACAAAGAGGGTCTGCTAAGTATGTCCTTTTTATGATGGCAAACTTAAGTACTGCGCTTGTATTTAGTCTGAGTGAAAAAAGACAGCATTTGAGTTATCGCTTTCAAAGGAGAGCTTAACTTCAGCTACTTCAAGAGCTCTCCTCCTTGGCCTTTTTATATTCAGCACTCTTTGAAGGCCAAAGTACGGTAAAAGAATTTTATTTGCTCCCGAGTAGCAAGAAAGCTCTGAGTCACCAACAGACTTTGTCATATATCAACTGATTGCATTATCGGAAATTTAGAAATTGATGAAATAAAGTAATAAACAGAAAACTAAAGTAAGCTAAGTTCACACGTACTAAATGGATGTTAGAAAATTTCTTTCAGCATTCAGCAAGTGGCTGCATTGGTAAAAGGTCCGTTATATATATAAAACATAGAAGGCACATAGAATGTCTCAACTCTCCAAGAAGCTGTCATTTAAGAATCGCTTGAGCACCCAGAACGCCTTTCGGTCGATTCGGTCGATATAGCCGCATTACGTACTTGGATCCAACAACAACCACATTTACGTGCACGTGATGATGATAAATTTCTGCTCGCCCCTGCGGGTTAGGGGTTTAGAATATGGCCGAGGTAGGCATACCGGTCGTGAAAGGCGAATAATATGCACAAGGGTAATGACGTGCAACTCGATGGTTGATCTACGGATATGATGCCTCCCACCTCTCATTACCCATCTTATCCTACCTTGCGGAAGGAGGGGTGACATGACCTAGAAGGTTTCACTGATCATAAATTGCTACCACGACAGTCGGGCAGTAGCGCAAGGGAGCGTACCGGGTTCAAACCTGGCCAAGGACTGTTAATTCGACAACACTCTAAAATATTTACCCAAGGAATACGGCGAAAATGGTTCCATTGAAGATGGTATCGCTTATCTTAATAACAAACTCGATGAATACTGTGACTTTTTATTCGCTTTGAAATATGGCACAGATGAGAAGCTGCGGCTAGGCGCGCCTGTTGCCAAGACAATATGTTTGGTATGCAAGGATCGTTTAGAACGTTGGAAGTTGATTGAATAAAAAATTATTTTAAAATTTCCAATTATTACTATACCAGTGGCAATAAGGGTAAACTACCAAAGTAATTTTTTTGAATTTTTCAGACTTGAATTTGGCTTTTCCGCTTATTGCCACATATATTGGGGTCTATCAGCTATTCCGACGGAACTGCCGACGGGAGAAATGTAATAGATCATGAGCGAAATTAATCGATTTAATCGGGATTTGCCTGTGAATTTCGATGAAGTCGATAGAGATCACCAAACTCTATTACAATTATGCCCCGCCGGCAGCTCCGCCGGAATAGCTGATAGACCCCATTGTGTTTATAATTTGGAATTATTGAAATATATAAAAATACCGGATTAGGAGTGATGGTGGTCTTAAATCAGCACTTTTTTTTGGGAAAGGATGACGCTTTCACCAGTAGCTAGACATCTGATCTTTGGCAGTAGCTACCACACTCAGTACTACCGTGTAAAGTGCAGTACTACCGTGATATCTGTCTGTTATCCCCAATACGATTTGCTTACGATAATTTCAGGAGCGCTCTATTCACAATCCAATAGGTTGATAAATAAAAATGTGATCTTGGAAAGAGGAAGGCGACAATAGCTACAATCAGAACTCCCTAGCTACTTCATGTTGGAAGCTTTAATGGAGTAGGTCAGAACATTACCAACACACCACGGCGGCCGCTGGAAAAATACTGGTAATCCTTTAATTTCAGGCCATCTGTCAGTATGAGTATTTGTCCGAAAATCACTATATTGTTTCTAAATAGAGTTAAATGTTTACTTCATCGATGTATTGCTGGAGGTCTATCTTGAAATATAGCATACATTTTTCTGTTGCTGATGTGTACATTGTTTTATTTGGGTCGGCACGCAGCCTCGCAATACCACGGGCATCTAGTTTCACCAAAAAACTAGTATAAAAATAAATAAAAAAAAACAACTCATCTTATATTGTATATCAGTAAAAATTACAATAATGTGCCTAATCCAAATTCAATTTTCTAAAAGAGCCCTCCACGCCGAAGAGACTATCAAAGTCAATTGGTTTGCCCACCCTCAATTTCTCGTCAGTACCATAATCAACGTTTTCTTTAAAATACTGCCTATACTCATCCAATTGTTTATTCATTTGATCTATAATTTCTTGTATTGTGCCGTTCTCTCCACCATATTCGACCGGTAGGTAACGTTGAGGAATTTCATTGTAAAACTTGTCTAACTTATTGGCGTGTACTGAAATCTGCAGAGACAAAAATATAAATGAATTACATAACGCTCATTAACTTCGTAAGCTCGATGTCTTTCACTTACGCGATCTTGTTGCTTTTTAGTCATTAACGGTTTCATCATATTGAAAACAGTCTCGAAACCGCTAGGTGTGTGTATAAAGTGTTGTTGCTTTGGACGAACAGGCACCGCCTCCTCAGCATGTACGGATAACTTTTTCATAATACTCGGCGTCATTTGTACAACATGTCCTGCACTACAGTTCTCAATGTCAAGTATAGATATCATACCAGAAATAATGCTATTATCATCGTCCCTTATGGTGATCTCTTGCATGTGACTAGCGGTGCGCGCAAATTGCTCGATCGTGTATTTATCAGCGGCGAGTGCTCCTTGTCTTATGAGCACTATGCGTGGACCATACTCACCCAGTGGTGTAGGTAATATTAGAAAAACACTTTAAGAAATATCAGTTATAAATATTAGTTATCCAAGTTGTGTTCTATAGAAAGTTTACCCGGCATTTATAATCCTTCTGACATGCTCATCATCCACATCAAAGGCACCAAAACATTCTGGATATTTAGTACTCAAAGTATAGAATTTGTCAATTTTACCTTTTGCCTTTTCCAAACTAAATTTACAGCCACGCAAAAAGCCGAGCAGAAGTTGATCATCATCACGTGCACGTAAATGTGGTTGTTGTTGGATCCAATTGCGTAGAGCCGCTATATCAGCGGCAATGCGTTCTGGTACCTCATTCAACTGCTCTACGGCTATCTTTTGCAGTTGCTTGCTTATGGGACGTATTTTCAACTCGGACATCTTCGGAGTGTGTGAATTATGAAGTTCAAGTAAGTGTTTGGACTACTTACTATTGCACTTGGACGTAAACTAAAAGGCAAAACTTCGTGCAAAGACTGCTCCGATATTTTATCAAAACCATAACACTTAAGTTTTATTAACTATGATAGTCCGGTATTGATAAGCGTCGTTCGTGATAAGAAACTGCAACTTTGTAGATTGGGACTGCAAAACAATGGTTATACATATGCAAGTCTGAATAACGTATATTTAAAAGGCGGGTATTGGGAATCTTGTCTCATAATATCTAATCCATATGAATAAATACATGTGAAGAACCTTTCTTCAGTTATGAGAGAACCTCGTGAGAAGAATTTCCCAGGAATTTCATTGCTTTTGTGTTGTGTACCATGTAGTCGCCTTGTTTCTTTCTACACTAGAAGATTGTAGCTACGATATGAGAGGCTGTTTTCTAAGGTATACTGAAGAAAATTTGGATATATCTCTCTGTCCATTTTAAGAAAGGTTAAGGCTCATATTTCGTCATATGAACTTCAAAGTTTTGAACGAAAAGTTTTGGGGTACCCTATTGTTCTTATCATTAAGAAGTAAGAGTGTCTAACATTGGGTGTAACCATGCAATATACAAGGTGGCGCAAAAGTAAGCTTCCGATGTTCAGCATATCGGTTGTGACACGTGCTGTGCTGTTGCACCGTCTTGTTGTAACCACATGTTTTCCAATCCCAATTCATCAAGTTGCGGCAAAAAGAACTCGTTGATCATTGCTCTGTAGCGCTCACCATTCACAGTAACCGTTTGGCCCCGACCGATTATTGGTCAAATAAATAGTCAGCAATATTCCGCGTTCTGGAGCAGTGTAGCGTAACATTGTTTATTAACGTGTATTTCGCATGTGTTTACTACACAAATGTCAAAACAGAACTGACTTTAGGGGCCAATCGCAAAATTTATAGCATTTTCTGATAGGAGGATTACTTTTGCGCCACCCTGTATATTTCGCTTTGAGATTTAGCAATAAACTTGACGCTTTTTGTTGTTGTTATTTTTGTAGCGATGCTTAGCTGACATAGTCATCAAAATCTTCTAACGATAGTCGCAGGAACCGGGCGGATTCAATAGGGTTGGACCAGGGTAAGATTGGTGTTCAAAGAGTCTGCTATGTTGAGCAGTTGAAGCCTTTTCTTCCTTACTTTCCAATAACCACACATCATCATATAGAATGGGGCGTGAATATCCACATAAATCCTGCATGTTAAATTGCTTCAAGTACTGGCAAAGCGATCACCAATTTTCATGAAAGTGGATATACATATAACTAATGGAATGATTATCTCCGATAATAACAGTACAAAATAGGAACCGCGAGTTCAAAAAGCGTGCTTACCACGCCCACTTTAAATTTTGTTCAACATAGTTAAATTTCATTTACCTACTAGTAACCCGGCCCGCTTCGCTGCGTTTTAGAAATTAAAATAGACTGATTCCGATTTTAATCATTATATCTCATACCAGATAATATATGAAACTTATTTACATCGAGATGCGGATAAAAAAAAACACGGCTATTATCACCTTTCGTTTGCTGCCCATAATGTACTAACACATTTTGGGTCACATTGGTCCACACATTGGTCGATATCTCCGAAACTGGTCGAGCTATCAGAACAAATGATATCTTAAATTTTAAGCTAAACATCTGGTAGTGCAAATGTACAGGCAATATACAAAAATTCGAAAAACTGTTGATTTGGTTCTATTAGTGTAACAATGATCCATTATCGATTTTTTCGAAAAATCGACTTTTTCAAAACCCGAAAATAAATTTTTTTTTCAAAAACCTGTTATCGCCAACGTTTTTAGCGCATAATTTTAAGTGGGACATCAAATATGAGACAAATTCGTGCATCTATGCTGAAAAAACCCTTAAAAAATGGCGAAAGGGTAAGTTTTTTGACCAAAACACTCCCCAAAACCCAAAAAAATATTTTAGGGTCGGACAGTTTTTTAGTAAGTCATGAAAAATACCTTAAAAGTCAAAGTCGAAAAAAGTCAAAAAAATGAAATTTCGCAGGCTCGAAAATTATTTTTTTGGGTATGCGTGATGGAACTTTTTGTTCCTGAGCCCAAAACCTATCGAAAAATCGATGGCGCGATATCGCTTAACTTTCGTCCATATAAATCGATCCACCCTAATGTACATAGGGTACACGGTTAAAAATTTTAGCATACATTTTTAACTTTTCTGGACTACAAACCAACTTTGATTTCAAATTTAAGCTAGACCAGCTTTAAAGAAACTAGGTTGAATAAATGGGGTTTCAATTGTGAACCAGAAATGCTTTGAATTTTTTAAAGAAAAAATAATTTTCTCTCCGCAGCATACACGACTGCTCTACGACTGAGCTACATCGCACACATAAAATGTCGTGGACAAAACTCAATGACTTGAAAAAGCTTTCAAAAATAAAAGAAAACGAAACAAAATATTTTAAACCGAAAAGTTTTAATTTTAAACCGAAAAGTATTAATTTGAAACCGAAACGTTTTAATTTTAAGCCAGAAAGTTTTATTTTTAATTTGAAAAGTTCCAATTTTAAGCCGAAAAGCTTTATTTTTAAACCGAAAAGTTTTAATAACAAAATAAAAATAAAAAATTTTGTGAGTTATCAGGGCTCGAGCTGAGGCGCTCTGAATCACAGTTTTTGTGGGCAAAATTTAATGACTATAAAAATCTTTCAAAAAAAACTAGAAAACAAAAAAAAAATAGGCTCATTTTTTTAGCCGTGTATTTAATTACGAATAAATTAAATTGAAAATGGTTTTATTCGTAACGTATATTTGCTTAAGGGTTTTTAATACTTTTCATTTAAAATATAGCGAAAGCTATAACAGCAACCATATAAATTAAAGTAAAACAGTTTGTGCAAAATTCAGGAAAATGAATTAATTTACAAATAAAACCATTTTCAATTTTGTACGAGTTTTGCTTGGGGCGAGTGTATAAAATACGTCTTTGTACAAAAAAACTAAAAAATTAATAAAAGTATTTTAAATATATGTGTTTTATAACTTTGTACTTCAATTATAATAATTTGTACTTAAATTGGTAAAGCTAAATATGGCTCAAAAAGAGACCTAAAATAAATTGGATTTACTCTCCAAGCTCTTCTATCAAACTATTGATCTTCGAGGTTAATTTACCTCGTGCATTGGTAAATTTATAAAAATAAGTTTCAATGAATGACCGAAACGTATTACTCGCTTTTGGATATTCGACATTAAATGTGGAGTGGAATGATTTCAAACATATATCAACGCATCGATGAAAATTTGTAAATAATAATTTGGTATCATCCAAGTATAAGAAAAATTTATCAAAATTTGTGAAATTTTTGTCGCCCAGCGCTAAAATTAGAGGCTGACTGCTCTCAACGCGTTGCTTCAAAAAATGAATGTGATCATCGAGTTGTTGAAGAGTTTGTCCAATGAAAACAAACGACTATTGCGAATCTTTAATAGTAAACCTGCATACATCTTTTTTGCCAGCGTTAGTTTTTCTAACAACTTTGCCTGTGGGATAAAGATACCCGTGAAGACACCACAATGTTTTGAAAACAAATTGCGTCTGGTCTAAAAAATGAAAAATTGTAAGTTATGTATATGTGTGTATATTATGCAGCCTCTTATGAAATACCTTTTTCTAAATCCTCCACCGAAATGGAATTAATAACACATTTTGTTGAACTGTCTTTCAAGACGCCATGCTTTCGAGAAAATTAAATAAACTTAACAAATCTTGTTGACACCTCAGAAAATTGTTTGTATTTGGAAATATTACCGCGAAATCAAGATCGATCTGAAAAAAAAGTCATTTAGAATAATTTGTTAGTAAATGCCAAAATAAAACCTATGATTAAAGATTCGTTTACCAGGTGATATCCATCAGTTATCTTATATTCCGGCCACTCGCGAAATATTTGTTGCATGTTTACAAGTTTTGTTGATTGATTTCTTCTATATTTGGTGGTAGCTTTCCTTGCATTTCGCACTCCTCCGCAGTTATATTGTCAAATTTTACACGCTGAACCATTTCTTCCGCACCTATTTCCGGAACTTAAAAAGAAATAAGAATTATGTAAACTTGAAAATAAGGTAACACCTACCGCTTCATTTCTTAGAAGACCGAAGCGTTCGGAACACAATTCCTTAGTTAACTGTCTATCTGCCGTACAAAATCTACAAAAAAGTCCATTGAACGATTTATTAAAACCTAAAATACTATTAAGCCCCAAATTATGGCCAATAATTAATGCTGGTATTAAATGGACATTGTAAGATAGGCTATTTGATAGGCTTATCTGAACCCCTTCTTTTTCGAGAACGACAAGCTGGTCGATTAAGCCTGCCAAGCATTTTTCATTTCCAAATTCTTTCAAATCTTTTGATTTAACAACGGCAGCTAAAAATACATTTGTTTGTTTGGTATCATTTATGGGCAAGCATGGAAAAGAATAGTAAAACTGGCAAGCAGAATGCGAACCTAACGCATTGTCAATTTCTATGTCGTCTGCATACAAAAAGTATGGTATCAATAATTTAGCAGGATACAATGCACATTTTTTTTGCCAAAAATCACCTTGAACAATGTTTATAAACCTATCAGATCTTTTAAGTGCTTCTATATTGCTGACCATTTTCAGCAGGATATCATCCTTTTCTAAAAAACATTTGAAAGCGTGAAAAAGTGGAATAGTTGTCATTTTTGACACTTTTTGAACCGCTGCTAACTTTCCGTTTTTTAAAACAAAATCTTGCTCTCTACTAACAACAATTTCTCTAAGGTTGTTGGCAAGGCCTTTTGATACTATTTAGTTAACACATATTCCGACTTAATTGTTTCAGAAAGCCTTGAAAGCGAGTTTATAAGGCTTAAGAAATCAAGTTTTAGATCGAAATTGTGTTCAAGTTTATGTTGAATAAAACTTTTCATTGAAACTAAAACTGGTATCATTATCAAATGTTCAACCTTACTCGCAGTATCCATGGCATCTTTTCTGGAAAAATTACTGTGCCCATGTAGAGAAGTCATAAACTTTAGATAATAATCTTGCATTTTTTTCAACTCTTCTTCAATCCATAAAGTGGCTTCTATCCGCTGTCAAATTTTTTACAACTGCGGACCCTCCTCCTTCAACCGGAGTGCATATATCGACAGAATGTGTACTAACACTGGTAGCAATGGAACCTGCCGAAACATCGACATTAAACTCTAACAAGTTGCTATTTACACCAGCTTCAGACATACAAAACAAACTGGAATGCTTGCGCTTCAAATGCCTTTTATAAATACTGGCACTACCAAACAACTGATAGCAAATTTGGCCCCGTAGTCTATCGCTGCAGAGCAAGTGAATTTTACTCAAATGTTGAACAAAACCGTCAACACTTTGAAATTCTTGCTTGCATAAATCGCAGATCATTTCGCTTTTTGTTTTTTGACTAATTCACTTACACAAACACTGTTTCGCAAAAATTTACGTTCACTTTTAATTCTTCTTCACCTTACAGCTGATGATGCGAAATTCAGTGGTGTCAACTCTTTAAAAGTAACACGCCAGGAATCGCAATTTTACCCCGATTATGGACACAAAAGAACTGATTGGCATTACTAGCAGAATCAGTTGTATGAATAAATTCATTGACTTTATAAAATGATTCATAAACTCAATGAACAGTTTCATAGAAATGTGTGAAAAACATTCATAAACATTGTTCATGAAGCATAAAAGCGAGAAAAATTTGAATTTTTGTTCTAAGACCGCTTCATGAATTGTCATTCATTACATTTATGAATATTTCCATAAATGTCTATGAAAATATTCATTTAATTTATGAAAAATTCATTAAAATCAATGAATTTATTTATAAAACAAAAGACAGAGGGTTTATGAACGCCGTTCATGAAAAATGTATGAATAATTTTTATCCGTGTACGGAAATCGTCTTAATTTCTTTTTTATGGGTGCATTATGTTTTGCTCATAATCGTAAAAATTAATTCATACATCCAACGAGTGTAATTGGGAGCTAAGTTCGTTTCAAGCAACCTACCATGCGAGTTCATAAGCGCATATAAGTGCAATGTACGCACTTTAGAGAGCATTATCAATTGCAACAGAAATGCAATAAAAGCCAACAACAGCGCTTAAAACTAAGCTTAACAGCAAGCCTCACATTAAAATTCGTTTAATGGCATCTCAACCCAATATACGTCTACTACCTGAGCACTTACAAAAAGTGGCCGTCAAAGAGTTAAATGAGCAACCCGAGCGCATGGTCGAGGACTTAGAAGCTCTAAAGGAATGGGCCACTAAGGAGCCACATTTAAATATACGTCTTGATGACCAATTGCTTGTGGGCTTTTTACGTGGTTGCAAATTCAGTTTGGAGAAGACAAAATCAAAACTCGATTGGTTCTATACTTTAAAAACTAAATATCCAGACTTTTATACGATACCAGATGTGAATGATCCTAGCGTCATGGAACGTCTCAAATATGGGTTAGAGTAAGCACGATAATTTTTGCTACTTTTTCTTATAATTATACTTTCAGCGTAAGCGTTTTGCTACCAACTCCACTTCACGAGACTGGGCCACGTATTATGTTTGTACGCGCTGGCAATTATCCACCTGATAAGTATAGTTTTAAAGAGATAATGGCTTTGGCTCAAGCTCAACAGGAAATTTGGTCGCGCGAAGATGACTATGCTGTTGTGAATGGTTATGTGGTTGTAATGGATTTATCCCGACCAACGGTTGCACACTTTGCCCAACTTACACCGAGTGTCGTGCGGAAAGTAATGGTTTTTGCTGAGCAAGCGATGCCTCTAAGACATAGAGCCACGCATCTGATTAATGTACCAGCCGGTTTTGATAAGATTTTCAATGTGATGAAGACTTTGACGACAGTGAAGCAGATGGAGCGTGTAAGTATGAGAAGTGGGAAGTGAGGATGCAAGTAGACAAGCTGAGATGCGGTCAACTCAGGGGTTAAGTGAAGGCTGGTAGTTTTTTTTATTTATAAATATCCATCTCCCCTCTTTCAGTGTGAAATAGATATTGTACTATTCAAGCCTTACATTTCTTTACCCTCAACAGTTTTACATCCACGGCAATAATTTGAAGTCACTATATGCTCATGTTCCTCAAAAATATTTACCCAAAGAATTTGGTGGGGAAAACGGTGCTATAGAGGAAATCAACGCCCAGTCCATACAACTCTTTATGGAGCATCGTAACTACTTCATAGAGGATCTAAAATACCGGAATAATGAGGAATTGCGGCTCGGCAAGCCACCTGATTATGAGACTATATTTGGTATGGAAGGCTCTTTTCGAAAACTGGATGTGGATTAGGCGAGGACGAGGACGATTTTTAAATAAAAGATATTTAGAATATCCGAGTATTAATATAGAGCCAAAGGGCTATATAATAAAGCAAGAATTATTGAATTTATTTACTACACTAAGTGAACTACTTGGAGACTCGCTAAGCTTATTTTCAGTTTATCGTGATTATGGTGACCCCGCTTGGGTTAGGGCGCTTAGAAGATACCCGCGGTATGGTATGCCTATCGCAAGATCCGACTAAAATCCACAATCCGTGGGTTGGAGAGCGTCCCATCTTCTTCCGAGTCTTGCGGTTTCAAATTAGTAACTATTCACGAAGCTGCCAAGGCTGGATGCTAAAGCCTTTCTTTTCACCTTTTGCTGATGGGATACTGCAACGTAGTCCTAGAACGTCCAGAGTTTAGATTTTTTAGTGAAACGCTGCCACCTTTTAAAGTGTTGGACAGTTTTTTTACCGGACTAAAGAAACAAAACATTAGTATCGAAAACTATTTTTGTATTTTTTTAATTCCGAGTTCCTTAACCACATTCCATCCTAGGAAACTCTCATAACATCTAATTTTTATATTATCATTGTAATTGAAAAAAAAAAAAAAACTAATTGAAAATATTAGACAATGTAAGGTTTTTGTGCGAAGTTAACAAATTATTTTTATCTCCCCGTTTCTAAGTAAGAAACGGAGCATATAAAAACGCATATTTACATTTGCTTCAGCTCGGCCTCGGTTGATCTCTCATCACCCACCATTTACGAACTCTTCTGTGGTATTTTCACAATAACGCTCTTCACCTCAGTATAATTCTGCAACGCATATTCACCATTTTCACGGCCATGACCGGACATCTTGTAGCCGCCGAATGGCGTTTGTGCCGCCAAAGCATTGTAAGTATTTACCCAAACGGTACCGGCACGCAGACCCTGTACAATATAATTGGCCTTATCAAGATCACGTGTGAAAACAGCCGCCGCCAAACCATAGTCAGACTGGTTGGCACGTTCAATGACCTCATCCAAATTCTTAAAACGTATAATTTGTTGTACGGGACCGAAGATTTCTTCACGTGCTATTGTCATATGATCATGCACATCAGCAAATACAGTGGGCTCCACGAAATAGCCAGGCAAATGATTTGCACGACTGCCACCCGCAACGAGTTTGGCACCTTGATTTTTGCCCTCTTCAATCATGCCCAGAATACGTTCCAGTTGCTCTTGATTTACTTGTGGTCCCTGCTCGACATGGAATTCAAAGGGATTACCAACTGTACGCTTCTTAGCGCGTTCAGCGCTACGTTCCACAAATTCATCGTAAATTTTCTCCTCAACAAAGGTGCGTGAACCAGCGCAACAAGTTTGTCCCATATTAAAGAAAAGACCAAAGTGTGACGTCTCCACAGCATAATCCATATCTGTATCAGCCAATACGATATTTGGACTCTTGCCACCCAATTCCAATGTGACACGCTTCAAATTGCTTTTACCTGAAGACTGCTGTATCAGTTTACCCACTTCAGTGGATCCAGTAAAAGCGACCTTATCAACATCATAATGATTTGCCAATGCAGCACCAGCTTCACCGAAACCAGGTAGCACATTGACTACACCTGCCGGAAATCCAGCTTCCTTGATCAACTCAGCAATATAGAGTGCAGTTAAACTAGTCTGTTCGGCTGGCTTCAATACAATCGTGTTACCAGTTGCAAGCGCTGGACCCAATTTCCATGCCATCATAACTATTGGGAAATTCCATGGTATGATTTGTGCGCATACACCAACTGGCTCGTGACGTGTGTAAGCAAAGTAATCGCCATCCATGGGTATTGTCTTGCCGTGATTCTTATCCGCCCAGCCGGCAAAATAGCGTAGATTCTTGATAGCCATGGGCAGATCAACATTGTAGGCGACGGCATAAGGCTTGCCATTGTCTAAGGTTTCCAAACTCTAGAAAATTGTAAAATGATACTTATTAATTTTTAACTTCATTGCTCGCACAATAACTTACCGCCAAATACACACGATCACGTTCCAGCAAATCAGCCAAGCGATTTATAAGCACACCACGATCAGAGGCGTCCATACGGCGCCAAGGAGCGCCGGATCTGCAGGAATAAAGAAAGAAATACTTATCAAAAACTATCGAAATGGGTATGAAATGATTAATTTACTTGAAAGCGACACGCGCAGCCTGCACTGCGATATCAACATCTTCCTTGCCCGCGCATTGGACCTCTGCAACAGATTCCTCGGTGGTGGGATTTATGGAACCGAATGTCTTACCAGTTTTGCTTTTGTGCCATTCGTTGTTGATGAATAGCTGTAAGTAGAAATATGTTTGGATATGTGAATAAAGGAATATAAGAAATAACGACAGTTGGAAATTGGACTTAGATTAAGTTAGTGCAGCTGGAGTAATGTAAAGAGTAATGTTGTAATTGTATCTAGATTATCTTTTTATGGCATAAACTTTATTAACGTAATTTTATAAACCTTTCCCCAACAGCCGGTTCTATCGTACCGAAATGACCCGGATTTTTTCACCTGGCCAAGGGCTGTTATTTCAGCGTAACCCTGTAACCTTGTCTAATTTATAAACTGTAGGTAAATTTTTAAACTATTTTAACGCCAGGTGTTAGCATTAATATCGCCTAACACCATTTTCAACGCTTTTCCATATTCGCTAAGTTTTAATCATACGAAAAGTGTTAAAATTTGTGTTGAGGTATCGCGAATTAATTTGGTGGTGTTTAAAAGTGGGTTAATATAGCTAAGCCGATTTTCGAGTTTAAATCGTGTAAAACCAAATAACTTTTGGAATATTTAATAAAAATAAAGTATAAAAAAAGTTCGCCGAGATCCTGTGGTCTCTGTTAACGCAGTTAAAACACTGTTTCAATAATTTGAAAGAATAATTTGAGCTAAGAAGTGAAAAACATATTTTTAAAAATGAAATTTAATTTAATGAAAAATAAAAAAAGTTGTTCGAAATTCTAAAATGGAACCCGTTGTAACCGGACGCTTATTACCTGCGCTACTGCCAAATTGACGGTTATGTTAATGTATGTACTTGTAATTTCAAATAAACCTGTATGTGTCAGTTTTTATAAAATTATTGTTTTTTATTGCTTTTTTATACCAACAATTTTTGTTGATTTACGGCCTGTACATTTTCAAGTATTCATGAAACGAGCTCAAGGCCAAGAATAATAATTTTTCACTTTTTGAATTTTTATGAAAATTATTATTGTTTTTATTTATTAATAATCATTTTAATTAATTATTAAAAGTTTTTTGATTGAATAGAGTAGGAAAAATGTTTAGAGACAACTGCCATAGCTTTTCTTATAGATCCATTTCGGAAGCTGGTAGACTTCACTCATCAGTTGTTTTTTGGTAACTAATTTTCAAACCTTCTACTAATCGTAATGATTACCGGTTTGAATAATTATTTTCTTGAGAATCCATTTAATGATTCATTACCATTATTTCAATTTTTAAAGATTACTTTCCTATTAATTAAAAAAATAACCAAAAAAATCAAATTTTTCACGTTTATTAAAAAAAATTAAAAATAATCAAACACAAAGTTGTTTTGATTACTTTTGATTATTTCAAATGTTTATTTTTGGATAAAATTTTTTTTATTTTTTTTAGAATTGTTGTAAAATCACATCAACTATACTGAAAAAAATCAAAAATAATCAAAACAATTTTTTTTACTGTTTTTTCTTTCTAATAGTTATAAATTAATAATTGCCTCTTCTTGAAAAACAATTAAAATAAATAAATTACTAATTCAATAAGCCGTCTAATTAAGTGATTACTAATTACTAATAAAATTTAACAGGTCTGTTTATTTTTAAATATTTTTTATTGCTGTGGCAACACTGCTTGCAATATGTTTGTACTGCAATCTTTTTGAACACATCCTGCTACAAGAAAGTTCTTATCAAACAATTATTAATTGCGCTTATCTCAATGTACTATAATAGGAAAACAGTAACCAATTTTACAATTCATTTCTTTTGTATTAAAAGTGGTTAAATTTATTTCCGCGTGCCACGTAAGCCCATTAACACTTCACTATGTTTATTATTTCAATTTAACTCTGCCCTCCCTTTCACTTTCTCGCAAAGACGGCCACTCTGCCTTTTAGACAAAAATTCTAAAAACAGGTGTTTTTGCTTCTTTTAAACCAAAAAAAGCCCTTCAATATTGTGTAATGCAGACACTTTTTGTAAATAATTTTCTTTCCATCATTCGACGTACATAAGTTGAACTTGAAGAATTCTCATCTAATTCAAAACAAAATATATATTGAATGTATTTTTATTATTTATTTATAAAAATGTGTCGTCTCATTACCTATAATGCACAACTCAGCTGTTTTAATTAATCAGCATTAACATTTTATGGCACATGCCCATATACTACAACTAATTAAACAACCAGTCATCGGCTCACAGCAAATAAATAAAAGCTCAGCTTAGAAGTGATAGCTAAGAAATAAAAAAATTGTATGATTAATTGGCGATTAATTAAGAAATATCAGCTCAGAGATGATAATTTTATTTAGATTTTTATAAGCTTATCAATAATAGCGCATGCGTCCATATGTGCAGTTGTGTTCAAAAATTTTGACAAAAGAAGAAAAAGCTGTGATTTTAATAATTTCCTATATTCTAATTCTATGGCAGAAACCACATCAAAAGAAGTTTACACAAAACTCAGAAAAGTTATTTAAACTTTTTAAAATTTACATCAAAATTGTATTATTTTTGGGAAGAATTTTTAGAAAATTTTTGAATACGTAGTTTTATAGCTCATTCAATTTAAGCACAATAATATGCAAAGTGAGAAACACCTCAAAATTTCCCCAAAATTTTTAGAACTTTTTTGTCAAGAGTGTTGGGTATTTTTTCCATACAAAATTAATTTTTCTTCTTGGAGAAAAAAATTCTGAAAATTCAGGGAAATTTTTGAGCGAGTTCTAACTTGGTGTACAAAATTGCATACTTAAAAATTTTCTAGAAATTCTGCCAAAAAGTTTTAAGATTTTGATAGCCATTTTTTAAAGTTTACTTAACTTTCTTGAACCTTGTCTAAACTTTGGAATTTTTTTATGTGTGGTTTCTGTTATGGAATTCGCTATATTTTAAATTAAAATGATTAAAATCACAGCTTATTCTTATTTCGTCGAACGATATCCATTTTAATTTCACTACTATCATATTTAACACAGAGCTGTACATATGGACGCATGCTCTATTAGCTTTACAATTATTGATGAGCTTATAAAAACCTAAATAAAATTGTCATCTCTGAGCTGATATTTCTAAATTAATTGCCAAGTACTACTTTTGTTTATGTATTTTGATCTGCACCTGACATTCGTGTTGCAGTGGAAAACCGCTTGATCTCAGCAAACGATAGAAAAAGACCTACCTCAGAATTTTTTAGACCAACGCCCTATCTCAAAGTCAATTCTATATATTTTTAGCTGAGGTAATTGCGTTCTTCAAAAATATTCTACTCAGCCGTTGCCCTCTGGCTAGAAGAATGTATGTGAAATATTTTCGATTCTGAGTTAATGAATTTATTGGGTTCACCCTCGGATCATCTGTATTATATTGAAATCCGGAATACCAAGCATGAAAGGAAAACAAATTATTTTACTAATATGTAGAAGTAGATGTTGATACTCTCTTGAAAATCTGTTTATAATTATATTTCGTTATAATAATCTATACAACTACTACTATACAAAACACTGTTTAGTAAACTACCTGGAATGGCATTTGAGAAGCGCCAGTAAATTGCAAACTCATTGGTGAATTGATATATATTATGTGTGTATGTTTGTAGGTATATATTATTTATGCAAACAAAAAAATAACAAATTGAAAGCACTGAAAAAGCTTTCAAAAAATGCATAGCCGGCTGCCGGTTGCCGGCGAATATTAGGCACATATGCATGGTAACTATATATGTATTACAAGCCAAACAGTAGGTACAAAAAAACAACGACCAGTCTTGTTAAATTAGAATTAGGAGTAGTAAATAATGGTTTGGATGATTACTTCAACTGCCTATGATTAATTCAAGTTTTTTTCAGAAACTAGCAATCAATAATTGATTACCATAAAAAAATTAAATTACATATCTTCTTTCTTCATAATCAAAAATGTAAAAACAAATCAGAAATAATGAAACATAATCAAAACTAATGATTACTCTTCATTTAAACCTTTTTTAAATTACTTCGCCGTAGAGTTTGCTAGAAGCATATAATAGTAAAAAACGAAGAAACAAATTTAAATAATCATTACTTTTGAATATTGTTCTTTATTTCCGAAATCTTTCAATTTTGTAATAATTTATAAAAACCATTTTACCTTTAACAATTAAAAATTAATTAGTAAATAATAGGCTCTTTAGAAAATAGAAAATTGAACAGATACTGTTTAGAATTATAATCATTATTTAACAGGCCTAGTTTTAACAAATTTTGGAAAAGTTTTTTTTAAGATATGTGTGTGGTACAAAAACGATCAAAAAACTTTTGCGGGTAAACAAGAAAATTTAAATTTGATACAATTTTATTGAATTAGGTTTGTAAACTATTTTAGACATCAAGATAGGTTTTTTAACGTCTCTTTTAAATTTGTCTTTGATAATTTGCAGCCCAACTACTTCGCAACTGGTATGAATCCTTTAGGATATTTTTGTCTGTTTCTCACTGGTCCGGGATTACAACTAGTATTTTTCAAAGCTTATCATATTTGTTGGTAAAAGTCAGCTCTGTTAAATAATGATTATGGCATGGTATTTATTATTTATTCTCTTGGTTGAATTGATTATTCTCTTGAGAATTTATTTAACAATTAATTACCACAATTTTCCATGTGTTATGATTAATTTACAATTGATTGAAAAAATTTTAAACCAAATCATCATTTTTTACGGTTATTAAAAAATAATCAAGAAAAACGAAAATAACGAATAATTATTACCACCAAATACATCGTAAGAAATTAAGATATTTAATTTTTTGGATGAACTAATAACTATCGGTTTCTGCAGACAGTTGAAGTAATCATTGTCACTTAAAAGAAGTAAATTCCGCATTCTAATTTAACACGTCTGACACAAGTTTAGCCTTTCTGGACTAGTCTGATGCTCATTTATACTAGTTTACAACTGGCATTCTGATTAGTCTGTGTGTACGGATTTTTTAATTGAGAATTAGACCCTTATGGGCCGATGGGATATACAATTTTTTAATACGCTGTAATTAAATATTAACAGAACTGTGCAAAAATGCACTCACACATAGGCACTCGATGAAATGATAGAAAGAAATTAAATAATACTCTTAAGAAATTAAAGAATTTACAGCGTTCAGCCCCTGGTTACTAAACTCACTTTAATGAAAAGAATAAACTATGAAAATATCAAAAATCTATCAATCATGTATACATACATAAGTACATAAGTAAGCATTTCTATAGATTAACACATAAAACAATTTTCAGTACATACATATGTATATGTTGGTATTTGCACTTTTAGATAACGAATATAAAAGATAGCAAGGCAATTTTACTTACCCCCGTGTAGAGGATTTCTGGATTGGTCTGTGGGTCTGGAATCTGACTGGAGTATTTCGCTACGCTACCATTAAAGGCAGAAACCAATGATTTGCCAGAGGATACTAGCGCATTATTTCTCAACAAACGTAACATTTTTCTTACTTATTTTAAATTTTTTTAAAAGAATACTGCCGAATTGTATCAATACTACATATATACAAAAGCTTAAAATCAACAAAAACAAAAAATGTATTTATTGTTCACAAATTTGTATTTCTGTCCTCACGGAACTATCAAACACGATACCGTTTGCTCTGAGACGCTTTTGACAAATGCTCGTGTTGCTTCAATGTAGTGAGGCGAGTATGCTTTTGTTTATATAGCAAACAGCATTTGGGCACGGTGTGAGGGGTTCAACAAAGAATGATAGGCCAAAAAGCATAAAAATAGCTGTGTAATTGTTGTCTGGGTACAGTTTTAGTAGAGCTTTTCTTATCGACTGGGAATGAAAACTGGCAGAACGTTAATATTTAAATGAAATAAAAGCTATTAATTTTAGTAGCCCCAGTGTGATTTTTTGAGCTTACTAAATTAATCTGTTTGCACTGACATATTATAGAAGATGATAGCTTTAAATTTTGAATTCAGCAGGCTCTCACCCCAACCTAATATAAACGCACTCCGGCAATGTTGTCAAAAATGTCTCATGCACATACAAATTGTATGAGAGCAACCTAAACTAAACTAAAATCCTAAATCAATTTCCAATTTTTGTTTTGCGTGACATATCGATTTGACATTTACGCTCAGTGGGCACGTCGCACAGTGTTACTTTTTTCATTTTCAGGATGCCAAAATTAATAACAGCCAAACCAATGGAGCAATTCATTTGACATTTTGCAGTGTGGTTGCAGATACCTAAATTTGATCCGCCCACTTTTTCTCCATACATATAGGTACATATATTTGTAAAAACTAAATCGAAATACATACTAATAAATAAAAAATGATATTATAACTGGTATAAAGTTAGTAGGAGTCAATATCGTCGACATGCTCTGGTTCAGATAATAAGCCAATAACTTCACTCGTTAATGCTCGCCGCTTTGACCTAGGGGTTTTCCGCAAACTGTTTATGAACGGGTATGACGATATCAGCAATCTGTGCAGCAAATCCAAGTTACTACAAATTCCTGACTTTTTTCTGGTGAAAAGTTCACGATAGTATCGTGCATCTTTGTTTCTGGACTCTTGAGCTTCTTCCGAAAGTTGACCAATAGGAAGAGTAGCAGACACGATTATGCTCTTACCATGAAACCGAATTTTATTATATCACATCCCCATTTTATAATTGCATTTATTTCTTTAACCTCGAGAATAGAAAGCAATACCTCTTCTTGTGCAAGACACAATCTTCGTAAGCTGTGATCAATTAGGGATTGCAATTCAACTTCAGCATAGGACGGTTATTTTTTCAGGATAGCATAAAACCTTTGATTCATTTAAACAGTTATATGAAGGGTATATTTTTCTGTTAACTTCTGAAGTGTGCTGCCGGATCAGGGAGTATTGATGTGTTGAAATATTTGAGTCAACTATCATCGCAATTGCTTGATCTGGTGACAAACTTTTCTTATTTTCTTCCGATAGTCGGGACTTGTTGATTGCAGTGCCTTTTGATTATTATTTGCAGAATTTATTTCCCCTGATGATCGTAATTTCAATTCCGCTGCTATTAACAGTTGATCATTGTCGATATTGTTTATTAGTTTCTTAGCTTTTCGTTTTTTTGTGCGCATAGATGACTCAGAGAAGTTTTTTGTTGGCCTCCCCGGCTTAGGAATATCACGAGAAGTGCATGGCTCAACATCAAGCATATAATCTGTGAAATACAAATTTTCTGATAACCATTCAGAGACTTGTAGATCGAAAACAACATGCCCATCTCTTACGAATATTATAAGATAGCTGGATGATGTATTTTTTAAATTTTTAATGATCCACATATCTTCCAATTATACTCAAAATATGCTTTAGTATGGCTTTGTTCGTTTCTCCATCTTTGCTTTTTAGCCAAACTTCAAAGACTACATTTCGTGAAATAGCCATAACTAGTTGATGATATAGGAAAATTTGGTACAGTGCAGTTAGTTTTACTTCAATGCAGTCCGTCTTTGGTGTGAATCATTTTTAGCTATGTTCTCTATTTATATAATCTTAGCCCAAGCGTTTTGTTATATCACTTGTCATAGAATAAGAAACTGGGTTTTTACGGGAAAATAATACCTGCTAATGCTTAACAAAAATATAATTACCCATTTCTTTGTTTTAAAGATCTACCTAAGATCTCAAACTCCTAGCGAGCTTTAGGTAGGTATTATGTGATGTATGCATACATATGTATATTCCCGAAGCACTCAATTGCTTAGAAGTATCACCCATAATAGACGACCCTCAGGTAGGCGTGCATATATAACATAAGTTGATGAGATAAGTGCACAACTCGTTAACTATGGGAAAACCCATATGACAAACAATGAAGACTATTCAGTGCACAAGTCTCCTTTTTCTGGGTTTTTACCATTTCAGGTATAACTGTCTTTTTTTGGGATGTAGTATTGTAGACTTGAACTGAGGACATTCCATTGTTAGGTCACTGTGCATTCATACGTGAGCGAGGGCATAGAGACCTTAAGTTGGCGATTAAAAAGAAAAACGCAAAATTTCGCGATGGTTTTTTTTTTATCTGAAACTATATGAAATTCCCTTTAATGTGTAAGTATTCGTTCAATCAAATTGGGCCAAATCATGCAAGTTTTATTCTATTGAAAACGAAAAATTTTCTAAGCTTACCAAACTTTTAGTGGCTGTCTGAAACAAAAAAAAAAACATTAAAAAAATGCCTACGTGGCTGAAACTTACCAATGCTGTTATAAACTACCCAAGTATGTTAAATAAAATAAAGGGTGTTTTTTTAGGGGTATAGAACTTCGAATTGAAATAAAACACAAGAAAATCGTTTTAAGGTCCATCAATTTGGCTTTATTGGAAGGATAATTTTATGCCATTAATGTTTAAATATGATTTTGGGCATGTGGCCGCCGCGGCTGGCTCGAATAAAGCCAATTCTACAGGTCCAATTTTCAACCACTTTTTCGAGCATATGGGGCCGTATGTCGGCAATAACGCCACGAATGTTGGCTTCCAATTCCCCTAACGTTTCTGGTTTGTTGGTGTAGACGAGCGACTTCACATATCCCCAAAGAAAATAATCCAATGGTGTCAAATCACACGACCTTGGTGGCCAATTGACAGGTCCATTCCGCGAAATTATGCGCTCATCGAATGTTTCCTTCAATAAATCGATTGTGACGTGCGCTGTGTGGCATGTACCGCCGTCTTGTTGGAACCACAACTCATCCACATTCATGCCATCCAATTCGGGAACAAAATAGTCGGTTATCATGGCTCTATACCGGTCTCCATTAACGGTAGCTGCCTCTCCAGCATTATTGCGGAAGAAGTATGGCCCAATGACTCCACCAGCCCATATAGCACACCAAACAGTCAGTTTTTGTGGATGTAATGGCGTTTCAAGGGTCTCATGTGGATTCTCTTCACTCCAAATGCGGCAATTTTGCTTGTTGACGTAGCCATTCAACCAAAAATGAGCCTCATCACTGAACAAAATTTTGCGATAAAAATCAGCATCGAAATCAATTTCATTTTCGGCCCATACACCAAAATCACGACGCATTGCATGGTCTCGCGGCTTTAATTCTTGCACAAGCTGGATCTTGTAAGGTCGCAAGCCAAGATCTTTGCGCAAAATCTTCCATAAAGTTAATGGACAAAGCTCCAATTGCTGTGCACGGTGGCGAATCGATTCATTCGGGTCCTCTTCAACACTTTGCTCTACAGCGGCAATTGTTTCTTCGGTGCGCACTGTTCGACGTCTCTGCGGATGCGTATTATCACATAGAGTAAACGTAGTGCGAAAACGATCCATGGTTAACCGAATTAATTGCTCTGATGGACGATTATGTCGACCATAAAATGGACGGAGCTCACGGTAAACTTCGCGAACTGAACCATTATTTTCGAAATAAATTTGCACGATTTGCAAGCGTTGTTCTTTTGTCAACCTGTTCATGATGAAATGGCAAACCAAACTGAACATAAATGACATTAGAGTTGCCAGATTTGACCACAAAATGCCAGTTTTATCTCTATTCGAAAAACAAACCTGTAAAAAAAAACACCCTGTAGTTTGAAGTCAAAACAGTTAACCAAAAATCCACCACGTGGCCACAAAGTTGGTCAAAAATTTTGGACTGTGAAATGATTTTTTACACTTGTTTCAGTTATCCAGGTTTCATATTGCTTATCATGGTGATCGTGGGTTTTTTACTTTGCTTTGTATACATTTTCTTAACAGTTGGTTATTAATCTTTTGCATGTCAAAAAATGTTTGAGATTGGAGAACATTGCTTTTTGGACTTTTTGCATCCTAAAAGTGAAAAAAGTTACACTGTGCGTCGGTTGTGTATATGAGAGCTACTCACGCACGCAAATTCATTTGGGTTAGACCCGAAAAAGTCGTTTATTTTCGTGCGGTAAAAAACGCTGTGCGGTTATATTAGATTGGGCACGTCTTTACAGTCACTGATTCAAACTCGCAAATGCTTCTTAACCAGGGAAACAGTAATTGAAATGGTTTGTCACATAAGTCATTTAAAAATATAGTCAAATACGTGTGCGAAACTCAGTAGGTCGATTCTGTAACTATTTTAACGCCAGGTGTTAGCGTTAACTTCGCTTAACACCATTTTTAACGCTTTTCCGTATTCGCTAACTTTTAACCACACGAAAGTGTTAGCTAACACTTTTTGTGTGGTTAGCTGTCGCGAATTATTTTCGAGGTGTTAACGATCGCGTTAATATATTCACAAGTGTTTTAGCGTTTGGAAAAAGTAAAAAAATTAGTTTTGAGTTTTTTGCATGTAATTTAGGGCTAAATACGTTTTATTTTGTTGTGTTGATCTTCCAACAGGGTAGTAAGATGATTTTTGTTGGAACGATTTTCCGTCATCCCTTGTCAAGTTTGGTTTTGTGACAAACCGGTTTCGGCGTTCTGCCATTTTCAATGCCTAGTTTTGTTCTGGTCTGTGTCTATCCGTTGCGTTGTTTTTATAGTCTGTGGGTGCTGTGGCAGGTAATGTCAATCTATGTGTCCGTGGTAGGTAACGTTAATACGCGTGTGTGTGTGCGCGGTAGGTAGAAATCGGTGATTAGCTAACAAGCGGTATGTCTACATACCTACAAAAACAACCCTTGGGACAGATAACAATTCGGGCGTATCAATACCGCGCACACACACACGCGTATTAACGTTACCTACCACGGACACATAGATTGACATTACCTGCTACGGCACCCACAGACTATAAAAACAACGCAACGGATAGACGCAGGCCAGAACGAAACTAGGCATTGAAAATGGCAGAACGCCGAAACCGGTTTGTCACAAACCCAAACTTGACAAGGGATGACGGAAAATCGTTCCAACAAAAATCATCGGCTAAATACGTCTGAACACCAGTACTTCCATATTTTATCACTATCAAGAGTCAGCTGATTAGCGGCGTTAAAGGAGAGTTACAGAATCGCATTTTCGTTAAGAACAAACGCCAAAATAAGCTTAACGCTCGGCGAGTGGTTAAAAGTTACAGAATCGGGCTACAGATGCCGATTTAGAAATATCGCAATGGCCGATTTATTTAGATATCTTATTCCGATTTCGGTTTCGAGTGTTTATAAACAGAGTTATTAGAAATCGGCAGCAAAGTGAAAATAATTTTGTTGATAGTTTGTATTGCAAATTTTTTCTCTTTATTACCTTGTTTACACCTATAAAGAAGCGGTTCTGAAAAAAAACGCATTTACTGAACACACATGTTTATACGAACGCACCTAAAGTGATAGCAAAGAAATCGTCTTAAACTGACAGTTCGAAACAGCTGTGAATTTCGTGAAAAGGGTGTATAGAAAACACGTGAATTATTCTGCAACATTATAAACAACAAAATTAATATACATATTTAAATACATGTAATATGTTTAAAAATAATAAATATCTTTATAGATAAAACACGTTGATATAATTTTTGTACTCTAGGCCAGCTGTTTCTTAATTCCCTTAGAATATTAGAAGTGTTTATACACTCTGTCCATGCGTATGGAGATATTAGCTGTGTTCGGTTGCAAAAGTTACAAAGAAGTGTCAGTAATGGGGGAATGATGTAAAACTTTCTCGAAACGCAAAAAGTAAAAAGTTTCCGCCGAACAGGAATCAGTAAAAACATGCAAGCAAACCAGCTGTTGCCTTTTTGATTGGTTAATAGCTAAAATTTTTAAGTTTTTGGTGTTGCTTTCCATGTCACGATCAGCTGTTTTTCACTTGCAAGTTTTACTGAGTGAAACTCCCCCAGTAGAAAATTGCAACTCTCTTTCCTAATGAAATGTCAAAATGCTCCCTCCTATAAAATTTTATTCTCACCGAACACAGCTATTAACAACCGTCTTAAAAATGGGTGTAAGTCAAACCACTTTGTACTTTCAATGGCTTGTTTTTACGTGCCATTTGAGTGAAGGCGTACAAATTGAGAACAACGTAACATTATACTTTGCTAGAAAAGAAAATATACTCATTCCCTAAATTTTCAAGCCATAACACCCCTGGTTGTCAAAAACCTTAGTGAACCTGTATTCAAAGACTCAAAAATGGCTTTCTAAAGGTATAAGTCAAAATCGGGGTTAGGTATAGAATTGAAATTTAGTGTACAAACTTCTTGATTCAGAAGTAAGCCCACTTAGGTATGTAATTACTGAAAAATCTGTGGCTAAGTAATACGCAACAAATTCAAACCCAATTACCGGAACACATCATAATACTGATTTTATCATTTGTATTAATTCAACATTATTAATCCATAGCTACATACTGTAAGTAAATATATTCCAGTGTCCTCTTTTCAAACGAATGCATGTACATTTTTATCGATTTTGAGTTAATGAGTTCTCCGAAATCACTTTTGAATGATCTATTAAAGTTTTATTAATGTGCTGAAAACCAAGCATGAAACGAAACCAAATTGTTGTAAGATACGAAACGCCCAAACTGAAGGCAAACTGACTTTTCGCAAATAATGAAGTTTTAAACCAACATTTTCATTTTGCCACATACAAGCTTCTAGCTAGAGGGATACGATATACCATATTAAATGTTTACAAAATTTATTTATTTAAATAGAGTACATACATACATATTTTTAATGAAGCTTGCAATCGAAAGCATGCACATATTTGTTTCTAGCTATAATTTTTATACAACAATCATCTTTTTTAATGACAGTACAGCTGTGAGCATCTAAATAGAGGCAGAAGATACATTTACAAGAGAAACTTTTTACATGTAATAAAATTGTAACAGGTAAATGTCTGTGCGTTATATATATTAAATAAAAATTATTTATTAGATTAATAGAAGCCCAAATAACGGTTTCTAGAACATTTGTCAGTGTGTCTGTATGCTTGTTCGCGCATCACTCAAAAACCGCTGTACAGAATTGAATACAATTTTCACTGATATATTGGCAGAAGTCCAACTGGAAGTTTATGATCCATTTTAGTGCAAGAAAATATTTTATTGCCGCTGCACACAGTGCTGGCGAAAAAAGTGACGCTTAGTATTTTTGACATGTACTTAATTTGGAAAATAAGTATTACCTAAACATGTACATGGGTGGTCCTAATTGTAGCAACGAAAGACAACAAAGGAATAGTTCTTTTAATTTCTGCCTATCTATCCTTACGTAGTAAAGAGGACTCCGCAGTATTACGCACGAGAGCAGATTTATGGTGATATTCTCAGGCCCGTTTACTCAATGTCTGGTTATGACAAACTTTATCACATGATAACCTAATCTCAGAATGACATATTCGTTTATATAAAAGTCTGATTAAGTTATCATGATAAAGTTGGTCATTGTGAACGTTTTTGGAAAAAAATTCACAAAAGTTGCATTGTGAACGAATAAAAAGTGACAGCTGCTCTGTTTTAAATTTTAAACGAACCATTTTGGGGTACCAATTTCGATTGTGATGTTTCTTTATATGGATATTATTATATTTTTAAACTCTTTTACTTGCAGAGCTTGTAAGCAAAACAATTTATCACAAAACCAGACTTTTACTTCTGTCTGCTGTCACTTTTTGTTTTGCTAAGCACATAATCATAGGTCCATCCTTCGATAACTTTTATCAGAAGATAATCAGACATTGAGTAAATGGTTTTTGGACTAACCTTTGATAAAGTCTTGATTAAGCAATTAATCAGGTATTGAGTAAACGGCCCTCAGCTTGCTTGTCATCTACAAACGAGGTGGTGACAGCTGCAATGACTATGGCAAATTATAGGAACAAGTGGAATTGGGCTATAACAATTGTCAGTAGTCACGATGACAAGCTGCCCCAGAATAAGGCAATTAATCTCATGTTTTATTTTCTTAAAAATGCTAGAAATATTTGATTCTATTAAGTTATCTACAGCTGTATATATGCATTTATAGTACATTTTCTTATCATATAACTTTTAAAATAATTGTTGTGCTCATCAAAACCTATTCAGAAGTAAAATTGTTTTACAACTGATAACATATCGAATTTGAAATTAGCGTCTATATTTTATTGCCAATCGGAAAGTGGTCAAAGTGATTCGTAGTGCCTGCTTTGGTTTGAGGCACAAAAACAAAATCAGGAGTAACGACATAAAATGTCGACGTTTGCATTGGATATACGTCCCCTCTCAACAGCGCTACAGCAGAAGGCGGCCACTGAGCTGAATGAAGTGCCCGAACGTCTGTGCGCTGACATAAAAAAACTGCGGGAATGGTTACTTCAACAACCACATTTGAAAGCGCGCACCCACGATCAATTTCTCGTTAACTTTTTGCGTGGCTGTAAGTTTAGTCTCGAAAAGGCCAAAAGAAAACTCGATCAGTATTATACGCTACGAACAGCTTTACCCGATTTGAATGAACAAAGTTTTGTTGAAGATGGTCGAACGGGTGAGTAAGAGACCTAGAAGTAATTTTTTTCTTTCGTCGGTGTTACATGTTTATTCGCTAGGCCCTCAACCGAAGTGAGCTTTTTTTCAGTGAAAAAATCTACTCTTAATTTGGTTATGTCGGAATAAAACGGGCCAGTCATCACTATTTTTCGATAACCCACGCCATTTAGCAACATATCCTGGGTCCTACAAATCTTCGGAATGTTTTGTTGTCACGAAAATGCGTCTCACCAAAAATATTCTGGGTTGATTGATATCGTACGGAGTCCAAATAAAATTGCAGGTTTAGCTTTTTGTAACAGCAAAAACACTGCCGAAATATACAGTCTTTATCCTAACTCTCGTGAAATTTTCGGGGCTCTAGCTACCTTCAATTTAGACGACGGTTATAAAATCGAACCCCAGCATCATTTTATTGATTTCTTCTACAATACTTCAAATGCTAAAATATTTAACGGTTTCATTTCTTTCACAGTTCAAAGTACACCCCAACATTGAATCGCTTTGTGAAGATGTCCCCTTAAAATATCTACCAACAGATTATGGTGGCGAAAATGGTAGTGTTGATGAGTTAGTGGCTAAAGCTGAGCAGTTATTTTTGGATTATCGCGAATATTTATTGGAAGAAAAGAATTATGGCGTCAATGAGCAGCTGCGAGTTGGTGGTGCCTTGAAACTTGATACACTTTTTGGTGTGGATGGATCATTTAGAAAGCTAGACGTAGATTGAATAGGTAAAAAATGTTTTTAATGAAAAACTTTCTTTAGATTAAGCCTAATTTTAAAAAAATTTGTAAATCGATATTTTCAAATGCCTTTATGAATCTAAAAGTTTCTTTACTGCAATATGTATATATTTACTATTCTTGAAAATACCGTAAATAGAGCCGTTTTACACTAGAAATTCTGGTTGCGTTCTCTTTTGTGAAAGAGAAAACGGCACACAAGGTAGAGAGAACGTGATAGAGCGAAAAACTTCAAGCGACTTGACGGTACCAAGGCGAATTCGCCTTGGACGGTACTTGAATTCAATTCTTGAATCGTGTAAATCGATCATTTCAAACAAACGAGAAGTTGCCAATATTGACGTCAACAACTAATTACAATAAAAATATTTTTAGTGGGATGAGTTGCTTGTTATTATTTCATACAATGATCCATGGTTGCGCAATGGTTCATACCTATGTATGTACAGTTTTGTTCAATATAATAATAGTGGAATTAAATGGAGTTATATTTCTTAAAATTTGCATTTAAAATATAGCGAATTCCATTAAAAAAAAGCCACAAAAAATTTTAAACTTTACACAAAGTTCAGGAAAGTTTTAAATTTTACAAATTTACTCAATATTTTTGGGAAGAATTTTTAGAAAATGAGTACGCACTTTTATAGCTCATAAAATTGTAGCACAATAATGGTCAAGTTAAAAGTACCTCAAAACTTCCCCTGAGTTTTTAGAATTTTTTTTGTCAAGGATGTAGGGTAGTTTTTTCCATACAAAATTAATTTTTCTCCATGCGTTGTATGGAAAAAATCACTCAACACCCTTGACAAAAAAAATTATAAAAAATTCAGGGGAATTTTTGAGCGAGTTCTTACTTGCACAATGTTATACTAAAATTCATTGGTCTACTGCGTACTCAAAAATTTTCTAGAAATTCTATCAAAAAATTTTAAGATTTTGATAGCCATTTTTTAAAGTTTAATTAACTTTCCTGTTTTAGTGGGTAGCACTCCACAACTGCGGCCAACTAGTATGCAATATTTTTTTTAAAGCTTTGCATATATTAGCCGAAAAATGTACTAGATACAGCTGTAATCTAACAACTGCATTGGGGTGACATTGAAGTGGAAATATTTTTAGAAACATAAGTTGGTAGTCTTTTAATCAAAGAACAAGTTCTCTTTGTGGCCTGAAAAACGAAATTACAAATTTGGAAAAGTTGCATATAAATTTAGATCTGTTTGCTCAATTTCTCAAAAATTTGCTAACCAGCGACAAAAAAAAAACGATGTTATTCAATATGCAAAAAATTTATGTACCAAAAGGTAGCCCAAAAAATTTAAAAAAAAATCGGTTAAAACTGGGTGGAAAAAAACGAGTCAATCACCCTAGCCTAATATGTTTTTTAAAACGTACCGGTGTTTTTATCTGGCAGATAAAGTCTTATCAGCTGTTTCCATAAATACAGTAAACATACATACATATGTAGATGAGTTTGCATTTTCAAAACGCCTATACTTAATTACATTCAATAGCCTTATTATTTTGTAACCAAGTTGCAAAAAATCAGGTGTCAAAATGGCAACGGATAAGAAATCTTGATAAACAGTGAGTGGCACGGATCCACTTTTTTGGTAAGCGCTGTTTATCCAGATTTGTATCCATTAATGGTTGGCAAGGTTATGCCTATATGAGGTTAAATGGGATTTGTTCACACTTACTTTCCTTACTATTGCTACGCTTTTTTTTACTTTGGAGCATTTGGAGTTGATTTAACGGTACTTATTTAATCGTGTTGCGTTGTTGCTTTAAAAGTATGTAATATATTACGGAGGAATCTTATCAACCCCGCTACAAAAGAATACACGTGGGTGCAAAGCTATAAAATTTAGTTTTGGTTAACATAAACAGGTACATGACGAACAAGACTGGGATTAGCTAGTTAGATCCATATCTGAATACACTTATATATTATTTATTAACTGAATGGTGTTAAACTATGTCACCTTTGAATGATTCATGTTACCTTAACATGGCTGGATAACTTAGTATGTCGGAACCAGATAGTAGTTGCCAATGAAATTGTGGGTAGGTCAACGATTTGTATATTTTTAAACCATTGGTTGGAAAATGACTTTCGATAACAATTGATTTGCAACTATACTCATTTTTGACCTGTCAAATTCAAAGCTCTAATAGCTGTGGTAGTACATAAAATATAGAAATTGATTCTTATCAGTAAATTAATAAGGTCAACCGTAACCTATTTCGATTTTTCCTGACAGACCTAGCATTGAAGTAAATATATATATTCACGTAACACGATATAATAATTAGACTGGTATTGTGTATCTTTAACTGTTATAAAAGTGATATACTTCTAATATTTAATATTTTATTTATTTCCACTGTTCGTTGCGTCGAACCTCCCTGATCTAAGTTTTGTGATAGTATTAATTATTTCGACCTTCCATCTCTCTTAATTCCTTAAGCTCAAGTTATTGGTGCGTTTGTCATATCGCTGTAGTTGTATCCTTACGTAAGCGAAAAACCAACATGCAATTGGTCGGTAAGGTTACTTTACGGATAAGGAATTACGATAAAGCACCAATAATCGATTGCATTGTTTCTCATAAGGTTGGTCGAATCAGCTGTTTTATAAGGTTACCGATAACGCACCACTAACTTGAACTTTATAATAACACTCTTGCTATCTAACTGAGTGTCACATTTTTTTATTGGGTACGTTTTCACCAACATTCATTCATATACAAAAGTACATTATTTATAACCATTACGGTTTTTTAGGTTGTTGTTGTTATTTATTTAGTAAGTAGTACATATAAACCAACGAACATACTTTTCCATCAATGCCTTTCAGTTGCACGCCTAACACAGCCGGTGACAGTTGAGAGCTCAAATCGCAGCTGTTTAACAATTAGTCGGTTAAGAACAAAAAGCGGTTTACAAGTTAAGGTCGGTAAAAATAATATTTAAAAAAAACGTAAGAAACTGATTGAAGTAGCGAAATAATACAAAAAAGTTGTGCTTATAAACATAACATTAATTATGGGAGCTGACACTGGCTTTAAAAATATTTAAATAAATTCAATTAAGGCAGTGAAGTGTTATTATTTATTAATAAAAAAAATTCATAATGAGAATAGCATTTCGTGAACTTGACGAATGTGAATTGTGTGCACAAATTATTCAGAAATTAAAATTTATTAAAACAAAAAATTAAATGCCCGATTTTTTTTTTCTTTTTTGTTTGAAAAATTTATGATATTTAAAAGCCTGTTTAGTGATTTTGTTTACAGATGGGATATGCTCAGTTTAAGCATCGTTCAGATGCAAACATAACTTAAGTGCAAAGAGTGAAGCTGGCCATAACAAACATATTTTGACAGGCTAAATTCACGCATGCAGATTGTTCACATTATAACTCAAGCATCTCAGCTAAAAGACAAAACAACACTTTAAGACATGATTCAAACAACTTTTTTCCTAGCACTTCCTTTAGAAGAGATTAATTACAGTGGCCGGCTGCTACAACAACAACAACTTTCAACAGACTTTGACAAGCATTGTCAGCTCATTAGAATAGGGATGTAAATTTGTTTTCAATCAACACTTACAATTCAACACTAAAACAAATTTTCAAAGGAAATAACGAAACAATACAGGAATTCATTTGAACATATCTGGAATATAATCATATATAAATATATAATATATGAAATGATAATACAAAAGATATTAACAGTCAGTTTAACCAAACAATTTAATTTAATTTAATTGTTTTCGCTGTCAGATAAAATTTATTTGAGTTTCTGCATGAAAGCTGCTGTAAGAAGTCAAAAACTAATTCATTCGGGGAGTTTAAACTAGTATATATAGGGCGTTAAGTTTTGCAATTACAAGTGGATTAAGAAAACAGTAATAGTAATTACACATTCTCTTAATACGATACAGTAATCATTAATCAATTGAGCCATGATTACAATTACGTTAAACTTTAATCCTAATAGTGGTTTTAGCTTACAATTTCTGTAGCTCTAATTATTACAATTCCTGTAATTGTAGCGGTAATCACCAGCACCTAAACTAGCGTTTGCAGTAATCGCAATGCAAAAGATGTGATAAATCCAATTAAAGGTATCATTAATCCATCGAACCAGCAATTAATATTTGTAAATAAGTCAGCCCCCAGCGGGTTAGCGGGCTTGGAATGTTCCCGTAGTACGGTAAGCGTGTTACGATTGGCGCCTAGCACCGCGGCAGCTCCTAAGTACTGGAGCTTACCAAAGTGTACCAAAAACCTTCTCGCTTCGTTCTTAACTTATGATCGTATCTTAGTTGCTTTAATATATCAGCAGTAAGTGATTGAGTTATTGAAATTCGTAGAAACTTTTACACTAATGCCAATATAATTATAAAAAAAAGCAACATAACAGGTGGTGGTTATAAGCAACGACTGGAAATCCCACCTTGGAAATTTTCGTATTGTTAAGCCTTAGTCAACATAGTAAACATTAATGTAAATTAACCATTTTTTGTGCTCTTGACTTTAAAAGTAACACCTTTTTTAATATGTGCTTTTATGCTAACAAATTTTGGAGTAGGCTTTATCTGCAGTTTGTTAAATTATGAATTATTTGACTGTGCAGTTGAAAGAAATTCTAAAACTCTTTTTGATATTTTGCATTAGCAATCGGGACTCTTTAATCATAAGTAAACCAATTCAGAGCACATATACGAGTATACTGTCAAATACATTTATCGCCCGCCATAAATTATCTTTTTGACTTCTAAAATACCTGCTTTCATTAGCTTGTTTCACACACGGCGTATGAGTAATCCGTACTTTGGCCGAAATGAACATACGTACTTGTTGTGAATTTGTATCGATTGCGTTGCCGCCTTGTATTTATCACTGAATTGATAACAAAATTAAGCAGTAAAATATTAAAGATAGGCGTACCGACATGGGTATGAAACACAAAACCACATATGTATTGGTTATACATAAATACAATTTACGTCTATACAAAAACGACTCCCAAAAATTTAACTTGAACTGAAATTGAATAAATAAAAAATGTTGCCTTTGTAATTTATATGAAAAATCGCATTAATGGAATTTTATACGTTTTTATTTTATTTTGATAAAAGTAATAGGGAACACATGAATTATCTTATAGGATTATCAATAGATTTATTAGTTTCAGTTGTCAATTCGTCTATTTAATATATTATATCACACGGTATTTTACTTATGATTATTTGGAATTATTTAGTAAATACAAAAGGTATCATTGAACATTTCAACAGTGATCGGCAAACAAGAATGGCTCTATTCGGCTAGCAAAGAGTTTTTCAAAATTTTATCAAATTTTTACTGAAAAGTGTTCGGCGACACAAAACATTTGCAGAGAGCGAGCGAATTTTGGAATTTCCTTGGGAGAGGAATTGCAAGTGAAAAACAGATGATCATGATATAAAAAACAACAACAAAAACTTCAAATATTGAGCTTGTAATAAATGAAAACAGTAACAGCTGTTTTTAAAAATTCCTATACGGCGGAAACTTTTTGCGTTTCGAGAGAGTTTTACTTCATTCTCTATTTATTGACAGTTCTTTGCAAATTTTGTCACCGAACACGGTTTTTATTAGTTTTAGGAAGAAAACATAGACCTCTAAACAGCATAATTAGGAAGTTAAGAAGAAAATGTCGATAACACAGTATTTATAAAGAATTCAAAAATTTTAAAAAAATTTGCCCTAAAACTCTTAAGCGTAAAATTCACATCAAAAAATAATTAGAAAAAAGCACTCTCATTCTTCGTTCATTTCGGTGTTTGCATAACACGTTCATTTATGAAATATTTTTGTTGTTTTTTTTTTCTAATATTCGCCGCTCACAGGCATGAATAATTAGCTAAATGAATATGCTATATCTTGTATTCATATTATAAAATTTAAGCTGGAACACAATTTTGACGAGTTGTTCATACTGTATCTTCCACAATTTATTTAACTGAATTGTCTAAATCGTATGAAAATATAGTTTTAACAAAGTTTAAAAAAAAGCACTTACAAAAGTCTTTCTTTGAAAATCTTAAAGCTTGTTTCAGTTAGTTCTTTTTTTAATTTCCTTTACTTTTACTTTTGTCTGTTGGGATAGATTTGATTTTCATAGATTTGGTATTCCTTGGACATCTATGAATGTAAAGCATATCATACAATTCAATCAGAACAAATTTACAAATCTAATTTAATGAATCTTATTTAAATTCAACATTTACGGCAATCAATTTTTTAGGCCTTGAACTTGATTTAGAGTAGTTTTGCACATGTTTTGATTGTTTGTTACACACATGTATGTATGTATATTAGGGTGGGTCGATTTGATGTTACCCTTCCCTTTTAACCTTTCTTTAAAGAACGTCACAAAAACAAAACATTTTTCCAAATACGAATCTACATTTTAATGATTACACAACTGCCGGTTTCGCACTATTGAGAATCTAATTACTATCTCACTGGTTCTTATTAGCCACTTTATCTCTGGTTCTGAACCAGAAATTAGTCTCACTAGTTACTGGCTTCCCCACAGGGTATGGACGTGCCATATGAAAACTAACACGCTAATTTTTGTGTCTGACGAAAAGTGGCAATTTCATATTTTAGCTGAAGAAAACTAACACGTTAGACTCATCAATGGAAGAAACTAGCACTCAAACTTTTTTGTGCCTACGATGGGTGAAATTCTGTAATAAATAATATAAATGGAAAGAGGCGGCGTGATAACTTGATCATATCAAATCGTTCGCATGACAGTAGAACCCCCTAGTTCTAATACGCCAAGCAGATACAGAACGTCACCGTCGACGTATCCGTCATACGTCAAAATTTAGAACAAAATCTACTTTGCCGTATCCGTGGAATCTGTTGTTATGCACGCAAACACTCGTATTCTACTTAGCTGTCAGTTTTTTCAACGTATTGCCGTATTGTATCTGCTTGGCGCATAAGTACCGTACTGGATTCTTATACTGCAAAATGCTGTCAAACTGGCAGCATTCTTAAAAAAATTTCGAGTAGTGTTTACGTCCCTCCTTAAAAAAATGTTGACTGACCAAATATATATAATAAAAACTTTTTTTTGATATTTTTTTAGATCAACTTCATCGTATTTTCAATACATATATAGATACCTACACACATAAATAAGTTTCGTCTCAAATTTGAAATATGTCCAATATACGTCCCCTAACACCGGAATTGGCGAAACGTGCACGTGACGAGTTGGGTGAAGTGCCGGAACGCATTGATGCAGATATACAACAACTGCGTGAATGGATACAGAAACAGCCTCATCTCACCGCACGCACAGATGATCAATTTTTAGTGGGTTTCTTACGTGGTTGCAAATACAGTATAGAGAAGACGAAACAAAAACTAGATAATTACTACGCCATGCGAGGAGCGGTGCCAGAATTTTATAAAGATCGTTTTGTTGATGATGCAGCCATCGAAATTTTACAATCCGGGTGAGTTTTAAATATAGATTGATGTAGAGTACATGAAATGAATACAAATATGAATCCGGTGCGATGGGGTTGAAGCAGACCTGTTAAATTTGATTAGTGATCACTTAATTAGACGGCTTATTTAATTCGTAATGATTATTTTAACTGTTTTTCAAGAAAAGGCAATTATTATTTGATTACGATTAGAAAAAAATCAAAAAATAATTGATTATTTTTGACTACTATGTGATTCTACAATAATAATGAAAAAAATCAAAAAATCTAATTAAATGAAAAAAAACAAAGAAATTCAAAAATAATCAAAACAATTTTTTTTTATTATTTCAGATTTTTTTAATAATCGTAAAAAATCATTATTTTTTAATTATTTTTTTAATTAATTGGAAAATAATTATTAAAAATTTAAAGTAGTGGTAATCAATCATTAAATGGATTCTCAAGAAAATAATTAATCAAATCGGTAATCTATACGATTAGTAATCACTATTTAACAGGTCTGGGACATTTTTTGAAAAAGGTTTGAGATAGGGCGCTGAGATAGCGTCTACATGTTTGTTCGCGCATCACTCGAAAATTGTTGCATTGCTAGATGGCCAGCTTAAGGCTTAGGATGAATTTTACCGAGAAAATATCTTATTCACGGTCTAAACTGTGGTGGCAATAAAAGTTGGGACTCAAAATAGTCTTATAAATACATATATGTACTTAAATTGGAACCGGCCTACGTATGCACATACATAATAGATATTAAGCTAAATGCATATTGGTCATCTTAACTAGAACAACAGAAGCCAAAGTGACATACCCTTGTATTTCTGCTTTTATATCTGTCTGTATGTATGTTTGTATGCGCATCACTAAATAACTACTACATGTAAGGAGGTTTAATTGGAACTATATATGCTCTTCTTAATTTTTTGAGATATAAAAGCTTGTAAACACTATTTTAAATGTTTCTTATCACTTTTTCTTATCCTGCTTAGCGTATATTTACCACTACCTCAACCAGTATCACCAGATGGTCCACGCATTCATGTCGCGCGCTATGGGCAATTTGACATCAACAAATATTCCTTTAGCGATATCATAAAAGTACGCACAATGCTCGGTGAAATACAATTTCGTGAAGATGATAATGCCATGGTAATGGGCTTTTTGGAATTAATAGACTTCAAGGGCCTCACAGCGCGGCACGTGTTTCATTTTAATGCACTCTTAGTGAAAAAAATTGCTGTTTTAGGCGATAAAGCATTTCCATACCGGCCAAAGGGTTTCCATTTGATAAACGCACCTTCCAGCTGTGAGAGAGTATTGAATATTGCGAAAAGTTTGCTAAGTGATAAAATTAAAAAGCGCGTAAGTAGATATTTTTTTGTTCAACTGATTTATAAAAAGAAAGTTTACGTTTGTAATTTATTTCTCTTTCATATAGTTCCATATACATGCTGATTTCGAATCGCTTTATAAGCATATACCAAAAGAATGTCTACCAGCTGAATATGGCGGCAGTAATGGCACAATAGAAACTGGTACCAAAGATTGGGAGAAGAAATTACTTAGTTATAAAGAATATTTTGAGGAGGAAGCTAAATATGGCACAAATGAAAAATTACGTCGTGGCCGCCCTATAGATTCTGAATCACTATTCGGTATGGAGGGCTCATTTAGGAAATTGGATATTGATTAATAGTGTTCTACCCATTGATTAAAATTATTTATTGAGATTTTAATTTTTTGTTTGTACAATTAATATAAGTAACTTAAGTGATATATGTATGTATGTAGTTCGAAATGTTGGTAGTAAATGTAGTCGCATGTAAAAGATTATCTTTATTGAAAAATATTGAGCTGAATTGAATAAAGTTGGCTCTTTCTGTCTCCTAGAAATGTCATACAAATAAGTTATAGCAAAAACAATACGCTGCAACATTGTCTGAAATTCGGCAATATTTTTTATTACCTATTATCTGTCTACTTCAACATTCTTTCCACGATTCAACAAAATTCTTCACTCGGATGCAATTTTCGGAGGTCTCACAAACACCAGTTATAACATCGACGGGGTTCTCTTTAACCTCCAGCATGTAGCTTTAGCATAGTGGAAACTTGCGCAGGCGATTACTTGCTCAATAGTAAATGGTGGATGTACTTCCCAGCAAACAAAAATCAAAATCAATCAAAAATAATCAAAAAAAAAAGTGGTTTTGATTACTTTTGATCAGTTTTGATTTTTCTTTTTGATTATTTTTTATTTTTTCAGTATTGTTTATGTGTATATTTATGTGCTTAAGAATTCTTTCTATACCAATACTGACAAAAAAAATCTAGAATAATGAAATAAAAATCATAAAAAAAGTATCAAAAAAAAAAATCAGAAGTAATTAAAACAACCTTTTTGATTTTTTTTAATAATCGTAAAAAATCATGATTTTTGATTATTTTTTTAATTTATTGGCTAATAATCATTAAACATCTTACGTAATGGTAATCAATCATTAAATGAATTCTCAAGAAAATAGTTAATCAAATCGGTAATCATTACGATTAGTAATCATCATTTAACAGGTCTGCAATAAACTTTTTAAATATGTACTCCATCACTTTTTCTGACACATGAGATTACCAAGCCAATTCAATTTCTTATCCACCCGAACTTCTAACGTAGTATAAGACGTGATTTTTATATTACTGGAGAAACATGGCTACAACTCTACGTGCTGTGCTCTCTGTTTTTCAATACTAGATTGACAATTAACCCACTTCCTCCCGTAACTAAGCTCAAGCTCCATACCCTGCTTTTTGGGCGTTTCAGCTGTTGCCGAATATAATAGCAGAAAAACGTAGTGAAGTTTTACAACGCTTATACAAGATTGCTATTTTACTCAGTTTACAATAACAAAAAATAACTTGATAACCAGTCCGATGTGAATACGGTTATTTCTTACATTCAATACCGGTTTGTTTAGTTGCAAAAAAGAGCATAAAAGCTGGAATGCAAAAAATGAACTAGCAAGTACTCATAGAAAGCTTTTTATGTACTTTTCTTTTATTGCTTCAAAAAAGCTTCGTAAGTGGGAATAATTACAACATGACAGTGTTACCAGATCGATGGATTCTGCAAAGTGTGACAGCTCCGTTCACGTATGCTTTTTCTTTCATGGCATTCACAAAATTTTGGGCAGTGCTTAACAACTATAAAACTTACGCCATAATTAGAACTTAGTTCTAACTGCGTGTTTGTAGATATTTTTTTTGATAAAGTATAATTAACTGCTTATAAAACAAGGTCCATATTTTATCTGGAGGCTATTAGTACTCCACACCATCCTTGGAAATTGTTGTTGTACCTAACCGTCACACTCATTTTTGAAATTGTTGGTAGTTCCAGGAAACTGGCACTTTTAATAGGTTTGCACCTCGTTATATTGTTTGATGAGGCTGCTCAGGTGATTAGTTAAAAAGATGGTTGGTGTCATGGTGGAACAAACCAGTTGGCGAGATGATAGATAGGAGATCGCGTTGCTCTGCTTTTGTTTGTCTGAATCTGAATATCGTGAATCTCTAATATCATCTTCACCTGTGCGTTCTACGTAGTGAACTAGGACGTCGAGAATTTTGTCGCCAACAGCGCCCCGGGTAGAAAATAATCTAAGAAGATCTATACTTAACCTTGGTCCCGAGTAGATTTGTCCCACAATAGACAACTCTGTCTAGGAAGTGCCATGGCTTGGGCATGGAAAGCGTACGTTTCCCAATTAACGGGCAATTTATCGCATATCCTGTAGGGGCCTGCCTAGTTTTTCCACGATTATTACTTTTAATTCAAGTTGTTCAATTGCCCAAAAGTGTTCATTGATTGTAAAATCTCAATGGATAAAGAAGACGACTGTGATGTAAAGATTCGATGCTGCCTCAGAGATAATGATTTTTTTAATTGGCAATTGCCTTGGAAAAACTAGGCAGGGCTTTATTACCCAGGCCCTGTTTTAAAAAACATTAACAAACTGGCTAGACCTGCGTATGCATTCCTTGGCAGGCCAATGATTTTGAAATGGAAAATCTATCCAGGCCCTAGGCTAAATTGATAACATTTTCTAGCCGAGGCCTATATAATGCTACTATATATGTATGTACATATGTACATTAAAATCCGGTTTAACCATTTAAGAACTTCTTAACATCCCATTATCTCCCAGTGATACCCATGTGGAACTAAAAATATATGTCCGATATCTCCGGAGCTTTATATTCAACAGAGTAATTTTTCTAATTTTTTTTTCTCGCACTGCATTCTAAGTCTTGATAGAGGGCAACAAAAATTGCATAAACACTGCGAATGCCTTTTTTCCGCACAAAAAGATCAACACATTTAATTAAAATTTTAATATACATATTTTCCATTTTTTATTTTTATTTTTTTTTTTTTTTATAGGTTATTATATACTGATTTATGTGACAATTTTTATGAACTTAATAAATTCCATATATTGAAGGAAGATTTCTGAAAATAAATAATATAAATTGCTAATTAACGTTGGTAAGGGCAATGAGGGAAATGAAAGAAATTACAAAATTAAAAAAAAAAAATTTTTTTTGTTAAAAATATACGAAATAGTGAAAGGATAAAAACCAAATTTAATGTACATATGTATGTATAAGCAAATAAACCTAAATAGTATAAGCCTACGACTATATGTATGTATGTATGTTATTAAGGCAATATTTAAGAAACTGTGTGCGTAGAAATTAAAAAGAAAAAGTAATAATAATAATTTATAAATTTGTAAATTAGACGATGAAAAGTATGAAGCAAGTGCATAAGTAATGAAACCTTGTTATAAACATGAAAATTAAATAAAGCAATTGTAATCTGATTGTCTGAACCGTAACTGATTTAGAACCCAACCGCAACTGTATGCAAGACTAACACATCATTAAACAAACAAAAAAACAACAGGTTGATTTTTATTGAGCTACATTCCATTTTTGGTTTTAAGTGTAACAATTCGAATATTTTTAATTTAGTAAAACCGTTCAGTAATTTTTTTTTACCTATTTTTAAACGCAGATAAGTAGTTAAGGTGAAATTTGTTAAATCTTTCCGTTGGTCTCAATTGTTATTTACCGCATTTTATGGTTTATTCAGTAAATACCTTTTATGGATTGATAAAATGTATGAAAAATAATACGTTAACTAGAAGCAATGATTGAATTCACCTGAATCACAATTTTTATAAATAATAAATGTCGTTGTAGTTAGAGTACTTTGCCCTGCTAACTGACATACCCATTTATTGTGTTGAATTGAACAGGGTTATGCGCAATTAACAGCCTTTGATAGGGTACTGTCCGGGTCATTCTGGTATGTAGACCCGGTTGTCGTGGCACCGAAGGCATGCTAGTTGGAAGAGGTGACTAAAATACACCACGCGTATTTTCGACGGGTTCAAACGAAACGCCCAAGCTGCAATCGTGCATGGTACGACTATCCTAAACCTTCAACAAACTACAACAACAGTATAAGAATGTAACATAAATTTTAAAACGATTCTATTTTCGTAAAGTTTGTATGTGATTGTTACTTCTAAAGGTTGGATTTCTTAAGGCAATAAACGATTTCCAGGTGTGCCTTTGATTTTTAACTTAAATGTGAAAGTTTATCATTAACTTATTAAAGCTTATCTGATTAGGCACACTAATTATATGCGTGCATATTTAAAAATGTATGTAAGTACTAAGTATAAAGGATTAAAGTTCAGGTGGGAATGATTTAATTAATAATGATTTGCTTCTTATCTTATCTGTATCGTTGTTCGCTTGTTTCTATAATCTAAATTGAATGTTACTATTTGTTTTCTTTGCATGAAATTTTTGACTAAAAAGTGTAAACCAAATGGTAATCTCTGATTGACATTGAATACATGGGCAATATTTTTCAACTCGATTGGATTAGTAAATATATTCAATCCTTAAGTTTTATAGTAAGCTTCTATAAATTTAAATTGAATTTTAAATTAAATTTAAAACAGCTTCCGAGTTAAGGGGTTTCAAGGCAAGTTCGGTCAGATGTTATTGATATGTCCCCATTTCGTATTTGGAATTCAAGAAAATATCGCGTATTGGATTTGTTAGCTGTTCTGGAGATGTTTACCCTAAATCAAGGCGAAGTACTGCTATAATAACAAATAATCGATTATATGTATAGTTTTTTGTACATCCTTCAGGTCAAAAATCAGTTACAGTTCAGGGGCTTAATTTAAGAAAAAATTTATTAATTATATTCGTATAAGTGACATATGCGCAGGACGGTCGTTACAGCTACTAAACGCAGACGGCGAATGAATAAGAATTAAAATTAATTTGAATTTAAAACAACTACAAAAAATTATATTCAATTTATGATGACATTTATATTATAAAAAGCAAAACGTGTTACAATAAATTAAAACACCACCAATTTCATTTTAAGTGAAGCTCTTTGTTTTTGATAAAAAAATGTATGTATATGTGCAATAGATAATATAATCATGAAAAACCATTATACTTGATAAGCGGGTTAATTAAGATGTGTTTACAAAATTTCTTTAACCAAAATGGATTGTGGAACGATTTCGATCTTAAGACACATATACGATAATTCGTTTAACTACACTTAAATTTCAAATAAATATAATGCTTAATTAAAAATCTCAGCTGTTAATATTTTAACTTTTATTTTTAGGAAATATTCCGAACACGTTCAATAATATAAATGTATGTATGTAAATGCCTAGTATTTTTAAAACAAATATGTTTACACAAAAAATGGAATACGCGTTTTTAGGTTCTAAATACAATTTTATTGTATGTATGTATGTATAGATACATTGGTGTAATTCAGATTGGGCTGGTGTTTGTTGAGTTAAAAACAACAGAAATAATACGAGCACAATCTGAATAAGCATATTTTTCATTTCATTTTTGAATTCTTTTGTTGCAAGTTTCACTTAAAATGGTAATGTCAAACACACCACAATATATAAAATGAACGTATAAATGAATAATTATATATCTACAATGAGTGATTTACAATGCACAATTTCACAAAAGTTCCATGTTTTATTATATAGTGTTTTCTTCCGCCTTTGCATATTGCTGCATATATTTATGCATACAAGCACTAATTGTTTTTGTAACCGAGTTGCAAAAGAACACTTGGTAGCATTTTGAAAAGCATATGAAGCAAACATCAGCTCGGGCAAATAATCATTAATTAAAAAATTAGTAATAAAATTAGAGTGCAGGTAAACTGCTTTGAAACATAAGGGGAATACGTTTTTAAGTGAGACGGGTTCGGTTTCAAACCGAAGTACTGCTTTTTTGGGGTTGAAGCGGTACCAGGAAACTACGAATTCCTAAGACGGTGCCAATATGGGAATTTTTTAAACTATTCTTACGTGTTAGGTATTTTGATTGCTAAGAACAAATGCCATAATATTTTTTCTTAATATAAAATTACAGAAGGAAACTATTTTTAAGTTCACCATGCGTGCTAAAGAAAATAGAAAAAGTTATATATCCGAGAACTTGTAAGTCATAGATAAGATGCAATACTGCGAACGCCGAGAGACACTTAAGAATTAATTCTGTGCGGTTGATAGTCTACATGTTAAGAGCATATTTTATAAGACTCGTAGTTCTTTTGCAACTCAGCAACAAAAGAATGCAGCTAATATATATGCACTTACTTTTACATATGCTTCAATTAAAGGTAAATAATATATTTATAAAATTATGCATGTATATATATAGCTTTTTTTCATATGATTTCCTTTTTTCCAAAAACAAAGCGCGCATCATAATACATATATATAAACACGCACATAAATTCTTTCCCAAAAAATAAATGATTACATCTTAATAATCCATAAATAAATATATGCATATAATATACTAAATGAAGACCTTAAAATGTTTTTTTTTTTTCATTGTTGTTTTTGTTAAACTGTATGTACTTGTGTGTTTATATTTAGGTGTACTCTTTGAGTATTTTGCATATAAACAATATATTATAACTTTTTCTTTAAGTAAATATGTTAATTGCAATAGTTGCTATTGCTTTATATCAGCTTTTGTGTTTTCGGAATAAAATTTTACTATTATCTCATTTGCTCTATTTTTAAGTTTGTTTTGCTTTTTGTATGAAAACCCAGTTACAATAATATATGTATATGTATGTAAATATCTCACTAAATAACACTAAATTTATGATTTTGTATTAATTTAAGTTAAACTTTTTGTTGCTTGGTAAATTTTTACTTTTTAATATTTTGCAATTTTTAACGAACCCACAAAAGAACACAAAATAGTTGAAACATTTTCGCGTCGCTGATTTGCTGCTTTTTTTTAATTTTTTAGTTTATAGTTTAGGTTTGTTTACTTCAGTTTTTTGTGATTATGTTATTTAGTACTGTTTGTGGTTGTTGTTCTATATCTGCTGTTATTTTCTTTTTTAATTGTACATATATATATATATAAGAATATATATATATAATTTAATATTTAATCGATATTCAATTTACGAAAAGACCCTTCAGGTACACTCACACATTTAGGCGATGGCGGTGATGCTGGTGTGGACGGGGTCTTATTTGCTACCGTTCCGGCTGCAACTGTCACCTCACTTTGTCGCAAACTCTCGTCGACGCCATATTTTTCATCCTCATCGAAATACGGGGTAAATTCATTGAGCTGTTGTTCGAAATTTTGCATGGCCTCTTGGTAGGTGCCATTGTTGCCACCATATTCGACGGGCAGATATTCCTTGCCAATAGCTTTATGTAGTGACTCCAGCGATGAGTGTATGTGGAGCTGGGTAAGTAAAAGTACGTTAAAAGCTTAAAGTTACAATATTTATTTGAGTCCAAATAAAAGTTTATTTAGCTCTTCTCCCTGATCTGATACAATTGAGTATTTTCGGCGGGGATCAAGCATAAGCATTTTTCACATGTCGATAGACCACGTATGTTTGATTTTGTTTGTGAAAGGCTATATAAGCTTACAGACACTTTGTTACCCCAGCGAGTTAGGGATTTAGCATATACCCGCATCAACAGATAAGAAACTTCAGACGATCGGAAGACGCTTGAACCAGGTGTACTCCTAAACCTTCGGGGTGCTTTTGCCGTTACAAACAAAAAAAAAAAACACTAACAAAATGTCAAAAACCAACGGTAATTTTAAGTGATTAAGCACTGGACGAGATCTCCTCTCGGCAGTGGTCGGCATTCCTCCGAGTGTATTTTTGCCATGAAAAATCTATGCAGAAAAAAATTCGTATGCCTTGGCAGGTCGGCGTCGGCTGTTAGAAAAACTCCATCTTAATCTCCCCGGAGGTATATCGCCAAAGTATTATCGTTACTTGAATCTAACTTCGTGGACTTAAAAAATTTCCACCACACTCGCACGACAGTAAGCATTTAAGATTTCACTTATACATCACAAACTCACCAATTCTTTTTGTTTCATAACTAATCGCACCAAATTTAATATAATCTGAGCATCCATGGAAGCATTTACAATGTGTGTACCCACTAAATTGGTTGGAACTCCATATTCTAAGAATGCGGCCATTTTCTTGAACAAATTCGCATCGAACTGTCGCAGTAACGCATATGGAATTTTTGAAAAATCGATTATCTCAAGTACACCACTTATAATCCAATTGTCGTCGGTGTTAGCTTCAATTTCGGAGCGGAACATTATAAAACGGAAGATATCTTTGGCTGTATAAAGTGAAGTATCAATATAACCCATACGTGTGAAGTGTATACGTGGACCGCCGGGACCCACTGGCTTCGGAAGTGTAGCGAATATGCTGTGAAGTATAAATAGTTAGAAAATGAAAAGTATTTAATTAAGTTTTAGAACCATACCCAGCACGGCAAATTCCATATACTTTATCATCCAGGCGTCTATTCTTTAACAAATCGCCGGCTGTGGTTTTGTATGTGAAATAATAATCGATACGTTGCTTTGTATCATCCATATTGTATTTACAGAAACGCAGGAAGCCCACAAGGAATTGATCATCGGTGCGCGCTGTCAAATATGGCTGCTCTTCAATCCATTGGCGTAACTCGACAATATCGCCTGCAATACGTGATTCCACTTCATTGTTCACGGTGCGCGCGACCTCAGCCAACTCGGGTGCCAATGGTCGTATTTGTGCCATTATACTGGAATTTTGTTGTCTTTAAGCCGGAAATGTTAAACTTCTTATTTAAGTAAAAGATTTTTAGCCAAACTTGTGAAGCAATAATTTGTTTTTTTTTTTGGCTTTAGAATTTTTTTATTGAAGTTTTAAAAATGGGGTTTGCTGTAAAGAGACATTTTGTAAAGAAAAGATATGTATTGTTTTGTTTGTTTTGATATTCTAAGCAGTTACTTAAGAAAGAGTATAATAAAATAATGATATTAAGGTGTGGAAACAGCGTCGATATCTTGTTATCGCTTTGATATCGAAAAAAACGATAGAAAGAATCATTTAATAAAGTAATGTATGTAGTAAAGTAAAAAAAAAAAAAAAACAAATCTTGATGTTGATGTCTGTACATTACAGATTTTAGGGATGCATACGAGAGGTCTTTATTAAAGTAAAGGAAGACAAAAGCGAACTTCACTCAAAGCCCGCTGCATGGAATGACAGCAGATGTCTAACATAAAGGATCAACTTTACAGCGTGGAAATATTTTATAACCGTTGAGAAACAAAAGCCCACAGAACAATTCAATTTATTTCTGGATTTATGTGAATAGAAGCAGTTTTTAAAAACATGTTTTCCAAAAAACTACATCAGCTAATGGATTGCATGAAATATATAGAAAGATGAGCGCGATTTCATGTGCTGCGCTTCGGAATGCAAATTTGTGAGATAAACTGGTAAATAATATTTATAATAATTTTAATAATATTTACTAAATATCTAAGCAGTATTCATTCACATTCATTTCTTCCACTTTGTAGAATATTTCCACTTTCACTCTATTGCTAATCTACCACTTCCCACTATACACATAAATAAGTAAATATGTGAGTTTAATATATTCTTAGTCCTTTGTTTATAAATAATAGCAACATCGTCCACCTTAATCTTAAATCAGACTGCTTGCGAACTAAAATCACGATGTATGGGAACACATTTATTTCATTCATTTTCCGGCTCTAAGCGCCGATACCTTTCACCCGATTACGTTCTTCTAATGGAATATAGATTTTTTACTATTTGATTATTTTGCGTCGAAATTGTTGTTGCTGATTAATGGCTTGACGCTGATATACACATTTTTACTGATTAGATATATAAATACAAATATACAAACTTGCAAAAAGGGATATTTATTGAAAGTAAAGTTGTTTAATGTACAATAAAACAAACAAAATCGAAAATGTAAGCAGAAAAGCGGCATTGAACAATCTTAACGAAAAAAGTTAGATTAGGTGCGTAACCATACTGAAGGCTCAGAGTGTAATTGTGATGCCGACGAAAAGTTAATTCCCATTCCATCTATAGCGTCCTGTTAAGAATATATAAAAAATTTAGAAAATAACGTATTTGATGTTGGGTGTTGTTAATATCTAATCGGCGTTTAATCCAAATGTACTTGAAAATTAATTATATTAAAAGGTACAAATATTAAATGGTTTAATGCGGATTTTGTTATATGGGTTGCTCTTACAGGGAGATATTTGAAGCACTATTGTTCTTAGCAAAATGTTGACAGCTCGAATTAAGTTTGATGTCGCTGTTTCAGCGATTATAATTTCTCTTCGGACATGTTTCAGAATTTTATTAAGCGTCCTAGCTGAGTTGAAAATCTATTGAATTTGTAGATAGATATATGTAGATAGGCCGTTGAAATACAAAAGGTCACTCATCCATCCACAGACACTTTTGTGTATGTTCATTAGGGAGTTTCGTTTTTAGGTGATTTTTTTCATTGTCCTAACTGGAATGGATGGAATGTATGAGACCTGTGCCAAAATATGCAAAACTACGAAAGCGCCCAATAACAGAACTATAGCATGCACATTTTTTATTGAGAAGCAATTGCGAGTCCCTTTAAACATTTTTTAATTTCATAATTGTTTTTTTTCTCTAGAAGAAATCAGATTTTTCGGTAAGCCAAAAAAAAAATTTAAATACACTGACAATGAAACACCCTAATGTACAGATGCATATATGCATACATATGTATCTTAACTACAGAAATCGTTAATGCTTCGAAAACAATTTAAACATAATTTTCTAGTTATTTAACCGCAATTAAAAATATAAAAAATCTCCAAAAAAAAAAAAAAAATTTATATAAATCTTGATAAAAAATCTATAATTATAGTCATTATAAAACCGATATAGTTTAGTCCACTTTGGCATTTATATGAAGTAATGATTAAAGTCATTTAAAATTTTATAGGCGACAGTGAAGGTGTCTTTTAAGTGGCCAGTTCAAAAAAGGATAACTTATTGAAATATGGCAGCCATACGGCTCTTGAGCGCAGAGTTACAAAAAGTTGCCATTGAGCAACTGAACGAAGTACCGGAACGTATACCAGAAGACATAGCTTCATTAAGGGCATGGATTGAAAAGCAACCGCATTTGCGTGCGCGCATAGACGATCAATTTTTGGTGAGCTTTTTGCGAGGCTGCAAGTACAGTTTGGAAAAGGCCAAATCGAAAATTGATAATTTCTATACGATAAGAACGATGTTACCAGATATTTTTTCGAATAATACTTTATTAGATGAAAAGAATCTAATGATACTTCGTTCAGGGTGAGCGACTTTATAAACTGGGGTCCAATTACGTTTTACGTTCCGTGATCGAAAGCGAATTTTTGAATCACAATAGCTCGAAGCTCATAATTCGGAATGACGGCATACGTGGGCAATTGGCTGGAAGTACCAGTCGGTTCAATTATGCATTATTACTCTTTTAAAAAGCTAGATATTTTCAACGTTATTGTGACTTAAAAAACGGATTACGATCACGGAACGTTTGTCGTAAGTCCGCCCCTGATTTTATTTTTTACTCGATTGCAATCAAAATCTCTTTAATTATGTAGAGCCCTTGTAGCTTTGCCAAAAACATTAGACGTTGGTGGTCCGGTAATTGGTCTTTCACGCTATAAAATAATAGATGAACTACCAATTACAGTTAAGGAATTTTGTCGTTACACAGCACTAGTAAATGATAGAACAATTATCGCTAGAGATGACGCCGTAATCGGTGGATATATGGAAATTGTTGATGTGGATAAAGTCGGCATGAGTGCAATGTCGAAATTTGATCCAATTACAGGCAAACAATTTAGCACTTATTATCTGAAAGGCTCCGCTATACGTATCAAGGGTATACATGTGATAAATGCACCAAAAGAAATTTTTCCTGCTCTCAATATAGTGCGCAATCTGCTTCCGGCTCATTTAAAGGAAAGAGTGAGTAATCGAAGGCGTAGGTAAATCAATATTTTAATGTTTAACTCCACATTTTTCTTATAGTACTTTATACATCGAGATTTACAGGCGCTCTACAAGTATGTTCCCAAGGATTATCTTCCCTATGAATATGGCGGCACGAATGGTTCTTTAGCAAATTTACCTAATCAACATGAAAAAGAATTAGTGGAGTTTAATGAATATTTCATTGAAAATGACAAATATGGCGTGGATGAGAATTTGAGAAAGGGCCAAAAACGAGACATGAATTCTCTGTTTGGGTTGGAAGGAAGTTTCCGAAAGCTAGAACTGGATTAGATTCCAACAACTGGAAAAAATTATCGCAAGCACATCATTGATTTAAATAGAAAAAAAAATTAGAATAATTTCATGACCCAATAAAAAGATCATACCATTGTTGTTGGACCATGAATAATGTTGTTTTTCAAACTGAAGTATTCACAAAACTTTTTGCTTGACAAAAGTAAGTATTTTCTTCAATAGCTTATTCAGTGGACGAGCATATGGATCTCAGACCCTATCAAACTTTCGGACAAATTTAAATTTGGTATTATTATTGGCAGGTCTAACTAGAAAACCGTGGATTCACACCCCCTTTTCTTCGACCTTAAAAGATACGAACAGAGCATAAATGGCTTTTTTTCTACATCAAAACCAAAAAAAGTGGAGGTACGTGGGTCCATTGAGGTTGTAACACTTTCCGAGGGCTTAGGTTCTTTCTTTTACCACCCCCGTCGAACCTTTTGGTGTTTTCCCTTGCTAGTCTTTTCTCCTAAAGACGTTTGGAGTTAACAAGCAAGCCAAAGTAAAGGAAAGCAAGGTTTTTATAGGAAGCCAATAATACAAAAAATATTATAAGATGAGCAAAGCGATAAATAATAAATTTCTGCACTATAAAAATATTTGTATGTATATAGATAATGCCTGAGCGATTGGTAAAAAGAGGTTAGAGAAGCACGTACATATATGCACATATGTTTCAATAATAAATAAAAGCATATCAAACACTGTGACAATAGAAGTGCTTTTGCGTTAACCGGTTAGTACATATGTAATCATCAATCTTTGGACAATATATGTATCAAAGCAACAGCGAAACATTTTAACAGCATTTGATATAATTTTAAGTTACTTTTATGACAATGAAAAGCAAAAGTAGAAACAACCAACCCATTGGCAATAACAGCTAGAAGAGTTTGCAATAAAACAATATGAACGCTTCAATGAAAGTGTTACAGTTGTGAACGACTTCCCGAAAAGTTTCAACACAAAAAGTAGTTTAATTAATATTTTTAATGTACTTTAAACTCATACGTACTGCACAATAAGCCTATCAACATAAGTGTGTATATATGTGCCTGCATATGAATGTATACCATGCATGTCTCATATGCACTTGCTTAAGCACTTTATGCGCATGCGTGCACTTAAAAACACTGTCTTCAGCGCTTTCAAATGGTCAAAAGCTTGCAAATTGCAGTACACTTCACACTCAACCAACAGTAAGAGCAACGATTACGTACGTTGTAGTAGTGAGTTAATAAGTGAGCACTAAGACTCGATCATTGTGCAGAAAAGACATTTCTTTAAATATCGTCGAATTAAATAAATAGCAACTCACCAGTGTCGTACGATTTCAGTCGTATCGAAGACCATCAACGAAACCGCACATTCGTACTAGTTAAGCATTTTCAAACACAAGCGCACATTTATTGAATAGACAAACATGGTGATACTACGCCCACTGCCCGATGATTTGGCAAAGAAGGCCACAGACGAGTTAAATGAAAAAAGCGAAGACAATGATTTTTATGTGAATGCATTGAGGGAATGGGCTGAAAAGCAACCACATTTGCGTGCAAGAACCGACGACCAATTTTTGATAGCATTCCTGCGTGGTTCCAAGTTTAGTTTAGAAAAGGCAAAACATAAATTGGAAAACTTTTATATACTGCGTGCGGCTATGCCTGAAATGTTTCGTAATCGGAATTTGAATGAATCAAAATATGAGGCAATCATTAAGTCGGGGTAAGTGTGCAGGAATATAAAACTTGAGAGTTGAGAAACTTAGCTAAGCTCAATACTAACTGAATTTTTTTTTTTCAATGTATTAAGTGCTGCTGCAATTTTACCCGAACCCGCTAGTGAGGGTTGCCCTGTGGTAGCACTACTACGCCCTAGCGAATTCAATATGGAACAACATACGATTACTGATGTGCTGAAAGTCGGTTCGATGATGGTTGATATTCTATTGCAGGAAAACGATCGTGTTTTTATCGCAGGTTACACGTTCATAATTGATCTTGGCAATATACCGAAGGCTGTGCTAATAAATTTCGAGCCTGAATTCATTCGTAAACTAACAATACTGATCAATAAATCTGCACCGTCACGCATGAAAGGTTTTCATTTTATAAATGTATTGCCGATTTTTGAAAAATTATTTGGAATGGTAAAGAGCGTGATAAGTGCGAAGCTAAAGGAGAGGGTAAGTGAGTGTTTGCCAGCTGTGAATCAAATGCGCTGAAAAGAAATGTCAGTGCTTAGCGCAGTATCAACCATATTTAAAACTTCCCATTTTATTCATGATCAATGTACTTATAATACTTTAATTAGATATTACCATACATAGTTGTTTCAGATATTGCTACTGATGTTGTTTTATAGAAATTTTCGGTGTATAAGATTGAATGTAGATACTTTTCTTGTATTTGTAAAGTCTACACTATTCTCATGAAATATTCCACTTCTGAGTTTTGCGAAAAGCAAGTTCAATTCACATTTTTTTACCTCACATATTCTCTATTCCGTTCCTATCCTTTCTTGATTGGCAGGATCTGAAAAATAAATAATAATTAATTTCCTATTAGGTAGAATAATAACTGAGCTAACACTTTTTTAATACTCCTGTTCTTTATCCATAGTTTTACGTACATGGAAATAATTTAGAGGAACTTTATAAGCACATACCCAAACATGTACTTCCAAAAGAATACGGTGGTGATTGTGACCTACAAAGTCTGCAGGCAGAGTGGTGGCAAAAATTAAACGATTACAAAAAATTCTTCGAAGAAGAGGAGGAATATGGCATTGCGGAAGGTTACGAACGACTCAAACAAGTAAAGGAACTAATTGAGGATACCAGCGTGTTGAAAGGAACGGATGGGTCCTTCCGGCAATTGGAATTCGATTAAAGCTTAGTGTAAATCAAGCAATAACCGATATCAGCAGCCAAAGCAGTCAACATAATATATCAAAATGATTCAAACTCAATATAAACTTTTAACTTATATTTTTAAAACGAGTTTGAACTACCGCTAAGATAAAAATGAAATAAAAAGATTATAAAACAAAGTGCGAAGTTTTTTTTGATACACAATTTACATACATACACACATTACTTTCGAAACAGTAACATCAAATTTATTGATAGTTATTATAGGTCAATAAAAATTTGCATTTTTCCTGTTATACTGCAACATTTTCTTATGCTTACAAATTCGAAAAAAGCGATTATGAGCTCAGGGCTTTTATGTATCCGTCTTTATATGTTAAGCGTTAATCAAACAAGCAAGTTGAATGTTCAATACGTAATTTGTAACAGAAACGCTTTTGCAAGCGGTTGCTATTCAATAAGAAACTATTTTGTTTTTTAATAATGTTTAGTTTTTTCAGTCATTGACTGTTTTTTTTTTCTAATGATTTTTATTCACTATAAATCTTCTGATTATTGAGATAACAAATATTATTGACAAAAACGTTAGACAAAGGCAAATTCGCCATAACTATTAAGTTCGTTGTTTTCGAAAACAAGAATATAATGAAAATCTCGTTCCATTGATTTTGTTTGCTTTTTTATGTTAAAAATTTAAGTAGCTATTTGAGCAAGAATAAGAAAATTATAAAAAAAAGCCAGGGAAGAAGAAGACGAAGCATGTAGCAGCAGGCCTAGTACAGATGTGAGGCAGAGTTTAAGAAAACAGAATTAACGTGAGCTCTTCGTTTTTTTGTACAAAGAATTTAATTATATAAATAAATCCCTCGCACTCGCAAAGTAAAGTGGCCGTCACATTCGTACATGTAAAAATCAGTTTGTTGACAAATAACACATATTGTATCAATGCTTTTAACGAATTTTGTCAGATAGATCTATTTACAATTGACAGAATGAGTAATGATGCAAAAACAGCAATAACCGATGTAAACTATAAGCACACCCTCGTCACTAAGCATTACTAAAAACAATTTAGATACAAGTCAATCTGCGGTTGATAGCCAATAAAATTAAATGTAATACAAATAATAACAAATATTGATGAATATACAGCTGTGTTCAATATAATAGTAGTGAAATTAAAATGGATATCGTTCGACGAAATAAGAAGCTAAATTTTCAGAATTTTTTTCGTCAAGGGTGTTAAGTGATTTCTTTCATATAACGCATGAAGAAGAATTAATTTTGTATGGAAAAAATACCCAACTCCTTGACAAAAAAAGTTCTAAAAATTCAGGGGAAATTTTGAGGTACTTCTAACTTGCACGTTATTGTGCTAAAATTTAATGAGCTATAAAACTGGGTATTCGAAAATTTTCGAAATTTTTTTTGCCCAAAAATATTGAAATCACCGCAATTTTACCGACATGAAAACGTATTGGAGTTTCAGTCATTCGATTTTTGCAGGGATTCTATGGATCACAATATTATATTATTACGAGTATGATATTAAACGATCTTATTCAGATGGCTGGCAGCGTATAATCACACAGGTATACAAATGTAAGGATGCACCTATGTATATATTTACATATATTTTAACAATCTAGACAGGTGGACGACTTGATGGCAACAAATGAATGATGCTCCATATGTATGTACTGGCGCTGCTTTTATCGGTTGGTGTTTGGTACGTTGGTTAGTGACGCAAATTTTCGTGCGCTGATACAATGGGGAAGCATAAAGAGTTAATGCATTTGCGCCATTAGCTAATTTTGCGCCGGTTAACTGTTTTTTGTTATCTTCAGATAACTATTTGGAAAAATTAGAGCAATGTAATAAGATTTTGACCGAGGAGTGCCAAATCACGCTAGTCGTCCCGTTTAAACGATGACTGACGCCAATTGGAAACACTGGGTGAGGCCAAGTCATTATTCACCTTGTTTTTGGTTTTCATTTTTCCAAGTTTCTTTCGTCCTCATATCCTTCGTTCTAAAAATCAAGATTAAATACACACATAGACGCAAAAATGCAACAAGTCGCTGTGTTAAACAGCACTAATGAAAATCTGACACTTTTCGGAACCAACGTCAATGCGTTTAATACGCAACTGTTGGCCTTCAAAGCGTGTTAGATACTCTTTTACATAAATCAAATTGATTTAACGAATAGTTGTATCTGCACAGCGGAAAGAGTTAGTAGCAAGCGATTTGCTAGTAATGCCGCTAAATTGTGGGTGGAAAATCATAATTATATTTATTACAATTTATTGAATGGATACTTATTGAGCCTATGGCTTTATTGGCAATAAGTGAAAGGCTAAAACAAACATTGGTAACAAAAAGAATTGAGGATAATTGAGAAATCTAAATACACATAAAATATTCAAGAATGTCGGCAGAGGATTCAGATACGGTGAGAACTAGGAAGCATTGCAGTTTCTTCATTTTAAACAAAATTTTCAATTAAACCAGTAGTAATGAAATCTAAGTTCGGGTGAAACCCAGTATGAATCACTGAATTGTGTTTCGTTACAGGAAAATTAGAGCATTGTTCTTTCTGTTAATGTTTTAATTTTTTTTTAATTATTCAGCATTTCGCGATCTGCATACGAGTAGTTCATTTATGTTATAACTTTAAGTACTTGCTTGAGTAAAGTAATATAATACATTTTCAAATTCATTTCAATATAAAAATTTTCAAATATAACCGCATTTATAATTTTAACCTTTGCTCTCTCCTCTCCCCTAGTTAGACTTAAGTAGTATAAATTTTCCGGAGGATCGCATTTGGATACATATACCGAATTGGGAGATCGCAGTCAAGATCATCGGATTCATACCGGTACTCATATTCGGTTTATACGGCAATTTCGTCATAATCCAGCTGATCGTACTTAACCGTGCCTTACGTACACCAACAAATATGCTAGTGGCTAATATGGCTGTAGCCGATATTATGACACTCTTAATATGTCCAATAATGTTTTTGATAAATGATTTCTATCAGAACTATCAAATGGGACGCGTAGGTTGCAAAACTGAAGGATTCTTAGATGTATCTTTTCTGATAACAGCCGTTTTGAATCTAGCAGCTGTTAGTTATGACCGTCTAACAGCAATCGTTTTACCATCGGAGACACGTTTGACAATGCGTGGTGTTAAATTTGTAATTGTTATGACATGGTTGGGTGGTTTTCTATTTGCTATGCCATTGGCTATCTATAGATCGTATAAGGTAAGTATGAGAGAGTAATAGAACGAAAGATATGTGCGCTAATGGTTCCCATACATTTTTAAAGATACGCTTATGGAAAAACTTTACCGAAACCTATTGCAAGGAGAATACAGACATTTTACCCAAATATTGGTATGTTTTAATAGCCGTTATGGTTTGGCTGCCTCTCAGCATTATGGTGGTATGTTATACAGCTATATTTATCAAGGTTAGTGGTAGCGTATGTATGATATTTAATTAAACATTTTTTTTTTACTGTTTTATTTTTTTTTTATTAACTCTCCTACAGCTTGATCGTTATGAGAAACGTGTTCTAAATCGTGAGCATCCACTCTCTGTTTCGTACAAGAAAACTGTAGCCAAAATGGTTTTCATTGTATTGATCGCATTTATTGCTTTACGTTTTCCCTTCACTATTATGGTCCTTCTACGGGATCGTTATATAATGAGTAGTGATAGTCCCTATGATAATAGTTTTACGATTATTTGGTACATTGCACAATGTTTGATGTTTTTAAATGCTGCAATAAATCCGCTCATTTATGGCTTTAATAATGATAACTTTAAGCGAGCTTATGATCAAACGCCATTATGTAGTTGTTTCAAACGAAAACCGGACAAAATTGAGTATAAGGTTAGCGTAAAGTGCACGCATGCCATAATTAAATATTAATGTATTGAACTAGTCTAAACTTGCATTTTATGTATAATCGAAAATCGTTTACATTGTTCTTCAGAAAAATTGCTGCTGCATTGGATGTCAAAGCTTTTCAATAAAGTGGTTTCAGCAAATCTCTTGTTGCTTTTGCTTAAATAAGAAAAAAGAATTCTCTATTTCTGGTGAGCAATATGTGCAGAGTGTAGAAGTCGTGCGGAGGCCAACAATAATATCTGTGGATCAACAGCTGACAAAAGAGACGAATTTGGATTATATACAAACTAAATATAAGCGACTCGACAGCGAGGGATGCCATAGTAAAAATGTTATAAGTGAAGGTTTTATTTGAATTTATTAAAAAAAAAAATTGTTATTGAAAATAAGATACATATGTATATCTATTATTTACATAAATAAAACAGTACGTATACTGGACACTGCAGATTTCCTTCATCGAAATTTGAAATCGAAGAAAAAATTAAGTCATGATCCAATAATACGGGTCGTGTTAATAGACCAGCTATTTTTTACTTTTGTCTCGAATTTTGACATTACACTCATTTCTCAGTACGATTTTGACGTTAAACTCACAAATTACAAAAACAAAATACATGGAAAATTTGTGTGTGTCTGTATGTTTGTCGAGCTACTACGACCTGTCGTAGTTGGATCATGGATTAAATGATTTTTTGTTAGAATGTTTACAAAAAAAAATTTTTAGTTATCTAATTGGCATAAAAGTATAGTGCTCTACAGGATCAAAAAGTTCGAAAGTATTTCATTGTTGTTGTTGTTTGTAACGACAAAAACATTTCGTAAATAAGATCAACTGCGCAATCTATAATAGTTTTTTGGGTATTATTGCGGTTTCATACAAAGTTTCGTACGCTCATTCGAATGAAGCTATTTCCAAATCCTATAACTTCCCAAATAATCAGAATGCATTTTTTTGTAAGTCATACAATTGTATGCCCCTGAGAGTGTATTTTACAGTTACTCACAAAATTGAGCGTACACCTCTATATATTTCAAAATATGTCCGAAAATATACGCATTGATAAAAAAAATGAAAAATTTTGAATGTAGAATTAATCTTATATAAGTTCTTTATTGAGAATTGAAAATAAAAAAAAAAAATTCATCTTCGAAGCGTTCATTTCCAAGAAATTCATTTTTACTCTTATTTTAACTCACACAAAATTGAGCGTACATCGTGAACACAGTGTTTTTTTTTCGGATTAACCGTTATCTGTCTAGACAAATGCATTGCAAATTGATCTCTTAGGCTTCGGTAGTCAGTTTCACTAAAAAAATTGCGATGTGCGGTCACAGATCCAAATTTAAATTAGCAGTATGTCTAAGCGAAAACAAATGGATTTATCCACTAGACAACTCATTATAAAACTCTACGTTGAAGGCAAGTCGATGCGAGAAATAGGGAAAATTTTTTCACGGACACATTCGTCTATTCAAAAAGTAATAAATAAATTTCGTTACGATGGTACACTCGAAAATAAATCCGGCCGAGGTAGAAAAAAGAAACTTTCTGAACAAGACGAACGTTACATATTGAGAAAAGTGCGGGCAGATCCCGACACTAGCGTACCCAAATTGACAGCACATTTGAGTGGAGTAATCAAACATGATTTGTCAACAGAAACGGTACGCAGAGTGTTGCGCAAAAATAATTTTAACGGCAGGGTAGCTAGAAAAAAACCTTTTATATCTTCTGTAAACCAAAAGAAGAGGTTACAGTTCGCTCATGTTAATTTACCAATTTCCTTCTGGAACAACGTCATGTTTACTGACGAAACTAAAATCAATTTATTTGGAACCGATGGTAAGCAGATTGTTTGGAGAAAACCCAACACAGAAGTGAAAAAACAAAACTTAGTCGGTACAGTGAAACATGGAGGAGGTAATTTGATGTTATGGGGTGCAATGGCTGCAAGCGGTGCAGGAACTTTGGAATTTATAGATGGCAAAATGGACAAAAATATATACTTAGACCTTTTGAAAAGACAAATGCCTGCATCAGCTGAAAAATTGTGTTTAGGATCGGATTATTACTTCCAACAAGATAACGATCCAAAACATACAGCGCATGTTGTACGTGAATGGTTGTTATATAATGCGCCTCACCGCCTACAAACACCACCACAGTCACCAGACATGAACCCCATAGAACACTTGTGGTGGTTTGTAAAGAATGAGCTGAAAAATCACCAAGCCAGCAACAAAAATAGCCTCAAAACAAAAATTATTGATGTTTGGGAAAAAGTACCACCAGACTTCACTAAAAAATTGGTGGAATCGATGCCGCGTAGACTCCAAGCTGTCATAGACGCTAAAAGAGGCCCCACTAAATATTAATTAAATTTTTATTCATTTTTTTCATTTTTTTTTCATTAAATTAAAGCGATGTACGCTCAATTTTGTGTGAATTAAAATAAGAGTAAAAATTAATTTCTTGGAAATGAACGCTTCGAAGATGAATTTTTTTTTTTTTTTTTCAATTCTGAATAAAGAACTTATATAAGATTGATTCTACATTCAAAATTTTTCATTTTTTTTATCTATGTGTATATTTTCGGACATATTTTTAAATATATAGAGGTGTACGCTCAATTTTGTGAGTAACTGCGTCTCCTGAAAAATCAAGTATCGCTACATATGACACTTTTCAAAAACAAAAAAAAAACCTTTATCAAATAAATAGCCAAGTTTTCACAAAAACCGTAAGCTTTTATTCAATCCGTGGAAAATTTTGGTGATCGGAGAACATTTTTTGGGAAAACTTTTCCTAACATATATTTTTTTTTTTCTAAATGAATTTCAGATAAAATTAGAGCCCTTATTTCCGCCCTTTCTTCCCCGAATCGATGAATTTAAAATTTTTCAATAACATTCAAAGAATCGAAACGCTCCAAATCGGATGGCCACTTTGTGCTACGCCCTGATGACCGTTCAGCACTTCCTTTCAGGTGGTCAGCTGTGTTGTAGTGTATTTACTGTTTGGGGTTTCCAGTAACCCCTCTCGCTATTGCAGTCAATAACAAATATTTTAAAATTGTGTTTCATGTTCAATAAAAACCAAAATTTACAGTTATAGAGTAACTATTGTTCTCTTGCTTAGATCTTCTATAAAGAACACTCTTTGCCATGTATACATATGTACATATGTATGTATGTACTTTAAACATATATAAAAAGAAACTTGCCTGTTTGCATAGTTGCAGAAGTAATTGAATATTTACGTTAAACAAAAAAGAAAAAAAACGCAAAAAAAATATATTATTTGTACAATTCGTAAATGAAAAATATGTACATATGTATATATATCAAATTAAAAATTTAGTGTTTTTTTTTCGTTAATTTCAGTTTGAACTTGCATAAGTCAATATGTTTGTGCATATATTTTTTTGGCTACTTGTTAATTGTGTTTCTGATTGTCATTGTTTTCACGTGGATTTTCATGAATTTTATGGCGCACAACTCGAACCGTTTAATACGCAAATACAAAAGCGTGAAATGGCGCTATTCTTCGATAAAGGTAATAAAGAAGATGAAAATAATTTCGACTGAGCAATAACTCAATTAGCAAACTATAGTAATGATTTTTAAATAAATTTTTGCTAAATAAATGTTGAGTGCAAATCTGTGGCCTCTTGAAGAGCTGCTTAGGCTAAGGCTAATTTATTTTTATATTTATTATTATTTATTTTTTTTTTTCAATAAAAAAGTGTAATAATATGTATGTACATATGTGAAATTTTCAAACAATTAGAAGAAGAAATGGAACGAAAATCGCCAAAAAAACGCTGGTAGAGGGTATTAACGAAATATTTAGTTTATGACGTTGGTATTGATGACCACAAAGAAACAGAAAATGGCTAAGTTCCAAAAATTAGGTTTCTTTTGATCGAAATATAAGATATCTAAATAGATCAATGAAAATCATGTAGCACTTATCTTGAACAGACCTGTTAAATAATGATTACTAATAATAATGATTACGGGTTGATTGATTTTTTCTTAATTTTTTTTTTTTTTGAGAATTTATTTAATGATTGATTACCATTGCTTTCTATTTTTAATGATTATTTTCCAATTATTTAAGAAGTAATCCAAAAAAATTATGATTTTTTTTAGTTGTTTTGATTATTTTTGTTTTTTTTTGATTGTATGTGATTATTTTAGATCAAAAAAAAAATTTTTTTATTTTTATTTTTAATTTTTTTTTTTTTTTGATTACTTTGTATTTATTATATTTTTTGACTACTTTTTATTTTTTACTTTTTTTGATTACTTTTTATTTTTTATTTTTTTTCTAATCGTAATCAATGAATAATTGCCCTTTCTTGAATAACAATTAAAATCATCAATACTAATCAAAAAAGCCGTCTAAATTATTGATTACTAATTACTAATCAAATTTAACAGGTCTGATTTTGAACTCTTTTTATAAAAAATAATTAAACTATAAATTTATATTAAAAATAAGAATTTTATTGCTTTCTAAAAATCATTGTCGTACATTGAAAATTTTATGTACATATATGGAATTTAATAACTTCTCAATCTGAAATATTTAAAACAGTAATAAATTATTTTTGTAGGTACGCGCTGTTTAGTACAACCTTACTTTTTTTGCCCACTTAAATTTTTGAGACTGCTGCTTTCACACTTTTTCTTAATGACATTCTAATCTCCACTATTCCAAACCGAATATTTCCTTTTTCATGTAACCCGATTTGTGCGCTTCTAAATACTTTATAAACAATCCCATATTCATCACACCTTCGCCGCCAGCATCATCATCAGTTTCATCGCAGAAGAGCTGCTCTTTAAAACCCTCAAAACGTCGGCGGCTCTGCAATTTGCCTTGCCACAGCTCGCTTTTACAAATTGTTATGTGCTGCCAACGCATTGCTTTAATTATACGCCAAAATTCTTGCGTATTCTCACGCAAACCCTCAACGCATATTACACCTGGCTTGCCCGGACGAGCGAAGCCAGTCAAATGTAAATTGCGCGCCTCTCTTTGTATTTCTTGACGTTTTTTCTTCGATTTGATATGATGTGAATATATCCATAAACGTTCACATTCCAATACATTATCTTGATCTTTTTCCTTTTCCTTAACTAAATCGCTATCATCACGCTCAATCAATGCATTCAATTCGTCTTGCAACCAAGATACCACGTGAAATATATAACATTCGGTGTTGTCCATTGTGTCTATGTACTTCTCGATTTCATGCCTTAAATATGTTTCCTTAGATTTTCCCAACAATGCACTAATCACGGTAATTATGGGTTTCTCCAAAAGTGGATAGAGGAGTGGTAACTCAATGCGTATGTCAATTTTATCTTTGGACTTTTCATGCATTACATTCAACGTAATCGTATATTCTAAATGTGCTCTGAGCGCGCACTGAATACTCTGGGGTGTGGGCTTTGTTAGGAAATCATTGAAATCACTAATTACACTAGCATCAATTATATTCAATTCACCGGCAGCGCAGTAAATTGATGAAAGCAAATCGATCTCCTCCAATTGTTTTCTAATGCATTCCACATAAAGTTTCTGATCGTCCTGCTCATTGAGTTCCAGAATTTGCGGTTGATTATCCGTCATGTTTTCCCTTTTTTATTTTTATTTTTGTTAGCTGTAACAACAGAAATGTTCATTCAGATTGGCATATAATATATATCATAACGACAAAATATATCATAACGACACATATATTATATACCAATTGTTGTACTTAATTTAATACACCCACTTCACCCAAGCAATCAAAGGCAGTTTCAAGTTATGAGAATAAATGACAGTTTTCGATATGAGAGAAAAAGTGTAATTAGTAAAACACTTTAGTATAAATAGTTTTCCACAAGTCTCAAGGTCCTTTAGCAGTAGGTCGATGTTTTCTAATAGAACTCAAAAACTTTCTTTGTAGCTGCCTATTCATTTAATGGTCTAGAGAAAATCGAGTCAGTGCCTGTGTCATTTCCAATTGATATTTGTATACTCTCATTGGACGGCGTAAAATATGCAGCTTCTTTGCATAAAAATAAAAATGGCGAACAACACTTTACGATATACAAGCACGTGGTATGTACACATAAAAATTAATATATTTCTTTAGTTAAAATATTTATCTAAAATTTTTTATTCAATGCCCAGAATCAAAGCTACATCGAAGTATACACCACAGCCATGCCCAATGCAATTGCAATGGATTGTAAAACATTGGGTGCTAAAGGTTTCATCGCATTGGCATTTAATCTCACCGAACCAATTGAGAATGCGCGCGAAGGTTCACCAATCTATCAACTCAGCGCCGATGATCGTTTGCGTGCTGTGCAATTTTTTGCAACCTTACATTTATATTCAATTTATTTGCGTACAACAGCTAATGATTTATTTATGCTACAAACATTGCAAAGCAACAACAGTGGCATAGTATCATCCAATCAACGTTGTCCCTACTACAAATGGTCGGGTACATCTTTTACACTGCTTGGACGTATACCATGCAGTAATGCGCGTCATGTCGAACCATTTGCCATCAATTATGAAAATTATGTCGCTTTAGCAAATTATGCTGATTCAAATGGTCGTACAAGAACTTATTCGGAAATATATAAATTTTTGCAGGAAAAAAAGCGTTTTCAACTTGTACAGAAAATACGTACTTATGGTGCAGTCGATGTACGTTACTTTAATGTACCGTTGGATGAGTTGAAACGACGACATTTTCTTGTGTTTGGTAATTCAGTGAGTCGTAGAAAAAGTGGAAGCATAGATGCAAATGAAGCTGATTCTGTATTTTATGTTCATGATAAGGGGCAATTTGTGCCTTATCAGAGTTTATCTTTATATGCCGTGGAACAATTTCTGCCTGTGCAGGTAATTAAAATAAATATTTTGTGTGAAGTTTGAAGTTGTAAGTACGTCTCGGATATAAAAGCTGTACTAATGTGTCTTCAGATTTTACAAGGTGGCGCAAAAGTAAGCTTCCGATGTTCAGCATATCGGTTGTGGCACGTGCAGTGTGTGCTGTTGCACCGTCTTGTTGGAACCACATGTTTTCCAATCCCAATTCATCAAGTTGCGGCAAAAAGAACTCGTTGATCATTGCTCTGTAGCGCTCACCATTCACAGTAACCGTTTGGCCCCGACCGATTATTGGTCAAATAAATAGTCAGCAATATTCCGCGTTCTGGAGCAGTGTAGCTTAACATTGTTTATTAACGTGTATTTCGCATGTGTTTACTACACAAATGTCAAAACAGAACTGACTTTAGGGGCCAATCGCAAAATTTATAGCATTTTCTGAGGAGGATTACTTTTGCGCCACCTTGTATTATTGGAATGTATGTATGTGCGCTTCAATTCCAACCCCGATATCATTTTGATCCCCATCACCCTATATCGCCAGTCCAAAAAACCCCATCCCAGAATTTTTTGGAGTACGCTCTCTCTCTCTCTATGGCGCGATATACAACAGGTATATCATCATAAACCTCCTAAGAGATTTTTGCGCCAAGCTTCTCTTCCAATTTGTGGTGTGCCGATTTGAATTTTCCCTACAAATTGGTGGGACCTACAGTTTTTTGCCGACTCCGAACGGCATCTACAAAGGAGACGAATTTTTGCTGAGAAGCCTGTCATGGCAGAAATACACTCGGAGAGTTTGCCAAACCACTGCCGAGGGGCGACCCCGTTTTGAAAAACTTTTTTTTTTTTTTCAAATCACTTTTGATGTTACCTGTACCAGGGCTCGAACCATGGACCTTCGGTGTGGTAGGCCGGCAACACTACCTTCACACCACGGCGGCCGCCAGTACGCTCTACCTCATAAAATTATCGATAAACGTACTATCTTAGAATTCGATTGAAGAATTTGTAATGACGCTTTGAAAAAAGTTCTGAGATATCAAGGTTAATTGTCCATTCATCTGGCAAAATGATTAGCGAATTAAGTTACATCAGGATTATGTAATCACTGTATAAGTTACAAGTTTACTGCATCCTCTCCTCTCCTGCTCCGCCATCCCAACCTCCCCCTCTCTATTACTTTTAATCTCCCATAATTCTTTCCAATTTTCGAAAGGAAATAATACCCGCGGGCGTTATTTCCTTTCCAAAGGGGAAATAATGCCCGCCGACAAAAAGAAATAAGGCCAGCGGGTTTTATTTCCTTTCGGAAAGGAAATAACTAGAGCGGGCAGTATTTCTTTCCAAAAAGGAGATAGCGCCCGCTTGCCTCATTTCCTCATTTCATTAACGTCCGTCGAGAAAAGGAAATAACACCCGCGGGCCTAATTTCCATTTTGAATAGGATATAAGCACGGCCGAAGGCCGCCTACACAGAAGGGGACTCTGTACAGAAAAACTGTGGACCGCCGGAGTTGGATCGGCTAAGGTTAAACTGTGGATATTGCAGTCAGTGATAGATCGCCCGAAAGTTATTTTTTGGAAAAGCGGTCAAAGGTCTCCCAAGCAGAGGGATCGACCCAGGCCACATATGTATATCCATATTCGTCTGTATTGCAACGCTTTGAATTGTCTGTTTTTTGATTTGTCGACATTTTTATTTGCCGAGATAAAATAACGTCTGTCGACAAAAAGAAATAACGCCCGCGGACATTATTTCCTTTTGAAATATTTGTATTTTAATTTTATGTAATAGTAGTACATATATGTACATATGTAGATAAATAACTGATGTTTTGAAAATAAATTTATTTTAATCCAAATATCTATGAATAGAATACGGATGCTGAAAAATGTTTATTACTAGTGGCTTCTAAAGATCAGGATACAAAAATTTATAATCTAAATGACTGGAGATTCGAACCGTCCAATGTACAGTTCACCGAGGGTGCTTTGGGTCAAGGCGTGTCAAAAATGCGAATTTATCAAGAGAACGGAAAAAGTTATTTAGGTGAGATTTAGACACAATATACCAAAAAAGTCATTACCGTAATGCTTAGCGTGATAGAGGTTCCTACTGAAGGCTTTTCGGGCCATCATTGTTAGATGTTGTTTAGGGCCGTGATAAAAACTAAAGTTTCAGCTGTTATAAAAATTACAGCTCTTCACCGGGTATAGAGACGGATCGCGGCAATAAACCCGACGATCTTGGAAACGAGTTATACATACTAAGCATTTTCAGTAATTTGACAACGCTGGAGCTCCACATGTCTGAACTCTGCTGTACAAAAGTATGTTGTTGTTGTTAACAGTGCTTCGCCCTGCCTAATGGGCAAGATCACTCGAAATTGTCATTTACAGCCTCAACCTCTATGTTAGTTTAAAATGTATTCTTGGAGACCAGTTAATGTTTTAGTCGGAATTCTAATTTATTAATAGTCTCGCATATTAATTTGGTTCTCAGTGATCGCCAATGAGAAAATGACCGAAAACGATACAAATATATTCTTGCCGATCTTCAAACAAGATGAACATGCGAATGCATTGCGTCAACAGATAATTGACTGGACTAAAACACAAATAGAACGTTTAAGACAAATCGACATCAATAAGTTGAAAACTGATGTGGAGGTAAGAGAGTATAGTTTTTTAAACAGTGAAGAATCCTCTCTTAAAACATCTTTGCAGGAAAAACTGGCAACAAATCAGCTACAAAATATCAATATGCAAGTAAAAGATATTCCACAATCTAATATACAAACAGTGAAAACTAATTCAGTAAGTGTTCTTCTCATATATCTATCTTACAAACACAAAAACAATCCACTTTCATTTTAATTCCCCTCAAAGTTTGTTTCTCCAAAACATCACTTCACTACCTATTACTGGCAGGCTTTACACTACGCCACAAAAGCTGTAAATGCTTTAGAAGCGGAAACCAAATTGGCTGTCCCGCAACGTTCCAAACGCGACAGCAATACTAGTGAAACCAACACCACCAGCACTACTGATCCCATTAAGAAATTCGCCAATATAAATGTGGACACACTTGTAGTCAAAAATAAGTTAATCGCACAACAAGTAAATGGTGTTGAGGCAAAGGGGCCTACTTTTGAGCGCATCAACGTGGAAAAGGTACTTGTGACTGCTAATTCCAAACTTCACACATCCACTTTAGCAGTAAAACATCTACAAATCAATGGTGATTTGAACAATCATAAATGGAAAGATTTACAAAATAATACGCTTAAGCGTGATGGAGTTCAATTTTTGCAGAAAACAGCTCATATAGGCAATCTAGTGGCCGAATCAGTGCTGGTGAAAAATCATGAAATTGATGGCAATAATTTGAATAGGCTAGTACCAATCATTGGCGTTGAAAATGTACCTGAGAGCAGGACTTATGTAGTAAATCAATCTTTACGATTCGAAGTACCAGTAAAAGCTAAAGAATTATTAGTACATGAGCATTTAAATCAAATACATGTGCATAAGGATAAGTTGGATGTACTCCTGAAGCATACAAATGTGACACAAGTGGTGGTGGGTTCAAAAGCATTTGAGAATGTACGCATATTGCAGCCAATTACAATGGCGGTAAGTGAAGGGATAAGTATATTTTATTTAAATACGAATAACCATAGTAAAAACTTGCAGGGTTATTAATTTTTTATACATTTTATTTCTCCGGTGCGTATACCCTTCAGCATGTTTTTCCGAGCCCATTGTAGATTTGTTGTTGTTGTGGCTTTTATAGCCAAAAAAATGTTTTGGGGGTGTTGGTACAAGTGACCGTCCTTTGCTGGATATGAACCCGGTATGTTGCAGTACATGCCCGACTGTCTTTTTAACGAGACTTTTTTTTTATTATTACTAATAATATTCTAAAATAAATTTAAAACTTAAAATAATTAAATTTATTCGTGCTGTTTTCACTTTTACAGGGTCAAACGCTTGGTTCACGCTTGCTGGCCATGTCACCATATCAAATTATACACGACGATCTCATACTCAACGGCGATTTTCTCATAAAAGGTGATGTGGTCGTTTTCGAAACCTTGCACGTTGACGATTTAATTGATTTAAGCTCTAAACTAGGAGTCAAACAAACACTCCTTCATGGTATTGATTTCACTAATACGCTGGAGGATGTGAATATACGATTTGAACAATCTTTAGATGTGAATAATACCCAAATAGCATTTATCAATGGAATTGATATGCAGGAGCTCATTAAAACAAATTTCAAACACTTACAACTGATCGAGGGTGAGAAATATTTTAAACAAACACTTGAAGTGCAGTCAGGATTTAGTGAAGTCAAATACTTAAACGGCATTGATATTGAAAGTTTGTCGGAACGTTTATTTTTGAAAACCTCAAATCAAACCATTAAACTACCTATGCAATTTGGAGAAATACAAGCGCCCAAGTAAGTAGTTATAAAGCTTGGATAATAAAACCTATTATTGGCGACTTTTTTACATACAGCATTGAAGCAGCCAATATAACGCTGAAGGATAGACCAATTGGCACGTATGTTAAACGCAACGGGACACAACATATGCCCATTACACTTATAGTAAGCGAATTGAATGCACAAACTTTGAATGTGGAAAAGTTACATACTAAAGGAGAACATATTTTCGATAAAGCAATAAATGCCAATGGCGAACAGCCGCGTTTGTTAACAAACGCAACTAATAAAGTCAGTGACTTGTTAGCACCAAAAGGCTATTTTCAAAATGCAATATTCGTTGGTAATTTACGCTTGAACGATGAAGGCAACATTAATGGACGTAATGTACGTGATATAGAAAAGCAGTTGCAACAATTGTATTCTGATATAAACTTTGAAGGGAATTATAAATTCAATTACAATATGAATATAAGTCATTTAACATATCGAGGTGCATTCAATGATATACCTGCAGAGCAGTTTGGACACTGTTGGTTGCAAAAAAATGGCACGCAAGAGTTTACTGCCCCTCAAAGTATATCAAAAGTAAATTGTTTGAAGGGAGTGCAGCTTGATGGCACTCTTAACGGACACGCAATAGAGGATTTTTATGTGAAAACTTATTGGATAAATCGAAATGAGTACATTAATACAATGACGTTTAGTGAGTATTTCAGTAAAACAATATTATTTTTTCTTTAAAACTAAGAGTGAAGCTTTATATAACAACTTAAGTGTACATAAGTACATTCACAATTGTGTAAATGAGTGCTTTGCTGTACTCCTTCGAAGCTTCTTTAAAATTGGGGAGAGCCGAATAGTGTCTGCCTCCAGAGTTCGCAACTAGGCGCAAGTAACTCTTCCATTCACATGGCAGACTTTTCCACGTACCAGAATGACTCGGGTTTAATTCGGCATCACTATCATCATTCTGTTCATTTATTTTGTAACAGTACAAGGTAATACTGAAATTACAACATTTGGTAGTAAACCGCAAGTCATTCTAATATGTGAACCCGGTTTTATTGAAATTGTATGGGCTTGATTTATATTTTGTACTTTGGAAACAGTCTATAAGGCTTTGAAATTATATTTATTTTCTGTTCTTAGGAAATCCCACTCAAATGCAGGCATTACTTAACACAGCCACTCTAAACGGCATACATGTCCCAATTGACATTCTCAAGGCCAAATCCTCTGTGCCACAAATTCTTTATCCCAGCGCCACAATTCATAGCCAGCTTTTTATTAATGCCACCAGCGGTATTTACAACGTATCAAGCATGAATGGCGTTAACCTGTTGGAGTTGCAACAATTTCTAAAAGCAGGAAATGGTGATACATTGCACATGGAACAATCAAATTTTGCACACACACCGCTTTACCAAACTTTCAATCGCCACAAGTTGTCCACATTACTGGATAGTGTTTGGCTTGCCAATGAAAATGTGGGTTTGAGTCAACACGTCGAATTGGCGAATGGCACATTTGAGGGTCTATTGCAATTTGAGGTACATAAATAAATAAAACATAAACAATTTGGCAATTACAACTAATTTTAAATCTTTATAGGGTCTTGTGAATAATTTCAATTTGCATTATTTGAAAGATAACTATTTGAGCTTAACACGTCCACAAGAGATCGGCACAGAATTGATACTGGGTGACGAAGCCAAGTTCGAGGGTGATTTAACTGCTACCGATGTACATCTTTCTGGGTTATTAGTGGATAATAACAGGTAATCTAATAACTAGTATTGAACTTGTATAATCAATTACTTTATACTTTTTCATATCAATATGCCATGAGTCATTTTATACATTTATTAATGTGCACCTGTTTTAGCCCTAAACTTAATTTGAAAAGCGTAGTTAACATGAAGTGCGTAAATTGTTTGCATACATACATTTCGATGGCTAACTTTCTTATTTGTGTAACATATTTCAATCTTGCAATATTTTCCTTTACTATCAACAAACACTTTGAAGCAAATAATCGACGTAAGTTTGCGTCCATATACTTTACACCAAAAGCAATAAACGAGAAAATCAATTCACTGTGCAGTTTGAGAGCCTTTGTAATAAATTTACTTGGAACAAAGTGTCGGTAGAAGAATGCAGAAAGCAAAAACAGATGATTCACAAATCGATGCTTGGACGACAACGGGCAAATACAATAATTTCATAAATTTCAAGAACCGCTTAGAATGTTGCACAAATTACCTTTTTAATTATTTATAATTTTCGCACATGCGATTTTGCAAATTTTCTACACAAAAAATTAAATCGAAGGACACACGCGAAACACTTCACTATTTACTTCAACAAAACATCAAAAATGTCACAATTTCGACAGTGGTGCCGTACGGCAATAAATTGCATGAAGTACATTTCATCCAGTGGCTATTCACCTGTTTATGAAATCTATCGAGCAGTTCCATTCGTATATTTCTGAAATTGAAAAGCAAGGCCCAAATTAAATTCGCACCAAAAGTTAGGTCGCCAGCTTCTTAAACATAACTTTTGATTATGATTGCACCGCTTTGTTACATGCAATTCACCATGAGTTTTAGGAAGCATTTAAAACTTTTGCTATCCCCTGAGTGTAGAAAACGAAGAATAATTTTCCAGGGATAAAATTTTTAAAGTGAATAAATTTTATCAACAAAGTCATTTTCAGTCTGTAAATATCTGTGTTAAAGAATTTTTATCGTACTAATATGACCGAAGTAGGTATGTCTATCGTAAGTGGCGACTAAAATCCACATCGACTCTGGTTACGGGGTCAACGAAATCGTTCCCACGACAATCGGGCTAGTACAAGGTGTTACTCAGCGAATCGAACCTGATTTATATCGCAAAGGACTACCAGCATCAGTTTAACCTGTTTGGTCCGTCTCGTTCCATTCCATGAATGAATGTTCCGACTAAGACCCACTTGCACGACTACATTATCTTTTTAACTCATTTTTAATTTGAAAATTTGTTGAAGATGTATGGTTTAAACCGCTCATTTGACGATAACTCTGAGTTGAAAACAAATTTTAATTGTGCTAGTGGGTGTTAAGAGCTGTTTACATTAGTTAACTTTGGAATCACTTTCAGTTGCACGATATGTTGATTCAAAGTTGACTGCCTACCAACTTATTACTTGCATGTGTTGCGCGACCCGCTTACACCACGCACCTCGCATGACATGACCTAGAAGGTTTCACTGGTCATAAATCGCTACCACGACAGTCGGGCAGTACCGCAAGGGAGTACCGGAGCGTACCGGGTTCAAATCCGGCCAAGGACTGTTAATTCGACAACACTCCCTAAAACCTTCGGGGAGTGTTTTTGTCGGTACCACACCAACCACAACAGAGCTGTTTCTTAAGCACGTCTAATTTAATCCACTAGCGTAGTACCATACCGCCATAGCCATAAACACACCATAAATTTTATTTTGATTGCCATTTTAGTAAATTAATTAATTTCGTCGTGCTTTTCAATTTCATAATTTGTGAGTTTTCTTAGCGACTTTTTCCAGTATTTGTATTTATTTGCCCCCTCTTTTAGCGATATGATTATGACTGCGGCGTTATGGCCATGTTATCCTTTAACAATAGACGTATATATATATGGACATACGTATGTATGAGTTTTTAATTTTCAACTAAACCGTTATATGTATATCCCAAGCAGCAATTGGGCTACGCATTTTGATGACTTTGTTGCGAATACATTAAAAACCGATGGACCCCATGAAGTATTCGCCCCTTGGAGCATAGTACGCATAACCATACAGGGAGATTTAGAAAATGTGCAAATAAACAATTTAAATTTAGTAAACGATGTGTTACGTTTCGATGTCCCGTGTAAACCTTTCCTCGCACCAAAAATCCTGAATACAGTTACTATTCAAAAGCTGTACCTTACACCCGGTAGCACTACAAATAACGTGCCAATAGTAGATTGGCTGCACTCCGCCGTATATATAATGGGTAATCATTCCGTTAATGGCAATACTACTGTTGATACCGTTAATATGTATGATGATTTGACGGTATTGAGCGCAGTTAGTAACATTTCAAATTTTGGCGAAGATACACTGCTGTTACGTAATGTTCCACAAACTCTGAGTGGTGATGTTTATATCAATAATCTATTTCCTGAAGATCGATTTATTTTAGTCAATAATATTGAAAATTTAAACACAAAACGAGTAAATAAAGAATTATTCGACGAATTCTATGGAAAAGTGGCGAAAGTATCACCTACGATAACAGTAGAAGGAAATTTGGTCTTCATGCAGCCTTTAGTGGTCCAAAGCTATCGTAATGAACGATCTAGTGAGTGGAAATCGAAGCGTAACACGACGCCCCGTGAAGTTATTGTGAGCGCAAGTACTGACGTAACACCGATGGTCAGCTTTGAGGGAATACTGGATATGGTGCAGCAGTTAAAAAGTTCAATCGGAGGTTTGTTGTCCTTTTAGAAAATAATAAATTATTTTAGTAAATTTACACAATTTTATTAAAAACTTATAGAACCTGACCATAAATTGAGTCATTTCGTTGTTCGGCAAAAAATATCAATTAACGCAGCAAAAGTGGTACACTTTCAAATAAACGATAAAAATGGTCGAACCATGGATATCATTGGCACAATAAATCAAAGATCCAACGCCAGTGTGCAATACTATCAATGGTCCTTAGAGGCAAATCAATTTGAACCCGCCGACGGTGAGTCCTTTATACCATTTTGTCGATATTACTTTGGGGGCACCCTGTATGTTTAAAAGTTGCTTTTCTAGAAACACTATAGAATCTAAGGGGATAGAATACAGCCGTGGTAAAGTAAGCAAACTATTATTATAACAGAAACCACTCTCCAAAGGTTCTGGCGAGTGTTAGAGATATGGGTAGTCCCTTGCAGGAATATGTCGGGTACTAGCCTAACTACCGCGGGAACGATTAACGTAATAGGCGGCTAACAAAGTATCGTAATAGGCGACTAATATCCACGAGCGGATTTTCATATCCGGAAAAGGACTGTCCTCATCGGTAACAATCCCCTGAACCGCCGGGAAGTGTGCCCCTTTAAACAAATTAAAAGACTCTTGAAGCTTTTAGGCCAGAGTCGTTGTAACTACCAGTCCAAGTACGATTATTCACGGTTCCAGTGTTTTGTTTTTCTAACTGTAAACTAAATAAATTGCTTGCTATATAAATGATTTTACCGGACGTGGATGTCATAAAGCAAATGGTCATTGCCTGTATTTTAGCCGTACTTCAACCTGCCTAATCGGCAAGCCCATACAAGGGATTGTGATGAATATCTTCTAACACAAGTCCTAGGAATGGTTTTACCACAATGAGTTTGCCATTAGGAGGGTCTGCCCCTGCGGGTTAGGGGTTTAGAATATGCCCGAGGTAAGCATACCGGTCGTAAGAGGCGACCGCATGTCGTACACACACTCGATATGTCGAGGCTTAGTATGGATAAACTAAACCTTATACATATCAAAATTGGTCCACATAAAATATTATGCGAATCATTGTCCGATAAAATATCTCCTATCTGGTCAAGTAAATTTTACAAACATCAATTTCTGATAATTACTTTATTATGAACAAATTTTATTTTGTGGTCATTTTATGTTTAAGATGTTCAAATACTAGATAATATTAAAAGGTTATACAAAGAAACGCAGAAATAAAACTTGGAAAACATACATATTTCTATTAAGTCATAAAAACTATAAGTTGGAAATGAAGCTTCCATGCTGTTTCTTCGGCAGTTACCAACTTGGTGACAAAAAATTGGTGTGTAGTACCCAATTATGACATTGGTGGTTTTGATTGCTTTTGCATACAATCTTACAATTTCATAAAATACGTGATCAGCGTAAAAAAACATATAATCTAAGATGCTACTAAAACACGAAATAGAAAAATAAGAAGACATGTTCTTTCCCTAAAATTACCATTTACCATTCTTTTCTGCATTTATTGCTCCAATTCATCACTCTGCACATCGATTATTGCGCGCAATATGCCCAATTCCAATTTAGCAGCTGAACGCGGCCGCAAACGATTCATAACATTAGCAACGTAAAGACCCAACGCTTCATGGCGTGATGAATTGCATAAATTTTTGAAGAAAGTTGGTGGCAGAGAGTTATCGAAATTGCCCAAGTTAATAATACCACCTGGAGCATGTGCATGATTTGGTTGATTAACAACACCTGCAACTGTACCATTAATGGGACCATTTCCAGCATCAAATATAATATCATTACGAAAGTCGATCTCTTCGAGCCGTGGCGAATAGCCATTTGTTGAAGTTGATGCAACTGTAGCAGCAGTTGAGGAAGATGGACCGCCGCCTCCAACAACACCATTTGTCAATTCAACACGAGAATTACCTGGTATTGTTATTAGATTTATGCCTGTGCTCTCATTGGGCTCTTGTTTAATATTGAGGGACGATGAATCACTTAAGGTCAGTGCGCTCTCCTGAAAATTGGGGTTAGTGTTAGCGCTGCCAGCAGTCGTGGCACTGCGCGCAATTATTGGTGCACTAGACCCCGCCGCTGTTATTGCTGTAGACTGTGCTGGCGAGGTCGATGTTGATGATTGTCCTGTGTTAGGTTTTTTAGAAGGTTGTGGGCCTGGTGGTTGAGTTTCCACCAATTTGCGTTTAATTGATTCAGGCAGTTGTATAGTCTCACCAACACCTAATACTTGTCCAGCTATACGTATACTCGTGCGGGTTTTTTGTGGTGCATCACTAGAACTTGTTGCTTGTCCTTGCCGTGGCGTACTGCTACTTGTGGTTCCAACATTTGGGCTTGCAGCTGAGGTTTTCTTCATTGTTATGCCCTTTTTGTGCAATGCAGCTGCAGCGGCAGCGGTTGCTGCGTTCGTTGCAGTTGCGGTTGTGGTATTAGATGTAGCAGTGGTATTAGCTCCAGCTGTAGGCCGCGATGGAGCTAATGAATTTAATAATTTTTTTTCTTCGGCTGCAGGGGAAAGTGCTTTACTTGAACCTGCAGAAATAGATACAGCACTGTTTGCTTTAACTTGTGTTTTAACTAATGATTTCTCTTCTTTCTCGGGGGTAGTATCAGTGGAGCCACTTGATTTCATTGACTTTGCTGGACTCTCTCCATCTGACGTAGCAGATGCCACCTTGGCCTGTGCAGGCGTTGATTCTTCATCCTCCTGCACCTCAAGCATTTCATATTCTTCATCCTCTTCCATAGACACCATACCATCACTTTAGTTAAAATGAAATTGCAATTACAATTTTTTTGTATTAAATATCTCTCAACTTACTCTTCTCGCTTTGGTTCTTCTTTCATAGGTGCATGTATTTCTTCCATTAGATCGAATAATTTCCACGATGGCATTCGTTTAGTTTTTTCTTGTTCATATTTTTTTTGCAACACCTTGAATATGGACCTTGCTTCGTGTACTAAAATTATGTTTTTCGAAATATTTATTTATATAAAATTTAGTTTCATCAATTATTTACCTGACAATTTATTGTTTTTTCCTACGCGCGCCCATGCATCATCTACATCTTTTTTGCCTGCAGGCGGATAATTCGGATGTAGCACTTTTTCTTGGGCAATATCTGCCAATATTTTATCCAACTGTATGGGCATTTTATATAAAAATATCGGCAAGCAAAGCCGAAAAAGGTAATTTACACCAAAAGCTTTATAGTCCAATTATAAAATATATTAATTAAATGCTTAAAATTCTTTGTACGCCGCTTCAGCTTTTCTTTACTTCTTTGATCACTTTTTCGTTTTTGATATATATGTGTGTAGTTTTATCGCGCATGCAACGCTTTCCTTACAAAACAAAACGGCTGCTGAGAAAATGACTGAAAAAGCGCGCAACGGATATATTTGCAAATGAAAGGAAGGTATCGCAGACATCTCTTTCTACCATATTTAAAAACGGAAGATTGTCAAATTTTGCAGTGCATGCTATTTCGGATTTAATGCCGCTAAAAATGGAAATGTTTGGAAAGGCCAAAAGCGACTTAAGCCAAAACTGGAGGAGGCCTAGCCATAAAGTAACACCAGTAGCCCGATTCTGTAACTTTTAACCACGCGCCAAGCGTTAAGCTTATTGACAAATTTTGGCGTTTGTTCTTAACGAAAATGCGATTATGTAACTCTCCTTTATCGCCGCTAAACAGCTGACTCTTCATGGTGATAACATATGGCAATACTTCTCTTTTCGCCGTATTTTGCGCTAAATTACATGCAAAAAACTCAAAACTAATTTTTTTACTTTTTCCACACGCTAAAACACTTGCAAATATATTAACGCTATTGTTAAAGTGTTAACTGACACTTTTCACTAACCAAACAAAAAGTGTTAGCTAACACTTTTCGTGTGGTTAAAAGTTAGTGAATACGGAAAAGCGTTAGAAATGGTGTTAAGCGAAGCGAAGCTAATACTTTTTGTGTGCTTAGCTGTCGCGAATAATTTTCGAGGTGTTAACAATAGCGTTAATATATTTGCAAGTGTTTTAGTGCTTGGAAAAAGTAAAAAAAAGAGTTACAGAATCTCATTTTCGTTAAGAACAAACGCCAAAATTTGGCGATGAGCTTAACGCTCGGCGCGTGGTTAAAAGTTACATAATCGGGCTACAGAAGAGCAACTGTAATTCCTACCATCGAATCTTGGTGCGATAACAATAACCCTGCAAAAAACAAAGTACTCCGTTCAATCATGAGGGGAATACTCCACGAAGAGTATAAGAGTGCTCCACACCTAATAGAGTGGGTGATCCTCAAAAGTACTCCAATATGAAGAAAAAGAACACGTGGTCCAAAGATGTTTGTAGAGAAGGGCCAGTAATAACAACCAAGAAAAATATTAATTCGCCAATTAAGAATTCTAGATATGATTATGACAAAATTCGACTACACGCATAAACACTTGTTTGCTAATTGTTATATAAACGCATTTGGCGAGATAATTGTGTAAATTTAGCCGATCTACAAAAACCTCCTGGCAACATTCCAAACATATTTAGGTCAACATACCGGAAATACTATAAATGTCATTACGTACACTCTCTGTAAAACCGAAAAATCGCTCTTAATCATTATTTTAGTCCGCATAGTCGAATCCCTTGCAACAGTTGTACTTGTTCTTGCCATAGTCGATCACTATATAGTTTAATTTTTACTTTAATTGTTAATACAAAATTGGACAAATCTAAGGGCCGTTTTCTCGACTGCGTGCTAAAATGTATCTCTTTATACCAAGTTTTGTTTTCTCTAGTGCTCGTTAGCGTTTTCCCGTCGACAAATTTAACAGGCAGCCAATCCAACTCTTAAAATTTGTCGCTTCGAAAAACACAAAACAGCTGACTGTCAATTGAAATTATTTCGGCAAAAAAATTATAAAGCAAAGAAAAATGAACAATGCCTAGGAAAAACGGACGTGCGTTTCATATTCATGCACTGGAAGAAGAACTTGAGGAAACCAGTCATTGCTGTATAGCCAATACGACTTTTCGCAACCGTTTCCATTGTGTACTGTGTCAAGTGTAATATCTAAGGCAAAGACGTCAAATTTCGAAGAGATTTCGTCACCTGTTTTTTTATATTTTATATTGGTCTCATCCCGCATCCCTTTTTATCATTCGTTAGAAGATAGGAGTTCGCTTTGTACCGGATGCGTCGCCATATTGAAGTGACTTAGATGTAAACAATGACTTCATGTTGATGTGCCTTCGACAGAACCCATATCACACTTGTTTTGATACACAATGATCTCTTACATTACTTGTAAACAAAATTTTTATTCTATCATTTTATATATTTATACTATGCCATTCTTGGGTGGTGCTATAAAATAATTTTCTTGAAACTGTTGTGCCAGGATATTATTCAAATAAATACAAAAATACAAGAATACAAACACAAATTTTAACAAATTATGTTCCGAATAAAATTGCCCAAAATTTTGTTAAATTTTTTTGATTTTTACAGCCTTTCCTTCCATTCGCAGTGCTGCCATCTTTTCGAACATTTTTTAAACGTATTTAACAGGAGGTTGAGAAAATAAAGTATAATTTATCTTGCCGACAAATTTATCCGCCGTTTGGCTGATCCTGCTTTTAACAGGAAGTCGAGAAAACGGTCTTAAGTATACTACATAAAATTTACATCGGTAAATTAGTGAGTTTTTGATTCACATTGCTAAACAAAACAAAAAATTTTGATAAAGTTTTTTGATAATATTTTGCAAAATGCTGAATATATTTATTTTGCGGCATATTCTGAATTCTGAGCCGGGAACGAGTATTTAAGTTCCGATATCGAAATTTCTTTTTAAATTTAGCAGTCGGTAACTAAATTTACAAACGCCGAAAATTTTAAATTTTCTGTATATGTTTGTTAGTTATTAAATATTCCCATTAAAAAAAACCGGGATTTGCTTCCTTTAGGTGACAACTGCTAAAACATGTCCCAAATTATCGGGAAAGGTATCAAAAGACGCGTTTCGAGTTTTTGTTTCAGTGAAGAGATATTTGCAATCAAAGTTGAAAATTTTCTGTCATTTTCATGTGGTTGTTGTAATCACAGATTAGGGTGTACCGAAAAGTGCAAAAGTGTGTTCGGCGCAGAAATACTGTGGACCGCGTAGCCGGTGTTGGGCCGGCTAAGGGTTATTTTTTTGAAGCGCGGCCGAAGGTCGCCTAAGCAGAAAGGTGTTCTGCACATAAATACCTTGGACAAGCCCCCTATTTGGGATCGGACCTGGGTAATTTTTGGGTTTTTGCGAATAACTTTTCACTGAAACAAAAAATTTTAAATCCGCTTTCGGATTGTTGATACCAAAGTCAAAACGCTATTTTTGGACGTGTTTTAGCAGTTGTCTCCTAAAGGAAACATTTACCAAAAAAACAACTAATTACCATCACTTGGTCTTGAACTGGTGCAACTTTGCAGCATTGATAGCCCCTCTTTTTATTTTACGGTCGTCATAATTTAATCGCAGGCACTGGAACCGTTTTTACGTCGAATACTGACTGAACCTTAAAGGATTTCTACGTTATCTGACGGCAGAGGGAAAGTTTGAACGACACTGTAGTGATAAAAAAAAATTAAGTATTTATAAACGAAAATAAACAAGTTTAGCTGTTAATCTTATTTCTACAATGGTTTCGTATAACAGCCGACATCTATGTCTCCTTTCAACACTTTACACTTTTTGGGGATATACTGCTAGTTCCTCGAAACAACCGTTGAAAGCTAAGGATAATAGATCGTTACCACTTGTCATCAACACTTGGGGGTTTGCTGAAGCAAATGCAGCCGCTTGGCATATATTAAATGAACACCCGGGTGGCAATGCACTGGACGCACTTGTCGAGGGATGTGCCACTTGTGAACGCTTACAGTGTGATGGTACCGTTGGTTATGGTGGCTCACCTGATGAGCAAGGCGAAACTACACTCGATGCCATGATTATAGATGGAAATAATATGAATATCGGAGCAGTTGCCAGTTTACGCCAAATCAAAGATGCAATAAGCGTTGCACGACATGTGCTGGAGCATACCAAACATACGTTGCTGGTTGGTGAAGCCGCAAGTAATTTTGCAGAGATGATGGGCTTCAAACGCGAAACTCTTACCACAAACAAATCGTATGATATATGGCAGAAATGGCACGAACAGTCATGCCAACCGAACTACTGGGCTAATGTTCATCCTGATTCAACTAAAAACTGCGGTCCATACAAACCAGTTGCCCTCGAGGTAAATGGTTTAAGTAACGATCATACACGTTATGCATATCAAATTGGACGATGGAATCATGATACTATTGGTATGATTGTTATTAATGAGAATGGACACATTTATGCTGGAACATCTACAAATGGTGCTAGACATAAAATACCAGGACGTGTTGGCGACTCTTCTATACCCGGCGCTGGTGCTTATGCAGACAATGAAGTCGGCGCTGCTGTGGCCACAGGTGATGGTGATGTTATGATGCGTTTCCTGCCAGCACTTTTAGCAGTAGAAGGCTTACGTGCAGGTCATACACCAACTAAAGCCGCAGAAGCAGCAATGCAACGTATAGTGCGATTTTATCCAGATTTCAGTGGTGGGTTGGTGGTAGTCGATCGCTTGGGCAATTATGGTGCTGCTTGTGTGGGAATAACAAAATTCCCCTATTCAATCGTGCACGGCGATAAGACGCAGACAACGAGAGTAGAATATAAAATCTGCAAGGAGACAAGCACGTTTTGGTAATAATGGTAAATACGGTGACGAACCGATTGTAACAGTTTGTACTGAATAAAGAAAATAAAAATTTTCTCATATTAACTGAGGTTTCATTGCATGAGAATCCTGAAAATATGTAGAATCTATACATATATATTATAGAGTGATATTGGTGTACTTTTTGGATATTTGCAGTAATAAAAACAAACCCTTTTATCTTTTCAGACATTTTATGGCTTCCAAAGAAATCAATATTTATTGATATTGTAGAACTCATATCTAACGATTATCATGTAGTAAAGTTGAATGAAACTATTGTGCCTTATCTGCTATCGAATTTTAAACAAAACTTGCAAACACTCCTTGGAGGTATACCCCATAGCAAATCCCTCAAAATAAACGGAGAACTTTGTTTTACGCCGAAAGCATTACCCGTTAGTAATTCAACTCAAATTTACTGTATTAAAAGCGAGTTTGTCTTTTACGAAAAATTTGTTATACCTGGGAAAGGCATTAGAGAGGTAGGGAGATTATATCTTTCATATGAAACAATTGAATTTGCATGTTTACAAGCTCTTCATCCATTAACTAGATAGTACAAGTAGCCTCCGACAAAATAGCACTTTTGTTGCCTAATGGCATCGAAATATGGGGAATGGAACCGAGCTTAAACCACATACAGCTTTTAAAAGTTTTAAACGCAACTAAATTGGCAGGAGTGCAATACAACAACGTTACATATTTGGTCGTATACAATGAAAACGCTCCATATTGTTTGAATTATGGCGCTGTGGAAATTTATAGGTAAACTCTTTCATATATATACATACGTATATTTTTAAGACCATTTTTTTCTAGATCGCTGAACACCACACATTTTGGTCACATGCAAAGTTTAGATTGTATGGATCTAATACAATTGTCTTTCAACAGAGTGCCATTAACACGCGATTTATTGTTCTATATCTTGAGATATAATACTGAAACCCCATTAACAATCTATCAATACAAAGGTGTTGAGGGTTTTCAAAAAGTGCTAGGTGCAAATACGCTGCCATTAATGAGGGCATACAAGATAATAGATCTGAGGGATAAGCAATTGATAGTGATGATTCAAGACGAAAAGTTGGTAGTAGTTGAAATTATTTTGAAGAGGTATTGAATTGAGCAATGCTTTTACTAATTTAAGTTTTTTGATAGAACTGAAATTTAAAAACCTAAGAAAAAAACTTTGTAAATAATCTGTAAATTTATAAAAAGGAAACAAAAGAGAATATAAATATGAACTAAAACTGCTGCATTTCGTTTCAAACACGGTATCAACACTAATAGATGAACGAATTGTTTTATTAAAACTTGAACCACCCTCGACATGAAATGTGTCTATAAAATATTTGGCCGAGTATTGACAGCGTAAGGTGTTTTAGACGTTTGGCACCCACAACTTCTGGCACTAGTCAAACTGTCCTGTGAAAGGACTAACATGGCTTATGTCTTCAAAATGTGTTTTAAGTAAACAATGCCAACTAACTGAAGGAGAACCAGTCGAGGCCTCAGTGGGTTAGGAGGCATACCTGACGTGCAACTTGATGGTTGATCTACGTTAAAAACAATACTCCCCAAAACTTTGGGTGAGTGTTTTTGTAGCGAAAAACAACAGAACCAGTGGACTGATAGTGAAATGAAAATCATATCCGTGGATCAGCCATCAAGTTGCTTACAAATCTGCAAGCTTGGAATTCCGTACCAAATCATATCCCACAAAACATAACTTTAAGCACATCACTTTCCATTATAATGCACTTTAATGCTTTCCATTTTCAAAATTGGTTTCCTTCGTTTTTGACAAATAAAAAAAAAAAGGTTTTTTTTAAGTGTAATCGATACTTTTAATAAACTCCTAAACCCGGACGATGTAATAAGTATAATTGCATTGAAGCATGCAACATGTTTTAATGTTTAATCGTCGCTGGATTCAACATTTTCTGTTTGCAGGTTCTTGAATGTGGCTACTGGCACGTATGTCACCAAGGTGTATAGCTTGTTGGGTGAATCTTCATCGTCGTTTCTCCTGCGTGCAAGGCGAACACGCACCCGAACTGGAGTTGAACTGTAATGAAACAAGTGTGTAATTATATATTTTGTTTTGAGTTGTCAAACTTACCGAATACCCTTGGACCAAATGTGTTTGTTTAGGCGAGTGTCTATTCTCACATCATTAGTACCCATTTCCTTCTCCGCAAACTTGCGGATTTCTTTGATGGCGCGTGGTGCACGCTTTTTGAAGCCAATATTATGCACACGTTTCGATAAGTGAATTGTGCATTCTCGTGTTACTACCTCATTGATAGCAGATTTGTTACGTTTTTCAACCTTTTTTGTTTTCGCCATTTTTTGACTGAGTATTGCCTGCTGCTAACAAAGTCCTGTAAGAAAATAGCAAATGCCAATGCGTTTAATATAAACTATTAGGTATCAAACAGCTCAGTTTTTTAAATGGGAAAATATATTCTCACAAGCTACAGTATACTTTTGTTCATCGGACATTCTGCACTTTTCTAAATTTTCATCTCACGCTAATATCGGGAAACTGAGCATAGAAATGTATGTAAACTACAATACACAATAAATTTATGAGCACTTTCTCACACATTTTATTAAACAAATATTGCAGAATTTCACGATGTTATAAGATAATTTTAAAGAATTTTAGAAACACCAACCTATCGGAAATGAGAGCCTGACGTAAAAGAATTTGACAGCCGTCAAAAGTAAACGTCAACGCCATTTTGGTAAATTTGACATATGAAAAGGGTCGTAATGACATCAGCGAGGCCAAGTGGTGTAGTTTATGAGAAGTTGAATTAGAACAGAGCGACACCTACGAGTAAATTTATTTTAATTAATTAAAACAGCTGAATTGTAAAAATATATTAAAAGTACACAATTTTTGTGAAATTAAATATGTTGAAGACAGTTTGTGAGTACTTGACATATTTCAGCTAACTAAATATTATTAAGATATCTCCAAGTATCTCTCCTAGGAGTTGGGCTGTTGTGGGGCGCTACGAACCCTTTTATACGCCTTGGTAGCGCCGGCATCGACAAAGTTGACTCTGGTTCGTGCTGGCGCAACATATGTTTGGAGCTACGTATGATTGTCACAAGGCTTCATTATTGGATACCATTTTTGTTGAATCAACTGGGCAGCATTTTGTACGTGTGGACCCTGCAATATACTAACATAACCGTAGCTGTACCAGTAGCTAATTCCTTGAGCTTTGTGTTCACAGCATTAACAGGTTACCTCTTAGGCGAAAAGGTGCCAGGAAAATGTAAGTGCTACGCATAATTATCAGACATATACATATTGGCAAATTTTTTTCATTACAGCGATCATAATTGGCACGTTATTGATTTGCCTTGGTAGCTCGTTGATGTTATATGATAAAGTGCACTTAAAAAAACGACGCAATGAAATTTAAGTAACATTCCATATTTAAATAGTGCTGAATCAGATTATTTATACACATTTCTTATGAACCTAACAACCAAATCATTTATTTATATATTGCTTTGTAACAATAAGCCTTTATAAAAGCCAAATGCTAAACAATGATATTTCTTTATAGCCATTCAGTTATGTATTTTTAAATTGCTTTATGCACAGCGTCCACTAATACCTCCATGCTTACTATAGGCGTTTCTGGCGTAATACCGTGCCCTAGATTTGCAATATAACGTTCTTTGCCAAATTTTTTCACCATTTCCGTGGTTAAGGTACGTACTTCTTCTGGTGTTTTATACATATCCTGTGGATCTAAATTGCCTTGTAAAGTAATGCTGGGGCCAACTTCCTTTCTTGCCTCAACTGGATCCACAGTCCAATCTAAGCTTATAACATCATAGCCCAGAGTTGATTGCTCCTTCAATGAGTGGCCAGCACCTTTAGCGAATAGTGTCTGCAAAAGCAAAGCGAACAATAAACTTGAATAAAGTAAAAAATTTCGGTACAAAGAAAAAACTCACCAAAGGCACTAATGGTATCGACTGCTCATGCAAACGTTCACACAGTTTATCACGAATTTCTTTTATGTAAGGAACTGCCCAATTAAGAAAATCTTCCTTGCTTAAATGTTCAGCGGAAGATTCAAAAATTTGAAGTAATTGCGCACCTGCCTTTATCTGCATTTCCAAGTAATCAACAGTGGCATTAGTCAACATGCTTAATAGCTTTTTCGCATCTTCCGGGTAGTCAGTTAGCCAAGCTTTTGCCTTGGACATAGTTTTACTGCCACCCCCTTCAATCATATAACCCATCAGGGTCCACTAGAAGGCCAAGTTATATAAAAATCAAATATATTTATGTTAATATAATATAAACTAACCGGTGCACCCGTGAAACCAATTAGTGGCACACGTCCCTCTAGCTTGTGACGCATCATTGTAATGGCTTCACCAACATAGGTCAATCGCCTGACTGCGCCTTCAGGGGTAAGCTTGGCTAAGTCAGCGGGTGTTTGTAATGGGTCTGGGAAAACTGGACCCTGAAAAAAGATGAATACATAAATTAATTTGCATTTTAAAATATTACATTGTACTCATGAACACTCACCAAGCCTGCATGCATTTCCACTGTCATACCAAGTGCTTGTGGTATTACAAGAATGTCTGAAAATATGATAGATGCATCCAAGTCGAATCGTCTCAGTGGTTGCATTGTCACCTCACATGCCAGTTCGGGCGTACGACAAATGGTAAAAAAATCATGTTGCTTACGCACCTCTCGAAATTCAGGCAAGTAGCGCCCCGCCTGGCGCATTACCCATACTGGTACGCGATCGACGGGTTCTCCGCGCGCTGCTCGTAGCAGATTATCATTTTTAAGTGCTGGAAAATTCTATAAAAGACAAGAGTTATAAAAGATTCGTTTTTTTATCATTTCGAAAAAAATGTTAGGCACCCATATTACACTTCTTATCGTATAATATTTGAATAGATTAGAGCAAATTACATTTTCCCTAGTGTGCGAGCAGCTTATAAGTATGATAATATAAAGACATCGTTTCAAATGACTCCGCATTGCAGTTCTTTATAATTAATTCGCTTTAATGATTTCTAATGATATAAGTCTTCCATAAAATCAATAGACCTCCATTTTATTACCCTAGTCGCTTTGTCAACTTGCCTTTGTATCTTTCATTTTGCTTTGCTCGTAAATTTTTCTATGCTTTCTATTCCGTATTCCACCTTAAAGTGATGTTATTAGTTTGTTTTATTTTAATTTATAACTTGTGAAATATAAAATTGGAACCGGTAAGTAAAAAAAACATAAAGAGTAGTATGTTCTTTTGTCAACCATAAATCGCCTGTTGTGATCTAATATATACCTATTTTATGCAACATAGCACAATCAATATATATGTGAAGTAGGTAAAACATTTCTAGCGGGGTAATGACGTTTTATACGCCTACCACCAAGTGCTGAAATTCAACTAAAAATGTTGATATGGGTATCAAAAGCCGGGTTTTGGTCTTAGGTGTGAGAATCCTCTAACACAGTGGTTTTCAAGCTTTTTGAGGTCGCGACCCAAAAATGTCGTCCAAAAAATCTCGCGACCCACCAAAATTTCGAAAATGATGCTATTCTGATATTGGGCGGTTAAACTCGGGTTAACTCGACATGAAAATTGAAAATCAAGAGTGAAAATGGTCCTTAGAGGTGTCACATATGCAACCACGTTATTCTAATTTACTTCAAAATAAGCAAGCCCATCCTTCGCATTAATATACATATGTACTTACAAATGAATTGAATGAATGTAATATGAAAAACATATGTAAATATGTATTTTACGATATTTTAATAAAAGAATGAATTCTATTTTTGTTTAACAAAAAGATTTTGTTAAAGTTATCTTATTTAGCTCGCGACCCACCAACCTTAATAACTTTACAATGATTTATAACATTAATTCTACGGATACGGATTATGATTCCTGGGATCGAAACACGTCTTTTGATACCTCTTTTTCCAACGTGTTTTAAATACTCCTAATATCAATTTTTTTTAAATTTTTTCCAGCTTTATTAATTGTTTTATTAAAATCAAAAGAAATTAAATTTTTGTGGATTTTCGTTTGCTCAATTTTTGTAGAATAGAATTTTCTAACTTTCGACCATTTTGCCATATGTTTTCGAAACAGGTAGTACACAATTCTATACAATCGAAAGGGAAATTAATAAAATTCGAATGGCACAAAATGGAAAGCGAACAACGAATGGGTTCTACTCGAAAATTTTTTTACAGAGTACGAATTGCTCGAAAGCCAACAAATTTACTTTATAGAACTACAGAGTTAACCATCAAACTAACAGGTTGTGTCCTTACACTAGCGGATTTATACTGTTTTCTCGAAATGATAGTCATGGAATAGTAAAACAGGTAATATCACGGCGGCCATATTGGAAATTGCTTCTCTAAAACACCAGAACAACACAGCACATGTTAAAATGTAAACAAACCGATTGCAGCCAAGTTTGACAGTTTATCGAAAATTAAAATTAAAAAAAATCGAATCAGCTGGTGAGACGATATTACCTTTATAGGTATGGATTGGATACAGTGAATTAATTTCTCAGTGCGATTTTGACATTAAGGGCCGCTTGCTTTCATAAAAGTCGGTTAGCGCTGACCGAGGTTTAATTGACGTATTTTGCACGGTTAGCTGTCAAATTAACCGCCGATTAGGCTTAGCCGGCTTTTATGAAAGTGGCCTTAAACCTATGGCCAATGATACACGTGCAATACGTATTGACAATATTTTTGGATCACGATATTTATTGAACGTGTAGCGTCAAATATTGATGGATCGCGAAAAATATCGCAAGATGTTTAGAAATCTAGAAATCCGCGGTCTAGATAAAAGTATTGTCAATAAATATTGACGGTGTAGCGTCATTTTTTGCGATCCGTCAATACTGCCTGTATTTTGGTAGAACGGACACAAATCCAGAAATCCGCTCTCCAGATGAAAATACTGTCAATAAATATTTAATAAGTTTTCTACTATACGTCAATGCGGTTTGGTTTTGTGGTAGAACCCTTTTTTTAATAGAAAAAGCTATTAATATAGCTAAACACGCCCGTTTTGTATTTTCTTGCTCCATTCTTTACGAACCACTTAGCATGAAAATTACGAAAGTACTGACGAAAAGTATTGACGATAAGTATTGAACGTGTAGCGTCAGTTTGCGATCCATCAATCCATCAGTATTTATCTTGATCCAAATATCGTGATATTTACTGACTGTGTAGCGGGCGCCTATGAATTACAAAAACAAAACACATTGAAAACGTATGTTAGTTGGACCATGAGGCCAACTTGATTAGTCCTGTCTTGATTTCTATGCATGTGTTGACCACCTTACGACAAACGCATAAAAGAATGTAAACAACCCTACAAGAAACGCTGATTTCTTTACTAACACACTCACACTTTTTATTGCAAGTGATGATAATTTATGGGTCAATGCTGATACTTTCATGCTATTATGTTTGTTCCCTAGCACACTGGTGTCCGTTGTTGCCAACACCCACAAAGAACCAGGAATTGGACAGGCCGAAGCTACGTGGGCAATAACAAAGGAACATACCGTACTCACACGTACACGGTTGTTAACATAATTTTTTGCTATTCGCTTTAAGAGCATGATGCAAATCCCTGATAGTTTGGATGACAGCACTGACTCTCAGATGTTGTGACAAATGACTGTCAGTGTGCTTGTAGGGTATATTCCGAAAACAAAAGTACATTGTTAATTTAATAAAAATTTTTGTTTAAATTTTGAAATTCCCAAGAGCTAGGTATGTATGTATATATCGGGAAAAGAAATTAAACTCACAAAAAATAATAATCATCCATTAGCAATAGTCCAACAAAGTTGTGTCACTGGGATACGAAGAAGCAGTAAAAACAGAGTCGAGAAGGTGCAGAAAAATTCTTAAAATACACATAAAGCAATCGACAGTGGAGAAAGGTAGAACCAATAATCAAGTACGTAGTTTGCAAAGAGCAAATTGTGTAAATTAATTGTTGATCCACGGCTATTATTATAATTTTAGTATCCTTTAGAGATCGAGAATCAATAAATAGACAAAAATGGCAGATGAGCAACCAAATCTATTAGCTGGACATCCACCAGCAGGTAAGTAGAATACAGTAAGAAAAAATAATTATGAGCATGTACCATGATCCAACTAACAGGTCGTGACATTAGGCCAGCTGATTGAAACATTTTTTTCGAATTTTGACAGTACGCTCATTTTTCAGTACATTTTTGACACTAAGCTCACGAATTACAACAATAAAATACATGGAAAATGTATGTATCGATGTATATTAGTCGCCATATGTCCACCTTATTGGTTGCGCTATTTGTAAGAATGTATGTATAGCTATTCAGATGTGCCTACGTGGATATATGCGGAGATGTGTCATAATTTCAAGGCACTGCCTATGGTTGCAGCATACAAATAACCTCATGGATGTACGTGTGTTTATCAACTGAAGAAACCAGATTACAAATCTGGGCAGTAGATAAAGCAAACCGAAGAACAAAAAACCAGGCATGTTACCTTCTTGGTTTGAGTATGTGGACAGTTCTACCCATGGGGTGATAACAACTTACCCGATATAAGGTATGCCTGTTGTTGTTCTTGTTGTTTTTAGCTACAAAAAACACTTCGAGGGTTTTGGGGAGTGGTGTCGGAGGTGGCAGTCCTTTGCCGAATATGAACCCGGTACGCTGCGGTGCTGCCCGAGTGTCGTGGTAGCGATTTGGTATGACCCGTGGAACCTTCTAGGTCATGTCACCCCTCCTTCCAAATCGTTTCCCCGATAGTCGGGTACGTACGCGTACCGGGTTCATATCCGGCAAAGGACTGTTACCCCAAAAGCTTCGGGGAGTGTTTTTGTCGTTGCAAACAACAACAACAATAGGCATACCTTACCATATTAAACGGAATACTATTCACCTGAAAACGCTATACGGCTGCAACCAATAAATGTTGAGGAGTTAGTCAAAACCCTAAGCAAATACCCGTAGATATAAGGGCAGCCGTCGTGCTACAGTGGGTACTTTTATTGCCAACCATAACTGTTTCAATTCCGGTTTTGTTGGTGGCAAGAGCTTTGCGTGTATTTCTGCCAAGGAAAACCTTGGGCCTGTTCGTAAATACAGTATGTGCAGTGTGGCAGAAAAAGAAGCTTCCTCTATTCCTGAAATAAGTAAGATACAAAGAAAGGTCTGAATTTCACAACAAAATTGCATTTGGATAGTTGTGTTTATTTGCGCAAACCAGACATTTAAACAAATTATAAATTGGGAATAAGGGACTCGGTTTTTTCTACAACACTGCACGTACTGCATTTGCGAACAGTCCCCTTATTTTAACTATTCGTTGGATAACTGTTTTCCAAACTTATATTAAAAAAGTACATACGTGTATACAATTTAATGCTATTACATATTTAACTACTTAAGTAGACGTAATATGCCTTTTTATTACTTTCCAGTTAAAGCGGGTGGCATGCGTATTGTGCAACATAAAGCGCCTACATCTGAACGTCCCGCCAAGGATGCTGAGGATTGCACTGGATTAACTGTAAATGTTTAAATAAGTCAATAATAAAGAATCTCATAATTTTAATGCAAATAAATGTTTTAATAATTTTAGCAACCAATTGCCGTTAACAGCACATCTGTGAGCGGTGCACCGGTTAAGGGAAACAGTGATTATACACCACAAGCAGCACAAGTGGCACATTCACCCAAACCACCATCATTTGTTTCACATAAGCCACAAATAAATATTCAACAACCGCGTAAATGAGTGAACGTTACGCGCTCCTGTCGTTCAAAGCCACAACAATTACAACAGTATTTGAGGCAGCAGTCACAACAACAACAGGAACAGCCAACCCATTCTAATTCAAGAGGGCAACAACAACAGCATTAAAAGAGTCATTCGACAAATAAAAAATAAACGGGAAGTAGAGATCATAAACAGGCTAAGCTTAACCGGAATATGCAAAAATATACTATGTAAATTTACTAACTTTATAAAAGTGAAATGAAATTTTGTTTCTATATATCTACTTAATATTTATAAACTAATATTGATGTAACTCTTGAATTAAAATACTTTGTATCGCTATGAATAGCATTTATTTTACATATACATATGTATGTATGCCATGACTCAACATATTTAAAAGCCCTTTTTTATTGTTAAATATTGAAAAATGTACATTATATTTAATTTAAGTACATACATTCCTTCAGAATTTGCATTATTTAAATAGAACAATAATTTACGTACATATTTATAGCTTTTTGTCGCTGATTTAACTGAACAATAAATAATGAAAGCTTTCAATTTTTAATTACCTTCATTCCAATTGCAACATGTAATCTGACGTATTTGAAATATGTAACTCTGTACTTTTGTAAAACATAAGTACCAATAAAAATCGAATTTGTTTAACTGTTGTCATATGCTATATCAACAAGAACTAAAAGAGTACCTTTTGTTTATTTGTTAAAAACACTTACCGAAGGTCCTAGGGAGTGTTGCCTATGTGATATAGACCAGACCCTTTGCTGGATATAGACCAGATACGGTCCGGTACTAGAACCTTCGGTACAACCCCTACTGTCGTGGGAACAATTTGGTATGACCAATGACACCTTTTAGGTCATGTCATGGAATGGCATGAGGGGTGGGAATGGATGAGGGGTGAGAGACATATCATTATCTTTGTGCATTTTACTCCTCTTACGACAGGCCTACCTACCTCGTGCATATTCGAACCTCTTAACCCACAGGGGAACTAAAAAGTACCTCCACAGCTGTAGCAATTAATTAAAAAACAAAACTACAATTAAAATTGTCATACGAATAGAGAAAATTTGGCCCTCCCCCTTCCTTTTGTAGCAGTTTGCGCGAATGGAAGTCCTTGACAGTTTCAATAGGATTGGAATTTTTTTTGTAACATCTATATTAATAATTTGTTGAGGCCAACAAGATCGGACCAATACAACGCATAGCCCCCATACAATGGATTGTTCCGATAAACGGGGTTTTGGGCTATAACTCTTGCAATAACTAGGAACACAAAATGTTGCACCTACTGTACATGAAAGGTATATAGCCTCCGGCACAGCCTAAGACAGCGCTTTATTTGCTTGTTTTTAACTCAGTTATCTCTTGGCACAGTTATGAGATGTGCAATAAAATTAATTTAACCAGATTTCATTCGTTCTAGATATATGCACATACATGTAATTCGCAGATACATTTTCGTTTTATGAACACTTTAAATAGTCACAAGTTATAAATATTAAATGCCTCTCTGAGCTTCGGTGGTCCGGGGTGCAGACTTCAAATCTGTAGTCGATTAACGTCGAAGTGGTTCGATTCCACCTGGGGGGCGATTTTGTTAATGACGGTAAAAAAAAAACCAATAAAGCTTGTGATTTTTGACAAAATCTCTACATCCTCCTTTACATATTTTTCAAATCTTTCCCACATTTTCTGCTAAAGGGCGAGAATAATCAAATTAATCCGAAATAATTTCTTAACTTTTCTTTAAAGAACTGAATAATGTGATATTACACTTTTCATTTTTTATGACAAAATCAGCCGACGAAGATATATGTACATATATAGCTCGTTTGTGCTAATTTGTGATAATTGAAACAAAAGTTTGAGTGCCAATGCACTATTGGTTGACAATTCGTAACGAAGCAAATTGGAATTTGAATCGATCAAACAATTTGAAAATTACAAAAACATTTGTTTGTCTACTTTAGAAGGTTTTCATAACATTCATTTAAAAAAATAATAACTTCTACGAATGGCGACAATACCACTAACGGTTAAAATAACACCAGAAGAACTATTAAGACTCCGCGCTGACTGCTTAGAACGCATACGCAAGGCTGAACTTTACGAATTGCGAAATGATGCCAAATTGCGCGCTGTAAATTCGACTCAAACTTATGATGAATTTAAGTGAGTACATGCTTTAGAAAATAATAAGCTATTTGAAAATTATTTTACAGGGACATTGTGGATGCTGCACACTTGCAACCCATAAGTAAGCAGGACAAAATGAATGCAAAGACAAAGAGTCGTTTGTGGAACTCTGCGGCACGGGAATAATAGTAGAAGTGTGACGGCAATGTCTTGCAATTCGAGGATGAACGATAGATGTTATTGTTAGATAAAACTATTTACATAACGGCAAATAGAGGAAGTAAATTGTATTATGGAAACTCAGAAAAAACTGTATTTGTTAAATGGCAGCCTTCGAGGTATGGTGAGTATTTTGCTTACCTATTCTTCGAAGTCGAGTTTGGATAGTTCGAAACAATATGACTTAATTAAAAAAGGGGCGCCACCAGTGTAATTTCCATGTTTTTTACTTCTTGCGATTCCGTTCGTTTTACTTTAGTCAATTTGTTTGCCTAATTTCACTTCTTCACACCCGACATGTACTAGCGTTTGTGCTCACCGATGGACAAGCTAGAGTTTTTCGAGAACAAGATAAGCTAATCATTTTTTTTTCAAGGCTTGTTTTGAAGTTATACATGATGCAGCAAAAGACTAACAAGACGGAAATTTATAGCTTAGTTATCGTTTATGGACGGTTAGTTTATGAACTTGTTCGGCCATGCCAAAACTAAAAGCCGAGGTCATATCACCTTATCAAAGCTTTTTGTAATACTAATTCAATCATCAAAATTCAACTTTTAAGGTCGTTACACCTCATCATATATTTATTATTTATAACCATGACTACACAGTTTTAGTTTGTAGGTTAGTTAGGTACATTGCAATTAAAGTCATTTCGGACGCGATGCCATTTTAGTACGTACTGAGTGAATTATCGATTATTTATGACATTACAGGTATTTTATTATAATGCGGACATATCAATTTCCATATGTCTTTTATGATACGATTGCTGAATCAAAAAGTAAAGAAAAAGTGAAAAAACCTTTAAAAAAGTTTGCATCCCGCAAATCTATAGTTTAAAGTGAAACAAAAAACTTGAATAGGAAATTTGAGTGTAGCTTTTTAGAAGTATGCCTCTGCCTTTGGAGCATAGCACTATTTGAGGAAGTCTTTGATGTACATATTTACTTTTTGATTACTTTTTTTAATTTCATTTACCTATTATGGGTGTTTTCCAGAAAAAGTCAAGGTAAATATTTTGTTATTTATATGAATATGTAACGTTCACAACGTAACGTCTGATCAAATATGTATATTTCTTGGTGTCTAACATTTTTCTAGAGTTATTTTTGAATTCGTTTTTATAAAAGATTTACTTTCATCTTAAAATTATCCTTGCTGACCTTTTGTCTATTAAACATACTACGTGCTCGAAGAAACATCGATGTAATATCGATGCATCGACGCTTTTGCTTTTATTTTGGAAATCGTGGAAAATTTACGTATGTCTGTATGTTTGTCGAGCTGCTGCGACCTTTTGGACCATGCTGCTGACCTAAAATCTGCTTCCATTTTGAGTAGCATTAGAACTGAAATTTTGATCGGTGAAACAGCGATATCAATCACCTAGTTGAAAGTTTCAAGTTCATTGAAGGTATAAATTTTCACTTATGTCAGTGTTCGGAGCAGTAATAAAAAAAATTGACAGCTTTCAGGAAGAGGTTGTAGATTATGCAGCTATTTAAATATTAGGTGTGTTCGTGTAAAAGTCCAGTAAAAACTATCCCGCAACGAGATTTTCTCGAATTTTTAATTATTCTCTCACGCTGAGAGATGATTGCAAATTTTTACACGAACGCTAAATTTGCAAAGACAAACAAAATTGCAACATTGTTTGAATAAAAATATTTTTTTTGCATTTTAGAGTGCTATATTTAAACTAAACTATGCAGAAAAATTAGAAACATACGCAAATTAATACATGCAACTGAATTGTTTTGTGGAATAAAACACAACCATGTGTCACAATCAGCTGATTTCCTTGATTGCAAATTCTTGCTGGCCGAAATTTATCCAGCAAGAATTCGTAATTTCTCCCAAAATCAAATGCCATTTTGCTCACTCAATTTCCTTTCACGTGGAATTTTTTTTAGAAATCACGAACGCGATTTAGACACAAATCATTATAACTCGTAACGGACCTATTCCCTTCATTTTGCGTATTTTGTTAATTTCATGAGCTTATCACTATGTCCGAAAACTGGTGTTATCTAAGCATTACAAACTTTTAATGTAACTATAGAAGGAACGTACCTAACTACCTGTTATCTTTCAGCATTTTGAAATCTATACCTCCAATGAACTTGAAATTTTCAACTATTCGATAATATCATAAAACCATAAGCATAACTGATGAATGTTCAATCTCAAACCAAACAATCGATTTGGTATAAATAAGCACAACACGGTAGTTAAAACCATCATTCCAAAAAAGAATAGTGTTAAGTTTATTCTTTTAATAGTTAAAATGTGCAAAATCGTCATACTTTTACCACTTCTCGGTTGGGCCTTAGCTGGCACCATCCCCAACGATCCTAAGGAGCTTGGCGATGGCTTGGACGGCCGCATTGTTGGTGGTAAAGAAACCACGATTGAAAAATTCCCCTATCAAGTTTCACTTCAACGTAACGGCGGTCACAGCTGCGGAGGTTCCATCTACAACGATGAAATTATTGTGACTGCTGCCCATTGCTTGCAAAATGTAAAACCCTCCGATTTAAGGATACGCGCTGGTTCAACTTACTCAAATACTGGTGGTGTCTTAGTGAAGGTAGCTAGTTTCAAGAATCATGAACATTATAGCACAGGACCTACAACAAATGATATAGCAGTAATAAAATTGGCTTCACCTCTACAATTGAGCTCATCAATTAAACCTATTACCTTGTCTACCAATTCGCCTGCTAATGGAGCTGATGGTGTCGTTTCTGGTTGGGGAGTAACCAGTTCTGGTTCAACTACTCCAGCTCGTATACTACGTTATGTCCATCTAACAATTCTCAGCCGTAAAGTGTGTAGCTCGTCAGAATATGGATATGGCTCGTCAATACGTCAGGGCATGATTTGTGCTGTTGCATCGGGCAAGGATTCATGTCAAGGTGATTCGGGTGGTCCATTGGTATCAGATGGTATTTTGGTTGGTGTTGTCTCATGGGGTATGGAATGTGCTATGGACGGATACCCAGGTGTATACTCAGATGTAGCTAGATACAAAAATTGGATTGTGAAGGCAGCAAAATCTCTCTAAATGAAGCGATAATAAAAAATGAATCAAAAAAATTTAACTAAAACATTTTTTTTACTTTATTTACCACTTGATTTATAGCAAACTTGGCGGGGCAGTCAGGCACTGGCTTATTAGCAGATATCCCAACTTTGTGCAATGTTATACTGAATGAGCTGGGGAAGCACATTACTCCATCTGAAATTAAGTTTTTATTCAAGACGTTTCCATGATGTGTTGAGTGCCAATTTCCATGAATTGCCCCAACGGCGGCCGCCGTGGTGTGGCGGTAGCGTTGCTGGCCTACCACACCGAAGGTCCAAGGTTCGAGCCCTGGTATAGGTAACATCAAAAGTGGTGTCAAAAGTTTTTTCAAAAGGGGGCCGCCTCTCGGCAGTGGTTTGGCAAACTCTCCGAGTGTATTTCTGAGCGAAAATTCATCTACTTTGTAGATGCCGTTCGGAGTCGGCAAAAAACTGTAGACCCCGCCAATTTGTAGGAAAAATTAGAAGCAGCACACCTCAAATTGGTAGACAAGCTCGGCCTTAATCTCCTTGGAGGTATATATAGGGCCAATCATTTATTTCAAATATAATTTACATGACTTTGCGTGTTGCAGTATCGTTTTTAGAGTCTAACCGATTATTTGGCATTGTTAGGCAATTGTTTGTTCATTTTACTTTTGGACCAGTGTTACCAGCAGCAGTCGAGCTGAAAAATCCGACGAACATATACATTCCCACAACAGCCGGTTCTATCGCACCGGAATGACCCGGGTTTTTTCACCCGGCCAAGGGCTGTTATTTCAGTGTAACCCTGTCCAATCAGGGGCAGGGCGAAGCACTGTTAACAACAACAACAACAACGAACATATATAAACAAGTTTTGTTCTAAATAAATTTAAAAACGGTCCCCACTTCTCACACGTTAATACCAGCGTTTTTAACCGATTGCCCTGCTAATCGATTAGTTGAATAGTCAAATATTAACTATTGAGCTGAATAGGAAATATTCGATTTCGATTAACTGTCACTATTTGAATGTTGACCGTTCGAGATATGAGTAAGTTCACGATAAAGAATATTGACTGGTAGTTTTCAAGGTCTAACGTACACTAGGACATCCGTTGTAGTTCAAATAGAACGTGACAGGCCTATGTAAAAAATTGCAACAAGTACGTTTCCACATTTTCTATAGTTGCAAAAAAAAACATGAAACCCGCAATGAACCTGCGAATAGAGCATCCATTATAGTATTCAATGAAAGTAAAAAAAACGACACAAAATAAACTTAGTAAAGAAAACGCCGAATCTGTTAACTAGTCGATTAGTGATAATCGATTATTTTTTATGGGAAATCGGTTGTTAAGACCTTATAAATGCATATGTCATGGCAGGTACATGTATAACATATGTTTTTAAACTGAAAATAAATGGTTTTCTGTTTCAAGCTATTAGCTGTGTTGGGTGACAAAACTTTGCAAACACTTGCAAAGAACTGTCAGTAAAGTGAGAATGACGTAAAACTCTCTCGAAGCACCAAAAGTAAAAAGTTTTCGCGGAACAGGAGTCAGTAAAAACTTGCAAACAAAACAGCTGTTACTTTTTTGATTGGCTAATAGCTCAAATTTTAAAACTTTTGTTGTTGCTTTCCTTTGTCACGTTCAGCTGTTGTTCACTTACAAGTTTTACTGAGTAAAATTCCCCCAGCAGAAACTTGGAACTGTCTCTCTCTATGAAATGTCAAAATGCGCTTTTCGTTGCAAATTATTTGTGTCACCGAACACTTTCCAGTAAAAATTTTATAAGATTTTTTAAAATTTTTTCCTCACCGAACACAACTATTTTCATTCAATATACATATTTTTTTTGTTTTGTTGATTTTCCGACAGGGAGGACAGCTGATGTATATTGGAACGATTTTCCGTCATCCCTTGTCAAATTTGGAAAACGAAAAATGGCATTGAAAATGGCACATGCCGAAACCGGTTTGTCTCCTAACCAAATTTGACAAGGGATGTTCCAATATACATCATACATATAACAGTTGACCCGTTGAACCATATATATACGCACAGCTTGAATTTTCTATCAAAAATTTCAAAAAATGTTCATATAACTTGTATGAGAGCAGACCTGTTAAATTTGATTAGTAATCAAATAAATAGACAGTTTTTTTAATTTCTAATGATTATTTTAATTATTTTTAAAGAAAAGGCAATTATTAATTGATTTCGATTAGAAAAAAAAAGACATGAAAAAAATCGAAAGAAATCAAAACAACTTTTTTGATTTTTTTTTAATAATCGTAAAAAATTATGATTTTTTAAAATTATATTTTTAATTAATTGGAAAATAATCATAAAAAATTTAAAGTAATTGGTAAGCAATCATTACATGGATTCTCGAGAAAATAATTAATGAAACCGGTAATCATTACGATTAGTTATCATTATTTAACAGGTTTGTATGCGAGCAACTGAAATTAAATTCCGTACGTTAAAAGCTACAGCAAGATCCGAAATTTATTTTGCCTGACATTTTTTATTGAGTTTGTGTTTATTTAAAATTAGTTATAAATTACAACTTCTTATTACATAAAAACCATTGATTTATCGATTTATTTGTAGGCTTCTGTGCATCGGCAAACGCTGTGCGTTTATACGAATGCTATATTTAGGAAATCCATTTTGCTTTAGGTTAATAGTGATGGCATACTCGTAGAACCAGAAACTAAATTTATTAAGTATTAACTTAATATATATAAATACATTTTCATTAATGTATATATGTATGAAAGTATGTTTATCATTTATCACAACACAATTCAATTTAAAACGATACAGCAGCGTTCTCTATCCATTTATGCAAAGCAGCTACATCTGAATATACACCGGGATAGTTTCGGAAGGCGCAACCATTACCCCAGGATACAATACCGACCAACTTGCCATCCGATACCAATGGTCCACCAGAGTCTCCTTGGCATGCATCTTTGTCTTCACTATAGCTGCAGATCATAGGCTCCATGATATACTCACCATAACCATAAGCTTCAGATGCACATTTTGACAAACCAACTATATTCACATTAACGGATTGCACTTGAGTTGGTATTCCGCTCGCACCCGATTTTTTAGTACCCCAACCAGATGTAACAGCAACTACGCCATCTCCAGGTGCTATGGTAGCCAAAGGGATTGGCTTGATAGTGGATTTGAAAGTAAGTGGTATTGCCAAGAGCATAACACCAACATCGTTCGCCATAGTGTAACGATCGTAAGCTTCATGTATCTTGATTTCTACGACTTGTATGTATACACCACCGGAATTCCAAAAGGACGAACCAGCACGTACTTTTAGTCCAGTAGCCCTCTGATAATACAAACAATGTGCAGCAGTCACAATGATTTTGTCACTATAGATGGAACCACCGCAAAAATGTGCGCCTGCTCTCTGAATTGAAATTTGCCATGGTATAGAGATAATCGTGGTGGCAACACCGCCAACAACACGCCCATCCGGTTGCGGTTTCAGGCTCTTAGTTGCTGGCACAGACAGTACACAGGCTAATGACGAAAGCAAGATCACGACTTTTAGCATATTTGTATTTAGTTAAAATTTATGCTGTTCAATATAAGTTGACTATCAAATATCAACTAAAGTAAGTGCTGTTTCGTTTGACGATTTCGCTGAAAGCGCAAGAATGTATGATAACCATTATTTATTGAGGTAATTTGCTAATCGCTAAACTGTTAACACCTAAGTAACTGATATAAAAAGTCAAAGATTATTCAGACAAATTTCTATGTACGTTGTACTAGATATGAGCAAGCGACATTGGGACACGGGAAAAAATGTGCTACCGGGAACACTATCGCCATGTTAAGATTTAGTATGCATCCAGTTTGAAGCTGGTACAGAATGCCTTCCGTTGGAAGCTCGCGTTCCACTGGAGTTGTTGTTTACTTTTCCCGGTGTTAACACTGATGTTGCTGCATTAAAATCTTGGATTGTGAAAAATTCCTCTTAGGAAAAAAACCTTGTATAATACTTATTTATAACAGATTTTGAATAAATGTATGCTTCTCAACAAAAACAAAATTTTACAGGAGATATTTTTTTGGTTAAATATTTTACATAAAAAAAAAATCCGCGATGAAGACAGCAGCACGCCGAAGTCGGTTTGTTACCAAACCAAATAATGACAGAAAATAGTTTCAATATACATGACATTTACATGATCCTTCAACAAATTGTCCTAGTTTTCAAGTTTTGCATAAACTGAATATTTTGATAAGATTCTAAGTTTTAGCAAAATTTGTATACATATAAAAAAAGGCAGTAAAAGGTATGCAATACTTGAAGTTTTACTCACGCTTCCAGGGGAAAGATCAGAATTCTTATAGATTATAATCGCTTGGTCTTACTTCTCAGCCATGTATAAATGCATAGCGTTTTGCGGACGTATAGACGCCTACACGCGAATATTTGAGCAACCGAGACGAAGATTCAAAAGTTTCTATTATTATTTATTATGACCCGCAATAGCGTGCACGGTTGCCGTTTTGGTCGAAACGTATAATTTTTGGTACGCATTTTTTCGCCGGGTACGTTGGTACGCAACTTCCAAATTTGGTACGTTCTTGCCATTTTTACCAACGCAACTCCGATGACACTGCTACAAATATACAACCTGCATTTGAATGACTACAAAAAATTATTTAGTCATAATGTTGTGTTTTTTTCACTCTCCTGCTTTACTGGTAGTAGAAGTGAAGTGGTACCACTTGTATCAACTTATACGTAGGAGTCTTTCTCTGTCATATGTATGTCGCTTTGATATTTTAAGAAAAAGTTGTAAAGAGGTACCACTATTTGTTTGTGGTAAAAAATAGCACCAGCAAGTAATGCTAATGAAATTAAAATTATTATCATATTTGTCTTAGTTCTGAAGCGGAAAAATAAGGATGGATAGGTAAGTTTTATAATCGGGGAAATATGCGCAAGCAAATGAATGGAATTGTGAACATTTTAATATATTCATTTACTTTTACTCATTGTATGGTATATTTAGAAGAATAAAATGTTATACGTTTTTCGTTTTTTTTTATGTTTATATATACACATATGTATATTAACAGATTAAAAACTAAAATGCTTAACTCGCTGCTTAATTTTGAAATTACCGTGATATCATCTCTATGATAAATACCCAAACTTTGTACGCAGACTCAAGCTTTTTTGATTCATCAGATGTAGAAAATATCATAAAATTAATTAGTTTGTAGTGATTTTTCTATAGTATGTATTTCTTTGAAAAAATTCCTAGTCAAGGAAAATGTGCCTGATATGTGTTGAAACAAGAAAAGTTCCTTTAAGTTATGTCTACAGCCTTATATACAAATAGTTTAAACTAAAATAAAAAATTTGAAATGGATTTTGTAAAAAAATTTCTGACTTTTTTTTAGCCAAATTTTTTCTTAATTTTAGCCTTTTCTAACCTTTTTTTTGCCGATTTAACCTCTTGGACCTCTACGCGTTTGCGACGGCGGTACCGAAAAGATTTAATGATGAGCTTTACGCAGACGACGCCGACATAGTTCAGCGAATTTAATTGCAGCGGCTTCGCTGGCTAGACCCCAGCCCAGAAGGTATTCTTATCGGCACCCGCCAGTGGAAGCAGAAAAAGAGGAAGACCATCACTCCGATGGAAAGCCAAACTGTGAAACTCTTATATTTAAAATAAAAAATGTTGTTATTCAAGCATTGAATTTTTTTCTTTTTTTTATAGACGAATGAACTTAAGTGCTTTTATAAGAATTTTAACTTAGAAGGCATTAGCACAATCAATTCGTGGGTAGCTAATTCACCACCGGGGACATTTGCGTTTAACGCCCTAATTCTAGTGTGGTATCAACATTCGTTTTACCGGCAAATAAATAGTTTGGAAACTTTTACACCCTTTTGGTATTCTGCCTGCTTAAGTTGCAGTTCAATTTCGTACCCATCAAAATAGGTGGTTATGTCGCGTAACCGCGAAAAATTGCACGTGTTTTATAAATATTTTTGTGGACAGAAATTACCACAAGAATTAATAAACAATATAAACACTTTTTTACACGAAGTTTCGTTCGCGTTTGCATTTTATTCTCTACTGCGCATTGTTTGTTTTTGACAGCGTTGCCATGTACGCTAGAATCTTGGTTACATGAACTGCATTGCCAACGGTTACGATTTTCGGTTAGATAATCTTCTAGGAACAAAATTACCGGTTACGCACAGAATTGACCCGTAAATCGCGAGTTTTAAGGCTATTAGCACTTTTATTTTAATTCAATATTCACAATTAAACGTTTCTGTAAATCCAAACTATTGCCAAAGAACGTATAATAATAAATAAGAAGGTCCAACAGCGAATGCAAGTGGACGCTGTCAAATCGATTATAGGTAATTTACCAATGTACCTGCGTGTAAATTGCTTAAATTTACTGCGTTTCAATTGTATATTTACACAAAAAATTACAGTTTGAGTTACAAAAACGTTTACTTGTGAATATTACATAAAAGTAAGTGTGCAAATGCCTTAAAACTCGCGATTTATGGTTATACGTTCTTTGCTATTACGCATTTTTCGTTTTTGACAGCGTTGCCATTTACTTTATTAACGCCGGTAACGATTTTCGGTTAGATAATCCTTCAGGCACACAATTACCGGCTATGATCACAATCGACAGGTTAATATAACGTTATGCTGCTTAAGGCCCCACTGTGAAGTAGAAAATGATTTCAACATTGCTATACCAGGTGAAATGCTCAAACGCGTCATCGGATATTGAAATATACAACCCCATATCGGAAAAATTCCGGACTGGATTCGCAAAAATAAATGTCTTTAAAACAAAATGTTATTATTCAAGAGGTGCAATAAAAATTAATGATTAAATAAAGGAATCTAAAAAACTTTCAAACAGCTTAGACTTCAGCCCGTCGCTCCAAATTATTATTATTATAAATCAATGCAAAACGAGTTTTATGAATATTTTACCCACCATAAATAATTATGTAAATCCGATTATTGTTATTATAAAATATTATCAGTTATACGTAAGTAGATAGTACCCTTGATTGTGACTATAAAAACCTTTCCACAGTTAACTTTAAAGTCACAATTAAAGTTCTATTCAACGCCATGTTTCGTTTCTTAGTTCTAACTGCGCTTCTCAGTGTCGCCTTTGGAGACATCGAATTAAGCGAATTCAATGGACGAATCGTAAATGGAGTGGACACCACCATTTCCGCACATCCCTATCAAGTGTCATTGCAGAGCAATAAAAGACATTTTTGTGGTGGAAGTATAATCAACAAGAATACCATTGTGACCGCAGCACATTGCTTGGGCTCATACAGCGCCAGTCAAATGAGTGTACGTTTAGGATCGACCAATCATGCAAGCGGTGGTAAACTGGTGAAAGTTCTAAAAGTTTTGGTACATCCCAAGTACAGCAAAATAAATAGTATGAACGATATCGGCATTTTGAAATTGGCCGAAGATATTCCAGAATCAGCGAGCATACGTTACATTAAATTGGCACAATCCGCACCGTCAACTGGTACACCAGCTGTTGTCACTGGTTGGGGAACCACATGTTACTTATGGTGTAGTAAATTGCCCACAATATTGCAGAAGGTTGTGGTTACAATGGTTAGTAAGGAAATGTGCGCATCCAAGACTTACAACTATGGATCTGCAAGTATTTTGGATACAATGATATGTGCGTATGAAGTTGATAAGGATGCTTGTCAAGGAGATTCGGGTGGTCCATTGGTGGCAAACAATGAACTAGTCGGTGTTGTATCCTGGGGTAAGAGTTGTGCCATGGAGGGTTATCCAGGTGTTTATGCCGATGTTGCTGCCCTTAAATCTTGGGTTGTACAAAACTCCGCTTAAGGAAAGAGAATTGTATGATAATAATATTTTGAATAAAAGTATATTTCTCTAATCAACATAGCCAGCTATCACAAGAGACAGTTTTTTTTGTTTAAATATTTATATGGAACTGTGTCACAACCTTTGTCGGCGTTATCCTTCATTAAATAAAGGCCCATCGAAACTTTCGGTTGTGGATTTTAGTAGCCTTTTACGTTTTTGTATACTAAGGAACTCCAAAGAACCCTCAGGACAGAACAAATCTTATCGATTTCATTGCAGCTCTTTTCTCTAATGATTGACTTGGGTTTCTTAAGGGATCACCGATATACTAAGTAACAGACGATGCTCTCAAGCTTACTCTAAGATTATATTAAAAATTTAACTCCTTCGTTGCTAAGTAACCGAGTCGAACATTTTTTTTAACATATGCGGATCCTGCTCAAGGCTCTACCACACTTGATATGTACCCTCATTGGGCTTCAGTGAGCGTTACATATTTTGACGACGAACATTCAGCGTATGGCATTAGTTTAATTCTGCATGCGAGAGGGGTATTTTGAGTCTTAATGCGAGATAACATCTGCGCCTACAGCGCAAGTGGACGTTATTTCGCTAGAGCTGTTGGGGCAATTGCCTAGAGCAGCACAATATTACCACCCCCAAAAATTAAGAAATCCCAAATTTTAGATTTTACCCAATCAACGCCGACAGAGACACGACGCCAATCGAATGCAAATAGGTGTGACACGAGCGCAGCACAACATTAGTACCCTGCTCGTCAATCATGACCCGAGACGATCAAATTTACTATGCGTCAACTTAAAAAACCAAAATTTTAGAGTTTAGGCAATCAACTCCGACAGAGACATGACGACAGTCGAATGCAAGTAAGTGTGACACGAGGACCGCCGAGTGCACTAACACTTAAAAATTCTCAGTCAAGCCTGCAGTACCATGACGGGTCAGTATTATAAGCTAAGTTAGTAATAGTGTGGCACTCAACACTTTTGTTACTGCCATAATTTGAATTTATTTTAAATTATTTTCAAGTTTTGTAATATTCATTCATTATCTTATTTTTATTTGAATAGATAAAACTACTATTGGTATAGAAGATGCATAAAAACAATAAGTAATTTCCATAAACATTATTTGAAATCTTTGTTAAATCTCTCTTGATCTTCAAGCGTTTATATTTCTTAAATTTCTGTGATTGCCTCTACTCTCTTATAAGTTCGCGAGTTCTTTTTGCGAGGCATTCATGGATAAATAACTTACCTTCGTCGGGAAGATTTTCATTTACTCTCGCGGAAATCCACTAACAATATGACCAGTTTTTCAGCTTCTTGGGAGAGTTGATAAAAATAATCACATCTCCCGACGGAATTGGTGATAGCATTCTGCCAACGGCCGCTGTCAAGTGTTCCGTAGCAATTGCTGATAGGCCCCGATGTCTAAACTCAATGAATAAAATACTTGGGTCTAAGTAAATCTGAAACTAAGCTAAGAGTAACAGCTGTTCCGTGTTGTTGAGAGAATAGATTGGAACTACGGCGAGAAAATACTATATTTAATACGTACTAATTTCCGGTATCCTAACAGGCGATCTAATGCTGGACGAAGTTGAATCGATAATCTTATGAGATTCTCATTCCCCTTGTAGCCTATTCTACAGAATGTGGAGGGTATCAATGGCGTAATATTTGGATTTTCTTGGGTTGAAGTATCAAAATTTATCACTTTCGCTCTCAAAGCTGTTCTCTAGGCTAGGAAATAGGGGCTAATTTTCGGTATACCACCAGTCGGAGTACCTGCGACACTAATCACAAAAGCTCTAAAAAAATTTATATTTGATGTCGCGCTAATTCCAAAACATGCCACAGAAGAAAAGTGTTTTTGCACAATTTTATATCATAAGTGGACTTAGGACTTAGATATAGTGGGATTAAATGAATGGGATCATACGTCTCGTTCGGATTCGAATGATAACGGAGGACCCCTTTTCAATACTGACGGAGCTGTGGTATTACTGAACGTCATTTTATATACCCATCTAAGCTTTTGCAGTAAATTTAAATGCAAACATGGTAAAAAGCAGGCAACTCCTTATAGCACTGTTAAAATCTATGTACTTTGGAATCGATAGTCTAGTCGATAGCAGGACCTAATTTTATTGCTAAAATCCAACAATACGTAAGGTAGATTCTTATATGCAATATTAAGCAGACGGATTCCGCGGTAATTGAGCAACAAAGCTTTGCGCCTGTAAACAGGGCCTGAATATATTTTGAGTTACATGAAACAAACAAGCCATAAATAAGTTTTATTTGTATTCTTTGACAAGTTAACACATACAATTGTTTATAACTTGATTATAAGTACTGCTACCTACGTTTTGTGATAATACAAAAGGCCTGATAAGAAATTTTATTGCGGGGTAAACCATACTTCAACTGCCTTTTGCTACTTATTTCTTAGGGAAACTGGATTATAAAAGCAGAGCCTGGTAGCTCGGTATCTATGCAGGGAATTACGTTAGTTTGTGAAAGCCTGCATGACATTAACTAGACTTGCACTAGAAGGCAGTTTGATAAACTTGTTTTGTCCTCAATGAATGCTTTCAGATATAGTGATAGGTAGCCTATAGTATAACTTAATTTGTTGGACTTGCAAAATTTCTTGGGTCACTGCACTTTTCAAGAATTGTTGTTCTTAAATGGCGCATAACTGTTTAAACGGATTTCACCGTCGCATGGCCAACTGGCTCCAATTGAAAATAACACAGGATGGCAAATCGGTCTCCGTCGGAGTGATGGTTGTCCTCTTATTCTGCTTCCACCTGTGGGTGTCGATAATAATACCTTCTGGACCGGATTATCTGCATTCATTTGCGCAACATGGCCTAACCAAAGAAGGCGTTACTTCGGTACTCGCCATCGCCAACACTTCAAGAACCTGTCTCGAATGCACCCAGAGCCGCGTGATCATATCACATTATTGCTGGTATAAATGCTGGTTAACAGGATAACGTAGTCCTTTCCTATTTCGAAATTGTTGCTCTCAAACGTGGCATAGTTGCCACATTTTGGTCTCGTTCAACCTAAAACCCAGATGTTAGACTTATAAGTGAGAAATATTTGATTGGATGGAAGATACCACAGCCGGACCGCCTTGACTGCATTCACAGCTGTGTATGCAGACGTATTTTTTTGATCCAACTAAATATTATTGAATGTGTGAAACGAACTTGAATTGCTTAGGCGCAAAAGCTTTGTTTTTGTTTGATGAAATTGTTTTTTGTCTACCTTTCGTCGTCTGCATAGCTTATTTACGACACTGTAAAAAGTCTAAATTTAAAACGGCTTGTACTACATACTTAGACATTATGTAGTACATATTTAAATAAAAATAAAAATAAAAAAATTAGTTTAATACAAAGGTTTAAATTTTAAACCAGAAATGTCTTCCGGCATAATCGATGACGTGTGTGTTCAGAATTGACAGAGAATTTTCGAGGTATTTGTGAAAATGATGTCACTTCGACTCACCGGCTCACAAATATCATACAAAGCGCCCGATAGTCGGATGTCATGCAACTGTAATGTGTTGAAACCTTGTACTGAAGGCCCAAAGTATTCCAGAATATTCAAACTAGAAGTTTTTGATGGAAATCAAACTAAGGCTATCTTGCATAAACAACAAAGCTGTGCGAAATGAGATCGTGCTCAGGGTATTTGAAAAACGTAGAAATAGGTGAAGACAACAATTTATTCACCACGTTCTAATGCGAGGTCATCTGTTGTTTATAGGTTGTACGAAAAACCTCACCGTAAAAAAAAAATTTCATAAAAAATTAGAAATTGTATTTGGAAATGAGAGAAAGTAAAAAAGTCCAATAATAAGCTAGAAATTCGTAAAATATATATTGACAAAATACTTTTAAAACTTGAGAGGCCTCTACAATATACCGAATGCGAGATAAATTTGTACTGACCCGCCAAACTGCGTTCTGCCCAAAATAACTTTTTTTATTGAGTTCATTTCAAAAATTCTCGATTACACCCGCATTTTTTTGTTGAACCAAAATTAGATAAACTGTCGATATTGATAAATAGTCAAGAAAAAAATATTAGTAGTATGAAACATTAAAATTAAATAACTCCCATCTTCGTCATAATTTTGGTACTGATCGCATATCGTAACACCATGTCGTTTTATTCTACCAAAATCTTCTACCATCAAACTATGATACTCTGCGACAAATAAATTTAGAAACATGGAGTAAGAACAGTTCAGTTTTTCCATGAGTATGGTATTGATATTGTATATCCCCATACCAATTTCCAGGTTCCTTCCATGAACCCTTTTAGAGATATTTAGACTGAAAAGTTAAGTTTATGGGAGGTGCCACGCCCCTTTTACGATAACTTCCATTTTTTCCGAGGGTATGGTTTTGATATCGAATGTCTTTATCCCAATTTGTAGATCCCTTCCATGAACTCTTATGGAGATATTAAGCCTGTAAAATCAAGTTTGCATGGAGATGCCACTTCCCTTTTCCCACAACTCCCATTTGTTTTCTCGCGAGTATGATATTGATATCGTATTTTTTCTACCAATTTTCAGGTCCCTTACCTCTAACAATTTTACAGATATTCAGTTTGATCCCTGCTATACATTTTTCTTGAATATCTTTAATATACAGACATCGACCTGTAATAATTTTATTATAAGGCTATGTAGAGATATGTAGGGAAGTGCTTACGACAAAACGGCTAATGCATAGGAAAAAATTACGCAGAGATAGTTTTGGTCCAATTTTGATCACATTAAGAATACACATAAACAAAAAAAAAGAAGAAAATAAAAAGATAATAAACAATTGATTTTGAATACAATAAGACATGTTTGAGAGTAAACATTTGCTATTTACGAGGTCTGTTCAAAACGTATCGCGAATTTTGAATTTTCGCTGGTTACGTATATTCGAATTTCGAATTTTTTGTGGCGTTATGTTGGTACTCATGTCTCTCACTTATGCCGACAAGCTCGGCCATTTTGAATGTTCAGTTAATTGTTGACAGCTGCTTTGCTTGCACGTGTTTTGGATCGTCTTCGATTTTTACCTATTCAAAAAAATGGATCAAAGAACCTGTATCAAATGTTGTGTGAAAAACGAAATTAAGTGCGCGGATGCATTCCGAATGTTGACTGTGGCATACGGAGAAGCAACCTTGGACCGAAGCAACGTTTATCGGTGGTACAAAATGTTCTCAGAACGCCGAGAAGATGTGCAAAGAAGAACAAAAATTGGCTTTTGCACCACGATAACGCCCCTGCTCACGCATCGTTGCTTGTGCGCGACTTTTTGGCGAAAAACAACACACTAATGATGCCGCAGCCACCGTATTCCCCAGATCTGGCCCCCTGTGACTTTTTCTTGTTCCCTAAACTGAAGAGGCCCATGAAAGGACGACGTTACGCTTCTCTTGACGAGATAAAGACGGCATCGAAGGAGGAGCTGAACAAGATACAAAAAAATGATTTTTTGAAGTGCTTCGAAGATTGGAAAACCCGTTGGCACAAGTGTATAATATCTCATGGGGATTACTTTGAAGGGGACAAAATAGATATTCATGAATAAATAAATAATTTTTGAAAAAACACAAAATTCGCGATACTTTTTGAACACCCCTCGTAGTAGTACATATTTAACAGGATTTGTGTTGAACTTTCTATCTATTGTTTTTATCTTTTTTTTGCCTTATTTTGATACAAATATGTAACCATTGAAAAATATTTACCCAGCTGATCGACAAAACTACTTACCTTAACTCAATACATATTATACGGCACTGAACATAGTAACTATTTGGGCCCCCTAGAGTATATAAGAATTTCAAAAATTTAAGTTGATTATAGTTCACAGTTTTACATCAAAGTGAGAGTTTCAATCGTTCAGATATCCCCAAAATGGCAGCTAAATTTGTTTGTGTTTTAACATTGCTCATCGCCATTACGACCTCTAATGCTGCTGGTATAACCGGTGGTGTTGATACTTCGTTTACTGCACATCCTTACTACGTTGCCATTCAAGGAAAGGATGGTGCACCTGTTTGTGGTGGTGCTTTAATCAGCAAAGATATAGTTGCTACTGCTGCAAGCTGTATCGCTAACTATCAGGTTGCTGAATTAGTTGTAGGTGTTGGCTCCGGCGAAGTTATCCCAATTGCAAGCTCTACATTTGATTCGGCATACGATTTTGTTACCAATGAAAATGATGTCGGTCTTTTGAAATTGGCACAACCAATTAAGGAATCTTCATCGGTTGGTATCATTCCAATTGCAAAATCACAACCCGCAACTGGTGTTAGTGGTGCGGTAGTCGGTTATGATGCAAACAAGAAGTTGGTCGAAATTCCTGTGACCGTTGTAAGCAGCACTGATTGTGCTTCTGGAAATTATAAATATAGTGAAGATGACATATTCAAATCACACGTCTGTGCCCTTGCTAAATCTAGCAGCGCCTGCGATTCTGCGCCTGGTAGTCCCTTGGTGTCGAATAAACAATTGATCGGTTTGGCTTCATGGGGTTATGGTTGTGGCAACAAAGGCAATCCATCGGTTTACACAAATATCGCAACATTGAACTCATGGATCTCAAGTTCATCCAAGAGCTTGTAAACTGGTGTTATTCTTATCTATTTAAAAGTGCTAGTATGCTAGTTTAGTAAATAAACAAGTAAGGAAGTCTAAGTTCGGGTGGAACCGAATATTATATACCTCGTAGTGATCTATTATGCCATACTAAATTACGCAGGTCTATTTTAATACTTTTCAGTTCGTATTATAAATCCAGCTGATTGTTTTCAATAAAAACACTTCTGTTATGAGTTTTAAGAGGTAAATTAATTAAAAAAAAACTTTCAAAAAACTGCTAAGAGATTTTTGAGTCGAGCTTCCCTTCCAATTTGTGGTGTACCGTTTTGAATTTTTTTCTACAAATTGGCGGGACCTACAGATTTTTGCCCACTTCGAACGGCATAGAGTGGCGTGGCCACGCCCATTTTACAAAATTTATATTTTTTTACTTTCTTCGTTTACGTACACTTTGAAAGTTAAATAGAACTGATAAAAAGCTTTTGTACGCAAAGTTATTGCCTATTAAATATATCTATGATCCTATACAAAATCTTTCGTATAAAAGTGGGCGTGGGCCTTAACCGATTTTGCCCATTCCGGAACATTCCTTATACAAGGTGGCGCAAAAGTAAGCTTCCGATGTTCAGCATATCGGTTGTGGCACGTGCAGTGTGTGCTGTTGCACCGTCTTGTTGGAACCACATGTTTTCCAATCCCAATTCATCAAGTTGCGGCAAAAAGAACTCGTTGATCATTGCTCTGTAGCGCTCACCATTCACAGTAACCGTTTGGCCCCGACCGATTATTGGTCAAATAAATAGTCAGCAATATTCCGCGTTCTGGAGCAGTGTAGCGTAACATTGTTTATTAACGTGTATTTCGCATGTGTTTACTACACAAATGTCAAAACAGAACTGACTTTAGGGGCCAATCGCAAAATTTATAGCATCTTCTGATAGGAGGATTACTTTTGCGCCACCTTGTATTAATATAAATATGTGTGCTAAAATTCGTTTCGATATCTTGAACGGTTTTTGATTTATGATTAATATTATTATTAAATTTGACTTAATCATTTTCAAAAATTTCTTGAATTATTTATTTTTTGCCTTAAAGTTAATGTACCCACCAAATGTTATCCATATAAGTGTATGATGTACTGAATAATCACTTTTTTTGTACTTTCGAAAATATATATTAAAAGTGGGCGTGGCTATCATCCGATTTCGCCCATTTTAAATAGCGCTCGGAGATGAGTGCATACCAAATTTCATTAAGTTATTTCAAAATTTACTCAAGTTTTCGTGTTAACAGACGGACGGACGGACGGACATGCCTTAATCAATTTCTTTTTTTCTCTTGAACATTTTGATATATATAAGTCAATATCTAAAGTTAGTATACCTTCTGTGCGTAGCACTACTAGGTATAAAAATGTATGACTGAAAAAAAAAACAGTTGAACTAGTTCTGGGTCTCCTTAAACACGGCCATGGAGGTTCGGTGGATACCGTTGTATAATGGCTGTTATTGCTGTTCTAGGTTTGATTCCATCAATATTTTAGGAAACCTTATTTCCTCTCTGAGTGTTTGCTTGCCATGCAAATTATCTCAACAAAAGTTCGCTTTCTAATCTACGGATATGACACCTTTCATTTAAGAAAGAAATGTTCACAAAGGTAATACTCTCATAAATCTTCGTTGAAGACACTATCGCAGTAACTGGCTGGTTGTCTGCATATTTTCGTAAGCTGGGTATTAAATATTTCCCTATTTTTACCAACAAATACCTGGTTTCAGATATACTGTCTAATGGTAAACTAGTGTGATTATAGATGGGAAATCCTTAGTTTCGACATCCAGTCTCGGAAGTTTTCTGATAATAAGATTTACAACAGCAACATGACTTATGATTAAATTGCGGAGAGTATTTGAAGAATAAAATCGCGATATGGCCACGCAGTCACGCCTCACGTGTGAAAACCCAGTAAAAAATCCATTGCCAGTCTGTTTTAAAACAAGCCTCGCGACCACATACTTTTCTTCCGGCACGCGATCGCTTTGTAGATTGGTGAATATTTTCATGTTGGAGCGTCATAAGATGCCTACCAGCTTGCTTTTTTCATTGGAGATTCAAAATGTGTAAAAGTTGACAGAGTATTTCTTTCCCGGTTAAAAGATAAATGCTACCACAAAATAATCAAGGTGATAGTCACGGTTGTAGACTTCGCAAGATCTGACGGACTTATATAATATATAACGTTTTGAAACAACTTATTCCAAACCGATTTTATTTTACCTCACCTCTCTCCTGTCGGTATAGTACTACAACTCTTCTCTGAGATCAAAATTGATTAGGCGATTTGCTTGTCATTTTAACATTACATGGGAAACTATAGCTAATCATACCATAAAACATGAAAACGCACTAAAAAGCCTAGGAAATATAAAATCACATAATAAATTCTATTGATAACATCGATAAAGTAAATTGATTAGGAGTTTTATATTTTTAAAACCAAATAAGCTTCTTACTTCCAACCGCATGCGAGTTATTCTTTTACAAACCGAGTAATTGTTTGGTGCACATTACCAGAAAACTTAAATCATTGCAACCTTTATATAGCGATGAAAATTTATTCGATATTCGTGACCTTTTTGGCTTTAGCTATTTTGACAGTGTGCTGCGCTCGTACTATAAATAAAGAAGATACTGTCGCAGAAAAGGAGATAGAATCCCTAACAGATGAGCGTATTGTTGGAGGTCAAATAGTCGATATCTCCGTATATCCGTATCAGACAAGCTTGCGTATAAAGAATATATTGAAACCTCAAAATGCATATGCTCACAGTTGCGGCGGTAGCATTATCACGGACCGCATTGTTCTAACGGCTGCGCATTGTGTAATCGGTAAGGTGGCTAGTCAATATCAAATTGTCGCTGGCGCTAATTATCGACGTAGTGTCGATGGTGTTGTTCTACCTGTTAAAGAGTTGATAATGCATGAAAACTACAATCCAAGTATAATAAATAATGATATAGCCTTGGTGGTTTTAGGTGCTGCACTACCAATTAATAATTATACCATCAAACCAATAGAGCTGGCTGAAGAACCCTTGAAAAAAGGTGCTACTGCAACAATTTCTGGTTGGGGTACAATTTCATTTTTAGGTAGCAGTTCAAATTATTTGCAAGCAGTTAAAGTACCAGTTGTGAGTAACGAAGAATGTAATGAGGCCTATGGTGCTGGTCGAATAACCGACGCAATGTTTTGTGCTGGCTTACTCGGCCTTGGGGGTAAAGATGCCTGTCAAGGTGATTCAGGTGGTCCAGTTTTGGTAAATGGCAAAGTGGCTGGGATCGTATCATGGGGTAATGGCTGTGCATTTGCTAAATACCCGGGCGTTTATACAAATGTACCACATTTGCTGCCTTGGTTGCGTGAGAAGATTGCCCAGATAGAAGCTGAGCTGTCGGCTGAAGAATAAGTATGAAGTTTAACACCTAATTTTAATATAAATGTTAAATATAGAAATAAAGCGATAAACTTTTGGATATAATTCCAATATAAAAGAATGCCTATTCTTTATTGGTGAAGTAAGTGTGGGTGCATAGAGGGTCACCACCAGAGCGTCCCAAATTTTTTGACGTGTATCGACTGTAAAAAGGTACAAGAAAATATATAAATTTCTATTTCTCTTATGTAAACTTATTATCAAAATTTGTATTATTATTATTTCACTTCAATGTAAGTTTAATAACACAATGGCAAAGCACTTTAAGGGCTTATTTGCAGTTTCAGAAACCAATAAAATAAAATAAATGTGTAAACGCAATTATCAGAATTATTTATTTAAATATTAAATATGTTTTAGGATCTTTATAAAATACACCTACGGCATACAATGAATAGACAAGCGATCAAGGGTTGTTAATTCAGTGACGTTTTAAATAAGTTTATTTAAAAAACAAAAACTAAACAAAAATCCATCACAATAACATAACCTCAATTAAAAATTTAACGCAAAACAGCTGACACATACTGTGTGATTGCGTTCGTGAGTAATTGCGCTATAAGAAATAACGATTTTGCTCACAAAGTTAATAACAAGCCTCTAAAAAATTTATTTAACTCCCATTCCGCTGTCGGGCTCCAACTTTTTTCCTGTTAAAAGTGTTAAATGGAATGTCCAATAACATAACAAGTTACAAATATTTAAAAAATTCTAATAATTTTTGCAAAAAAAAGTATATATATTTTAGTAAATTCAGGTTGACCAATCGTTAGAAAATTGGCACAAACGATGGTGCCTCGAAAATAGGTTTATAGCTATAACTTTGAAAATAATTCGAATTTCGAAAAACTGGATCAGACGTATTTTTAAGTAGTTGTTGTGAACTATACAAACAAGTTTCAGAAAGAAAAGTCGAACTTGGAACAAAAGTGACCCATTTCACAAATTTTTACCTCAATGTAAAACGAGTCAACGACACGTTCGTTAGATTTATACTGACGTTTAAAAAGCGTAGCAGTGGTTGTGTACATATTATGCACTGCGTTACAAAAACGAGCTTTAGTTCTGTCCTATGAACCAAATATACTTTTTCGGAAAGGGGAGAAAAAATAAAAATACACGTGTATCGGCGATTTTCATGTATAATTATTCAATAAAAAAAAGTTCTGACGTGTAAAGTATATTTGGTTCATAGGACAGAATGTGTGTAACGCGGTGTTGGTATTCAATTATGATTAAAATAAGAAAGCGCCGACGAGGAGGGCTCACTAGACGTAACAAAATATTAGCCTTTCAAAAGCGAAGTTTTGGTTGCCTTTTTTTGGGAAACTCCCATATGCATTAGTCTTTAAGAAACCGAGTAATTGCTCAGACGACCATACACTGATTTTAACCATAATCACAGTTTTCATATAGCGATGAAAATCCATCCTGGTTTTAAACATTTTGGGTGGGCTCGCGCAATAAATAAAGAAGATTTTGTCGCAGAAACAAAGAGGGCATCTCTCATAGATGTGACGTATTGTTGGGGGTAAAAAGATGCCTATCAAGGTGATTCAGGTGGTCCAGTTTTGGTAAATGGTAAATTGGCTGGGATCGTATCATGGGGTATTGGCTGTGCAAGTGCTAAATACCCGGGTGTTTATACAAATGTGCCACACTTTCTGCCTTGATTGTATTAGAAGATTGCCCAGATCGAGGCCAAGCTGGCGGCTAAGTAATGAGTGTATATTTCAATATTTAATTTACTAAAAACTGTTAAATATAATTTAAAAGTAAGGGCGTACCTATGCTCTATTAATCAAGCTGGTGTATATGAGGAATACCTGTTACGGGCTCGGGAAAAAATCAGGTAGATAAGAACTAATTTTTGGTGGATACCCACCAGCGCGGCATTATCTTATTGTTTTCATTAGTAATGTCACATAGACAAACCATAAATAAGTTAAATGTAATCAAAAATCTCAGATCTTGTCACATAGGAAACTTGAAACTGTATGATAGTAAATTCCTAATCGTGTTTTTTTAGTATTTCAAGCCATATCAATTTAATATCGACAAATGCATGCCAGTTAGTCTTTAATAAATCGAGTAATTGTTCAGTCCACCATACACTGGTGTCAACTAGAATCATTGTTTTTATATAGCGATGAAAAGCCATTCATTATTCGGAACCCTTTTGGTTTTAAACATTTTGGGTGTCTGTTGGGCTCGTGCGATAAATGAAAAAGATACTGTCGCAGAAACGGGGATAGTTCTCCTCATAGATGGTCGTATTGTTGGCGGTCAAAGAGTTGATATCTCAGTACATCCTCATCAGATAAGCTTGCGTGTAAAAAGTATCTCTAATCCAAAAAGTACATTTGCTCACAGTTGCGGCGGTAGCATTATCACGGACCGCATTGTTCTAACGGCTGCGCATTGTGTAATCGAAAAGGTAGCCAGCCAATGCCAAGTTGTCGCTGGCGCTAATTACCGACGTAGCGCCGATGGTGTTATTCTACCTGTTAAAGAGTTGATAATGCATGAAAATTACAATCCAAGTACAATAAATAATGATATAGCCTTGGTGGTTTTAGGTGCTCCACTACCAATTAATAATTATACCATCAAACCAATAGAGCTGGCGGAAGAGCCCTTGAAAAAAGGTGCTATTGCGACAATTTCCGGCTGGGGCACACTTTCATCTCTGGGTGACAGTCCAAACTTTTTGCACGAGGTAAAAGTACCAGTTGTGAGTAATGAGGAATGTAATGAGGACTATGCGGGTCGCATAACTGATGCAATGTTTTGTGCTGGCTTACGCGGTGTTGGTGGTAAAGATGCCTGCCAAAATGATTCAGGTGGTCCACTTTTGGTAAATGGTAAATTGGCTGGGATCGTATCATGGGGTATTGGCTGTGCATTTGCTGAATACCCGGGTGTTTATACAAATGTGCCACATTTTCTGCCTTGGTTGCGTGAGAAGATTACTCAGATTGAATCTAAGCTATCGGTTGAGAATTCAGCTTGCATTTGAAGATAAAAATTATATTTAAAATATATACTCGTATGTGAGTAAAATGTACAGAAACCCAAAATAATTTCACAACTATGTATTTCTCTATTATTAAAGCAAGTATAAATAATTACCTTGTTGTGATTGAACCCTTAGAAACTCCCCCGATGGTTTTTTTTTGGAGTGCTGACGGTGTGACGTTATAATGGCAGCGTTTAAAAGTCTCTTTATTTATTTATAAGTCTATTTTGAAACAAATTTCGTGAAAAGGCGTCCTTCCACAGAATTGTGAGCTAGAGCAGCTTATATCAGTCAGTCCCATTAATTGGCAACATATCACAATATTTTATTAATACAAATTAACATAACTGGACTTGAACAAGTTTACTAAGAAAGCAAACAAAAAATTATTATATAGCTGTTAATCTGGGTAATCAAAATTATTCAAAATGACTGACCTCAAAAGGTAGTTTTGCTAACTGGAGTATCAAATTTCGCCGATAAAAAAACAGACCTTAGCTATAACATAATATTTTAATCAAGTAACTACATAATTACCGGTCGACTCTAACGCTTGGTTTCAATTAGGTCAAAATGACTGACCTCAAAAACTGACTACACTGCCACCATGACGATTTGGTGTCAAATGTGTTTTTATAATGTTTTAAAAACTGGCATGAGGTCGATATAGTAGTGCGTGTCAAAGACTTTCGTCAAATTGTGGTGTCAGCCGATTGACATCGTGTTTTCACCACTGATGTCATACGTGCAGTAGTCAGTTGTTTGACAAGTTACTTTGCTATCAATTGTAGGATTGCGAGTTCGCACCCCAACTTTTGTTAAATGGTTTTTAACTATACGACAATTTTTCTTTAATTTTTAACTGCAAATATTAATATTTTTTTATGCATTTTCACACTGGTATTCTAACCGAGATAAAAAAAGATAAAAATTTGAGACATGAATGTAGCGTAGCCGACCAAAAAATTTTAATATTAAAAAAATTAAAAAAAAGCAATAATAAAAACTAAAACAATTAATAAAACAGTAAAAAAAGCATTAATCATATATTTTGGTTGGTTTCGAAATTAAACTGTCAACTTTGGCCAGAAGAATACCAAAAGAGGCTAAAAGTTGCCATATTATTTCTTTGTCGGTAAAAATACTATTGTTTCTATAGTAGAATCAGGGGGCCAAATGCACGTAGACATACATAATCTAAAATCTTAAGAGGTTGAAATTGCGCTGCTATAAATTAACTCTGTTCGACGTGTAATAGTAGGGTTTTGAATTTCTTCACAATTTGGCCCGATTAACTTCAAAATAAATTTAGTCCCAGCTCTATTCCCAATCATTGTATACAAGTTTCAATTTTTCTTCAAAACAAAATTCGAACTGTATGGTGTATGCTAAAGCTTATGCATTCTTGTTCAGCAGATTTTTATTGCAGAAATACATTAGACTGTTTCCCGACTACCGCCGGGGGCTCTGGATCTGTCCCCTGCAGACCTAGGTTAATTAACCTTTATGAGTGGACCATGGCACGAGTTAATTAACGTAATATGCCCGTGACAATATAATGCAAGCAAAAAAAAATCCGTTGGGTGGCGCACTGATCGAGCAACTCGGAAAATTCGTTTGAAATTGGGAATTTTGTGAACGAGTTTCATCTAACTTCCCGGCAAATCTAGGGACTTGAAATGTGGCATATATTTCAGGACACAATGACACACAATTTGAAGAAAACCGACTTCGGCTAGGTGGCGGTGTAGGTGGAGATTACTGAAAATTCCTGAAAGAGAGGGGAATTTTGCGAACGATTTTGAGACTTGAAGCTATAGTCATATCAATATTGTTTTCTTTCCTAATTAAAAATGTCATCTCAAACCATCGCTGTGGAAATCGTTAAAATGTTTTTCTTATACGAATTAAGAAGAAAAAAAAATCGGACACTGCTCCAATACCATTAATTTGCTTTCATCGTACGCAGCATATCAGTGCAGATAACTGAGAGTACTCGATTTGGTGGCAGTGTGTAAGAGGTCTTGATAAAAATTCGTTAAATTGGACCTTGATTGTTGTTATCAGCAGGCAGTTTAAATTAACTGCTTTATATATCCATATATAGTTTATAAAAACACCAATTCATAAAACTTATGGCACTGCTTATAATGTTAAGATAAAATACGAATAGCTGATTTTACATAAGTTATTATACGTAGACTACGAAATTTATGGACGAGTATATATGTGTCAATGAAAAAAAAAATTAAAACTTAAAAATGAAGGCGATAACATGCAGTCTGTTATTTGAAGACCAGTAATTGTTTGATAAATTGACATGATAATTTGGTGCGTATTTAACTGTGACTAGTTTTAGGCCAAGTTCTTAAACAATTTTCGCTTTACAAGTTAGATTTTTTCTACAAAATAAAAATGTATTGTCATCTCATGACAAAATTCCAATTGATTCGACCACACTTGGCGAGGAGCGTTAGCAGTCAGAAAGAAACTTTAAAACATATTAGAAGTCACACGCCCCCCAAAATCGAACTCGCGCGCTCTTGTATGTGAGTAACGACCGTGCAATAGCCGTATCACTTTCGACTAAAACTATTATGTGGTATTGGAAGAACGTAAAGAAAAGCCCTCGTTAAAATTGTGTAGGCAGGTTATAAACAGAAAAGCGCCCTCATTAACAGTTCAATTATATCAGGTTACGCATGTAAAAAAATGAACGGCTTCTTACGTTCATTGAACTTATTTGCTTTGAGCCTTTGTCTCTTAGCGGCTTTGGTATCCTGTGATACTGCTGAAAGTCGCATTACTGGTGGCACATCAGTGGACATTAAAAGTGTGCCATATTTGGTATCATTGCGCTACAAGCATAACTCATCACTACCATTTATACATCGCTGTTCAGCCACTATTTATTCAGCGGATATTTTGCTAACAACAGCACGTTGCGTTATAGGCTTGAAACCTCATCAATTACAAATTGTGGCTGGTAGCACGTATCGTTCACAAAACATTGGTTATGTTGCGCTTGTCAGCTCGATACTTATACATCCGGATTTCAATATTTGGTTTATAAATAATGATATGGCAATATTGCGGTTGGAAATACCGTTATCAAAATCTGAATGGTTTGCGATTGAACCGATTGCTTTGTCAAGGACTTTACCTGTACGAGATACTGTGGCCACAGTAGCTGGTTGGGGTGCTATGGAGGAGAAAGGTGCCAACGCTGATCAACTACAGGAGGCTACGGTCCATTTAGTGAGTGAAGCGGATTGTAAGGAGGCATACGGTGAGGGGCGCATCAGTGAGGCGATGTTGTGTGCCGGCGATGTTAGTAGCAGCGGTATTGTGATCGATGCTTGCCAGGGAGATGCGGGTAGCACACTAGTCTCGAATGGTGTGGCTGTTGGCTTAGTGTCATGGGGAAGTGGCTGCGGGCGTGCAGGTTATCCTGGTGTTTATACGAATTTGATCCATTTCAAGCAGTGGATTGAGAATGTGGTGAAACAAAAGTTTTAAAGCACGAGAAGGAATAGTTATTATGGAGTAAGGAAATTACATATGTAAACCTTGAAGTGCATAATAGTACCGAAAACCTTAATACAGATATTTCTTTTTGAACATGTTTTTCTAATTATAATCTCAGGGAACTTGGAATCATATTCACCTCATAACTGTCAAACATTTAAATTTCAAAGTATTTTGCCTTAGTTTGGTACAGTTACATTGCATGGTATACTTTATCTGATTAACTTTAACATATACTTTAACCATTAACACTACATATACTACGTAAGTCAAGACGAACTCCTTTTTAGCGTGGTAAATTTAGAGTTTGATGGAAGAAATTGAATGTGAATAAGGGACCACGAGTTTTGAACTCAAATTGTGGGCGAATTGACTCTAGCCCGACTGTTCGAAAAAGCCCTATCTTAGCAAAAAGTTGAAGAACGATGTCAAATAAGTGTACCGAAGGATATTTAGCGATGAACTGTACAAGCTTCAAGCAGATGCGCTCCAACCCAGAAGGTGCTCCTGTGTACACTAGATTTCCGCAGCTTCTATCTTTAATTGTTTTTTTTTTTTTTTGTGTAAAGAAACAAGTGTTGATGAGTTTCCGTTATCTTGGATTTTCTAATCATACAAGGCATCGACAATTTATCGTAAGGTTTCCCCCAGAAGGTTTAACTTTTTAAGTCAAAGCCTGTGTACGCCAGGATAAGTATGTATATCTACAAGCCAAACAAAGCTTTACGAGCTCAACTGCAAAAGATATATTTTTCATATCCTGAAGAATAGAAGTCTCGTATTGATAACTGAACTTTGATTGCAATTTGTTTACTACGTTTAGGCATAGATAACACTGATGGCTACTAAAGCTTCGCCGAGCTTTTAGAGAGCTTTCCGCTATAAGTCGGCTAACAAATCCAAATACATAATACAAATTACTTTAAATAAAGCAACAGCTATCGCCGTGTTGAATTATTTGGAAAGATTATCACATATACTCGATCAGCGAAGCAAAAAAAAAAAAGTAGTAAATCTGATAATTTAAGTATATGCTTAGCACTCTCACCTTAGGTAGCACAATTAAGTCTTATTAGTCGTTTACGGGTCTTTTCGAATATTTGGTTTACCTAGACCTTAAAAAATGAAGCTTCAAAAACTCGCTATCATAACTTGCACCATCCTTGCTTCCTTCACAACGTTAACATCCGCTTTAGTACAAATACAACCCTTCATTATTGGCGGCCAAGAAGTGGACTGTGCCAAGCATCCCTATCTTGTATCTATACGTTATCGCCTGGTAGACTATGGGCCCTATTGGCATAAATGCGCAGGTGTCATAATATCGGAACATGCAATACTCAGCGCTGCACAGTGCATACGCGAAATACAAACCGATCGAGTTATGATCGTCGCAGCTGCTAATCGACGCACAGGTGGTGATGGTCAATATTATCCCTCCTCGAAATGGATAGAACATGCTAATTTTTCAACTTACACAGCCGACTATGACATTGGTTTGTTTTTTGTTGATATACCTTTTGAATTGAATGCTGATCATGCAATGCTGCTTAGCATAAACATCCGTGCACAGCTGCCAGCTGCCGGACATTTAGCAACAGTTGTCGGTTGGGGTTATCGTGAGGAATTTGGCCCATCTTCAAATTACTTAGAAGAGACCAAAGTACCAATTGTTAGCACCTTAAAATGTGTGTCCATCTATGGTAAGTCTGAAGTTACCGCGCGCATGGTCTGTGCAGGATATGTGAATAGTGGTGGTCGTGATGCATGTCAAGGCGATACTGGTGGGCCTTTGATATACAATGGAGAACTGGTTGGACTAGTGTCTTGGGGACGTGGTTGTGCACGTGCTGGATATCCAAGTGTTTATACTTATGTGAACAGTTTGAGGTCTTGGATTGAGGAGCAGTTGGAAAATGCAAATGGTCACAGAGTGAGTGTGAATAAAAGTGCTATTTAGAGAACCAATTACTATTAAAATGTGTGAAGAATTCATTTTAATTATGAATAAATAAAAGAAGATTAAAAATTTTGTAAATAAAATGTAAGTGCAATTTAACTCATCATCATCATGATTGAAAGCTTCCTCACTTCACTTATGAATACTACCAGGAGTGACCACATGCCACTATTGCAAACCTCAACTAATAACATTGGAAATTTGTTTATAAGAAATTTCTCTGGTTCAATGGAAAACCCAGTTAATATCATTAAACTGGCACAAAGTGGCCTACCAGGGAAATTCGAATCACAATGGGTCGTATTAGAACTAGTTAACGTAACTGCTCTAAGCTCCTGCCCATTTCGTCCTCCCATAACACAACCCATATTTTCAAAAGTTCAGCTAAACAAAATCTTTCTGGATATGTTGGTTAGATTGCGCGCAGCACTGTGATAAGAAAAATAAGATATGTCTGTGGTTAAAGAAGATCTAAATAGTTAACAACAAACAAACAAAAAATCAAAAGGGTTCAAACAAATTGTTCCTGCGGTAGTCGGGCAGGTGTTAGTACTTAAGCGTACAGGATTCATTTTGACAAAGGCCTGCCCATGTCCATAAGATTCCTCAAACCTTCGGTAAGTGTTAAGGTGGATAAAAACAGGTAGTTGTATTGATAAAAATCCTGCGGCTTCGCTGGGTAGCCTGTCTCAAGCGAATTTTTGAAACGCCCAGAAAATATTTGGATCGACATCCAATAGCGAGCTATGTGCGTATCTATTATATTGGCCATAACTGTTTGCATATATTACGAAAATTCTCGAAATCTAGCATTGTGTTCACTACACTAGCTGTTTCTTTCGTTATTTAAAACAATCATATACACTTAGCATGGATACGAAAAAATCTGTCGTCATAGGGGTTGCTAATGCAAAGTGCTGTGGTCCCACATTTGGTTTGACAGTTATCCCTTTCACGCCGTTAGCTGCATCCGTCTCACAAAAATGGCTTTCCAGACTTAAGGGTTCTATTGCACAATTTTTCAAGTTCAAATGCCTCCTTGGAAAAAGTAAACAAGTAACAACATAAAACTGTCTTCTCATCTTCCACGGTTTTATGTCTTTATTAGCATATTAGCGTGATAAATAATTTATTTTTAACCATAATATGGAAATAAACGATGAGCATCTCCTATTGTGACAGCCCAAAAATATCCAGTACATTCTGTGCAACTCTGTAATGCCGTGCAAACACACATTTGTTCGTCTTCGGCACAAAGCAAAGAAATTTGTGGAAAATTTGAACGAAGCATCAAAGCGAAGACGCGTTTTCATACAAGTGCTAAAAATCGGTTGTTTTAATTGATTTGCAATACATTTTATTGCTGATAAATAGCGTTATAATTGAGAATAATCAGTAAGGAATTAAGTACAAAACGAAATCAAAGCAAAATGTCGTTATTTGGCTCATTGATGGGAGACTTCGATGATGACCTTTTCATGGGGTAAGTTTGCTGGTTTTGTTGCTGTGGCTGCTGCTACTGCTTGTTTCAATACTTGCGATGGGTGCTCTGCTGCCAACGTCGCTGGTGAAAAAAATTGTACTCATCTAACATGTGTACTTGATTAGCTTCGAAATTGCTGCGGTTTATTAAAAAAATATGGGAGAATGATAATTCCATTGAAAATACTTTAAGAAAATTCAAGTGCATCTTGTATATTAGCACACTTCACTTTGGCGCACCAGCTGCTAAGATCATGATTAATAGATAAATATACCTAGCATGCACCGTTATGGCTTAATTTGATATCGAAAGTAGTAATCCTTTGCTAAGATTTGGACATCGGCCTATTCGGAGGTATATCATATATAATACATAGTAATTCGTAAATATTCTTTAGTTGGTTATTTGTGGATAATGTTTGTACTACTGCGGTGCCAATATCGCTACTAATTAGTTGCAGTTATCTGCACAGAAATATATATATACATGGATATGCATGTACCTACGTAATGACGCACATATATATTTATGTACTTATGTCAACTGAGACGTCAGCTACGACGTCGCAGTAACAGCGCGCATGAAATAAATCGATAATTTTTTATTTCCCCTGAAACTCTTTAGGCAGACTTGTAAGCTCTTTCACCCATTCTTTCTGTTCTACAAACCATTTTTCTAATAGATTAACCCCTTAATAATTATGACCCCCCTTTTAGTCGCCTACTTACCACGGGTATACTCTGAGTCGCTTGGTTGAGTAATGAACACAACTAGTACATTGAAAAACAACTGGATTCAAACATTTTTTAATTACACCAGAGTGGACATATACCAAATTGAATTCATCCTTATAATATAACAATACATTTCGAACTGAACAAATAGTGCAGTTTCAGTAAAAGTAGAATGCCAATGAAATCAGAGGGTTTAGAAAAGTTATTACGTAAGAAGGCATTTTTAAATATAATAAAAATGCTATTTAAAATATTTGGCTTCACTAAATCTACGGTCAGGGCAAATTAAGTGAAATATTTAAAAACCGTCTTTCATTTCATAATTTATTTTCATACCACCAATTGTGAGAAAATAGACCTCGTACATCCATTCATACATCCATTCATACATTTTGTAAACACTCACCCTTTGGAATATTAAAAGAAATTACAATGATCACAGTAAACTAAGTAATTGTATGTCAGAAAACTCAAACATCTGGCATAAGCTATTTAGTTTTGGTTGTTTTGTTTTGCTTGATCTGCATATATTTATTAGAAGTCTAAAAATTTTGTTTGTGAAAATGCCTGCCGGCGCACGACGACGGTCACATTCGTAGGAAACACCACCATATTTTTAACAATTTTTATATGATAAAAGCGTAGATTAAATCCTCTATCAATTGTCTTTTATTTCAGCAATCACATGAATGCCATGAATCAGCAAATGCGTTCAATGAATCGTTTAATGAATTCATTCATGCCTGATCCATTCAACATGCTGGCTCCATTTGATACTGGGTTCCAACAGAATGCACTAATGGAACGTGGTAATCCACATGCCGTGAATCCAATGGGTGGTCTTTTCGGTTTTCCTGCAATGCCAAATATGAATAGACTTCTAAGCGCAGGTAATTTGGTAACTTATACTCTTTTATCTATAAATAAAATATACCCTTAAAACACAACTCTCATCTCTACAAGCAGACATCGGCGCACCCAATGGCGCATCATTTTGTTCTAGCTCTGTTATCACTATGTCGCCTGGACCAGATGGTCGTCCACAAATCTATCAAGCTACATCTAGCACAAAAACTGGCCCTGGTGGCATACGTGAAACTCGTAAGACAGTGGAAGATTCCAGGCGTGGAATGAAGAAAATGGCTATTGGTCATCATATTGGAGAGCGTTCGCATATTATTGAAAAAGAACAAGACTTACGTTCAGGTCAATTGGAAGAGCGTCAAGAATTTATAAATTTAGATGAAGATGAAGCTGAGAATTTCGACCTTGAATTCACTAATCGCGCACGTATGTCTGGTGTACGTGGTGCGCGTCCACAAGAGATGATTACAATTGAATCGGCCGATGATGATGACGATGTACGTCCGCGTCATTATAGTAGACATCATGGCAGTGGTGGGCAACATCGCAGAGCACTACCAGCAATAACTGCACCACCACACCAACAACAAAATAGGTAAGTTTTTCAATGGGTTATTTAAATAATTGAAACATAGTTTTTGTTTGGTATAAAGTTAAAAGTTTAATTGGTGTTTGTTTTAGGAATAAGCTTGGAAAGTATAAAAGATAAAAATTGCAAACTGCTTGTGTGGGAATGAGTTAACAAGTTATGCTAATTAATAAAACTTTATTTTGTGTATGTGGTGTCGTTTTGAACTTCCGATAATATTTATTTTACACATATTGAAATGTTTTGGCGAGTGAATAGGTTTTTTTTGGAGAGTTTTCGTTAACTCTTAACATATATAGTACATTAAAACTCTATGTGGATACACCACTTTGTGAAGCCTACTTCCTTTTCTAATAATACCTTATTATTTCAACTAACGACCGAAACTAGATTGAATTGTTTGTTCCGACTTAGTTTTCTTTTTTATCGTATGATCGTAACCTTCCTCTTCACTAATGCCTTTTTACGTTTTATTTTAATTTCCTGTATGCGTTTAGACTTATTTGTGTTGCAATATTTAAGCTTTTCGTAGAAAAAGAATATCATTCTCAAATCCAATGCTTTACTCAAACAAAAATTTGTTACTTTGTATCTACTTGCAGATATGATAAAATATAAAAAACAAATATGTAGAAACAATTTGATTGAGGATTGAATTTAACTTCGAATAGTATAACTACTACTACAAATGCTATTACATACTAATATTGTATATATATATATATAATATGTATAACTCGTACAACCAATACTGCTATCATTCCCCAAAACTCGAAGCAGGATAATAAATGAACAAAAAAAAAAATCGAATTTCCAATTAACTGCAAGCAATAATCAAATAAAAAACCAAATTGTCACATAATAAATATGCATATTAAAAAACCTTAAAAATACAATAGTCACAAGAAACATACTTGCATATTCTACATATACATATATCTACATGTATATTAACAAACAAAATTAACTAATATTGCTAATAAAGAGTTATGACGGCTTTAGAGAAATTAATGGACTACGAGTTTTGAAAATTTCACAACACTTTTCTAGTCAACTTCACAAACTAATCAAAAGTAAAAGCTATACTTCAAGTCTTAAAATAAATGCGTTCCGTAAAGCCAAATTTGCAGGACTCACAAATTCATCCTAAAAGCGAAAATATGAGGTAGGCCATTTTGTAATTTAAATAGCGTTAAATTATGTTCAATTATTTTTTCAATTCGAATTATTTCTCTTTTTATTGTTTTGTAGTTGAAAATTCCTTTTTCATAAATCATTTGTATTTTACATAAGCATTTATGGAATCTTTGAATCTCAATTTCCCTGTGTTTAAACTTAATTTCAAGCGAATGTTTATCGTTCTTATATGCTACCTTTTTCGCCAGTCTTTCGTTGCAAACTGTTGATCTCTATGGTATTCAAAATTTCGAAACATAGTACTTTGCAATAAAATTATAAAAAAAAAAAATTGTAAAAACACATTATCTGTTTACCAAATGAATTTGGACACTTTTTTTCCTTGCTTTCCGTTTAATTCCTCAACATTTTTTCCTGGTATTCTTCCTTTATAATGTAACATTTTAGAAACTTTTGTTTGTCCGTAACAGTAATTTGATCTGAATTATCCAACCATGGCTTATACTATCCGCGCTAAAGCAGGATTTTTAAGCGCACTATTTTTTTCTTTTTAATTAATAAAATCAATTTAATAAATCCATATCGACATATCCATTTCGATGCCTAATATTCTAAAACTAAAAACAATAACATTACTAAACTCAGCTTTCGTTATTCAAATTATATTATTCGACATACGTATTTTAACCATATCGCATCACACTCACTCATGTCAAGTTTTTATTTGCCTCAAGAACTTGATAAAACGCTACAGGGCATCATAGCTTAGTTGTTAGAGTACTCTAACAGGGGCTTTGGTGCAGACACTTGGGTTCGTATCCCCGTGTCCGAGAAGGGGTCTGATGAGAAGTTGGGCACTTCGAAACATGTCATCCCATACCATCGCTGTGCATATCGTTGTAATTTTTCCTCTAATATCAATTAACTTTGCGAAAACTTTTCGCCAAGAAATGCAAATATCGAAATCAATACCATCACTCTTCACCAACAAAAAGTTATAAAAAAGCTTCAAAAATGTATTGATCATAAATTTTCTTCGAATTTCGTACTTCGTTCTAAAAACAGCTCTACGTTGTCCACCTCGCCCTCAGTTGATGCGTTAAACAACACCAACACCGTTCGCATTAAAAAAAATCACAGCAACAACTATAGAAATAGCAACAACAATAGCTATTTGTCGAATTTATCAACGCGTCGCACCCCAGCCTCTAATTCAGGCTTTTATCAGCATCAACATGGCATTAAGGCTCGTCGCCCATTGCGTACTCCACCATCATCGCCGTTAACCACAATACCGACTAATAGCAGTTACAGCAGAGCAGCTACGACAAGGTTTGTGTCACAATAATTTGCAGGAAAAAAATCAAACAAGCATAAATTAATTAAAATTACGAATATGGAAAGCCAAACCCAGCATATTTTCCTAACTTCGCTACCCCCGCACTCGTATCAACAATGAATTTGCAAGTCTCCAAAAAACCACACACTAACGATTCGATTTCAATATAGCCTAAATATTTGTATTTTTCGCTAGGTTCAAGCCAATTCGGTCTTGGGGAAATATAAATTAAACTTTTGAGTCTCAAGTGCTTCTGAATCAGTTCTGTTACCTTCGCGTTTTTTGTAATTTAAGAAACTTTTGTCGCGCATATACCGCCTTGCAGTTGGATATTTTCGGTTGGCTCATTGAAAAGTCAAAAACCGTTTAAGATATAACAAAATTCAGCGCACAGACAACCCTTATTACAAGAAATGTCCAAAAGAAATTTGCTAAATACCACGCCAACTTTTATATAACAGAAGCATAGACAAAAATTAGGGATATCTCTGCGAAAAATAATAGATATTTTTTGTACGCTTCCATTGAAGGCATTGGCAAATAGATTTTTTTATTATGTTAACATTGAAATTTTCTTCCAATAACTTGAGAACGGATTTAGATTTGTATGCTTAAGTAATAGCACCAACAAAACAAAACTATTTAGCAAGCAAATAAGAATGTTTAAGCTTCCACAGATTTCAACGTCCGTTTTTAAAACATTTTATTTATAGCTTAGATTGTTTTTTTGGTATGAAAGAATTAATTGGGTATATCCATAGTCAAAGTTAAGTATGATTTAAATTTAGATGATAACCAATTTTTTTGTTTTTTAATAATTATTGAAATGCCCAAATTAGGAACAGGAAATGTTCTTACATTTATAAGTTTTTCAACTACATACATGTTAACATAAAATTCCAAAATGTTTTGTATTAGTCAACAAAAAACCTGTCATATCAATGATTTTAATATAAGTCATATTTATGCTTGGACTTCAAAAAATTGCTCCTCACTCTTGGTTTTATTTTTGAAATGCTTCAGTAGGCCATTTACCACAGAAATTACTAAGCCATATACATAATTTTTCATTCTACAGAGAACGGCGTTTTTGTAAACCACGTTTTTATCGTCCAAGTTCATATATACAAATTATAATAAATCCATACGAATGAGTAACATCGCGACCTAGAAAACAAGAAAGATTGCAGTGAATAAAAATCAACGAAGAACTATTAATTTCTTAATACGACAGCGCATTAACAAATTTATGGGAATTTTCTGGCGATTGAGAAAAGAAAGTGGCTTACAGAGAACAAAGTTATGATGACAATGGATATGGACTACAAAAACAGTAAACCAAAAAACTAAATAAAAATTTGAAAGCAGCTACAACAACGAAAGGAAGATACAGTGTTACACATTAATTAAATACAAGGCGATACTAGGTGGATAAGTTCTGAATGTCCTTTAATAATTTAAAGTACTACTATCAATAAAAATTACCTTGAAATAACTCTACTTTTTGCTGTGTTTTGAAAACAAAAAATATGAGACCAATTTAAATATCTTCACTTGGTTGTTTTATGATTATTACTAGTCAAATTGATTTTGGATTTAATAAATTGATGATATTGGCTCAACACATTCGCATCTACACCAACTTGCTAATCGATACAAAAAAAAATTATCAATTCTGTATATAAACTGTTTTTGGTTGAAGCCCACAGGACAAAAACAGCCGAAAAGCTCTGAAATGCATTGTGGTTTTGTGTGTAAGAATTCCATTCCAAAAATTTATCATATTAATTGTGCCCATGCTGTTCTATATGACGCTGTAAATATGTACAAAAATATTTTTCTATAGAAAGCCGAATTAAAAATTATACGCTGCAATGTTTCTCTTATAATTAAACTGCAAATCCTTAATTCATCCAAGAATTGCATATCGAAATCAACGACTATACATGTACAAATATTCAATTATCTTATATATACTGTATTGTACAATCGAAAACAGTTTGAGAAATATGAAATCTAATTTATTACTAATTTATTGTAAATATGTATGTATATAATGTTAATAATATTTCTTCGAACATGATTAAGATCTCGAGAATATACCTTGGTGCTAGTTCGATGTATTCGTAGCTGTTTGGTTGGTACCAACATAAACTAATCTGTAATAATTGTTAGTGAAGTTGTCTACAAATGCTAATGGTTATTTTATGAATCTCACAGAAAATTGGCTTCGGTTTTGGAATTCAACAATTTTCGATTAGGCCATACAAAAGTCAATCATTCAATCAAAAATTCTCAAAATTGTTCCTAACTATTATGCAAAACATAATGAGGATTTCTTACGACAGGCATGCCTACATCGGGCTTATTCTAACCCCTAACCCGGAGGGGACCACATCAAATGTTTCACAAGTTTTGCAGTTTACGGGTTCAAAACATATTTAAGTGATTCTATTTGTGGTACAAATCACTGTTATTCTCCATAATCTGCTGAGGAAAGAACATTTTAACATTAGAACATTTTAATTTTTATTCATATTCTTTTGATAAATCAGATAAATGTTTAATTAAAAATTAATTAAACTAATCGCAAATACCTAGTATCTACTATTATTGAACAAAAGGGAAAATCATTGAAAATAACAATAAAAACAACTGAGAGCAAAGTCAATGACGAATAATTTAATAATAATAATTCGAAAGTCTCAGCACAATTAAAAGTTTCGAATGATAAGGAAGAGCCTAATAGGAAAGCATAATTCTCCACAGCTAACATCGTATAGAAAGTTATGCCCGAAGTTCGGTTGTTTTATATATTTTTGTTCTTTAATATCTTTCAATTGTCTGCTTGTTTCGAAGACCATACTTATTCACTACACATAACATCCATTTGACTTCCAGTTCGCTTGCCCAAACATTTTCTGCCATTTGCATGCTATTCATTGTGTTAAAATTTAATTTGCTACATTCCCTGGCCTGTTTTTTAGTTAAATAAATAAAATTTATTTCAATTAAGTTGTAACATTTTTTGTTAGTTTTTAAGGAAATCATTCATTTTAGTTAAAAATTGATTAATGAAAATATTATCTTTTACAGTGTACACCCCCATCCCTATAATGCTTCGGCAGCACGTCGTAATTTTCGCTCGAAACATACCAAACTACATCAACAGCCACACGAACCACAAAAGTTGACCATCACCGAAATAATTGACGACGATGATGAGGAAGAGGAACAGCGAGGAACATCCCCAACGGCTGTTGTAGAAGAAGAAGATGACGATGACGCAGTAGAAGCAACAGTTATTAATCCAGCAGCAGCAACTAAGACAGCGGCTACAAAAACTAACACAACAAAAGAGTAAACTCATTTAAGAACAAACAAAAAAAAACTACAATTATAAAAAATTCAATATTTACGCGCTTGGGTGGGTTTATGTGTTGTAAAGCTGTTGAGGAAACAGCCAGACGGACACATTGATTCAAGTAGTAGTTGCACTTTTCGCTCTAATGATGGCAACAAGTTTGAGTTGAGGGTAAAAAAAAATTATAATTTTGTAGTGGTAAAAACGTGCGCTGCTAAATTACTTTTATTTTAGTAAAACATATGTATTCGAAAATTCCTAGAAAAAAGAAAGTGAAGTTTCGAATTGGTATGCGAGCGCGTATGCGCGCGTAGTTTAAAACGTATTTTATAGAAGTTTAAGCAAATGAGGTTATATATACGAAACGAACAGCAAATAATAACAAAACAAAACCTGTTACCATAGTATGACCTTTCAAATAAACTCTTTATCATTTTTAACAATCGAAATCTCTATTAATAATTACAATTACACATAATTTAATGCTAAGTACGCTCATAACTTAGACAAAAAATTTGAGGCGTGTTAATTTGCTGCTCGCTTTTAAATTAAATTGAGTAGTAATGAAAAGGGAATTTAGTAAAAAAAATCAAACAAACAAAAGAAGTTGCAAAATTGATTTGACAAATGTCTAATTGCAGCTCGATTTCTAGCTTATTAACTATTCCATAATAATTCGATTTTACTACATAAAACTTATTATAAAATTCAAAACTTTAGCTACATATGTATTATGAAGTATATTTGTTATGGTTTTTTTTTGCATTTGGACAGAAAACATACGCTTTATATAAATGCTCTTGAGAATAAAATATGAATAAAAAAAATTCGAAAGCAATATGGTAGTACGATTGCAACGCAGTATGCAATAAGAAGTCTTATACTGTTATTTGATTCGAAAGTATATTCGCGAGAAATTTGCGAGTGTTGCCTATTCTGTTTTTTCGTTCGAAAGTTGTTTGTACTTAATATACAACTTGAATATAGAGTATTCTATAAAACTTTCAGAAAGAGCTTCTGATTTGGAATTTTAATACTTAAAATTTAATACAGAGCAAGGTCCCAGCAGTGGAATTATTGGGCCTTATCATGAATTTGATTAGAACAAACCTAAAAAATGTTAAAGCAAAACAAAAACTTTTCACAATATGTTTTTGTGTTACTTTATAATTTTTGGGAATATTGTCACATGAAATTCGTCATAGAGCTCATTGTAGTTTCTTACCGAAAATTATATGAATATTGACTATTTTCAAAGAAACTTCTGGTTGAATGACTTAAAACTTTTTATTCATAATCACAAATGCATATGTAAGAAAATCTGTAGATGCAAAACTTGACAAGAAAATATATAACATACCTAATACACGTTTAAAGACGCGGAATCGAGAGCAGACTGGCAAATACCAAACAAATTTATTAAGCTTTCATAATTCTGACATTATATTTAATCAAGTATAGTTGAATTTCTGTTTACATTTCGTTTCAATTGAACATGCACAGTATATTGAATTTCTGACATTTCTTTTGTATTAAATATATTTTATTATGCTATTAAGCAAAATTCATGAAATGTTTATTTTAGTATATACAAACCTACATATGTATACCATTGTATTTCAAACATATAGTAAATCAACAACACCAGAAATTATGCAGGCAAACCCAAAATTTGAATTAAAAGTTTGATCCCAACATGTATGTACATTAAAGAAAACAACAAAACGTTTACTTTGGACATCAGATCAAAGAAAGTGTAAATGATATTAGCTTTATTTAAAGCTGATTAAAAGCAATTTCGGTAAAGGATTTTTTTATTCATAAAATACATAGTTTTTCCGCAAAATAAATTTTTCATACAAGTTCAAAGCCTCATAGAGCTTTTATGATCACGCCCTAATGTCTCGAAAAGAAAACTGTAACTATGGCCCTTTTTTATTTATATCAAAAACATAGTTCAAAAATTTTGCTGCAGTCAAGTTAGTATGATGTAAAATTTTTGCGATATAGGAGAGATACAAGTTCAATATAATAATAAAATATATAGATACAAGAAAATTGCCTTTAAAATGCGTTTTGTTTAATAGAGGTTAACAACTGCGAAGAACGAAGGGGTAAGTATCCAAATATTTCGAAAAACATCGGCTGCCCACATGTTGTTTTTAGCGACAAAAGCACTCGCCGGAGGTTTTGGTGAGTGTTGTCGGAAGTGACATACCTTTGACGGATATGCACCCGGTACTCCCTCAATTCTGTACTCGAATCGTCACATATGTACGATTGAACTCTTTCGTGCGATCTAAACTAGGTTGGATTGTATAAGCAATAATAACGGCTTGCGATGTCTTTTTCTGAAGAGGCAATTTCTGCCAGGGTTGCAAATTTTGAGAAGCAAACCCCCCTGCGTGTGAGAGGCAGTCGCCTTTAATGACGTGCAACTCGATGGTTGATCTACGTATGCCTCTCACCTCTCATTACCCATCTCGCCTTCCTTACGGAAGGAAGGGTGACATGACTTAGAAGGTTCCACTGGTCATACCAATTCGCTACCCCGAGTCGGGCAGTACCGCAAGGGAGTATCGGAGCGTACCGATTCATATCCGGCCAAGGACTGTCAATTCGACAGCACTCTCCAAAACCTTCGGGGTGTTTTTGTTTTTACAACAACAACACCAACAAAATGAAGATCGATACATCGATGGGGTTCGCTTCAATGGCTGTGTGACACTTTCTCACACCCCAAAATCAAACGGCGAACAGTCTTTAGCTGCTTAACGGAGCAGACTTCTCTTACAGTAAACTCAATATAATGTTCAGTATCATTGAAACTGTCAGTTTCCTAGTACTTCCGCTTAAAGAGATTGATGACATTCCGGAAATGGAACTTAGTTTTTTCTTTATTTTCTAAATTAAATATATTTAGAATCCTACGAACACACATAAAACAAATTTCTTAAAACTATAAAGTGCAACATGCTTATCTTCAGTTCCGCTCCATACGCGCTTCCGATTCACGCCAATTTCGTTTAATCATTTCAACAATTTGTTTGCACAAACGAGATTTTGTGAAATAATTTCCCAAACATAGCAAAATGAATGCCCAAGCAAGTATGAGTACATAATCGATTTGTTGCACAGGCTCCATTGGTAATGGGCCAGTCATTTCTGACTTTTGTGGAATTGGTTCCACATGTTTGATACCAGTGTGACGTGTTACGAATGCATGAAATGTACCAACATCACTGTAAAACTTAACAATTGGACGACCCTGATGGAATAGCAGAAGCGTTGGTAAACCCACAATACCAAATTCTGTATTAAAACTAGGAAATTCGAATGCATCGATGGCGGCAAAACGTAGCGTTGGAAATAGTATGGGCAGCATATTGGCATAGGGCGCAACGTGTGCACATCCCAGACTTGTTGCGGTATAGAATAGTACAAAAACACAACTGCCCGGTTCATGACGTTTAGTTGCATTACCTACAGGTTTTAGTAGTGCCACAATGTCTTTAACATTTTGCATCATGATTAGCGTATTGTCGTTGCGTGTGGCATTCTCCGGGCGTTCCAGTTGCAAGCAACGTACCATTATTGGCGGCTTTCGTACTACTTCATTGTAATTTGTTGGCAGCAGATGCGTTATAAAGAAGTCGTCAGGCGTACAATGCAACTGATCACTATAGGTTATATATGAAAGGAAATCGTAGTGACTTTGGCCACGTGAAATACCCAACTCTTCGGGTGTCATTTGTGAGATATCTTTTATGCGCGTGCCATTGTTTGTGGCATCAGCCCCATTGCTACCGGCGAAAAACTTAAAAATTGTCTTGAATGCTGGCATTTCAGCTTTCGTGCAGATGAGGACGGTAGCTAAAGAATTGTGCGTTAGGTCAATGCGTATAAGAATTGTGTATATATAAAATTAACTTACCAAACACCAACGTGGTGAGTAATGTTGTTTTCCACATGCTTATGGATTTTATGCTCTATCTAATTTAGATGTTTGTTTTTTTTTTTTTTTTTTGGGTTTTGGTTTGAATGGCCAGGGTTCCTGGGAACCACACAAAGCCAGGTTATATTCCAAATGGGTTGTTGTTTCCTCCAAGTATATTTAAATTTATTGTATTATATGAATTTCAAAGTATGTCTTGATGCAATCCCGCAGCTAGTTTTGGTATCCAGGTAAATTGCCAAAAAGTTTACTTCCTTCGTTGTGATGTTTGCAGCATTTGGCATGATAAAACGAAATGACTTTTGGTCAAGTGACGTTTGACGTTTTTGTCTTGTGCAATTTTTTGATTGACACTTAAAGCGGTTGTGTGTCGCGTAATGAGACCCGAAGTGCTTTTGTTTATGCTTGGTGGATGTGAGCGTAGGAAAGTCAACAAAATATTGTTGCTTCCTTAAAAGAATGAATTTGATTGTTAAAAAATATTTAAAAGAGCGATATTTTTTGTTAGGTTTCAAAATTTGCAAGCGGTTTTTTGAAAAAAGTTAGTGAGTTGAGTGATTTTGGCTAAATCTTGATCATATAAAATATCTTTGAAATTATAATGATTGGTAAAAATATTGAAAAGGTCACGAGTATCACTAAGATGTCTGCATATAAAAGTTTGGTGGATATAGTCATCAATGTGGCCACATCTGCACCGGTTGGATGTAAAAACACCAATTTTGGCTAAATAGGCACGGTCATATGTGTGACCTGAGAGAATTCTGTTGAGTCTTTTAAGTTCCGTAGTGGGAAGCTTGAACTTTTTGAACCAGCAGTGTTGTTTCCTATCCTTAAATATGTCGGCATAGAGATTGGGGTGGTCCCTTGAGTATTCCAAAAATGTGTCATACCATGTGTTAAAAATTTCATTACGTATGAGTCTTAAACCTTCTTGTATAGTTAGATTGACATTCCTATGATCGTCCGTTTCTGTTGCTTTCCCGGCTATCATGTCTGCCCTTTCGTTTCCTGGAATACCCATGTGACTGGGTGTCCATATAATATGAAAATTGTTGAATTTGTGGCGATGAACTTTTTGAAAGATGTTTTGCGCAATGCAGTTGGTTGTATGTCTGTTTTTTAATATTTGGCAGGATGCTAAGCTGTCTGTAAAAATAGCTAAACTCACGCTTTCATTTGCTATTGCCCGATCTACTGCTTCTTCAATAGCCAAAATTTCACCAAAGACGGACGACGCTTTGAATGGCAAACTAAAAGCATGTTCAGTATTTGTGTTCAGATAGTAGATACCGCATCCTGTACTGCTTTCAGCAAGGGAGGCATCTGTGAACATGATGTCAAACCCTAAATTTCTGTAGTTGTTCACTGCTTCCTGATAGTGTGCTATGACACTTTCGGTGCACATGTTTGCTTTATTTTTGTTGACGATTTTATCACGAAAGGTAATTTCCGGGAAAGGGGCCTCCCCATCAATCGTACCAAGTCTGTCAAAAATCCATCTGAACTGCTTGTAGATGTTTGTGTAGTTAGAGTTTATGTGTGAAAAATTTTTTATGGACGATTTTATATGTCCGTTTGTACTGAAAATTGTAACCATTTCTTTTGCCATCAACCATTTGCATCTTTCTTCGGGTGGGAGTTCGTTTGCAATGGCGTACAGAAGGGGTACAGGTGTCGACGGGGTAAGTCCAAGACATCTGCGCAAAAATTTGTTTTGAAGTGTACGAATTTTGTTATGTGAAGATTGAGCAGCATTTATACAGGTAGAGCTACAGTATTCTATTTTGGATCTAACTAAAGATTTATAGAGATGTTTGTTTAAATTTAATAAAATAAATATTTTTTTTTTTTTTTTTTGGGTTTTGGTTTGAATGGCCAGGGTTCCTGGGAACCACACAAAGCCAGGTTATATTCCAAATGGGTTGTTGTTTCCTCCAAGTATATTTAAATTTATTGTATTATATGAATTTCAAAGTATGTCTTGATGCAATCCCGCAGCTAGTTTTGGTATCCAGGTAAATTGCCAAAAAGTTTACTTCCTTCGTTGTGATGTTTGCAGCATTTGGCATGATAAAACGAAATGACTTTTGGTCAAGTGACGTTTGACGTTTTTGTCTTGTGCAATTTTTTGATTGACACTTAAAGCGGTTGTGTGTCGCGTAATGAGAACCGAAGTGCTTTTGTTTATGCTTGGTGGATGTGAGCGTAGGAAAGTCAACAAAATATTGTTGCTTCCTTAAAAGAATGAATTTGATTGTTAAAAAATATTTAAAAGAGCGATATTTTTTGTTAGGTTTCAAAATTTGCAAGCGGTTTTTTGAAAAAAGTTAGTGAGTTGAGTGATTTTGGCTAAATCTTGATCATATAAAATATCTTTGAAATTATAATGATTGGTAAAAATATTGAAAAGGTCACGAGTATCACTAAGATGTCTGCATATAAAAGTTTGGTGGATATAGTCATCAATGTGGCCACATCTGCACCGGTTGGATGTAAAAACACCAATTTTGGCTAAATAGGCACGGTCATATGTGTGACCTGAGAGAATTCTGTTGAGTCTTTTAAGTTCCGTAGTGGGAAGCTTGAACTTTTTGAACCAGCAGTGTTGTTTCCTATCCTTAAATATGTCGGCATAGAGATTGGGGTGGTCCCTTGAGTATTCCAAAAATGTGTCATACCATGTGTTAAAAATTTCATTACGTATGAGTCTTAAACCTTCTTGTATAGTTAGATTGACATTCCTATGATCGTCCGTTTCTGTTGCTTTCCCGGCTATCATGTCTGCCCTTTCGTTTCCTGGAATACCCATGTGACTGGGTGTCCATATAATATGAAAATTGTTGAATTTGTGGCGATGAACTTTTTGAAAGATGTTTTGCGCAATGCAGTTGGTTGTATGTCTGTTTTTTAATATTTGGCAGGATGCTAAGCTGTCTGTAAAAATAGCTAAACTCACGCTTTCATTTGCTATTGCCCGATCTACTGCTTCTTCAATAGCCAAAATTTCACCAAAGACGGACGACGCTTTGAATGGCAAACTAAAAGCATGTTCAGTATTTGTGTTCAGATAGTAGATACCGCATCCTGTACTGCTTTCAGCAAGGGAGGCATCTGTGAACATGATGTCAAACCCTAAATTTCTGTAGTTGTTCACTGCTTCCTGATAGTGTGCTATGACACTTTCGGTGCACATGTTTGCTTTATTTTTGTTGACGATTTTATCACGAAAGGTAATTTCCGGGAAAGGGGCCTCCCCATCAATCGTACCAAGTCTGTCAAAAATCCATCTGAACTGCTTGTAGATGTTTGTGTAGTTAGAGTTTATGTGTGAAAAATTTTTTATGGACGATTTTATATGTCCGTTTGTACTGAAAATTGTAACCATTTCTTTTGCCATCAACCATTTGCATCTTTCTTCGGGTGGGAGTTCGTTTGCAATGGCGTACAGAAGGGGTACAGGTGTCGACGGGGTAAGTCCAAGACATCTGCGCAAAAATTTGTTTTGAAGTGTACGAATTTTGTTATGTGAAGATTGAGCAGCATTTATACAGGTAGAGCTACAGTATTCTATTTTGGATCTAACTAAAGATTTATAGAGATTTAAGGCAGTTTGCGGATGGATGCCCGATTTGATGTTGGTCAGACATTTAAATAAATTAATATTGGGTTGGGACTTTTTCATGATATTATCGAAATGGTCTTTTGCGGTTAAGGATGAGTTTATTGAACGCCCTAGGACTTTTATGCTGCGCACTTGAGCAATTCTAACTTGATTTACTTCAATTCTTAGTTCTTTTTTGCTACTATTGCTGACATGCATAGCATTTGTTTTGTTGGGATTGAAACTGAGGTTAAGAACATTGCATTTGTCTAAAAGTATGTTTAACTTGTTTTGTAGGTTGAAATTTGCTTCAATGAAATTATTACCTGATGAAATTATGTAGAAATCGTCCGCAAACTGGAAAATCTGCGTGTTGGTATCACTGATCTCATGTAAGGAGGCTGTGTATAGGTTAAAAAGTAGAGGTGACAGGCAGCTACCCTGTGGAAGGCCGTTGTAGATCTCGGTTTCTTCCTCTCCCAACCTTAATTTCCTGGATGCCAAAAAATTGCATATCCACTCGATGTATGTTTCGTAGATATCAGTTTTCCTCATAATGCTTTTGAGGATATGTATGTCGACACAATTATAAGCATTGCTGAAGTCTGTTGCACACAGTATGGAATGCCTTTTCTGATCTTTGAGGATTTTGAGCTGGTGTAGAATGTTATTAACACATGTAGTTGCTGAGCTGTTTTTCCTATAAGCAAAAGTTGACTTGGGTAGCTTGTTGTTTTTTTCCAAAAATCTGTTAATTCTATCTTTAACGCATGCATTTATAATTTTAAGTGGAACGGAAATGAGTGAAATAGGTCGGAAATTTTCAAAATTCTCTAAATTTTTGTCTTTTTTAGGGATTGGAACGATTTTTATAGTTCTCCAGCTATCTGGAATTGTATTGGAAAGAAAAACGTCATTTAAGGCTGTTCGAAAATTATTTAAAGTGACATCTGGGAGAGATTTGATCATGCTATACGAGATCTTATCCACTCCTGCAGCTGTGTCTTTTCTTTTGCTTTTTAGTACCTTTTGTAGCTCTTCATATTTAAGAGCTAGGGTAGGTTCTGTGTCTATTGGTTCATTTATTGGAAGCCTGGTATCGATTTGAGGTACTTGCTCGTGGAGCATGTTAAGAAAATTTAAGTTATTGTCGGTGTTCCATGAACTATTTCCGTTGGAGCTGTAATCCCCTCTGAGCGCTTTAACGAACTTCCACCCATTTTTGTCAAGCCCGCTGTTTAAATCGTTTATTTTGTTTTCAAAATTAGATTTTTTAGCACGTTTAATTTCTTTTTTCCAAGCTTTTCTCGCATCTGACAGTGCTTCATAGTTTTCCGGATTCGGGTGTTTTTTAGCTTTTTTAAAAGCTATTATCAAAAATCTATAGGTTTTGTCAGTGTTGCAGTCCCACCAACTCTTCGGAGTTCTGGAGCTATTTTTCGTGTATGTAGCTATTTTGATTTCTTCTTGAAATTTATTTGCGAAAACTTCTACACTTGGCTCAGCTTCAAGCTTGCTTATGTTTCTGAGCAATATTTTTTTGGAAAGGAAAGTTGTGACATTATGAACTATATTGTTTATGCTTATTGATATAGGATAGTGGTGGCTTCCGCCAATTCTAACTTTATCTACCTCCCATTTGAAAGGTGCATTGAAGTTTGCGAAAGCTAGGTCCAGAACTGATCCAAAAGGTAGTCTTAGGTCACTTTGAAAGGTGTAGTCCCCATTGTTAAGGTTTTGGAAGGAAGATGCTTGGATCTCATCGAAAAGAATTTTCCCTTTGGTGGAGTTTATAGAGTCACCCCAGTTGGAATGCCTGGCATTAAAATCGCCAATGAAGAGTGTGTTAGGATGTGAATCCAAAAAGTGTAAGGTTTTTTGCATTTCAGTGCTGAAGTCGGAAATGCTAACTTTTGGCGGCAAATACGCAGTACAAATGGTTAAATTTGGTTTTAGGTTTGTTGTTTGTACAACTAAAATATCAAAGGTAGTGATGAAATTAATTTTTTTGAATTTTATGGTATTTTTTAGAGCTATGGCTACGCCGCCGTAGCCATCATCTCTGTATTTTTTGATTAAGTTATATCCAATAAGCTTTCTGTGCTTACTGACTCTAGTTAAAAAAATTTCGTTGAAGCACGCTATATCAAAATTATATTTGGTTAAATAATATTCTATTGCATCTAAATTCGCTTTAAATGATTGACAGTTTAGTTGTAAAACTAACATGATGGTTTTGTGGACTCTGGCAAGGATTTGATTTTATCCTCGTCCAGTTGAATCATTAAACGATCAAATTTGGTTTTTACTTGGAAGAAACCTTCCAGAACTTCCTTGTTTTGGTTCTGAAGGGAGATTTTTTGGGTGATTTTCATGACTTCAGTCATGACTTTTTCTAATTCCGCTACAATTCCTTTTTGGTACTCTTGGGTTTCATATACAGGTTTTGTTGCCTGTTTATTTCCTTTTTTTAAAAAGGGTTTGGGGCTTTTTGGTAGCCTACTGGCTCTTTCGTCGCCTTTACTGGCAATTTCACTATACGTTTTCCTGGTAAGTCTTTTGTTTGCTATTTGTTCCCTATCATGCACTTCGTTTGTTGTGTCTGATAGGTTTGGGAAATGAGTTTCCTCGTCCACGTCTAAAATATCAAACCTATTTTTGGTTGGAAAATATTTATCCAGAACTTCTTTCCTACTCAGTCTTTTGATAGTCTTAACCTCATTAATGGTGATCTCCCTTTCCCACAAGGGGCACTTATTTTTATCCTTGGCTGTGTGTCCGGTTTTGCCACATAGAATACATGTTGTGCTTTGACATGAAGCATCTTTGCACTCACTGCTTCCGCAAGAGATGCAGCGCTCCTTTGCTTTGCACCCTAAAAGGGTATGCCCTAAACGTCCACATTTTTGGCATTGCCGTAGAGGGGGGATATAATACTGGACTTCCAGTTTTGTATATTCATAAAATATTGATTTAGGAAGTTCTTTCCCAGAAAAGCCAATCTTTAAAGAGTTAGTGTGTACCTGTTCGCCTGTGACCGTGTCCTTGCGAAAAAACCTACGCACCGATACTATTGGTATGTTTGATTGCGCATTTTTTAGGATATCTAATTCAGGGTAGCAAGAGGGAACTCCCCTTACAACTCCATATATTTCCAGCGCGGTTCTAGGCACAAATTGCCGTAGACCTCTTTTGATTAATCTTTCATCCATAATAAAAGTGTTTGCCGCATAAGTGTTTTTAAAAACAACTTTGTAAAGTGTTTTACCTAAAGATTTTACGTGATCTATGTCCTTGAATCTTAAGTCTTTTATCTGACTACATAAGGTCAGTCCAGTCGTGAATTTTTCATTTCTTAAATTTTCGCATTGAGAGCTGTCTACTAAGACAAAAACTTCTCCTGTAAATCTGGGAGGGTATAAAATTTTGATAGTTTCCGTATTGCTATTTTTGGGTTCGCTACTGTCTTTTTGTGTATTAGCAACGCTGCTACCAGCATCTGCTTTGTCATTGTCTTTGTCTGCTACTGTTTCATTTTCCACTGTTCCTAGTGCTTCCTCCATTGGTAACGGAACACCAGAAGACACAGCAGAATTCCCGCCAATTTTTTCTTTATATTGAATTATGCCGTTATTTGACATCTCAAAAAAACTCGAGAGCTTCTCGCAATTTGAAATCTTGGGCTTTTTATTTGGCCCACGTTCATTTTCTTGGCAAGAAGACGTCGATGACGCCATTTTGCTTACCCTTTTTCGTGCCCTGACGGACACTCTATCTTTTACTTTACCCAGGAGTGCGCTTATTTCAGCTACACTCGGGGATGTAAATTGTAAATTAATTAAATAATGTTGCCAAAATCACTTACCCGCAGTAATATTTCGCTCAGGTTTCATAAACAGTTTAAGTAGAAAAATCTTTTTGTTGCAAAGATAATTAAAATATAAGAACCGCTTGCGTGCGGCCAAAGGCACTCTTTTACACAAAAATGAAATCACACTATAAAAATTTAAAACATCCACACTCGCTGATATTCGCACTCGGAATGATAAAATAAATAAATGGCTTTTGAACGCAAATTGTTAATAAAACAGAAAATTATTAAACAGCTGTAGCCAACTGTCAGTCAAACAGCTGTTTAGCTGGCATCTGGGAAAAAGCTGCCACCTTTTGCCAAAGTACAATACAGCGAAAGCGTAGAAAAGCGGCAGAAATTAGTACAGGGTGGTTCGAGCGATTCCTGTATTCGATTCGCCTATCGTGCACTAACACAGGGTGGGTCGATCCATTCATGTATTCGATTCGCCTGTCGGGACTGCAGTCCGACTAGTATCAGATGATGCTTGTACGGAGATTCGCATCTTTATCCGGTAAATGACTTTTTGCATCTGCAGCACTCTTCCAAACTTTCACTGTCCACGATCCTTTTGTTTGTTTAATTATATAGCGGCAAAATACTCCTCAGAGTCCTATGGCCTAGATAATATTCTGACGAAAAATAAATATCAGTGCGGGTTAGGGGTTTAGAATATGCCCGAGGTAGATATACCGGTCGTAAAAGGCGATTAAAATAAATAAAGGATGATCTACGAATATGATGCCTCTCACCTCTCTTTACCCATCTTCTCCTTCCTTACGGAAGGAGAGGTGACATGACCTAGAAGGTAGCACTGGTTATAGCAAATCGCTCCCGCAACAGTAGGGCATGTACAGCAAGGAAGTACCGGAGCGTACCAGGCTCATATCCGGCAAAGGCCTGTCACCTCCAAAAATACTCCCGAAAAACTCCGGATGGTGCCTTTGTCGTTACACACAACAACAATGACAATAGGAAAGATTTAAGAGTTTTTTTTAGACAACGATGCTTGTTGCCGCAGCTGGTCTTGTGTTTATCAGTCTAGGTTAAGTTGTTATTTTGTCAAGTAGAATGTTTTGTGTCATAACTAGAATCGATAAATGTAACTACAATTGTGAACTTCATCGCCAAGTTGACATATCTATTTTCACATAAAAGTTAAATCGAATATTGGCGGTGGAGTGCGTAGACGCACAAAAGCGTAAGTCTGATTTTATTTAGAATGTAACTTTGAGTTTTATATGGTAACCTTTCGTTCTCATAGGAAATAAAGCAAACGCATTTTCAACGTGAAAGAGCAAGCTTTTATTTTGCAGGCACCCACCACCGAGGAATTTAATAATGCTGAAGCTGTAATTCTTGATAGGTGGTTAGCTCCAGACTGAACCCCAACATACCAAACACATGCCCTGCATGTGGTATATCCCCTCATGATACCAAACATCTCTTCTCCTGTTCAGTCGAACCCACTCTTCTAACACCTACATCACTCTGGTCCAACCCTGTGGAAACTGCGCGTTTCCTCGGACTTCCGTTAGAAGAGCCTGATGACAATTTAGAGTGATCGAGCCCATTGGGCAGGGCGAAGCACTGTTATCAACAACAACAACATAGGTGGTTAGCTCCGAGCTAAAATCATCCCTGACTTTTATAGTAAACGCCCATAATCATAGTCAAATTATAATAGAACTTTCGCAACTTAAATATGATTCTTTAATAAAAATCATGGCTGTCATAGTCAACTTAAAATACATTTTATGTCTAAGAAAATGTAATTTTAACATATTAAAATCATGGTTTGTGTCTTCGGTTGTGCTTGTGACATCGCTTCCTCCAAACTTAAATTTGGCTTTTTTCGCTTGTTGCTACAGATATGCTATGGTTTGTGAATCAAATAGCTGACACAGGGTGACCTTGAAAAACATAAAAAATTTATTCACACCACCAACCAACTTAATTTTTTTTCATAAGGGGACCCTGTTACTTTTCATTTTAGCTAAAATCTTTGTTTAATATGACTATAATCGACCAACATTTTAAATGTCTTTTTAAGTTAAGTAAAGATTTTAATTTAAACGCGTGTAATTATGGGCCAAGGTGTTTAATGAGCAAAAAACAAAATTAAGGGGTGAAGAATTTCTTGTGCAGATAAAAAGTGAGCAGTAACAAGCAAAATGAAGTGCATGCTTAAGCACCCATACGCATACTCGTACATGTGCAAGCAAAGGCATATACAAGAAATAGAAATGAATAAACAGTTAAATTAAATGATCCGAATGTGGGCCAGTATAACATACTTACGAAGTTGATAAGTACGTGCTTAAGCATGCATTCAACTATATCTATATGCGTATATGTGTACTTACTTAAGTATTTTAATGCACTTACTATTCAAGCGAAATGAGCTACGTTTCTGCTTCTAATACGAAGTGGGTGCGGTGCATCTGACTTAGTAAATCGAATATTCCTTGCAATTGAATGCGTTAAGACACTACACGATGCAATTAATGTGTGTGTTTGTGTTCATGTGCATTTAAAGAAAGCAAGTGAACATAGGTTGTAGGTAACTATGTTGCATATTGTTATGTTATATCTTTGTATGCATAGATATATATTGCGACGTGTTAATACACAAGTCATTTAATTGGTAGAGATCTTGTGTATTCACGTTTGTGATAGGTTTGCAAACTTGTTACAATGATACTACTAATTTCCATCTCGTTTGAATTAAAAGATTGGTTGAGTGGCGCACAAGTTGGTGTTGCTGGTGAGGAGATAAATAAAAGAAGTTGAAATTGGCCATAGCTTAAGTTTCTTGGAGTTATGCTACCACTTGTTTATGCTTTAAAATTTTAAGAATTAATTTTTACTTTATACACATCTGGCAACCACCTAAGCGTTTACAGATTGCGAAATATCCGCATATCATTAACGTTTTGTTAAACAAGTTGTGAACAATAACATATAGCGTAGATGAAATATATATTTACTTTTATAATTTAAAAGTGGAATAATGTCTTGAACATCAATCTGAATATTGTATAAAAAATTGCGTCAAAAGGTAGCAATGTGTAACTTGTTGGGTGATTTACAGATATTGCACATTTTACTATATTAACTACAAATATGCTATGGAAGACAGATCAGCAAGGTTAGTCACTAGGATGGTACACCAACGAGCTAGTCCAGAAGCGTACCGCATCTATGTCTGGTAAAGAAATGCTAACATTAGTAACACTCCCTTAAATATTCGGGGAGTGTTTTTTCCGTTCATATATTTTCCCACACCCTTCGCATCCAATTCGACAGATTCTAACTTTTAATATATATTCATGCTATTGTGTCGTATTATTATATTTAAGTTTTTATTGTAATAGGATATGTTACAAAATGTTATGCTGTTACTACTATCTTTCTGTTAATGTTAGTGTAACAATTTACGCACTGTTGCATTATTTGAGCGGGAGGAGCAGCGTTGCAAGTTCGGGCACTTGTTCATAGCATGAACGCCTCACTGATTTTTGATTGTATACAAAAAACTTTCTGTTATACAACGCCATTGACTTTTACAAATGCAAACATGCCAGTCTTTCTATATATATACTTAACTCTTTCGACGTACTCTAAAAAACATTTAACGTAGCTGTACCTCTCCATGGTAAAGCAGTGACAACATCTGATAAGGCAGCTCTAGGAGTATTCGGCGTAGAGGTTCTACGAAAAATGTATGAACGACTACGGCAAGGAAGGATCATATGGAGAAAGATGTTAATTCGTTAGTGTTTGCAATTGGAGCTATTTAGATCCCGATGAAGCGCCTTTGCAAATGAAAGTATATCTCCACTAAAAATCATGCTTAAAAAAAGTTAAATAAAAAAAAAATTTAATGTCAGTGGTGAAGGAAATATAATCTTGAAAGATTTTTGAAGCTTTTACTACCTACAAATTTTAATGCAGGAAATGTATCGCGTCTGATCAGGATAAATACATTATTAGCCAATCTAGAACTTTGTTTTATATATATTTTTAAAGTTATTTCCTTACTCTTAGACGCAATGTATGCAGTGTATCCAGCTGTTTGTCTTTGGCTGGAAAGGGTTAAAAACATTGTTCTAAAATGACAGTTAACTGCGCTATCATAACGGTTTCACGCTTCCTCACAGAGATACCATTTTATATTAGAAGATACATCTTCCTCTCTGAGAGCAAGATTTATTTGAGAGAAACAAACTTTTAAAACTATAATTTTTTTAAATAAATTAATTTATTTGTTGATTACTAGGGTATTTAGATTTTTTTCTTTACCTCTTATTTGCCCTTATCCTAGAGAAGCACTTCTTTTGAGGAAATAAATATTAAAAAAACAGCGGCTTTGGTGCAGACACTTGGGTTCATATCTCAGTGTCCGAGAAGGGGTCTGATGAGAAGTTGGGCACTTCGAAACATGTCATCCCATACCATCGCTGTGCATAACGTTGTAATTTTTCCTCTAATATCAATTAACAAACAAACATAAAAAAAAATTCGAGCTTTGCTCCAACAACAATCACCATAACTATAATTGTTACAGGTACAGTGCGGGTGCATAACAAATAACACGGAAGTGTTGATATGCATAAAAGCCCTTCTGTATCTAAAACTGTTCTATGAACGCGCCTAAAAATATTTCCACTTTCCTTGAGTTGACATATAAAATATATGTACCAAAGAATGTATAAAAGGAATAAGCAAATGGCACATTAGAGGAAAAATGCATCGTGACGCTACAGGGCATCATAGCTTAGTTGTTAGAGTACTCTAACAGCGGCTTTGGTGCAGACACTTGGGTTCATATCTCAGTGTCCGAGAAGGGGTCTGATGAGAAGTTGGGCACTTCGAAACATGTCATCCCATACCATCGCTGTGCATAACGTTGTAATTTTTCCTCTAATATCAATTAACAAACAAACATAAAAAAAAAATTCGAGCTTTGCTCCAACAACAATCACCATAACTATAATTGTTACAGGTACAGTGCGGGTGCATAACAAATAACACGGAAGTGTTGATATGCATAAAAGCCCTTCTGTATCTAAAACTGTTCTATGAACGCGCCTAAAAATATTTCCACTTTCCTTGAGTTGACATATAAAATATATGTACCAAAGAATGTATAAAAGGAATAAGCAAATGGCACATTAGAGGAAAAATGCATCGTGACGCTACAGGGCATCATAGCTTAGTTGTTAGAGTACTCTAACAGCGGCTTTGGTGCAGACACTTGGGTTCATATCTCAGTGTCCGAGAAGGGGTCTGATGAGAAGTTGGGCACTTCGAAACATGTCATCCCATACCATCGCTGTGCATAACGTTGTAATTTTTCCTCTAATATCAATTAACAAACAAACATAAAAAAAAATTCGAGCTTTGCTCCAACAACAATCACCAAAAAAATTTTTTGTTTCCAAATATTTTTTGACCTAAAATTTACAATTTGAGCTATTTTAAGCACTTTTTAAATGGTATATTGTTAGCCAGGAGCTCTGTTTGAATATTTACAAAATGAGTTTATAGTAGAAGTAAGCTCTTGCATGCTCGTAAGCGTACCCATGCATGTATTTGTCCTTGTCGGTTCATGCATGCCTGTCTGTTTAAATTCAAATTGTATGGTTTAACATTGAAGAGTATTACTTATGCTGGAATTGTTTTCGTAATAACTTACTAATACGACAAGTCGATTTAAGTAAAGTTGTATAAGTGTACGCATTTATAGAATGCTTTGTTTTATTGTTATTTGTGCTAGATAAACATTAAGACAATTCCATTGTAATTTTGTATTCATTACAATAATATTTTGGTCAAAACATAAGTGTTTCACATAAGCAAAACATTTTCACACTGAACGGAATTATTTCAGTTCTCTTGTCTACATTTTAGTAGCGAAAACTCAAGGGATCAAGAACTGAAAGCAAACGATTGCATTTTATGTTTTAATAAATTAATTAGTCAAAGAAAATTAATATGTGCATTAGACTGGGTCGATTTATTAACAGGAAAAAAAGTTCCACTACGCATACCCAAAAAAATAATTTCCGAGCCTGCGAAACTTAATTGACCTACTAAAAAATTTTAGTTTGATTTTCAAATTTTCATGTATATCCTGTCCGACACAAAAATGTTCGATAAAAACGTTGTCAATAACAGTTTTTTGAAAAAAAAAAAAATATTTTTTGGGTTTTGGTCAAAAAATTTACCCTTTCGCCAATTTTTTTAAGGGTTTTTCAGCATACATGCAAAAATGTTTTCGATGAAAACGAATTTGTCTCATATTTCCTGTCCCACTTAAAATTATGCGCTTAAAACATTGGCGATAACAGTTTTTTGAAAAAAAATTTTATTTTCGGGTTTTGGAAAACTCGATTTTTCGACCAAAACACTCCCCAAAACCCAAAAAATTTTTTTTTTTCTCAAAAAACTATTATCGCCAACGTTTTTACCAGACATTTTTGGGTCGGACAGGGTATACATGAAAATTTTAAAATCAAATGAAAATTTTCTTAGTAGGTCATGAAAAAAATCTTAAAAATCAAAGTCGAAAAAAGTTAAAAAAATGAAATTTCGCAGGCTCGAAAATTATTTTTTTGGGTATGCGTAGTGGAACTTTTTTTCCTGAGCCCAAAACCTATCGAAAAATCAATGGCGCGATATCGGTTAACTTTCGTCCCTACAAATCGACCCACCCTAATATGTATGCAATAAGTTGCATATGAAATCTGATTAAATTTTACTTTTATAGAAATAATATTTAAAAATTTAATTACAAGGTTCAAGAATTTTTTTGTTTCAAGAACTGGAGCGTCAAGCAGCTAAATTCGTTACATTCTTATACCCAACTATTACTCGAAAATACGCTTTTTCATTAACATGTATTCATTAAATAGAAAATATGAGGTCTTCCATTATCATCTTTGAGGCCAAATAAAAATAACTCAGATGCCACTATATCACGGCGACCGCTGGTCCATAGGTATGCTCAGCTAAAATGACGCTCATGAAGTTCTGGTCACGTGAAAAACCTAGTAAAGAAAAAAATTCTAGAGCACACAATTTTTTTCTACCGTCTTGATATTTTTGAAGCATAACTATGTGTAAAAAAGTCGTCATAAGTATTTATATTTTTATTCTTTTAGAAATTACAAATAAAATAAATTTTAAAAACTTAAAAATAATGAAAGAAAGTGGCTAAGATAAAGCCAGGTGTTTGCTTTTTCGTCGCCATTCACATGTACTTATAAAAACTTTTATGAAATAATTTGAAAGATTTTAATTAGGAAAAAAATGGACAATTGATTTTTTTTCTGATTTTTCTAGACTTTTAAATTTAAATGATTTATAATTTTTTTTTCTTGAAGTTTATAAAAAGTTTACTTTAAACTTTCAAGTAAATAATGTAATACTGAAAAATCTTACTTATGGTTAAGTATAGCAAGTTTACTTTAAGTAATTTTTAAAAATATTTACACAAATGCTTGTTGGGTATTTTCAAAATCAAGTCTGCTATAAGAATTATATTGCTCATACGTCATGGTGTTCACCATTAAGGAAATGAACGCTTAAATATAGTGACGTCTTTAAAGGCTTTTATTTGAATTAAAAATAATGTTAAAAATCAGACTACGATAAGACTAGAAAAAATTGGATTACATTTAAAAATTATATAATATATGTTGCCTGTTAATGCTTGCGCTTGAATATCAGGAAAAAAAGTAATTTTTCGTAAAACGTATCTTTGAAATGCACCTATTTGTAAATAATTTTTATGTCCAACACTTACATTTATATCTTCAACCCAACACATTTATCTAAGAAAACAAATTATCTGTGTTTACATTGCTTAATACGCAAAATTTTTCTGCAACGAATTTTCGAAAACTACTACCCTGAACTACCAGAGCCTGTCTGTAGCTATGGATGTAAGATTATAGTAAAAGAAAACCACAAACATATTACAACATTTAACAGCAACATTTTTGTAATTACTTTAACGATTTCCGCCTGCGAAACATGCATGTACTCCCACTACATATGTACGCATCTATATGCATAACTGTAATTGTCACACACATATGTACGTATGTAAATACCCACACATGCAAGCATGTTAGTGTGTATGGACGGCCAGATGTGCATGCGAATAAAAGAAATTTTTGCAGACATTTGCTATCTTCTAATTCAACCGCAGAGTTGTCGGCAGTCATGCAGAGATTTTTATCACATATACTTTTACAAATACGCACACATACATACATACATATATATGTACATGCATATACGTAAAGAGGTTGTTAGTTATTATCAAGCATATGTTTGACTGCTTATTGTAGTTGCTGCATTATAATCTTTGTAAGCTGCCATATTGCTCTCTCAACCATAAAGTTTAATTAACATTTTATTTTACTCCTTTTACATCATCGACCGTGCATACATACATAGGTACATATACACATATGTTTGCACCTTTACTGTTTAGTCAATTCATCTACGAAACCAGAAGCCAAAGGCATTTTTATATACGAGTATATGTATTAGAGCAGGGAAGAAAGTAGTAATCAGACATACTCATACATATATATATATATATATATATATATATATACGTATATAATGTCACCCTGCATGCTGTCGCAGAAAATACATACATACATAAACTGCCAATTAGGAATTTTAAATGGTTCGTTAAGGCTAGGTAAAGTTGAGTTGTTGCTGTTTTAACCACAAAATCACTACCCGCCTGCCACAGGATCAATACGAACTTGCGGACTTGTGGGTTTATTCGCCGTTTACGACAGGCAAACCTCATCGCGGTCATACCCAAAGCTGCCATACATGTTGGGGGGTAGGTAAGTAAGAGGCTCAACACTTGGACACCAAAAAGTCCTTTGTTATATCAAATGAAATTACGTTCACGTCTTTACTTTTGTTAAGACTAGCTGATTTGTAACGATATAATTCCAAATAAGACTGAACTCGACCGCGAACAACAGAGCTAGCTAAGGCCGAAACAACTCGGCCGCGTACATGAAAAATATATACAGCTTAGCACGAAGTGACTCCGCGATTCGACCTTCTCTACGCAATTGCAGCGCAGAGTGGTCTTAACTTCGTTGAAGAGCACGCCGTGTACTTGAACTGGGTAGTGCCCCAGTTGGACGCCAATCGACAGCGATAAATAAGGTTTAATGAACACAATAAGTTCTGCAGATCACCTGCAATCTACCTCAGCTGAGTCGGATTTCTATTACTCGCAAGTGGTAACATTATTAAGCGCGATCCACCTGTTCAAGATCAGTCACCGAAAATCCAATAGATTAAGTATGTAAATCGACGACTTGGGGGTTCAAGGGACCAAATTAATGGTGCTCGCGGCAGTCAAGTAGGTGCTAAATCGGAAGCGTAACAGACTTGTTCGGGCAAAGTTTTGCCCGTATCCGTAACACTCCCCAAACTTTCGGGGAATATTATTCTGTTACAACAACAACAAAATTAACAGTTACAAAGATGATTTTTATTCAAAAAAATGTCGAGGAAAACGAGAGAGGGGTGACTATTGAGCTCATAGTCTGAGTAGACACTTGCCCGTAGTAGCACTGGGTAACTTCTCAACCACTGCTTCTTTGATTGCTGCGACTTCCGCTTGAAACACACACTACAACGATCAGGCTGTCTGAACTAACTGCTTACGTCTAGTTTCGGATAGAAAAATCTTCCCTACAAGCCACTTCCCACATCGATCAATCCTTGAACCAGTTCACCGATCCACTGCTCAAATAAGATCCACTCGCTCCATTTATTCCTCGCGGGAATGACGGTAGTTATTGAAACTAGCAAGGGCTGCAATCGCTGGCACAGAGTAATTTACCACCAGACAAGCACTCCATATCAGAGTATCGTCCTGACCACATTTTCTTGAAGCTATTGTAAAAATATTGGCGAGACCCCTCAGCTATTAAACATGACCTCTCTACAGCAGTACAACGCGTCCGAGGGGTCGATTTTAGCACGGGATTCCCAATGCATGGTTATGAAAAGCATCAGTTCAGAACTTAAGATTTTCTCTACAGGGTAGGGATATATTTGCCTTTCTTGGGCCAACAGCATATGGCAAGTGTTTCATACAAAAATCTGTCACCTATTGGCTTTTGTAACATCGCCGAAGAGTTGTCGACAACACCTTAATATTTTAGTCCTTTGTTGTTAGTTACCTACATACATACATACAAATGCACATATGAGCGCTACTCTAGGCGGGTGTCTGCTTTGGTAATGGAAACTTAACCACATTGATTGTAGCGACGACGGCGGCAGCTGTTTTGTAGATTTCGAAACTTTTTGGTATCGACTAGATGAACAATTATTATGGTGTCCATAGTTACATATATACATAGACATTTACGTCTATGGGCGGGTGTAAGCGTCGGCGGTTATTACTCCATCCACAGCTCTGGTTGCTATGTTTTTTGTTTAACTTTAAATAAAACTTGTAATTAATGGATTTGTTATTGTAAAAATTTTGGTGAGTTTTCGGCATACAAAGTATTTGGGTATATGTTTATTTTAGTTATATTTCATACTAATTACTAATTTAAAAGTTGTTTTTGCTTATTAACTGTTATTTCATATAATATATACACATCCGACAGTAACCTTTACAAAAAAAAATAAAAAATTTAACAGACATTATAAATAATAAAGGTAGTAAAAAAGTCTATGGGGTAACAAAAACAATAATTTTTAGAATTTTTGTTTTTATGTCTGTATGTTTGTTCGCACACAACTAAAAAACTGCTTTATAGAACACAATATTATTTTTATTGTAGTATTGCGGCCACCGTTGTGTGGCGATAGTGTTGCTTGCCTACTACACCGAAGGTCTAAGGTTCGATCCGTGTGACAGGTAACATAAAATTTGGGTTGAAAAGTTTTTCAAAACGGGGTTGTTGTTGTTTGTCGAATTGACAGTCCTTGGCCGGATATGAACCCGATTCGGTACTCTCCACTGTCATGGTAGCCATTTGGTATGACTAGTGCAACCTTCTAGGTCATGCCCCCCTCCTTTCTTAAGGAAGGAGAAGATGGGCAATGAGAGGTGAGAGGCATTATATACTTAGATCAACCATCGAGTTGCATTACCTTTGTGCGTTTTAGTCGCCTCTTACGACCGCATATTCTAATCCCCTAACCTGCAGGGGGACTCAAAACGGGGCCGCCTCCGGCAGTGGTTTGGCAAACTCTTCGACAGTATTTCTGGAAGGCTTCTCAGCAAAAATTCATCTGCCGTTCGGAGGCTGCACAAAAACTGTAGGTCCCGACATTTTGTAGAAAAAATAAGAAGCAGCACACCGAAAATTGCTAGAGAATTTTGGCCTTAATTTCCTCGGAATTATCTCGCGCCAAATAATTACTTAATTGCTAGATATCTAACTTAAACTTACGGTTCCTCATTATCTATTTCACATGCTAAACAGTCGTGGCGAAAGAAGTTGGCTCCAATTATTGCATACATATAACGCAAGTCGACTCGAAGATACATAAAGCTACGATCGGTGGGCTTAATGAGAGCAACAGAAGCCACAGAAAATATTCTTTTAATTTCTACCCGTATATCTGTATGGGTGTTTGTACGCTCATTACATAATAACTACTATGCTGAATTTTATGGTTTGCTCACCAATGTATTCCTGGAGGTCTAACTTAACATATATAACACGCTTATACGGTGATGCTGTGTATACTGTTTATAATACTTTTGCGAGTGGAATTATCGCATTAACGCGGCCATTTAGTTGTAACATAAATATTTCACCTGGCGATTTTTTTTGTCGCGTAACAAAGAGCGTCAGTCATTCTTTCCTAGCGATAACTGAGGAATGAGATACCAAGTCATCCTCCAATGGTTTATTTTATGTTGGTTGGGGCGTCATCCTTTCGCTACTAGCGAAGTGCTTTTGCTTTGTTGACATCACTATGTGTTTGTGACGAAACCAAATTTGAAAATGGATGTCGGAAAATCGTTCCAATATTCATCAATGTTCATACATCCTTAAACATTAGAATCTAAGGAAGGAGAACTTTTCTCTCGAATACTATGGATGGCATTATCGCATCTTCTTTCTATTCCGAGTCATACATTAGGACAGGTATGATGAGCTACTTATAAAGCGTGATCCTTCTCTATCGACAGAAAATTTTACTTCCTAATAGCTTACGTGGCGGCCGCCGTGGTGTGGAGGTAGTGTTGCCGGCCTACCACACCGAAGGTCCATGGTTCGAGCCCTGGTACAGGTAACATCAAAAGTGATTTGAAAAAAGTTTTTCAAAACGGGGTCGCCCCTCGGCAGTGGTTTGGCAAACTCTCCGAGTGTATTTCTGCCATGACAGGCTTCTCAGCAAAAATTCGTCTCCTTTGTAGATGCCGTTCGGAGTCGGCAAAAAACTGTAGGTCCCACCAATTTGTAGGGAAAATTCAAATCGGCACACCACAAATTGGAAGAGAAGCTTGGCGCAAAAATCTCTTAGGAGGTTTATGATGATATACCTGTTGTATATCGCGCCATAGAGATAGAGATAATAGCTTACGTACCTATTTTTCCCCCTTGGAGTTAAAGCTGTATCATGGCAGGAGTTGTGGTCCTAAGATTCTGCGAGGTAACAATGTTAATAACAAGGCGCCATGAAAGCTTGAATAAAAATGCTCAGTTAGCCAGTACAGCTCTTGCACCACTTTAAATAAACTGTATGTTGTTGTTGTTGTTGAAAAGACTTGAGTATTGAGAGTGTGGGACTACGCAATTTAATTTATTTAATTTTCTTTACTTGCGTACATAGCTGACCAGTATTTCTATTACCTCCTTTTCTATTACCTCTTTTCCTTCATTACTTTTTTATGTCTTCATTTGCACATCAAGATTCTTAAGTTGTTATGGTTTATTTTCTAAGAATTCCTTCGCATTACGTCTGTCTCTTTTCCGCTCGCTATTATCATTACTTTGCTTTGTACATATTTCACTTTTAATATCTGCATTATGGTATAATATTATAGCCCGCGTTTATTTATTTTTCTGTTTATTTCAGCAATGACAGAGCAAGTTCTTGATGGTTTACAGCGTTAAGTAGCTACTTCACTGTGAAAAAGCGATATAATTTGTCGCTTTAGGAAACAAATAAAATAAATTCAATACGTTTTTGAGTCTTTTTCTACATTGCCTTTCCTTATTGCCTATGGCCCTTATCTCTAAAATCGGCCATTTTATATTGCGTTGTGTCCTTGCAATTGTTTGTTGTTTTATTGTTGTTTTCGTTGTCATTGTCAATATTTATTCTAGCAATTTGATGTTTATTATTTTGATAATCAGTTGTAAGGAGTGGGGGTGGGTTGAAATTTCCTTTTTGTCCTTTCCTTTTCTTAGTTTTGATGGTTTATCGTTTCGGAATTGAATTGTTTACGGTGCGCAATTATGGTAGCTTTTATATCTAAGAGAAAGCAAAGAAAGGATAAGGAATGGGAGCACATTAAATTTAATAGTGGTATAATAACAAAAGCTGGTCGAGTAGTTTTAGGTTTTTTTTTAGAGTCGAGTGCTGAGTTTTTTGTGAGGAGCTCACATTGAGTAAACGACTTAAAAGTGCTTTGTCAAAATGTTAAAATACAGTGGTTTTCAAAATATTCTATACAGGTAAGATGATATGCTTATATAGCACGTTCTTCAAGAAAATTTTGTAATTGGGTGATTTTCCACTCAGTGAATTGGGTGCCGCGGTTTTAAGTGTGCACAACACAACAAGTCAAATTAACTGATAGACCTAAAAATACTCAGTCACAATTTTTCATTGAGCTTCCATTTAGACTATCTTTACTACCTGTGCATCACTTCCTTGTTTGTTCTCTATATTCCATACAAAATAAACAGAAACAGGCTATTTTCAAAGATTCTGAGTAATTACTTAATTCCCACCCAAAGATGGTCAAATAAAGATTTGTAAATGACACAATGAAGCATTTTTCGGATTAAGAGTACTTTTCACTCATAGGTGCCGCTGAAGTCAATATATTACTAAGGGACTGTTTTTCGGTTCGAGTTTCTTGTTATGCTTGACTAAAAGCCCAACAGTGACTAAATAACTTCAAATCGAGTTAGGCTTTTAATACATATTCAAGAAAACAGAAATCAGATATTTTTCTAACTGCACTTTGGTTGCTATTGCCAACGCTATATCTAAAGTACATTTTATTCACAAAGAAGTATTTAATAAAAACTCAAACAACTGATCCATCCACTCCTAACTCTAGCACTTTCATTCGAATGCCTTCCACTTACACTCACTAGAACTCAGAACTCAAACTTAGTTTCGCAGTACATTCTCTTCAAAATATTTTCATAAAACCCACTTAATGCTCATTCACCTACAAATTAATTTACTTCAAGTTTATGCACAAAAGTAGTAGTACGTGGTAAGTAGGAGGTTCTCTGCCGTTGGGGTTTCGATGATTGTTAAGTGACTACTTATGACAGCTCTTGCCAGGTAAAGTATGAAAATGAGTAAATATCCTTTGACAACATGCAACAGCTTCGTGAAAGTATTGAGAACGCAATAAAAACTAAGAAAATGTTATCACAGCAAAGAGCCAACACCAACTCTAACAGTAGCAGCTGCTTCACCAAGCCCAATTGAACGCTAAATTAGAAAGTTTCAACTTGATGGCGTGGTATGGACTGGCTACTCGTCAGCGCATAATAGACAGAAATTCCAGAAGCAGAATAAGCGAAGAATTGCGGGTGCAGTGCCCGCTTTAAAACATGTTAGTATGTTGTAAGTTATTTCGCTGCTGACTAACGTTCACGATATTGACTTCCGCCATTTCCGTCATGACTCAAGGCTCTTATTTTATTGTTGTGCTATAGTGTTTATTTATTTTTTTTGTTGTTCCAGGTTGATATTTTTATACCTTTTATATATGAGTCAATACAAATTATTAATTATCAAAAAGAGAGAAAATGTATAGTTAAAAAAGCAAATAGTTATTTAAATAGTAAAGCTATAGATGCGTAATACAGGGTGTTTTTTAGAGGTTTGTTTTTCGAATAGAGATAAAACTGGCATTTTGTGGTCAAATCTGGCAACTCTAATGTCATTTATGTTCAGTTTGGTTTGCCATTTCATCATGAACAGGTTGACAAAAGAACAACGCTTGCAAATCGTGCAAATTTATTTCGAAAATAATGGTTCAGTTCGCGAAGTTTACCGTGAGCTCCGTCCATTTTATGGTCGACATAATCGTCCATCAGAGCAATTAATTCGGTTAACCATGGATCGCTTTCGCACTACGTTTACTCTATGTGATAATACGCATCCGCAGAGACGTCGAACAGTGCGCACCGAAGAAACAATTGCCGCTGTAGAGCAAAGTGTTGAAGAGGACCCGAATGAATCGATTCGCCACCGTGCACAGCAATTGGAGCTTTGTCCATCAACTTTATGGAAGATTTTGCGCAAAGATCTTGGCTTGCGACCTTACAAGATCCAGCTTGTGCAAGAATTAAAGCCGCGAGACCATGCAATGCGTCGTGATTTTGGTGTATGGGCCGAAAATGAGATTGATTTCGATGCTGATTTTCATCGCAAAATTTTGTTCAGTGATGAGGCTCATTTTTGGTTGAATGGCTACGTCAACAAGCAAAATTGCCGCATTTGGAGTGAAGAGAATCCACATGAGACCCTTGAAACGCCATTACATCCACAAAAACTTACTGTTTGGTGTGCTCTATGGGCTGGTGGAGTCATTGGGCCATACTTCTTCCGCAATAATGCTGGAGAGGCAGCTACCGTTAATGGAGACCGGTATAGAGCCATGATAACCGACTATTTTGTTCCCGAATTGGATGGCATGAATGTGGATGAGTTGTGGTTCAAACAAGACGGCGCTACATGCCACACAGCGCACGTCACAATCGATTTATTGAAGGAAACATTCGATGAGCGCATAATTTCGCGGAATGGACCTGTCAATTGGCCACCAAGGTCGTGTGATTTGACACCATTGGATTATTTTCTTTGGGGATATGTGAAGTCGCTCGTCTACACCAACAAACCAGAAACGTTAGGGGAATTGGAAGCCAACATTCGTGGCGTTATTGCCGACATACGGCCCCATATGCTCGAAAAAGTGGTTGAAAATTGGACCTGTAGAATTGGCTTTATTCGAGCCAGCCGCGGCGGCCACATACCCGAAATCATATTTAAACATTAATGGCATAAAATTATCCTTACAATAAAGCCAAATTGGTGGACCTTAAGACGATTTTCTTGTGTTTTATTTCAATTCGAAGTTCTATACCCCTAAAAAAACACCCTTTAGTTAGTTTAAATAATAATTCGCTTTAAAAGTTTGACAGCCTTATGATATAAGCGCGCAGTTTGATAATCACTGTATTTTGACACTTAATAAACAACGCAGCTGCGATAAAATGAAGCAGCAAAGTAACGGAAAAGGTATGCCGCTTGCTGTATATCCGCAGACAGCGCTTTCCTTATTTTTTTTGTTTTTTGTTTTATTTTTAATTTAGCATTCTTTCCCATTCAATAACTTTGCGGCTATATTTTTGCACTTTTCGACCTTATCTTGCCCCACAACAACATTGTTTTGCTTTCAACTTGCCGCAACTATTTACTACCACCTACATAACAACTATTTGTCAATTGTTGTTGTACCATGCTGTTATATTTTGCATTATTTCCAAACCAATTAAATTTAAAAGCAATCTTCGTCTCGTTATACCAAAAAGGGAATGGGTGAAATAAAAAAAATAAAAAACACACAACAAGCCATGCTTTTAAAATTCCTTAGAGTTTTCTATTTTGTTTGCACTCAACAGCTGCTTGGTTGAAACTCTCCCTGGCATATTCTAGCGCTGCCTGTGCTATTAGTGCTTGGTGATCCTCCATTTCTGGTCGTTGATTGTCAGCTACTCGCGTGCATTGCCCGCAGGCAATTTTGCCATTTACGTGCTTTTTCACTTAGCAAAGCTACTTTTCATGCAACTGTATGTTGTTAGTGTTGCTGTTGTTGTTATTTTAGTTGCTGTGCTGAGCTTGTTGTTTGTTGCCTAATGTGCAATGCAAAGTACAGCAACGCAGCAACATAGAAAATCGTTCGCGCTCGTAATAAGATTGTTGCACGTTGCCAGCTGTTGTCATTTGTGGCGCTTGAATGTGGTTTTGTTGTTTGTTTTTTCTTTTAACAAAAAGCAATTGCATTCCGAACAATTTTATGCTACTTTGTGCTTTAGAAAACTCTTTAGTTTACAATTCTTTTCATACTGTGTCTAGATATCTTCACATTTATTTGCTGCTTTCATTCGAGTATTCTTCAACTTGAATTCTTTTGTATTTGTCTTCGGTCAGAATTTATGAAATTTTATAGTTTTTCTTCCACGACAAAATATTTGCCGTAAGCTGGCTGTCCTTTGATTGTGGTAAACATGCAACTGTATTCAGTGTTGCATTTATAGAATTACGTAAAAAGGTGCTTGCCATAACTATTGTCTATACCTATTGTGTAAACCTTTCTAAGTAATTCAATGTACTTACGTTTGTAACTCATGCAGTTTGTTGTTGTTGTTGCTTTTGGCTATTGGTATTGTTATTGTTGCTTTTGGCTATTGGTATTGTTATTGTTGTAACAAATATCAAATTAAAATTTCATTTAGACAGTCTCGACATCTAATTTTTTGCAAAATCAGATTTGTAGGATTGAAATGCGGAAAAATATCCACACAAACATTTAAATTACTCATACGCCATGGTGTGCTTTCAAAGAGAAACTTAAACATTGGAGTTTTGTTTTGAGGAAGTCTTGAATTTTTCGGAAAGGAATAAATTCCAAAACTTCTTTTTTCTATTAGCTAAATAACATATCATTGACTGAGTAAAAGACTCGGCAGTCACAGCAAACGGTTTAACACCGCCCCATATCACAGCCTTCAGTCCTGTCTCAAAACATGCAATAATCACAAAGAGTAAAAGCAGACCTGTTAAATAATGATTACTAATGATTACCGGTTAGATTAATTATATTCCATTTAACGATTGATTACCATTACTTTAAATTTTTAATGATTATTTTCCAATTAATTAAAAAATAATGAAAAAATCATGATATTTTAAAAAATCACAAAAAATCAAAAGTCAAAAGTAATCAAAACTACTTTTTTTTTATTACTTTTCATTATTTTTAATTTTTTTTTGATTTTTTCTAATCCTAATCAAGTAATAATTTCCCTTTCTTGAAAACCAATTAAAATAATCATTATATTTAATTGATATAATTAATTGATTAATAATTACTTATCAAATTTAACAGGTCTGAGTAAAAGTAATTTTTCGTGATTTTTTCAGGAGAGCGTTTCAAATCGTTACCTCGATCAGAGATTTGAGATGAACTTGAAGGGTTGTTTTCTCAATATCCGGTTAACGCTAATCAGCAGTTTAATTGATTTGGTTATCTGCCAAACAAAGCGCCGGTTAGCGTAAACCGGATATTGAGAAAACGCCCCTAAATATAAATAAATCAATAGTATTTTAGGTTATTATTTGATTTTCAAAATAAAGTTTATATTATTAGGATATATAGCACAAAATAGCCTATTTAGTTTGAATTAATTTTTAATTTTTGATTTTTTTCATTATTTTTGATTGTTTTCAGTATTGTTTTAGAGGCACATAAATATACACATCTACAATACTGAAAAAAAAAAAAAAATCAATAATAATCAAGAAATAATCAAAAGTAATCCAAACAACTTTTTATTGATTATTTTTTATTTTCTTGAAAAACCAATTGAAAAATCCTTCTAAATAAAAGATTACTAATTACTAATCAAATTTAACAGGTCTGGTTATAATAAATGAAAATACAACTAAAATAATTTTACTTTTAAAAATATTAAAATATTCCACATAAATCCAGCTAGGATACTATCAGTAAACTGGCTATGCGGGCATAAAATCCATTGCATAACGCAGCGCTGAGTTACACAGGACTTCTTTTCTAGAAGAAGAAGGAAATGACATCATTTACAAAACATGTTACCACGATAACGCGCATTTCATTAAAAAAAGCGTAAACTGTTGTGTCTTATGAAATACATAAATGAATAATTTGCAGAAAAAGTTGATGAAAAAAGTTTATTGAAAAAATGTTAAAGTAAATACTATTACATTTTAAATAATAAAAAAGATAAACAATTTTTCAAAGAAAGATTGATCGAAAAAATAAACAAACGTTTCTTATAAAATTTTAGAATTAAAAAAATATACGAAAAATGTTCGGTCAGAGAAAACAAAGAAAATAGCATATAAAAATCGCTGTAAGCTTAGCGTTGCAGCGCGTCTATGTAGAGAGCAATGACAGGTTGCATTAAGCTGATTTTATTCTTCTGCTTTAATCCTTTCTGACTACACGCGCAGCATTCTTCTTGCTTTTCATTTCATCCCATCTAGATTTGCTTGTATGCAAATTACTGGCAGCATTCGTGTATTTGACTGTTTATTAAACAAAATAAAATATATGAAAAATGTGCAACGTCACTGTGTAAACATAAATACATATTGGTTGGAGTTGTTCTCAAATTATATGAACGATTGCGAAATTAAGAAGAGGAAAGACAAGAATGTAGAGATACACAGAGAAACTGGTAACAGAGACCGAATTTCATATTTATTTTTGAAATTTATATTATATAACATATTTGGTATTCGAATCAGCACTACATTCCTTGAAAAGTTAGAGAATAGACGTCATCTGGTGGTAGTTCGAGCTGCGGATTACGCTCAATTCTCACTGGAAGACTCCCGATAGTTAGTAGACTTCAGAAGCAGATGTCAGCGAGCTTGCTTTTCATTTCGAGCAGACCCAGGGCATCCACAATATTAAAAAAATACGCAAAATATTTTTGTTTAGTACTAAAAATCATGGAATTCGTTTTAAAAAAACAATTATTTTGATCGCAAATTGAACTAGGCATCTATATGGATCTATCTGGCTCAAATCGTTGTTGTTGCATTTACATGTATAATTTTTTTTCTGGCGCAATTCGTTGTTGTTGCATTTTTATGTAAAATTTTTTATCTGGCTCAGAATTACGGCGACCAGATGACGCCTAATAGTTATGGAAATCACTTTTTAAAAATTTTTTTTTAAATTAATAAGAATAACTACTAGACATTAGCCCTGTAAAAAAATTAAGTTAACATTCCTGTGGGAAAAAATAGTAACATTCCAAATAAGTTTATAAATTTTTGCAGGTGAGAGTTTTATTGATGAATTCATACAATCCTAGAATTTTAAAATTTTTTCTTAAGTGATTTATAAATTAGTTAGTATTTTGAGAAGATATCGACGACAGTGTGGCTCAGCTCAGAACTTATTTGAAGTAGATCCTATCTTAAAATGAGCAATAAAAGCCATATTTTGAAGCCAAAAAAGTAAAGCTTTGCCCATGAGATAAATAATAAATTTTTGACCTTTTTTTTTTAAAAACTCAACCTGCAGAAGATTCATTTTTACGCATATTTTGCAGCATATAGAAGAACCAACAATGAAAGACAAGATTTTGTTTGCATAGCTATGAATGTGCTAGGTTGATATGAATTTTAAATTAGGAATAAAAACATTACTATTTATTTTGAACCACCTTTTTCCAGTATTTGTTAATGCTTTGCAATTTATTTTTTTATATTTTTTGCTAGAATTAATAGAGCAAACACAAACATTCAAATACTGAGACACTGCAATATTTCTGCAATCAAACATCCTCATTTGTTTTTATACAATTGCACTAACAAAGCTGTTACAATGTTACCTAGAGCCAGAGAGTTATGTATGATGGTGAATGGCTTTCACGCACACATACATACATACGAACATAATTGTTGAGTAAATAAAACTTCAGATCCATACAAAGTTGCGTCTATTGCAACAGACAGCACGGCAAAAACGAGGTAGGTAATCGCATACAATTGCTTGTTAACTAAAAAATATTTAAATATAGATGTATGACTCATATTTGTGAATTTTTGTTTTTATTAGCATTTTTTCTTGCACAATCAGCATGCTTAAGCCAAGTAGAAAAACACAAGCGTCGAATTAGTGAGAAGCAGACATGCCGAATTCTGTTTCACGCGGATTCCAGCGAAGTTGAATTGAATCTGATAATTTTCGTGGGCGTATATCTAGTATATCTTGCACATCTTTCGAGTTATGCTTTTGAAATTTGCAAAATGCTTAGTTTTTCTTTCCCGTTTCTCTTGGAATCAACTTTATGTTTCTATAAGCTTTTAAGACTCCTGTGGCATTGGGTTTCGTTGCTTGAACAAATCTCTTTTTTGATATCTTGGCACCAAGTTTCGGTTTCATAAAATTGGTTCCATTGACCTGGGCTTGCAGATCTCTTTGATCCAATTTTGGTTTTCCAGTCGTAGCAGATTCTTTAATAAATTATTATTTTGTAGGTTATAATAATTATTATTTACAAGGTGGCGCAAAAGTAAGCTTCCGATGTTCAGCATATCGGTTGTGGCACGTGCAGTGTGTGCTGTTGCACCGCCTTGTTGGAACCACATGCTTTCCAATCCCAATTCATCAAGTTGCGGCAAAAAGAACTCGTTGATCATTGCTCTGTAGCGCTCACCATTCACAGTAACCGTTTGGCCCCGACCGATTATTGGTCAAATAAATAGTCAGCAATATTCCGCGTTCTGGAGCAGTGCAGCGTAACATTGTTTATAAACGTGTATTTCGCATGTGTTTACTACACAAATGTCAAAACAGAACAGACTTTAGGGGCCAATCGCAAAATTTATAGCATTTTCTGATAGGAGGATTACTTTTGCTCCACCCTGTATAAATTTATTTTGTTGCCGTCATTGTTTTTACTTACTACGTGTTGTTACTGTTGTAGTTTTTATTGTTTTTAATTTCGTTGTCATTTTTGTTGATATTTTTTTTGCTTTCGCTGCTGCTGTTGTCGTCTTTATTGTTTATATATGTTTTGTTGATATTTTTTTTTGCTTTCGCTGCTGCTGTTGTCGTCTTTATTGTTTATATATTTGTTGTTGTTGTTGTTGATGTTTTATTGCTGTTGTTGTTCTTAATATTACTTGTTACTTCTTGATGTTGTTGTAGTTTTTATTATTTATAGCTTAGTTGATATTTTTGCTAATGTTACTGCTACATTATTTACACATTTCTGTTTGTTGTTTGGTTTTTCAACCATTCTTGTGTCAGCAATTACTTCTTAATTGTTGATATTGTTGTACTTTCTATTGTTTTTATTTTCGTTGTAATTTTTGCAGACGATTTTTCTGCTTTTGTTGTTTTGATTGCTAACATATTTCTGTTTGTTGTTGTTTTTATTGACGTCGATGGTTTTGTAATTGCTGGTTTCCTTCTTAATTATTTTAACGTTGATATCTTTACCCCCATATTCATAAAAAATAAAAAAAGGTTTTTAACCCTTTCGAACCTGAATTCATATTTCTCTTCATATTTTTTTATTGAAAGCAACTTACTTCCACAAATTTTGTGATATAAACACGTGGATAAAAACATCAGCTGTTAAGCGGTCAGCTGTTGCGCTTTCTCTCGCTATCAGGGTTGCCAGGCAGCGCATTTTAAACTTAGTTTTAGCCAAATATAAAGCGTTTAAGGTTCCTGAATAGGTGCTGGTACATATGTCTGCCAACCGGACCGAAAGGGTTAAATCTCTTATAATTCAAAATTTGTATGGAAATGTAATTTTAATAATCTGTATACTCGTACACCAATTTTATGCTTGATGATTGTTTATATTTTTTACAAATTTGAGTTTGTTGTCGTTTTTTGCAATTCTTTCTTTTCTTATAGGCTCGTTCAGCTCATTGTTGTATCCTATTAAGTACCCGGATAGGAACGTTACCAGGCATACAAACAGATTTTAGATACAATAAATGGACTTACAGATACCAGAAGGATCTTCGTGGGCATTTAAAAGCAGCGCAAAAGCTCAAACCATCTTATTTTTGCAAAATTGGATCAGTACCTTCAGCCTTATGTCTTACATAAGCAAGTCATCACCTTATCCCAAGAACTTTTACCAGCCTTTAAACCATTCAACTGCAGAGTAGAAGTCTTTGTGATTCCATAACTTTTAATCGCATATCACTTTCGAACTCAACATTTTAATATATACATAGAACACGCTTTGTTATGACGCTCTTTGCTAATCCATAGCATAAGTTCATCTTATTAAATTAAAATACAATCCCCATAGGTTACCTCACAGTAATCAGCCAAGAAAACAAACAAATTTACAAATACAAACACAGAATTGGAACTCGAAAGTCAACGCCTCAAAATGAAATAAAAACCCCTGAAATGTTGAATCTGTTGTATCATTTTTCATCCATGCTTTCACTTCCTATAAACGCATGGTCCTTCCACAGTCTCCCGCCAACACGTCCCACAAAAGCGCTCGCCATAATTCTTAGAAACTTTATTGTCTGCTGCTGGATTTATGCATTTGCGTGTCTGGGAAGTGCCAGAGCATTTGTGGCTCTTGTGGGGGTGTGGATGTGTGTGTATTTTTTTTGCGTTTGTGTGCTTTGCTGTGAGTCGGTCGAAGTAATTGTGCACGGCGCTTTTGTATAGGATTAAAATGCAGGCATTAGCAGTTTTTGCATTTGAATATGAACAAGAATTTGTTTAAATACATATATACATATAAACTTTTTTTTGTTGTAATTATGAAGTGTAAAATTATTCATAATTGCTATGCGTTGACACGTTTTTTCATGTGACAGTGGGAGTAAGGAAACAAGAAATGTTTTGCACGTATTTGTAGTGAATATAAAGTCTCTGACTTTTATCTATAAACTTCTATAGTAGTCTGAACAGATAATGGTTGAGGCAAGTATTAAAGTGAAGAAGATAGAGCTCAAATCACTTTCTAAAATGCAAAAGTTCCTGCTGTAAATTTAAACTTTAGCAAGAATTGCAATAACGCGATTTTCCAACACAGAGTCTAAGTAACCGCATAAATTTAAATTCTAAATCCCGCGAAATTTAAGCACCCAATTAACTAGTCACTCAATACCATTTAGTGCCACATAAGCTAATAGATTTTTAATGTGCAAATCACTTGGAAATTCAGCAATAGTCAGTTGGCAAACTAACAGCAGGCTTGCAAGCTCTCCATGCTTTGTAGCATAAATCTAGGCGCATCAACAAACTACAAGCAAAATCATCAAGTTCAATTTACTAAATTATTGGGTGAGTCTATGTTTGTGTGCGTGTCGTAAGTGCGAAACATTAACACATCAAGCAAGCAGCAGCTGTCACACACAACTAACACAGCCAAATGCCAAACGGTATAAGAATTGATGCCGAATGATTACATTGAAGGAATATGAAAATTCATAGAGGGAGATGTTTAATAGGGTGATTTGAAAAAAAAACATTTTTTCGCTTCGGAGTAGTGTTTTGAGTTTTTTAAAAAAGAAAATTTTAATTTAATTTAAAAAAATATTTATACAACATATTGAGGTGCTCACTCGATTTTTAGGTAAAAAAATGAGATAATTTTTTTGGTTTAAAAATCATAAAAATATTCAAAAATTGTCGAATGTGGTCTGCCTCATTTGTATACAGGAGAAAGTGCTATTTGTTTGATTTTTCAAAAGTTATACAAAGAAAAGGCGTGAGTACCAAGTACTCGTGGTGTTTGATGTGGCAACATATGTATCCTGCACATAAATTTAACTAAATTAGACCTCGCCCAGTGGTTGAATTTCAACCACAAAACTTTATTTTTTTTCGGTTATTAGCTACTCCTTTGTTGGCCGTCTTTCCCTTTTCTTCTATGCTGTTACTTTACTTTAATATATTTTTATTTTATTTGCCTTTCCCTTCTTTAGCAGTCTATTTTTAATTTATTATATGTATTATATTTTCTTTTTCTTGCTTCCTTTCCTTTTCTCTGCTTGTCTTTTCTTTCCTTCCCTTTCCTTTCCGTTATCATAATTCTTTTTAATTAATTTAATTTAATTTAATTTTGTTTAGATTTGTTTAATTTTATTTTATTTATTTTATTTTATGTTATATTAGTTAAGTTTTTTCCATTTCAATCCATAAGTATAACCACAAAGATAACACAAACAAAACAAATGAACTATCTTGAGTATTCTGAGCTAAAATAAATTTAATATGAATAATCACTTATTTTGTTTATGTAAACACTTTGTATATTTATCATGAACGCAGTTGCATTCGTCTTTTGCCGATTGATAGCATTGATCTTTCTTAAGCACGATAACCCAATAATAACAATCAGCCACCTCACCATATGGATTGAAAATTATTTAAAAACAAATAAAATTTTGTAAAACATACAAATTATACAGCTATAGACAATTTTTGTTTTTTAACCCTGCCTAATGCGTAAGGCAATGAAAGTTAGCAACCCGTAGTGCTTGCACATATACATACAAATTTATAGGATGTACGCACACAAACAAATTTACAGATTCCAACGTACGTAAAGCGAGGCAATCAAATTGTAATCAACACGCAAATGGCATAAATGGTTTGCGCCAACTTCCACCTCCGATTAGTAGTGAACTGCTACCAATTGGTGAGGAAAAGCGTGACTGAAGTGTATGCAACGAATTGGTTTTTTAGGAGAAATCAAGCAGTGTAAGCTACTAAACCAATCAGCGCGCTTACAACAGTTGTTACTAATGTTACCCATCGCCTACTATAACGTGTGAGTAGCAATCACAACGTGAACATTTCACATCGTTAGGCGAATTAGCTTAGAAATTTGTTGCGGCTCAACTTTGCAAGGCGCTGAAGAATTTCACATTGGTTGGGTTGAGTGATCTAAGTGAGTGTGAGCACCTACTGATTGTAGCCGGCAAATCGATTAGCGCTAAAAGTTTAGAAGTGCAAACTCATCATTGCGCATATATGTATGTGTGTTGGTATTAGTGTAATTTACTATATCGTGAGTAGTTTAGCTCAGCTTACTCTACCAAAACAAAATATTATCATGGCATTGAGCTTTATATAATGATTATTATACTTATACTTATTATTGCTGTCTTGAGTGTGAACGCTGATTTTCTTGTTGTTCGCTATTAGCATTTCACTGATTCGGTTTTTGTGGATGTATCGGTAATCTTAGTTTCAGATATTTAGCTAAGGTTCTTATTGCTGTGTTTGTTATTTTTTTTGCTTTTTGTCGGTAATGGCGCGCCCACGACAGTCATTTCCAGTCACTTAGAATATCTTATTTATAGTAAATGAAGCAAAGTTATGATGCTAAGGACGAGAGTTTATCGAAACTTGTTTGTATTGGCCAAAATATTTCATGGCATAAGAAGGGTTCACCAAAACTGTAAGGGGCACCGCCATATACAAAACTTCAGAGCAGAAAATACTGATTAGTAACCAATGAGCACCAAAGTAACAGAGATGAAAACGAGCACCACAAGCGAGTAAATTTTACGTAGCCGTCAATAAGGAAAAAATTCAAAAAAATCAAAATGGCACACCACTAATTGAAAGAGAAGCTCGGCGTAAAAATCTCTTAGCAGGCTTATGATGATATACTCGATGTATATCGCGCCATACATTTATTTTTATTTATTTAGTTAGTAATCAATTAATTAGACGGATTTTTTAATTGCTTATGATTATTTTAATTGTTTTTCAATTAGAAAAAATAAAAAAAAAATCAAAGAAAATCAAAAAAAAAAAATCGAAAAAAAACAAAAGTAATCAAAACAATTTTTTTGATTATTTTTTGATTATTATTGATTTTTTTTAGTATTGTTGATGTGAATACTTATGTGCTTCTACAACAAAACTGAAAATAACTCAAAAAAAAATAATAATAATAAAAAAAAAAAATCGAAAATCATCAACTTTTTTTTTGATTATTTTTGATAATTATTTAATTTTTTTAATAGTCGTAAAAAATTATGATTTTTTTTTTGATACATTTTTTAATTAATTGGAAAATAATCATTAAAAATTGAAAGTAATTGGTAATCAATCATTAAATGGATTCTCAAGAAAATAATTAATCAAACCGGTAATCATGACGATTAGTAATCATTATTTAACAGGCGTCGGTATAAGTAACTTTGTTTTAATAATCTTTGGTAGCTAAGCTGTAATTTCTACCAGAAGTGGCCACTTGAAAATTATATGGCTTTCAAGTAGAATTGCCGACATCGAAGACGTTGTTATTACCTGTATGCCTACTTCTGAAAGTTTCAAAACTTTAAGGTTATGAATCACAATAACGTTGACTGAATAATGTGAGTGGTATGTCACTTTAAAGTTGTCAAGACGTTTTTATATTATTGAGTAGAAGAGTAGGCGACTTTACCTCGATATGCGACTATGATTACAATGGAAAAAGTGACACCTAATAAATATTTCATGAGACAGAATTAAAAAAAAAAAGGTTTAACATGAAATATGCAATATTTAGTGGCGCCATAAATACATTCCTAATTTGTAGTAACTGTTACTTCAAAGTTCCATCTTCCAATAAGTTCATAAGCATCGTTCTCCAACCAATCAGCTGGGAAACTGAATAGCTGGAATATGGGCAGCAAAACTGATCATAGACGACTAGAAGACTCTGGCGTGGTTAACTACTACGTTCCCCAAATTTTCTCTGTACAAGGCCGCTTAAAAGTATATTTATATAGAAACGGAAAAGTTGAAGATCGTGGCACAGTCGGCCAAATCACTGTTGACAATGTAATAGGAAAAATGTGCAGCAGTTCTGAAGTGTTGCACGACATCAGAAACTTTGCTTTCTACACTGTCACCTATGCTGCACAAGCCTTTTTTTCATCGCAACCGGCAAAAAACTACTACCGATACAAGGATGCGGTAAGGGTTCGATAAATAGCAGGTTTTATGCATACCAAAACGATAAACATTGCGTTTCCAATAGACGGGAATGTTGGGAGCACTGTATGACTTGATATGACCTAATTTGTTTGTCAATAAAACTTCAAAGTAACTTAAACACAGTCGCAGTGGCGCTTTATTTTAAGAAAGGCCTGGGGATGATACAATGAAGAAAATAAGTTTTCTTCACTCAGACGGGGTCCGCAACGGACTGCGAATTTAGACATTTTCAGGCTTAGCGTATTTTTTTAAGATACAACTCTATATATGTGGAAAGAGAGTGGAAATCCAAGAAAAAGTTTCAATAAAAAGGAGAAATTTAATATTTCAAAATTCAAAAATGCGATATCTGCAACATCTGGCAATAACTGAAATCCTTCCACTTAATTTAACACAATAATTCACCTTTGCATCCATTCCTTCCGGTCCAGCTCAAAGCTCAACTGCGGTTTCGATATTATGAAGCAAGAATTTACAACATTTTATTCTTTGTCTTTCAAGTGCATATGGTGCATTGCCTATCTGTGGCTACAAAACTTCACAGAATCATATACATACCTACAAATAAATACGAAAAGAAGTTTTCCAATCTAAAAATCAAAGACATTGCGGCTAACAAGTAACGGCTGTTGCCAGTAAACTGACCAACAGCAAAAACCACCGACACCCGCAAAACTAAAGCGCATTGTAATTGGGATAAGTGACCGCAAAAGTAAAGTGTGCGTTTGTGTTGTAAGAAGAAGAAGACGGAACTAGAGATTGGGAGTAAAGAAGAAATGGAAATGCGAAATATGTGCAAAGTAAGGGGTAAGTTTTCAGCTGCACGGAGGCTTTATGCACCAAGTCTTCAGCCCACTCCATGCTTATTACTTGGTCACTGGTCAATGGTCAATGTCTGCACACAAACATTGCTGCATTTGAACTTGGTTAGCCAAATAAAGTCGCAGGCAGCGCATAAGCAACTAGAAAACAAGTGAGCTGAAGAAAAGGATATGCATACATACTCGAACACATGAGTACCGCAATGTTGCCAATATCACCAACATACATTGTTGTAAAAGATCAAGAGAAAAGAAAAATAATAGTTTACTACCAAAATTTACTGAGTTCTCCAACTAGTCCGAAAAACATCAAAACTGTGCTAACAAAGAAAATACTAAATAAGAGTTTACAACTGGAATTTTCGAGTTTAGTTTATTCCTACAACAAGTCCGAGATAGAAAAAATTGTGCAATAAACTAAAAACTACCAAAAAAGTTTACATCTACAATTTTCTGACTAATATCAAACTAGTCTAAAAAAGACCAAACTTGTTTGAACAAAAAATACAAAAAAATGGTTCACAACTGTAGTCTTCTGTAGTACCATCAAACTAGTCTGAAAAGGTCCAAGCAGTAGTTTACACCTGAAATATTAGAACTTATATTAGACTATTTCGAAAAAGACCAAATTTGTATAAACAAAATTTTAAAGTTTCTGAGATCTCAAAGGACATCTTCATGCATAAAACAAGTAAGGAAAGGGCTGTCTTCGACTGTGCGAAGACTTAATACCTTTCATGAATACGCATTAGGGGTTTAAGTGTCCTATCCTTACTTACAATTAGTACAAACTCAGCAAAACTGTTAATTTAGAGATACATAGCCCAAACCCCCATTTATCGGAACAATCGATTGTATGGGAGCTTTATGTTATGCTAGTCCGATATCGGTGATTTTCACTACATACACTACATATTTAATAAGTTCAAAACCTACGAAATTTTACGTTCCTAGCTTTTTAGTTGCAAAATTTGATAGGCCTAAAACCCATTTATCGAAACTATCGATTGTATTGGAGCTATATGTTATGTTGGTCCGAGCTGGGTGATTTTCACTACACATATTACATATATATCTCTCTATCTCTATGGCGCGATATACATCATCATAAACCTCCTAAGAGATTTTTGCGCCAAGCTTCTCTTCCAATTTGTGGTGTGCCGATTTGAATTTTCCCTACAAATTGGTGGGACCTACAGTTTTTTGCCGACTCCGAACGGCATCTACAAAGGAGACGAATTTTTGCTGAGAAGCCTGTCATGGCAGAAATACACTCGGAGAGTTTGCCAAACCACTGCCGAGGGGCGACTCCGTTTTGAAAAACTTTTTTCAAATCACTTTTGATGTTACCTGTACCAGGGCTCGAACCATGGACCTTCGGTGTGGTAGGCCGGCAACACTACCTTCACACCACGGCGGCCGCCGTATATATAATGCACGCATATATATAATGCACCAAAAATTTACGTTCCTAGTTTTTTAATTGCAAGAGCTATAGGCCAAAACCCGTTTATCGGAACTATTGATTATACGGGAGCTCTATGTTGCGTTGGTCTGATTTGGCTGATTTTCACTAGTCACATTACGTATATAATATGTGCAAAACCCGAACCATTTAAAGTTCCTAGCTCTTAAATTTCAAGATTTATAGGCCAAACTTCGTTTATCGGAAAAATCGATTGTATGGGAGCTATGCGTTTTATTGGTCTGATCTTGCTGGTTCCGACAAATGATTAATGTTTTAGAAAATGGCGGCCCCTTAGCAAATTTCATCGAGATAACTCAAAAACTGACGGACAAGATTGCGCTCAAACAGACAGACAGACGGGCAGATAGACGTACAGATGGACATGGATAAATCGACACAGCTCATCGCCCTGATCATTTCGGTATACTTTTTGGTAGGTCTATCTCTTACTCTTCTCATACTTACAAACATCGGACCAAAGTTATAATACCATTTCATGTTCATGAAAGGTATAATAACAAAATTTTACATAGAAAAAAGGTATTTTGGCTAGTTGGATTAGAATGCGTCCTAGTTAAAACATAGTTAGCATCCAACGACATAGTGTATTCAACTGCAAGGCTCCATCAACTTTCCGCACTACAAATGCACTGAATACAAGGAGAATTGCAATACTTACTTGGCACTAAATTGATTGAGATACGGGCATCTTTTGGAAAGCAAAGCAGTGGGACTGCAGTGCTGTGCTTAGAAAGGCCTGATAGAAGTTGTGTCACTTTTTGTTGCAAATTTTCTGTGCGATGAAAATTGTTTTAAATTTTTTTCTTAAATTTTACCACTTCTTCCAAGCAAAAATCCACTGACATTTCTTTTCTCGAGGTAGACAGCTGCCGCCCGCACTTTGAATAAAGAATATGCACTCTTGATTTAGCTTGGCAAAAGTTTTTGCTCGTAGCTGCTTTGATTTCAATTGAAGTGAAAATCTCAAACATTCAACTGCTGGCCTTTCTTAAAGATTTATATATAAAAATTTTTCAGTACTTTTTTGCATTTCTTTTTGTGCGTCTTTTTTTTTGTTGACCAAATGAATTCAATTGAAATTTTTATTTTCAAGCAGTTAAGTGAGGGTAGGAGGGGTATATGAAAAGTGATGGCAAATTCAAAAGTTTGAATTTTGTTCTGGTAATACTGGTGGTTGCGTCGGAAAGACACATTCTAACAAACCTTTGACACAATTTTACTGGCAAAGAAATCTGTATGGTAAAGTTGGAACTTCTTGAATATCTTGCTGGCGCACTTATACTTCGATTAAAGATAGTAAGTAAGCTGAGCTAAGGCTGCGTGGGCTGCCAATATTGGTTATTCAAATAAAACGACTAAAGTAAAAAAAGCAGGGCCTGTTGATAATAGCTATGTTTATACGCATGCACTTAGCAAGTTATGAATAAAAAAACATTCAACATTTTTTTTTTTAACATTTGTAATTTCTCTTGAAAATCTGTGTGAACAAGTCGATTGAAGCTGAGTAACTAAAATTACACGCGCTTGTAACATGTTCTTCCAGCTTAATTAAAAAAAAAATATTTTTTTAACATTTGTAATTTCTCTTGAAAATCTATATGAAAAAGTGGATTGAAGTTAAGTAACTAAAATTATAGGCGCTTGTAACTTGTTATTCCAGCTTAGTTTTTTTGTTCAAAAAAATTGGCAAGCAAAAAGCAAGTATTTGCTATTCGTCACTTCGATGCTAGATTCATAATTTCTGCTTGCTTAGATAAAAAATTGTTTCATGACGTAAAATAAAAAAACTAAGCTAGCAGAAAAAATAATAAGCGCATATAATTGTAGAGGCCTTTGTACAATCGACTAAGTCACACGCGTTTGCCAAGAGAAATTACAGATTGGCAACAAATTTTTGAAAATGTTTTTGTTTTTTTTAACCATAACTTGGCAAGTGAGTACGAATAAAAAGAGCTTTCACACAGTTATAACTTTGTAAAAGAAAAATTTGAAAAGGAATTAAAAAGTATGATGCATGGGTATATCATAACCTTCTCTTCGACTTTAAGTCGAGCCCGTACACTTCCCATTTTAAATCGCTATAAACTTCCATTGTGGTGTATCCGCTTAATTTTGTTTGCTGGTTAATTAAGTTTTGTTATATGCATGTATAGTTGAAGCTTCTTATGTAGTTACGGGTAGCGTACCACCTGATTACTCATTCATGAATAGTCACCAACTTACCGACAGCCCACTATGCATCTCACATCCAGTGTAGCGCTGCTGTTCTCAAAAATCCACCACAAAAAGAAAAGTTCAGACAGGCGCCATAAAACTTCAAAAGTCAAACGCAAAAAAGCGTTGGTCATTCGTAAATAAATTTTCGGGTATTTTACACCGACATTTGATTGCCAACGATAAAGTGAGTGAGAAGCGAAGAACAAACAGAATAAAAAGTGGTAGACTGAATGAAGCAAAAAGGAAAGTTTCTGCAAGAGAGTAATATCAAAAACGATAGAAATTGAACAAATATTTGTAACATTTGAAATATCACAACAAAGGATGTGAAACTTGTGAGTGGCATAGAGGAAGAAGAATGAAGCTACCCGAGTTGAGTTCATGCCACAGTTGTATGTATGTACAGACTTTCGAAACATATACCAAAGCAGTACAGTTCGTATGATGTAGAGTTGGGCAGCTCCAACGTAATGAAAATTCGAAATCAAGGAAATGTTATTAGTGGTTGAAACTTTTCCCAGTGGCCAACATAGACCGCATTTACGGAAAAACTTGGGTAGAGCAGCGATTTCTTCCATTTACTACTAAGTACACTTCTCCTAGCTCTCTATGATTCTGTCAGCCTTTTTTGCACGCCATCCAATGTCCAGTTATATTGTTTCAATACTATTTCAATTGGGCTGTAAGCCAGAAAGCAGTTTAAGTTTACGCAGCTTAAGATTGCATCTCAGCTGCCTATAGATGTATGTAATGAGGAGACTTAGTGACTTTTCAGCGTTGATAGCGAATTGAGAGTTTTCGTATTAGAAAAAAAAAGAAATCAAACACAAAAGCAGTAAATGCTTGCGATGATTAAACCGAGGCAATATGACGCACTATGGGGTGTTTTGAAGAAATTTGTTTAAAGTTAAATATCACAGAAACGCTGTAGGTACTAGAAAAATATTTTAAAATTCAAATATTTGCTATGAACTAAAACTGGTGGAAAACTTACATTTTGGTAGACATTTTTAAGATTTTTGAAAATAATTATTTTTCTTTTTTTTTGAGTTTGTTTGATAAACAGGAATTAAAATATTACATTAACCTGAAAGTAATATTTTTTTATTGGTGTTTAAGATGAGGAATTGGAATAATAAAATAAATGATATTGATGTTTTGGAAATATAAATGATGTATCAAAATTGTAAAAAAAAACTAAACCTTTTAATCTTGCACTTTTTACTAAATTGGATGTTTGAGAAAGTTTAAAGTATCATGACTATAAACGAACTCAAGGCCAAGAATAACAATTTTTCTTTTTTATTTATGAAAGTTATTATTGCTTTTTTTTTATTAATTATTTATAATTAATTAATTGAAGTTTTTATTAGAATACAACAGTAAAATATATTTTTCTCTAAAACCTTTAATATATAATTAAACTTAATTACTAGAAAAATAAAAACAATAATAATGTTCGTAAATAAAAAAATAAAAATTATTATTCTTGGCCTTCAGCTCGTTTATAGTCAAATGTACCGAAAACAAAACAAAGAAAAGTTTAAAGTTCTTTTCGGAAAGTTATAAAATATCGTAAATTTTAGTTCTTTCGCATCTGAAAATCTATAAAAATGGAGTTTTGCAAAATGTTTGAAAAATTTTTGAACAATTTTTTAAGATTTCTTAGTTTCGCATAGAGTTAGCATTTTCTTAAATATTTGAAAAAAAAAATCTGAAAATGTTTTTTTTAATTTTTGAAATATTTAACTCATCATCTCAAAATCTATACAAATATATTTCAAAAAAATTTTTTAATCTTTTTATATGAAGTTTTAAATGTACGTTCCTTCTTAAAATACATAAAAATGAGAATTTTTGAAATATTCGAAAAAATTTTTGAAAGGTTTTTTTTTGGGTCTTTGTATTATAATTCTGCATCTCAAAATCTAGAAACATGGTATTTTCTATAAGAACTTTTTTTTTTGATGCATAGTAAATTTGCAAATTGGGCCTTTTAATTACCAGAAAAAAATATTAGAAATGTGTTTTCGAGTTTTTGAAATACAGCTGAGTTTCGTTATTTCACATAAGGATTTGTTTGTTTTCTTACATAATAGAGTACCGCATTTCGAAATTTAAAAAAAAGTATTTAAATTTATTGCTTAAGGTTCTTAAAATGTCTAAAATTTTTCAATATTAAAATGTTTTCCTTACATATTCGAATTCAGCAGCTCAAAACCTACAAAAGTGGCATTTTCTAAGATACTAAAAATAAAGTTTCTAAGTTTCTTTGATGTTGGCAATTTTTATAAGGTTACATTTTTTTACTACAGCATCCTAATGTTATAAAAAAAATTAAGTTTTTTGAATTAAAAAAAAGCTTTGAGTAGTTTTTTTTATTTTTTTTTTAAACAAAAAAAATTTACATTTTTGCTTAAATATTTTATTTCAGCATCTAAGATAAAAAAAATTTGGTTTACCTTTACTAAAAAGCGAAAAAAAAAAATTTTCCATAATTGTTTTCCACTGCTCAATACTTTTTTCTTCTTTACAAATATTTCTTTGTTATCATACGGAAAAATATCAGAGATTAAAAGTGTTTTTAATACCTGCTCTAGCCGATATATTTGAATTTCAGACAAGTTTCTTGCGATCAGCCCATAGTGCGGCATTTTGTGGTTTGAGAATGCTTTTTGTATTTGAAAAAAAGTAAGAAAAACAGAAAAAATATTAAAATATCAAGGAGCTCTAAGCCACAAATTCGCATGAGGCATGCGAAAAAATGTCACAAACGTGAACTGAACGCCATTTTAGTAATTTCTATGCCCTGACAGTCGATAAGAAAACTTTTGGCTTGCCCAGCTGATGACTACAACCGTTATAACATAATAAAGTGAGCTGCTAACATTTTCGCTTTGACGGCGGTGGCACATGCTGACGCTGACATCCGTTATTCGCATTTTTTTGCATTTGAGACCCTATGGTTTTCACCGTTATCGCACTGAAATCTTAGCTTCTATCGAATCTTTTACCTTTCATTTTAGCTTTCGGTAGCGTGTGTAGTTTGGCATTCAGCTTGGGCTGGCGTTTGTTTGAAGTGAGTCAATTAGTGGAATTGTGCGTTTCCATGGATTGAAGTATCCATATCCGAACTTTCGTTTTTATTTTTTTTTTACGTTTGTGTTTGAGTTGAATTTTGATTTAATTTTTTAATATTCTTTGTTAACTAAAGTTGAATGAGCGCCTTTTGATGTATAGCTTATGAGAAAAGTTTTTAGGTACATGGGAAAATGAACAACTCAGAAAAGATACTTTTGAGGTGAGACCGCATTAGCCTGTTAGTGCTGCTATAGAAGTATCTGTACTTTTAGTAAGGTATGCGGGCAGTCATATTTTGAGAAGGGACTACTACACTGGTCATACAAATATCAAGGAACCCAGTTATGGTTTCCGAATTTTGACCAGAAGTCTATGAGCACGATCAACATCTCGCCATAATCCACATAAAAGTGAGGTTCTTCAAAGTAAAGTGCTTGTACGTCCACGGCTTTCCATCCAAAGTCACGTTGGTCTAAGTAAAAAAAAAAAGTATTAACAAACTAAAAAACTAAACATAAGCAGGGTTTGGTAGTCGATGCTGCTAAAGCGATTGATTATCAACCAAGGAGTCCGGGTTCCAATCCCATTACCGGAAAAAAGTTAACCAGAGAAACCTAAAGCAATGGCTAAATATTTTCAAAAATCATCTCAAGTCTTGGTTGTTGGTCAACAACGTACAAATCAGCAAGTTTCAAGAAAATCAAAGCATGCAAGAAATCGCATACTCATTGTTTATACTAAAGATGCCACGAATACTTATTTTGCCGAATAGCGAATAATGAATATTCGGCGAAACTCTGGACCGAAGCGCATAATATTCGAAGCAGAAAAATTTATAGGAATTCACCGCTGCATTACTTTACGTCTAACTTGAAATTTAAGATATCCTTTGTTTCGATAACTCGAACGGTTTCGGAGTTATCGACCAATATGTGGACCAGGTGTGACCACACCTGGCTATCAAATGAAAGGTGCTAATGAGTACTGCAACAATAAATCCGATTTCAATATCTCAACTGGTTTCGGAAGTATCTCCTAAAATGTGAGAGGGAAATGTACAAGGATGGGTAGCTGGGTTCAAATTTGCGCCGGTCTATCTCTGGGCGAGATAACGTCTGGCGGGTTTGCTAGTTTATGAAAAAAAGTTGCTTACTCCCTTCAACGAAATTGTTCTGTAGATTGAAAAAACTGAATTAAGTGGAGTTAGCAGATTTTTATAGATTTTTTGTATTTTTATTGATTTTAAATATTAATATGTTAATTTGCTGGGTCAATAAAGCCCTTTGTGAGTACTATTTTGAGTAATTTTTTTATGATTTGCAAAACCTTGGCCCATAAGGCTGAGTAACGAATAGTTTCCGAATATTTGTGGCATCGCTAGTTTATACTAATGGAAGGGTACACATTTTTGCTGTTGCTTGTTGTTGCTTATGCTCATAACACAGTTAGCTGTTGAAGTGCGTATTTGTGTGGCATATTTATAGGCGCTTAAGATGTCCAAAACAGAAATCTGTATTTTTTTTTACGTTTGCATGTTAAAGACTAAAAGTGGTGAATATAATATGAGCGGATGGAAGAGATATGGGTTTTTCTTTGGTTATTTTATGGTTTATTTAACTTACATGCCGATGTATTGCATAACAATTGGGCGCATCAAAACTTTCTTCCTATTTGTGCCCATTTTTTGCGTATTTTACTCGTTTTTAAATTCAGCACTCAGCATGTTAACATCTCTGAGGGAAGTTGAATTTTAGTACCTACATGAGGCAAGCCGCTTTTATTACGTTTAAATTATGCATGCTCATGAGTATGTATAGTAAATGTTTTGACTTCTGATGAATTTAGATATGTTCAGCGCTTTAAAACCATTTTATTTTTGGTTTCTGGTCGCTCTTTGAAGTTATTTCTCACTCAAACTTTTTTGGACACTCCATACCTATTTTCTTTCATTTTCTTTTGTACAAGTATTTTAACACTTAAGCGCACTAATTCCACCCAAAGGAGCCATAATCGATTGTGCTAACATTTAGTATTCCACGAAGTTTTTACCACATCTACTTGTCTTACTACTTCAGCTTGAAACTGCAATTTTTCATCACTACGAATACACGCTCGCTCTACACTTTTCATTAGTTTTAATATTATTGCATTCAAAACTCATATGCGACGCTTTATAGCCACTGAGCGCCAGTGTTGTATTGCGAAAGCATAATTTTCCACTTTTCCTTTATTTTTGAAATTTGATTTATGCATATCGTTTAAAAATTCTATTTAATTTTCATATATTTTACAAAATTTTATGCAAAAAACTTATCGTTTTCATTTGCATAAGACAAGTTGCGGTCCAGCTGTCATACGCTACATGGCAGTTCGTATGAGTGATATTTTAGTGTGATATTATGGGAAAGTTAATTAGTGATGTTACGGAAGTGAGTTTATCGTAACAAAGCTGGTAAACTTTAAGGTCGATTTACTTACATATATGCTATTGACCATTTTTTATTCGTCATTTCAATGCTAGCTAAAAATGTTTCTACTTGCTTTAAATAAATCTTTTAATTGAAAGCAACGAAAAAATAAGCAAGCAGAACAAATTATAAGCGCTCACAAATTTGGTTGCCACAAGCGACAAATTTACATTTAAGGAAGATATCAAATTTGAAAAAAAAAATTTGCTATTTTATTCATAAGTCGTTATATGCTTACGAAAAAAATTTATATTTTTTTTATATTTATTTATTTATTAAAAAAATTAGAAATAATGAAAAATATTCAAAAGTAATTATGGATCAGGTAATTGTTGTTGTAGTAGTGCTCGAATTTTTTATGTTTGTTTGTTAATTGATATAAGAGAAAAATAATGGATTGTTTTGATTATTTTTTCCCTTAATTCGATATGATACGATACATCGAAATTATCAAAAAATCGGACATGGTCATAGTCGATTATTTTTTTTTTCAAGGCACATGTAATAATCAGAAATATAATTAAAATTTATCCATCAAAAGTAATGATTACTTTTAAATAAAGTGCTTATTTTTTTATTGTTTTAATTATTTTTAAATCTTACGCGTTTCTTGCAACTATAGGGCAAAAAATAAAGAAAAATAAATTGAGTTTTGATTATAAACTTTTGATTGTTTTTAAGTATTTTTAATTTTTTATTAGTTTTTTTAATTTTAGTATAAAATAGTCAAAATAATCAAATCAAAAAAAATTTTTTTGATTATTTTTAGTATTTATGATTTTTTAATTTTTCTTTAAAAATTGATTTCGATATTTATATACTTCTTAAAAATATATTTGCAAATAATAACCAAAATTTAAGTAACCACTAACAATGTAATAATTATTTTTGTATTTTTTTATTTCATAAATAATATTCAAAATAATATTCAAAATAAGTAAAAAAAATTTTTATTTAAAAATTCTTATTTACTAGAATCAATTAAAATAATCATTGTCAATTCAATTAAGCAACTAGTCAATAGATTTTTAATCCCAATTAAAATTTAAGAACTATGCTCTTATTCAATCGAGAGTATCGAACTTTTGGAAGCTAATTTGAAGCTCCGTAACACGGCTAATGCTGTTTGGATTTGGTATTTTTTTGTGTGCTTAGATTTGCATTTAGAATATTTTTGATAAATGTTTATCATTGAATGAGGAAAAACCTATTACATAGTATGTATAAGTTTTAATAAATTATACAGTTTGAGCTAATGCTGTTGGAAAGTACAAATCGCGTTTGAGACACATTGCATACGGAGTCCATCGAAGCAACGGAGTTAACGATGAATACTGGATGCTGAATTAGACAGGGTTACACTGTAGACAGATCCCTCAGACCTCGGCATGTGAGTCCCGTTTTAGACATTGAACCACGCGTATTAGCTGAAGAGAAGCGTGTACTCCCGAGGGAGACTAGAGTCATGCTAGCACAACTTTGTTCTGGATATTGTAATAGGTTAAGCTCTTACTTACCCAGACTGAACCCGACCATACCAAACACTTTCCCTGCATGTGGCATGCGCCCTCATGATGCCAAACATCTATTTTCCTGTTCAACTGAGCCTACTCTTCTAACACCAATATCACTCTGGTCCAACCCTGTTGAAACTGCGCGTTTCCTCGGATTAGGCAGGGCGAAGCGCTGTTAACAACAACAACTGAATGCTCAAAATTTGTTAAAACTATCCTAGAGGGTACTTTGCGCATGATTTTATTTACATAATGCACTGCTGACTGCTCATAACAAGAAGCTACATTTATACAGTTGGGTTCAATATAATAGTAGTGAAAATTTAATTGGATATCGTCCGACGAAATAAAAAAATATAGCGAATTCCATAACAGAAACCACACATAAAAAAATTCCAAATGTTTAAACAAGGTTCAAGAAAGTTAATTAAACTTTAAAAAATTTTCATCAAAATTTCAATATTTTTGGGCAGAACTTTTAGAAAATTTTTGAGTAGGCAGTTTTATCACCAATATGTACAAGTTAGAAGTACCCTAAAAATTCAGAAAATAAAAGGGATATTTTAAGGTACTTCTAACTTGCACATTATGCTAAAATAGAATGAGCTACAAAACTGCGTACTCAAAAATTTTCTAGAAATTTTGCGAAAAAATTTGAAGATTTTAATGTAAATTTTTTAAAGTTTAATTAACTTTCCTGAACTTTGCGTAAACTTAGACATTTTTTTTATGTATGGAAATTATGAAAATTGCGGCTTCTTCTTAATTCGTTGAACGCTATCCAATTAAATTTCGCTACTATTATATTGAACACAGCTGTAGGTATATAAGTTGTTCAATTCATGTGCATATATGTATATATGCTTTTCCCAGCTGTGTCTACAACAACAACAAAAAGGAAATATTGCATCTTTGTCCGCATTTTTGAATGATTTGTTTATTTTCTTGCAACAACAATGCTTTGAGCTTTTAATAAAAAAATGATAAAAATTAATATATTAAACTTTGTTGATATCTTAAATTATTCATATTTATTTTTCCTCATGCCGTCGGCACAGCGTTCACTTTAAATTCTTTTTGAGCAAAACTAATTCATGCAAAAATCGATCACGCTGCTCACGACGCGCCTTCATTTGCTCTTTCGGCACCATTTGCTCACATTCAGCAGCAATTTTCGACAAAGTTGCACCCGGCTCCATTTTTGGCGTTGGTCCATACGTTTGACTTACAGCATAAATTTCACCACCAAAACGTTGAAAATAATCTGTAACGTCATTAGCATTCAAATGCCCAGTTTCAAGTGGTCCAAGCAAAGCATAACGTATACCCAAACCTTCAGTCATGACACGATCCACATCAGCCACGCTTACAATACCATCACCAACCAAATGCCAAACTTCATTGAGTATGGCATACTGTATGCGATTTGTGACGAAACCTTCAATTTCGCGTGTAAGTGTCACTGGTTTTTGGCCAATCTCAAGCATGAGTTCACGTGTGCGCTGCACAAAGCGCGGTTTAGTCCAGGGAGCAGGTACAATTTCGACTAGTGGTATATAGTAAGGTGGATTGAGTGGATGTGCTACAACAACCTGTAAAATCAAAAAAAAAAAAAAAAGGGTTTTGTATGTACTCCAACGAGTTTTTTGTGTGCAAAGTTCAAACTTACATTCTCACGCCGTTTTGGCATTTGTTCGCTAAAAAGTGATGGCATGTAGGTGCTTGTTGAGCTGCCCATAATCGTTTCGGGCTCTACTATGCCAGCCAGTTGCGTATATAGTGCGCGTTTCATATCGATGCGTTCTGGTATACATTCCTGCAGATAGATGGCGTTACGGACTAGCTCGCGTATATCGGTGGTGACGCTGATGCACTTAAATTGTTCAGCTGGACTGAGCTTTCCACGTAGCGCCTTTTTCGCTTGCAGCACACTCAATTCTTTTTTTATTTCTTCTAATGCCGAGCTGGTTTGTTCGGGTAGTATGTCGTAGAGCATAACATTATAGCCAACAGAGGCGAAAAGCATAGACCAAGCACGTCCAATTAGGCCACTGTGAAAAGAAAAAAAGGTTTTTTTGAAATATGTGTGTATAAAGGGTTAATTTCTCGAATATCTAAATAATATTATACAAAAAATGTGTGGAAGAAAGTTGCATGCTTGACGTCAACAACTTTTTTTAAGAGATACAATTTCATTTAACTAGTTTATTAGCATTTATTTTACCGAAAAATAGCGTGTGTTATGATAAATAACCTAAAAGCATTGTGCTCCCAAAAATTAACACTTCAGAGTAATTAAAACTTTACATGGAACTTTGAGGTAACATTTTTTACAAAGCAAATATCATTATTGTGGACTTAGAGATCACCCACCACATTTTCACTTTAGTTGGTATGAGAAGTGTCACGCTCTCCGTTGTAACCATAGCTCAAGATAATAGCGCCTATTCAAAGGGCGTGATTATGTAAGTCACTTTGACATTTTTAGTCGGAGTCACTAAAATTTTGAAGCAACACTTCGTTCTATTGCTAGCTATAAAGTGGGTGAATGCCTGTAAATTATACGACCTTGGCTTCAAACTAGAAAAATGTGACTTGCTGCATTTTACATAATGCGCGCCTAAAACCATGAAGTAGGATTAACAAGTAAATTTACTATAAAAGAAAAAGACGGAAGCCCAGAGCGTTCCTGAAATTAGCGAAACCACTTATGATAACTTTAAAGTGGCAAATCAGTAACTTGAGTCAGTCACCAATAACGTGCTTCACAAATTAAAAATCAAGTGATTTTCGATGTAGGCAACCAGTAATAAAAAAGTCTTCAAAGCCAGTCGTGCTTTATATGCCGAAAAATATAAAAGTACCTACTCATGGTAGTCGTTACCGTGGAGCAGCCAAAGGTTATTGAAATAGAGTTATGTCAACGCAGAAGTCGCTTGATTGGCGCTTGTACGTTTATCACTATTTAAATCTAAGGGTTTATCTTTTCACTTAATACTTCATGTAAAGTCAATATAAATTCAAGAGCTGTTTATAGTATTAACGAAAACCCGGTCGTTTTGTCTACGCGTTGAGGGCGGTTTGGTGTAGTTTTTCCGAAAACTGGAATCGTTTTCACTTATCTCGTAACTCGCCTGAAAAGTGTTTGGTCTTCTTAACTTTGCCTCTTTTCAAACTCACCTGCCTATGATACCAATTTTTTCATTCTTCATTTTCCAAACACTTTATAAACCGTTAAAAGCAAAATAATTTATTCACTTGCAAACAGCAAAAGACCTGAATCTCAAATGCTAAGCCGTATTTATAATTCTTTCTACGAGGGATAGCTGTACTATACTAAACTTATTTTAAAAAAGTTTCTTTAATTTATCAGAATTGAATTTATCACAAAAATTAATTCATTGTTACATAATCTTCCTAGCACAGCTGCTTAATTCCTTAAAAAATCTTTTTTTTTCCCCGACTTTGTTATCAGTAAATTTGCTACGCCTTTAAAATTTCACAGCATCCTTCTCTCTCTATTCCACGCTTTATCCACGCTTAACCAATATTCAGTTATTTTTACAAATGAAAATGTGTGTGTATTCACATACCCTGTTGGAAAGTTGTGCATTAATGACAATATGACATTTTATAGAGAAAGATGTCATTCGCAGTGACACAGAATTGATTTAAAAGTAGCGCTGATATACTCACTTAAATAATAGTTCTTGAATAATCGATTACCAAATAATATCGCACTAGAAATTTTCGATACACAAAATATCGAATTCAGTTGAACAAGACACACGACTTTTCTAAACAGAAGTAGCTGCACTAAGTCTTATCAAATTCAAAGTTTATGCCAGCAAAATTAACGAGTGGGCAAAAAGTTTTAGCTCTTTAATGAATGAAGTCTTAATTGCCGACATATTCAATTTATTTGACAAACAACTAAACAACAAAAAATCAGAATTGCAAACACTCCAAAGGTTAACAAAACGTAGCCAACTTCTTATTTCATTATATATAATTGTTTTCAACTAATTTTAAAGTCCACCACTGTTGAAAGTGGAAACTAACCTAATCTTTAGTGTAAACTGGAGATCTAGAAATGCGTTGGTGAAAATTTCATTCAATTCCATAATGCAGGTTTTGATTGATGCGCGTTCAAACATACAGACAGATGAGCAAAAATTCTAAACACTCTTCTTTTGGCTTCGGTTGTTCTAGTAAAGACCCTCGTATGCATTTTTCTTTCATATCTATAATGTAGATACAGATTTCTGTTCAATTTTGTTATATATAAGGAGTATATAGCAGAGTTGAAAACTATCGATAGTCGTGAGAGAGCTGCCATCCTTTCTATGTCATGCATGCTACATACAACGTCCGTTATCGATTTCGTACTGGGTATAGTAAATTAGTACGTTCCCAGATACATTTATTTGAAAGTATACACGCGCCACTTAATTGCTGTTTAAGCATGCTCTAATCAATTTTCTTTTAATTTTTGTACACTTTTTTTTGCTTTGTTGAGCATAATTCATACTTTTATGTGTTCATACGTATGTAAATAGATTTTTCAGTATGTAGTAAGTATGCATAAACATTTATCGCATTGTTTTACTTTTTTTGTTATCGTTGCTTTTTGGCATGCAAATCACGTTCTTTGGTTCAGTTCATTCATTTCTTACGATTTCTTGAGGTCAATTTCACTTGTTTAATTCAAAAACAAATTCTTTAGTAGAAATACAAAACAATACTTTTAGCTGATAATGGTTGCTTGAGTTTGAATTGTAATTTTATTATTTGACAATAATTTGAAAAACAAAAGCTTAATTCGATTTACTGGTTTAATGTAAAATAAATACTTTTCTGTACAATAAAATTATCGACTCGAAAATAATAATAGGGGTCTATAGTTTAAATATTTTTATTTTTATTTACCACATCATTTTGTATTATCTGAACGTCATGCAAAATATTAAATTAGTCATTGAACTGAACAGCAATAGGAGCTTAGCTAAAGAACCCATTGTTCTGAAAGCCTCATGGTTAACAGAACGTGTCAAAATTTCTTTGCTGAAGAGCTGGCAATTTCCTTTTTATTTAAATAAAATATTTTAGTAATAAATAAAAATTACTATAAAAATAGTAGTTTTCATAAAAAAGCGTTCTTTATGCATTATGCAATTTTATATTTTGTACTGTTTTAATTTGTTTCGTTATATCATAGTATGTGATAATGTGTTATATTAAATCTCATTATGGTCTCCTTTGTTTTTTTAAGTTATGGTACGCTTTGCTATTTTATATTCGTTATTTTATTTTATGTTATGTTTTACCATTTTTGAATTCAAATTTTTTTGTAATATGATCATTTTTGATGTTTTCTTATAAGTTAGTTTGTGTCTTTATATACCATGGTATGCCATGTTTTGATATATTATGTTATATTATGATATGTTATGTTTGCTTAAGTTATGACATGCTTTCTTATTTTATAATGGTAGTCTTTTCTAATGAATATTATTGAATTTGGTATTATGTTATGTTTCTTATGTTATTTTTGGTTATGTTGCGTATGTCATTTTCTGTTATTGTACCGATTTTATAAAATTTTACTTTACTTTGGTCGTTTTCTATTCAACATTTCGATACTAGATAATATCTTGTTTTAGCTTTCCCGCAAACGACAAGTTCTAATTTGATTTTTAATACAAACTTAAAATTTTTGTAAAAAAAAACCCAAAAAAATCATTTTGTTATTTATTAATAAGTCGCTAAGTGTTTACGAAAAGAACGCACCCATTTAATTAAGCACTTGGAAAATGTTCGCTTCGGTTTTTAAAAGCACGATTTTGTGTAAGTTAAAACATGCCAAACTTATGCATTTATAATACTAATATAAAGCGGGAAACGAGACTCGATTGAGCCTCGCAAACTGTTTTGTCACCCAAAATTTAAAGAAAATCTCTTATTTGTCATATTGTATCCGTCGGTAAAGAAAAAAAAAAACCTACAAATTTTCATTTCTTTATGTGATCATAAATAATGCATCCCAATTCGTTAGCAGTCTGTACCCGATGGCAGATCCGCTAACTGACGATGCGCATTAATGAAATTAATTTAGCTTATTGTTGCACATTTCACATTTTTACCGCACCCCAAGCCATGCGCTATCAAATTTCAAGCAAATCATCTTGACTTATTCTGTTGTTGTGCTGTTGGCAATTCATTTATTTATACACCAACTCATTCATTTAAACATTTCATTATTTTTTGTTCGTTAGACATAGCCGTAACCGGAAACGGTCAAATGAACTACGCAGTGTCGCATTTCCTCTGTACACCAGTGTTCCTTTTATTGTTTTGCTTCAGATGACTTTACTAAATTTTTTTTTTTGCTTTAGTTATGTGTGCTTAAGTCACTGCTGCATTTGACAAATGAATTCAAGAGTGGTTGTTAGGTTTTCTTCTTTTATAGGAGTTCATATTCTTTGCGCTGTGCGTTGACTAACTGACTCTTTGCCATGAAAAATGAAACTTTTCATTATGACAAAAAGTACGAGTTACTTGCTTTGGAAAAAAGGAGTTTATTGCTCGCTTGAATGCCTTAAACCTGCCTGGCTGCTTAGGTTCGTTCATACTTCATTGCACTGATGGCTTCCTGTTTTTATGTTTGTGTGTTGTCATTTCCGCAAAGGCGCCTTCTATATTTTTCAGGTTTCCGTTTTTTAATTTATTAGTATTTTCATTATTTGTCCTTTCAGTTTTTCTGCTTTCACAAAATCCATTTTGACATGTTATGGCAGGGCGCCACTTCAAAGCTTAAGTAAATGCACTAATGAATTAGTTATCCTTGCCTATGATAGCAGTGAATGATAAGAAAAAGTGACAGAAAATGGTATAGCTTTTGTTTTTGGCTTTCAAAAGTAGGTTTGAGTAAACAGATAATGTTACCCACTGAAATAACAAACAAACGGAAATTGCGGTTTCATTAACAGACACCTTTTAATTAATTTTAATTCAATTAAGCAAGCTTAGATATATTTACAAATATATAATACTCGCCCATCTTCTACTACTCTTACTTCGAAAATAAATTGCATTAAAACTAATTTCAACTTCTTTGAAAGCTAAAATTATTGCAGTAAAATTTAAATAAACTCAACCTTACCTGCCATCATTTTCCATACTACTGAATTCAGGTGTCGATGGAAAGCCAGAGTTTATTTGTTCATTGCTGCACTTTGATTGCTGCCCTAACACACCAATATTCTTATCAAAGGCGTACCCTTCCTTTTGGAACCCATTTAGCCTGCACTCATATAAGTTATTAAGTAACAAACTTTCCGAAAAAAGAAAGAATTATTGATTTGGCTCCGAGGTAAAATTTATTTACAAGCGAATGAACTTGAAACAACAAAGGCTAAGTGCACTCGTTAATGGCAAACAACGAAGCACAAACAAGTTTATGATGCCCGTAAGGCTATTGATATGGATTTATGTTTATTTTAATTTTATACCCAGTAAACAATTGAGAAAATGAAGCTCGAAAATTTTTATTTTGCCTCATAAATCAGTGAGAAATTACGAACAAGGTAAATCAGAACATATTTCCAAATCAGTGGCAAAGCGGAGGAAAATATTTTTTTGAAAAAAAAAAATTGTTCTGTTATTACCTTTTCCTTTTTTTATTTTATTTTATTTTATTGTATCTTATCTTATCTTACTTTATTTTATTTTATTTTATTTTATTTTATTTTGTTTTACTTTATTTTATTTAATTTTTTTAATTTTGTTTTTTTTTTCTATTTTATTTATTTAAATTTTTTTTCATTCTATTTTATTTTAGTTTATTTTATTTTATTTTATTTTATTTTATTTTGTTTTATTTTGTTTTATTTTATTTTATTTTATTGTATCTTATCTTATCTTACTTTATTTTATTTTATTTTATTTTGTTTTACTTTATTTTATTTAATTTTTTTAATTTTGTTTTTTTTTCTATTTTATTTATTTAAATTTTTTTTCATTCTATTTTATTTTAGTTCATTTTATTTTATTCTATTGTATTTTATTTTATTTTATTTTATTTTATTTTATTTTATTTTACTTTATTTTATTTTACTTTATTTTATTTTATTATATTATATTTTACTTTATTTTACTTTATTTTAATTTATTTTATTTAATTTTGTTTTTTTTTTCTATTTTATTTAATGAAATTTTTTTTCATTCTATTTTATTTTATTATAATTTATCTTATTTCATTTTATTTTATTTTGTTTTATTTTATTTTATTTTATTTTTTTTATTTTATTTTATTTTATTTTACTCTATTTTATTTTACTTTATTTTATTTCATTTTTCTAATTTTGTTTTTTTTCTATTTTATTTAATTAAATTTTTTTTCATTCTATTTTATTTTAGTTTATTTTATTTGATTTGATTTTATTTTATTTTATTTTATTTTATTTTATTTTATTTTACTTTATTTTAATTTCATTTAATATAATATAATTTAATTTAATTTATTTTAATTTAATTTAATTCAATTTAGTTTAATTTAATTTAATTTAATTCAATTTAATTTGATGTAATTTACTTTATTTTATTTTAATTAAGTTGAATTGAATTTAATTTCATTTCATTTTATTTTATTGCATTTTATTTAATTTTTTTATTATTTATATTTTTATTAAATTAAATTGGTTTTGTAATTTTTTTCATTCTTAAATTTTCAAGTTTTTACAAGTTCATAAAATTTGTCATATCAGCAAATTATCTGCTCCAGCTCCAATTGTTTCTTATATATGAGCTATGCAATCGAGAATTTCATTAAATGGTGAGTTGGGTATACCATATATTCAATTTCGTTATAAATTATACACTTTTGTACTTGTTATCTTTGTGCTTCGATCCTTATGTGTCTATGCACTAGACAGCGTATATCGTGTTGAACATTGATAATAGACTTGTTAGCGAAGCACCGTCACCTTATTCGGTGTTTAGGTGTTGCATCTTTGCATAGAAATTTACGATAATGCAATCAGCTACCGCATATAAGGGAAGAAGTGAACTAATTGTTCATCAATGTATGTATATATTTATTACTTTTCTAAAGGACAATGACATTCAATTAAACTCATTGGCTTTGCATATTGATCAACTTGTTCTATTATTAACAATTAAAAGCTATTATAAAATGTTCAAAGCTAGGGAAATAGATATGTATGTAAAGGGTGTTTTTTTTAGGGGTATAGAACTTCGAATTGAAATAAAACACAAGAAAATCGTTTTAAGGTCCATCAATTTGGCTTTATTGGAAGGATAATTTTATGCCATTAATGTTTAAATATGATTTCGGGCATGTGGCCGCCGGGGCTGGCTCAAATAAAGCCAATTCTACAGGTCCAATTTTCAACCACTTTTTCGAGCATATGGGGCCGTATGTCGGCAATAACGCCACGAATGTTGGCTTCCAATTCCCCTAACGTTTCTGGTTTGTTGGTGTAGACGAGCGACTTCACATATCCCCAAAGAAAATAATCCAATGGTGTCAAATCACACGACCTTGGTGGCCAATTGACAGGTCCATTCCGCGAAATTATGCGCTCATCGAATGTTTCCTTCAATAAATCGATTGTGACGTGCGCTGTGTGGCATGTAGCGCCGTCTTGTTGGAACCACAACTCATCCACATTCATGCCATCCAATTCGGGAACAAAATAGTCGGTTATCATGGCTCTATACCGGTCTCCATTAACGGTAGCTGCCTCTCCAGCATTATTGCGGAAGAAGTATGGCCCAATGACTCCACCAGCCCATAGAGCACACCAAACAGTCAGTTTTTGTGGATGTAATGGCGTTTCAAGGGTCTCATGTGGATTCTCTTCACTCCAAATGCGGCAATTTTGCTTGTTGACGTAGCCATTCAACCAAAAATGAGCCTCATCACTGAACAAAATTTTGCGATGAAAATCATCATCGAAATCAATCTCATTTTCGGCCCATACACCAAAATCACGACGCATTGCATGGTCTCGCGGCTTTAATTCTTGCACAAGCTGGATCTTGTAAGGTCGCAAGCCAAGATCTTTGCGCAAAATCTTCCATAAAGTTGATGGACAAAGCTCCAATTGCTGTGCACGGTGGCGAATCGATTCATTCGGGTCCTCTTCAACACTTTGCTCTACAGCGGCAATTGTTTCTTCGGTGCGCACTGTTCGACGTCTCTGCGGATGCGTATTATCACATAGAGTAAACGTAGTGCGAAAACGATCCATGGTTAACCGAATTAATTGCTCTGATGGACGATTATGTCGACCATAAAATGGACGGAGCTCACGGTAAACTTCGCGAACTGAACCATTATTTTCGAAATAAATTTGCACGATTTGCAAGCGTTGTTCTTTTGTCAACCTGTTCATGATGAAATGGCAAACCAAACTGAACATAAATGACATTAGAGTTGCCAGATTTGACCACAAAATGCCAGTTTTATCTCTATTCGAAAAACAAACCTGTAAAAAAAACACCCTGTACATATATCTCTGTGTAGAGGATAATTAGAAATCGATTCGAATTCTAGTGTATTTCTCTAAGGTAGAAGGTTAGAAACTGTCGAAAATTGTAGCATTCTCTACAAAAAGGGGACTAAGTTCTCGATATCGAGAATAGTGTTAGTTATCTATTCAAATTCTAACGTAAGATTCTAATTGGTTTATAATGTGATCTTTTTTCTAGTGTTAATCTCAGCAGGAAACTATTTTGTATTTAGAGCGGTTATCGCTTCATTAAGGGGTATCCGGCGGCATATTAAAACACCAATACGTTTCTACGTATTGTTTAAAAATGGTTTCTTATCAAGGATCGGAAATGAGACCCACTACAATATTCTATACTCAAAACCCCTTCTAAAAAATAAATTAGAAAATCAAAAGCGAAACGCCAAACCTACAGTAAAACCTTTACTTTCTTTTTCTTTTTTAGAAACACAAATTCTACCGTCATGCTAAACAAAACAAATTTTACAAGACATCAAATGATTACTCTACCTGGATTAAAGGTTTCATTCTAGCCCTTTTAGGAAGACTTTTGCTGCTGTTTTTTTAAGGACCATTTCGGCATTGTTTTTAAGACTTTTCCAGGAGCATTTGTGTACTCTTTTCGGGACTTTTGGAGGGTTGGTACCAAAAAAGTTTTAAAATGACCTTAAAAAAAGTATTAATTTTTCTGAAAACCATCCCATCCACTCAAGTTTCTTTGAATAACGGACAAACATTTTTTTTAAATTTTAATAGTTTTTTTATTTAAAGTGACCCAACCATGCAGCGAGCATCTGAAAGGAAGTGAAATGTCAACATTTGGTGGCAAAAGTAATCAATCCATTCAGGCAATATGACTTACGTGGTATTGGTATTGAATAACGGATACTTGTCACGCATTTAAGAACACTTCTTCTTCTCAAAATTTCATCTCGCTACCAAACTGGCTTCTACTAACTTATGCCGTTTAATGTTTACTACGAATTTTCACAGCTTTTCCACACTTTAAAAACTGTATATTTTAACTAAAACTCTCACGTTCTCCCAACATAATGTTAATCTAATCAACATTTGTGGCGCTTTTTCTTGCACTACGTGTTTTCTTTATTTGCTCCCTATTTTATTTGTAAGTGGCAACACTAAATTGACGCTAAAGCAAAATATCTCTAACGATATTACCGTAAGAGAATATTCAAACTGGCCACTTTTTCCAACAACGCATGCAAAATATTTGTATTTTTTTCCTATTTAACTCTTCCCGCTGACACGCCTCACTGGCACCAAACAAAATTAAAATTTTGTTCTGAAAAAGTGAAAAAAAAAACAACCAAAGTTCCACAAATGAGAAGTCATGCTGAATAGAAAAGTCATGTTAAAGTTAGATAAAGCGTAATTGAAGTAGTGTAAAGCTACATGAGAGACACGCCGACGGTATTTTGTTGTTGGCATGTGGCTGGTATGCTAACTACAAATTTGCTTATGTGATGCCTGCCGCTTTTTCACTCCCGCTTTGGCGTGTGGCAAAAAGCACGTGACTTGAATTCCACTAAGTTTTTTGTTGCTTTTAGGTAGTGCGAAATGGAAATAGAAATGGCATTGCGGTACTTTGAGGTTAGAGTGGTGACATTGGCGGAGAGTTTTTCCTGTTGTGCGAAAATGTCTGCCCCCTGCATAAGAGAAGGCTGGAAATCAGATTAGAAAATGGAACGTGCTGAAAGCAGCAAGAAGACGGAGTGGGTAGTGCAGCAGGTAAGCTCTGTTGTGTTGTGTGGGCTGGCAACTTTAACTACTCAGCACAAGCTATTTTGCGTAATTCACTACTACTTTGTGACGCTTTTTTTCTGGTACTTGCAAATAATTTGGGGTACATGTGTGGTAGATAATTTTTGCACGCGGGCGGTTTGCTGTTATGCAATAAATATGTTGGAAATTTGACACTCTAATTTGATTAGATTTTCTATGGTAGAGCGTGGGAGATTTTGTTGCATACAAACAGGATTTTGTAAGGCATGTGGGATGTTTATTTACTTTTATATTCACTGAAGGATGAAACTTGTATGTGGAAGTGGTAAGTGGCAACTGTTTATAGGAGTTTTCCTTTGAAATTTGAAGTTAAGGAATTTAGTTAAAAATATAATAGACTTTGTAGTTCCTTTAGGGTTTCCCTTAAAGGAGGTATGAGATTTTTGGATATTGTCAATGTGCCTTAGGGTGAGCTCGAAAAAAGATTTTATTTTCGTTTAGCATTACTAGTTAAAAAAAAAAAGAAGTAAGGAAGTCTAAGTCCAGGTGTAACCGAACATTAAATACCCAGGTGTGTAAAAGTGGTCGTGATAAATTGGTAAATTGTTGTGGAGTTGTGATCTATAGAGGTTTCAAACTTTTTCTGCTGCCATGTGTGCAATCTTATAAATAAAAATGAATGTGTGTCTGTGTGTCTGGCGTCCAAGGTACTCAACCGATCCTTATAAAATTTCACAGTAGATTCTTGGATTCACTGGTTGCAGCATAGGCTATATATAATTTTTAAGAGCGTAGATAGTATACCTCGTATCATGCTCGTAATTTTATTTAACACGGTTCTGAAGTTAATAATAGCTGAAATTAGACATTTTTTCATCTATATGTTTTCTAAAACTAAAAAACAATCATTAATAAGATTATTAGGTCATTGTAGCTACGAAATTCTAGCATTCTATCTGCATCAGTGTAGGAGATATGGCATGTTCCGGTATCCAACCTCTCTTTTAGAAAACTTTGGTACAAAAGTGGGCTATAGTATACCTCGTATCAAGTTTCGTAATTTTATCTTACACCGTTCTGAAGGTATTAACAGTCGAATTTGGAATTTGTTTCACTCATAAGTGGGCGAGGCCACGCCCACCTTACAAAATTTGCAAAACTCGTATAAAGAATAAGAAAATTGAGGTAATTGCCAAATTATACCACACTACCTGTATCAGTCAATGAGATATGGGCAGTTCAGTACTTCTACCTCCTTTTCAGATAATTTTTATGGAAAAGTAGGCGTGGTCTGTGGGTGTATGTACCACAACCTCCTACCTATCAAATTTTGTTATTCTAGCATAAACGGTTCTGTAGTTATGACCAGTCGAAGTTTGAGAATTTGTTCACTCATATGTGGGCGGTACCACCCCGATTTTCCAAAAATTTGGTCAAATTGTCAATACGACGACCAACTCAACAAAGCTACCAAGTTTCATTATTGTAGCTGCTTTTATTATTGAATTATCTCTATTTAAACGTTTTTCGAAATTTTCGATATCGAAAAAAGGGGCGTGGTTCGATTTCGCCCATTTTAAACAGCAACCTATCTTGGCCGGAAAGAAATCTGTGTGCGAAATTTCATTCAAATATATTTTCATTTATTTTTACTCAACTTATCGTGTCCACGGACGGACGGACATGTCTTAATGGATTCCTCTGTTCATTCTAGGAACTTTGATACATGGAACTATATATCTATCTCCATTACTTTGCACCGTTATATGACAACGGAAAATCAACCATGCAAAGTCCATGTAAGGGCGTTGCAGAAATAAAAAAAATAGCAACAGCACACATTCGTGCACTGAAATTGGAAATTAGGATGAATTCGCTTGAATTGAATGAGTGATAACGTGTTTTATTAAAATTTCTGCGCAGCATGAAGTTAAAAAAAACTCAGAAATAAGAACAACACCACCAACACAAGCTCCGTTTAAATATACCAAAGTACCGGTGGAGCATTGAAATAAATGAAGAACTGCGCCATTCAGGGAGACCGGGTTAAATACACAAAAAAGAGCAACAACTCTCATTAAAGCAACACCAATCAAGCTGCAAATAAACGAAAGCCCAGCTGAAGGTGTCATAACGCGCACAAAGGGAAGCAAGAAGTTGGTTGGTCTGAGAGCCATGGAAGGTGTAAAAGAAAATGGCTCTGATATTAAAAACATGTATGCATGTATGGGTATACACATGAGTGTGTGTGTGTGTGACACTTTACACGTGCGCCAATGTAATCCCTAAAGGCACACGAAGTAATAAAACAAAGAATTTTTTGTTCTTCCTGCTAGAACCCAAAAGCCGTTGGTAATTTGCGTAACAATACCGTGTCGTCGAGGAACTCTGGTGGCACTAGTTGACACTCTAGACGTGTACCTGGTTTTCTGGTTTCGCTTGTTAAAACATGAAAGAAGCAGCATGTGGATGCCCAGCAGTCGAACTGAGTAGGCGTAAACTATGTCATAAATGGTAAGAATCATACAGAAAATTCGTAAGCTTATTTAAGGAGCAGCAGTAACAGAGAAACCAGTATCAGTCGAGATATAGAACGAGGAGTAACTCTTGCGAGCAAGTGCTGCCTTGGACTCAGCAGGGAGTTGAGAAGTAAAGTCCTCTCTCGACGAACAAAGATTATGCTATATAACTCTACTCATAATATTTGGAAATATATAAAAAAAAAACACGCCTTAAATTATGCATTATAATAATTGAAAAGAATTTAGCAAAAACCCCACCCCGCGATACGATCCCCTAGCAAAATTTTAAGACAGCCGCTGAAAAACCTACAAAAATCACATATTTTTAGGTGGATGATTATGAATGTAAATTAATGATCGGAACGGAGTCCCCAAAACCTTCGGGGAGTGTTTTTGTCGCTACAAACAGCAACAACAACAACGGAGTCATGAACAGTGATAAAATGGTCCTTGAAGGAAGATCAAATAATTCAGTTGCGCTGGTTACGCCATTTTATGTGAAAGAACAAAGGCGCCCTAGCGTAGAAGGTTTTTGAGAAAGCCGATTTCAGTAGAGAAAGAACTTAGAGGTTCCACTGACCTAACAAAATAGGTGGAGCATGGCTTGGTCTTCCTAGATGTTTCCAGCTGGGGTCAGTTATCATTAAAAAGATATCAAGGACTTGCTTTGCTAAGCAGCTACGGCTAGTGATCTCGCCAGAAGGGCCAGAGATCTAAAAGGTATCGATCAGTTGACGCTGGACGTACACCCATCTCTGTATACCTCCAAGTAGAGGTTTTGACTGATCTTTATTGAGCAGCGAAATTGCAGATGGATACTGGAAACCATTTTCAGGGTGAATTAGTAGATCTGGCCAAGTATTAATACAAAAAAAAAAAAAATCTTCGTACATTGTTCGGTCAGATTAGCGGTCCCTTAGCCTGTTGCTTAGACTATATGATATAAATTTCTTTAGCTTGAGTCCCTACTAGGCCAATATTTGGGCTCGAAGGTCTCGTATATTGAAACGGATGACCGGAAAGCATTACTAGCTTTTGCTAACGAACTAGTACTGTTGGATACAATTTTGCTATCTTAACTAGGGGAAAATAAGCCACGTTCTGAAAACTAATCTCAATCTCTGGTTGAGGGTACCTTATACCATCGGAATTGCAAAAACCTAGAAAAAGTGTATTGAATGTCATCTATTTAATGTGACTCTTTGGATGCATTCAGATTTATAGAACGTGTCTATAGCTTTTGCTTAGACCCTGGATACCGCAGTATTCTGCTTTAGATTTGAGCTTTCTACATGAAAGCTCTTTTGTAGACTAGTTTGGGTTTAGTCTCTCTTCTACTAGTTTGTATTTTTGGTAAAACGGTTGATATTCATCAACTAACAAAAACAAATACTAATCAACAGCCAAGTCGAGTGTCAGACGCTGGCAGTGGCAAGAAAACGCCATCAAAAAGTGTGGATGGCTAAAGCAGAAGACTAAATGTGGTGCAAGTATGACGCACAAAAAAATAACATCAGCAACTTGTTGTCCTCACCAGAGATTGCCACCAGGAAAGAGATCAGTTATGCTCTTGTGCTCCCTGTTACTCGCCACAGCGACACATATTGTTTACAGTCGCAAGAGATGTGTCGCACTGTTGTGGCTAGCAAGTTCAAGTGCGACAACATGGTGTTAGCCACAACAACAACTACAACACAAATTATTGAAGTAAAGCTGCTATTGCCAGAGGCCAGAGCCATGTCTGCAAGTTTTTTGATTGCTGAACACATTTTTAACTTTTTATTCATTTTATAACAACTTTTCCTGTACATTTTAGTTGTTCTGAGTTACTTTTTTCATTTTTTTTTGTCACATTACGTGGTATTTGTTTCATTTTTTGTTACCGCAATGAAGTTTTTGCATACATTGCTGAACTAGCAAAAGACTGAGGGCGTTGTAGTTAACACTAGATTTTTCCATTAAAATATTTTTAGTTACAAAATTTAAATAAAATGGCGGGTTGAAGCACAATAAAACAAAAATCATACTCACACTTCATTCATTCATTGGCGCTTAACCGCCTTTTCGATTTTGGTTGTTAAGTATAAAAGTACGACCATCTTAAATTTTAAGTGATAACTAACGCCAGCTGAAAACACTATGACAGACCAAGCCAACCTCGAGTTGTCTCTATTCCATCTCAGCCGGGGACTCGTTCTTTCTCTGCTGGTCGGCTGTTGATAGGAAATATTTCTGACCCGGACCTTCTTTGTTGTTTGAATATAACTTTAAGAGCCACATGGCTGGGACAGCTCCTTAGCTTCATTGCTTCCTAAGCCCAAGCATCAAACTCACCTATGTGAGTTCTATCCTGTTTTAAATATGAATTACTTACAAATATTTATCAGTTGAGATCCTGCTTCCCAATGTTCTGTGCAGAAGAAGAGCGTAAGATGGCTTAGTAGGTTTGTCTTGGTCATATAAATTTTGTTCTTAAAAAAAAAATTTACTCACTTACTTTAGGTGGCCCACTTGATTTATAAATTAAGAATCAATAAAAGTGGTTCCAACGAAAACAAAAATATTAATAAAGAGTTTTAGAATTTAAGAGCCAATGGAAAGCCAAGTAGTTTTAATTACACTGTTGTAGTTAAAAATTCGACAGACATTATATTGGTCATTTCTAGTTAATTTGGATAAGCTGAATTCAAAGAAACCCCATGAAACCACTAAAGTCTCAAGGGAAACAAATTTTTTTAGCTAACTTTGCAAAACGGTTAATATCACTGGATTAAGCGTATGCGAATTGTATAGAAATGACCGCCTGTCAGATGAAAAAAGTTTAAAAAACTACAACAGTTTTGTTGTAAAAAATAATTTCAAATGAACTCTCGTTTGTTTTACAGCAAACAAACTCACATGAGAAAGTTTTTGAAATTTTTTCCGATTTTAAGCAAAACAATTGTTTAAGTAGGAACTATTATTTATTTATTTAAAAAGCGAGGCAAAATGTTTAATTTAAAAAAAAAAACATATTTTTTTCTTAACTTCCCTAATCTATATAGTCTTTTACTTAAAGCAAGTTTAAATCAATACTGCTCCTAACATCCAAACTCATCTTATTTTACGCAATAGATCTGCAGTTGTACTCCCACCCGCTTTTCACACACTAAATATCAACTTCTTGGCTCATTTTCCATTTCTAGCTGTGGCAGTTAATTTCGCCCAACACCTGTCTGGCTGCTCAGACGCAATTATTTTTCTCGTTTTTTTTTTTGATTTATTCTTTTTGTCGGTATAATTGTGTGCTGTTATTACCACCTCTGATATTGCAGTATAAATCAATGACTTTAGCCACTATTGCCATAGTAGGTGTTTCCTCAGTAGTAGGTGTTGTAAGAGAGTAAGTGTTTTCTTAATCTCACTTTTTAATACCATATAATAGTTATAATGCAACCCTGCAGGAAACTTGGCGTTAGTTATCCTTTTGACACTATTTTTGGTGGAGTGACGGTATATTCAACTAAGCTCTAACACCTTTCATGTGGTTCTTTAAGGAGTACATACGCTATAGCGAATAGATGGTAAAGTTTTTCCTTTTACAGTCGACAGTTTTAAGGACACTTGATTATATTAGATAGTGTTGTTGTCGGGAGGAAGAATGTGTTGTTTTGGTGAAGAGAATCTTTGTTGTTGTTACTGTTAGCAGTACCTCGCCCTTCCTAATGTACACGAGCAGTCTGAGAATCGTCAAAGAATAATCTGTCATTAGGTAATTCATTAACTAAGAAGACAAATTTTTTGCCAAGTACGAACTATACAGATAGTAACTAGATTTAAGAAGTGCTAAGTAAGATAAAGTGGTAGTAGAGTAACCACCAGAAGGTTTTTTGAATTGTATGGAAATAGAAAAAAAAAGTCATCTTACAATCAGGCCTGTTAAATTTGATTAGCAATAAGTAATCAATTAATTATACGGCGTTCTTGATTAGTGATGATTATTTTACTTGTTTTTGAAACAAAGTATTAACTGATTACGATTAGAAAACAAAAAAAAAACTAGTAAAAAATCAAAAATAATCAAACATAATCAAAAAAAGTGGGTTTTATGACTTTTAATTATTTTTGAGTTTGTTTTTGATTATTTTTGATCTTTTTCAGTATTGTTGATGTGTATATTTATGTGCTTCTATATAATATAATAAAAAATAAAAATTGAAAAAAATTTAGAATAATCAAAAGTAATCAAAGCAACTTTTTTTTTGATTATTCTTAATTTTTAAAAAATTTTTTTAATTTTTTTAATAGTCGTAAAAAATCATGATTTCTTTGATTATTTTTTTAATTACCTAATTGGAAAATAATCATTAAAAATTGAAAGTAATTGGTAATCAATCATTAAATAGTTTCTTAAGAAAGTAATTAATCAAGCCGGTAATCATTACGGTTAGTGATCATTATTTAACAGCTCGGCTTAAACTATATATAAAGTGGTGAACATAAGTATTAGCACAGCAGTTTTCGGCGATTTTCACCAATTTTGGCTTTAATAAAAATATTTTAACAAAGTCTATATAGAAGCATGCCTATATAAAAGCATGTATATAACAAGAACTATAAATTTTGTTTCAAAAATGTGCGCAAAATTCGCGAAAATTCCAAGAAATTTTAGCCAAATTTTCAACTTTTTTCATAGAGTTTTCAGAATTTTTTAGAGTATGAAGTTTTGCAGGCCATTAAATTTTAGTATAATAAGGTGTTAATCTTAAGTTCGTAACACATTTTGCCGATTTTTGGCGATTGTTTTCCCGACGAGCTAAAGTGTTTTCTTTCATATAAAAAAGTTGCGTTCATAAATTTGTATAGATATGTAAAAAATACAGAAGTCTGCAATAATTTTGCTTAAATTTCTTGGAATTTTCCCGAATTTTGCGCAAATTTTTAAAACAAAATTTATAGTTCTTGTTATAGACATGCGTTTATATAGACATGCTTCTATATAGACTTTGTTAAAATATTTTTATTAAAGCCAAAATTGGTAAAAATCGCCGAAAACTGCTGTGCCAATACTTATGTGCACCACTGTATATTAATTCAATTGTGATTTGAACAGCTAAAATTAAAATAAAATAAGATATAAGGGTAAAACGGAAATTGTTTGTTCATAGAATAAATTCGTCTCTAAATACGGTTACGGAATTTAGTTCTGAGTTTCTAGTACTAGGATTTTCAGGTACTAGGCAAAATGTTTAAATTTTGAATTGGTTCGAAACTATAGACAAATTCAGTCAGTACACACTAGTTCGAGTTTTTATTATTTTGTGATAGAATCAATATGTAGAATTTTGGACTGAAACTAGTTCTAAAGTGTAGAATATTTCACTAGTTCGGAACTATAGAAAATATTTGCAAAATATTTTCAAAATTCTTTAAAAAGAAATATTGTTCATATATATTCTGAACTTTGGTCATGGAATCGGAATTTTTTTTGCTTTGGATATTGTTCTGAATTCAATACGTTATATTATGAAAGAAAATGATTTTTATTTAAAAACGAAGTTGTATCTTAAACTGTCCTTAACTGAGACATCAATCTACTTTTTCTATTAGAATGCGCTTTTCTTTGTCTGTAACAAAAAGTAAAATTTTTTACTTTACCCACACGTCCAATATTTGTTGTATTTCTTACAGTCGCGTTGCTTATTGCCATCATTCTAACAATTTTAACACTTTATTTTATACATTTTTTTTTTGTTGTTATTGTTGTAACCTTATATGTATGTTTTTCCCTCACATTTACTTCTTTCTTATTCGTCCAATAATGGTCTTTGCTCATGCAACATTTGGTGTCGCCAGCGTTTTACGTTGTCTGCATTTTGAGATTGCAGCAGTATTTTTTTTAGTATTTTTTTGTGCTTTCCAGGCAGACTAGTCGTTTGTGTTTTTGTATTTATTGTACTAATATGTATTTGAATGGCAATTTAAATAAATTTTCCTCGTATTCTGATTGAGGCAGACGTTTATACACTAAATGCTGAAAAAGTATTAACTAGGCGCATTTTGTTTTTAATTTTGAATTGTTGTTATAACATTTATTTAATGTCAAAGTGTGAACACAATTTCCAGTTCAGTTTTGAAAAGTTTTTCTATGGCGATTTTTGTTTCGTTTCTCAAAATTGATTTCGTTATAGTTGAGGATTCAGTTTTGAAAAGTATTTCAATTGCGATTTTGAAATCAATGTTTGGCTTAGTTCAGGATTCAGTTTTGAAAAACGTTTCTATTTCGCTCTTCAAAAAAAAAAAATGTTCGGTTTGTTCCGGTTTCATTTTATAGTGTTTCGAAGCTTCGGTTTTGAAAAGTACTTTGAGTACTGTTTTTGTAACTTTCTTGAATTAAGTTTTCCGTTCAGAAGTATTTCGAAGTTTCGGCTTGGAAATGTGTTTTGATGTCGTTCTTCAAACTAAATTTTCTGCTTACTTTAGGCTTCAGCTTTGAAATTCTTTCGCTTCCAGTCTTCGTTTCGTTCTTCAAAACGAAATTTCCGTTCACTCAGGTGTCGGTTTCAAAAAGTATTTCAATTGCAGCTTCCGTTTCCTTCGTTGAAACTAATATTTGGTTCCTTCCAGTTTCGAGTTCAAAAAGTATTTCGTTGCAGCTTACTGTTTCATTCTTCAAAACCTTTTTTTTCAATGTGTTTGAATGCTGATTTTGTTATAGTTCTTCAAAATTAATTACGGTTTCGACTCCAGTTAGTTTCAAGTTTTAGTTGCACTTTTCTAATGAGATGAAATTTGAAAAAAAAGTATGTATGGAAACTGACTGGCACTCTCTCGTGCTTCAATATCGTCGAACTTCTGACGGACTAACAAAAAGTCGAAGACAGCCTTATCCGGATCTATACTGCTTTAACACAAAATTTACCTGACAATTCGGACGAGAGACAAAAAGTTTTTGGAGCTGATTGCTTCTATTTCGTTCATTTTCAAGTCAAAATGATGTTCACGGGTTGGAATGCGTTTTCGGTTTTGATTTTGAAAAATGAAATCGTTTCAATTCATGTTAAATATTAAAAAAAATTGTTTCTACCACTTTTAGCCACGTTTTAAAAATTATTAAAAAACATGCTTTCAAGCACTTATTTTAAAAAAATTTCTCTTACTTATTTTACTAACAATTTTTTAATAAAATAGTTTTAAATTTTTAAGTGATAGTGCTGAAATTGCTTGAGCGTATGTACTCATGTAATTTACCATTAAAATTTGTTTTATATATTTTTTTTCATAACCGCATATAAACTTTTATTATCTTATTTATGATAATTCGGTAGTAATTCTCATAAAAGTCACTCACCAAATCACAGTTTTACGACTCAAGGGGTAATGACTCGTGTCAATAAATGTATTGATTAAAATCAATAGAAATAGTTGTTAAAATGAGTACTATTAGAACTGCAGTAGAAAGATTTAGTGAATGACCATGAACCAAATTGAGACCGCAAAAGTAAGCGAAAGAAGAAGGGGAAGGAAAGGAAGAAGACAAAAATATGTTTAGTCAATAAGCTCTGACTTTTCAAAATATGGAATAAGGGTGTTTACAAGAGGTGGAAAACCATAGATAGTGTTGACTAACGAAAAGTACGATCGATAATAATAATAATTACCAATGGAGTACTCTGACCTTCAAAAGACCTTGATGTAATAATTTACCATCGAGAACTACTCAAACAAAAAAAAGTCATTAAGTTCCTGCTTAACAACCATTTTTTAGCACCTCTCATTAGTCACCTGCAATTATTATGAATTGCGCCACTGTGCGCAATCGACGCTCAAGTTAAGTCAAAATATTTCAGAAATGCTGTTTACTCTCACAAATGTGTTTATATTGAATCATACGTAACAGAGAGTATGCGCGCATGTCACAGTAGCTAAAAGCGCGAATACTAACAACTACTTATTTATATTGAATTGTTTTGAATAAAAATATGTATTCATTCGCAAACGAATAGAAACAAAAAAGTACCGCTACACACGCCACCACCCGTTGAGCGCAAGCGAAAACAATGCGCCGCAAGACTGAGTCATCACCCGAACAGCTGTTGAGGAGAATGATAATGCTAATGCAAAACTTGAAAATCCCAAGACAACATTTTTCTAGATATCTATGGCATTACAGCTGTGTTCAATATAATAGTAGTGAAATTAAAATGTATATCATTCAACGAAATAAGAAGAAGCTGTGTTTTTGATAATTTTCATTTAAAATATAGCGAATTCCATAACAGAAACCACACAAAAAGAAATTTCAAAGATTACACGAATTCATGAAAGTTAATTAGACTTTAAATAATGACCATCAAAATCTTCAATTTTTTTCGCAGAACTTCTAGAAAATTAAGTTAGAACTCACTCAAGAATTTCCCTGAATTTTCAGAATTTTTTTTTTGTCAAGGGAGTTGAGTGATCTCTTCCATACAATGCATGAAGAAAAATTCATTTTATATGGAAGAAAATATCCAACACCCTTGACAAAAAAAAAATTCAGGGGAAATTTTAAGGTACACATTATTGTGCTAAAATTGAATGCGTACTAAAAAATGTCTTAAAAATTCTGCCCAAAAATATGTAAATTTTGATGTAAAAGCACCCATTGTCACCTTTCGTGTGATACCCATTTGTACTAAAACATTTTGGCTCACCTTGGTTCACAAATCGGTCTATATCTCCGAAACCGGCCAAAGTATGGGAACAACTGATATCTTTAATTTTAAGTTAAACGTCTAGTAATACAGCGGTTAAAATTCCATTCAATTCCATTAAGCAGTTTTTGAGTGATGCGCGCTCAAACATACAGACAGACAGAAAAAAATTCTAAAAGCAGTTGATTTGGCTTCTATTGGCCTAATAATGATCCCTGCTATCAATTTTTCTTAAATATCTGCAGTGTACAGAAATCGACCTTTTACAATTTTATTATATACATATCTCTATCTCTATGGCGCGATATACAACAGGTATGTATATCATCATAAACCTCCTAAGAGATTTTTGCGCCAAGCTTCTCTTCCAATTTGTGGTGTGCCGATTTGAATTTTCCCTGCAAATTGGTGGGACCTACAGTTTTTTGCCGACTCCGAACGGCATCTACAAAGGAGACGAATTTTTTGCTGAGAAGCCTGTCATGGCAGAAATACACTCGGAGAGTTTGCCAAACCACTGCCGAGGGGCGACCCCGTTTTGAAAAACTTTTTTTTTCAAATCATTTTTGATGTTACCTGTACCAGGGCTCGAACCATGGACCTTCGGTGCGGTAGGCCGGCAACACTACCTTCACACCACGGCGGCCGCCGTCAATTGACTTGAATTGTTGTTTTTACGGCTTGTACATTTGCAAAGTACCATGACTATAAACGAGCTCAAGGCCAATAATAATAATTTTTCTTTTTTATTTAAGAAAATGATTATGGTTTTTTTTTATAATTATTTAATTAATTATTAAAAGTTTTTATTAGAATAGAATTATTAAAATCACAGCTTCTTCTTTTTTCGTCGAACGATATCCCTTTAAATTTCACTACTATTATATTGAACACAACTGTACGTATGTGAATGCAACAGTTTGTTGGTTGTCTAACAAGTAGAAACTAAACTTACAATTATTTTCGATTTTCTCAAAGCGTTTGAGCAGTTGTCTACTGAGCGTTTAGCAGTTAACTTGTTACGGTGTGTAGAGCTTGTGAGTAGTGAAGCAAAACAAATATGCGCGCGATTTGCTATTATATCTAAATTATGTTCTTTATTTTGTAAATTTTTTCATAACACGTCACGTTTACAGTATTCATATTTGTTTTAGAATTATTTACAAATTTATGTTTTTCGTTTGCAGCTTTAATCAACTTGCATCTATCCAGTGATTTATCAGTTGCTATGGGTTGTGTTAAGAAGGCTGTGATTGCTGTGATTGTGGCGTTGTTGGTGGTGGCGATAATTATTTCACTTTTTGTTGCTTTAAATTATGCATATCCACAACGCGTGAGACATCATGATTATGATGATGAATATGAGGATGAGGAGCGCGGCGTTAGCAAAGATGATGAGGAGATACCTTTTATAAGTTCAATTTTGAATTCATTTAGTTAGAGGAATTTGGAAGTCGGTGAACAATCACTGTGCATGTTAAATTTAATTTAGTTAAATGGTTTCAGTGTTTAAGTGTTAAAATTAGTATTAATTGCATAACCTGACTCAGTTAAATTATTGTGATAATTAAGTGAAAACTAGTTTAATTGTTGCTAAACGATTAAGGCACTTGAAGTGAAATTTTGTGAATTTCTTACTTCCAAGTGTGATCTGTAATTAATTTAAAAATTTTAATGTGAAAATAGTTTTGAGCATTTAATTTAAAAAATATTTTAAAAACTTATTTATTTATTTGTTAAAAAAAAATTGTAAATAAAAAAAATTGTTATTTATAAGTGAAAACTTAGTAAACAGTTTGAGTTGTTTTTTCGATTACGTGTTTTTTTTTTCATGAGCCTCTACGCAAAGCCGACGGTGTTTAGCGTGGAAGATTCAATGATGAGTTGTATGAGCTCTAAGCAGACATTGACATAGTCCAACGAATTGAGACCTAGCGGCTACGTTAGCTTAGCTATGTGTTGCGAAGGGAAGTAGATGCTTCGGGCCGAAAGGTATTCTTGTCGTAACCCACTTGGGAGCAGAGTAGAGGGAGGAGGAAAGCAATCTGCGATCCCTTGCGTTTCTAATTGGCATTAGCTGGCAAACGATAGAGTCAGGTGGCGCGCTTTGTTGAAGAGTCAAAAAATGATGCGAAGAGATCGCCTAGTTCGAAGAGAAACCCGTTAAAAATCATTAGCGTAGTTCATCTCTTAAGGGAACTCATCTCCGCAGTGCTACGATAGGGATGATGAAGTCGGCATCCAAATATTTGACAGTGAAAAATAGTCGTCCTCCTTAATTCTAGTCTCTTTGGAAAGCTTTGTTTCATGGTCACATATCGCAGGAGGGACCATAAGTATTTTGTAGAAATATTCCCTTGAATACTCCAAGGGCCGTGTGACTTTCTTTCGACACTAGCCAGGATTCTGGTCCTTATGTCAGGGCAGGTATAATGTGAGACTAACGCAGCGTTATCTGTGTTCGCAAAGAGCTAACTCTGCTTCTCGATTTCCTACTCATTCCCAAGTAGCACATGTTGGCGAGTGTGACTTGAATTTTTCGGCTGATAATACTTTTGGTGCTAGCTCTGCTTCCCAATTAGAAAAAGTTACTCATAGCTTCAAATTTGTGTCGGTCAACAGTTTTGTGACTACCAAGTATCAGGTTCGCAGATTCTTCTGACATAAATATTTCATCTTATCGGGTTGGACTTAGCGCTTTAAAGATGTTATAAACAAATTCGTGTCTTAGATATTTTCCATACATCGTGTCTACTTATGTAATTACCTACTGGTTTCTCGTTAGAATCATCATTTTTTAATGGAATTTTACAGTTTGTAATTTTGTTGATTTCATTTTGAGTACAAACTCGGGTTTCGTGACTAATATATGAGTTGTTGCATGATTTCACTCAAACAGCATGTTTTGTTTAAATCAAGCTCGAATGAGTAATGCTTGAGTAGACTCTTACACACGCTTAAACATCTTTTTTTGATTGGTGTCACTCATTTGCTGTAGTTACAACGAGTTTCTTTGCTTTTAACTCAAAATAGTAAATGAGCGTTGCCGATAATGACTCAATTACATTAGTTGTTTGTTAAACCGATTTTATCGCTGTAAGCTTGAAAACAGGTTTTCGTTGAGATTTGAATTTTTCGAACACTTACAAAGAGCTGGGCGCAACACTTTAGCAAAGCCGTAAAAAATTATTTACAAATGTATTATAGAATAGATTTTTGAGCGGATAAAAAAAGGCTTTTAGTATTTAACGATTTTTTCTGTGTTATGTCAGAGATAATTTTATTAATAATAATAATTTATTTTTATTTTATTATAGTGTATAAATTAGTTACTTTTGTTGGAAGTCAGCTTACTTTTTTATATTTTTTTTACCCAATGGAATATTATTCAGAAGGCGGGGATGTCTGTCAAGGGGTTCTAAGAAAGAAAAAAACAAGTCAAAATGATTCAAAACTTTCTTAAATAAATGTACTTTTGAAAATAATTTTAAAATAATTTTAAAACTACTTTTTAATCGCAATGGCTTTCAATCCCAGGGTATAACGCATGTGAGACGAACATACTAATACAAAGCTTTTCATCTAGTCCGGCAGCCCATATTTTTATCTTGAGTCAAAGTTGAGAAAAAAAAAATTAAATTTCTTAAAAATTAAATTTTTTTTTTTTAAATGTATATTTTCTTATTTTAACTGTAACGGGAATTACCATAGAAAAATAATAAAATTTCAGTAAATTTTTCAAACTTTTTTAGAGAAATATTATTTATTTTTTAATACTTCAGACAAAATCAAGCTTTGTTTTAATTCGAAAAACTAAGATACGATTTTAAGATAATGAGTTGCCACAAGAATTTAAAACTTTTTTTAAAAATAATTTTTTTTTTTTCGTTTTTGAAGCAAACCAAACAATTATTTAACTTGAAAATCTCACTTGTTAAAGATTTGAAAATAATGTATTGCTTTAAAATGGAAAAAATCGAGTTAAGGTTTTAAAACTTTTTCGAAACAAATTTTTTGTTTGTTTTTAGAGTAAACTAAAACATATTATTGTTTTATTCTTTACAATCTCATTTGTTAACGATTTTGAGATGCTGAATTGGAATGTCGAAAAAAATTTTTCGAAACTAGAGTCGGCTTTGGCAGATTTTTGAAATTTCAAATTAAACTAATATCAGGGCGGTTACTCGGTTTCGCGATTTGAAAGTAAATGCGATACGAAAGCTTTCAAATCATATACATTTTTTTGAAATGTGAAAGTAATTTCATTCGCATCGCAATAAATAGCACTCTCTTTACAATAAAAAAAACAAAAAATAATTTTTCAAAATAGTTTTTCAGTTCTCACTTTTGAAAATTTTACTAAATGCCGATTTTCCAATTCTTAGTTTTCAAAATCTAACTAGAAGGCATTTTTTTTAAATTTTAAAGCCAGTTCTGAAAACAAGTCCAAGTTACAAAATCTCAGTATTTATAATTTTTCTAGATTCAAATTTTTAAATTTTGAGTCAAATTTTTTGAAAAAATACCAATTTTTCTAAAATTTGTTCAAAAACTGTTTTTATTTTTAGTTTTGAAAATTTCAATTGAAACCTAAGAGACAATGGTTCATATTAATAAAATGCGAGTTTCAAAACTTTTGCTCAAATTTTAAAATTTTCTTCATACAAATTTATGTTAAATTTCTGAAAATTCGAGAAAAAAGAATTGCTTTTTTTTATAAATATGACCCAATGTCTGTTGATTGTTTAACAAACAATTTAAATAATGGTTAAGTAAATCAGATTACATGTTATTCCAAAAATATTTTAATTCTTATTTTGTAATAACAACCAAAGTAAACTTGAGTTTAAAATATATAAAGGAAAATTTTGCTAGAAAAAAGCACAAGATGTCCATTTTGTTCTACATTTTATAGATCTACTAATTGTAATCTGATAATAATAACAAACAAAAATATTACCAAGTTGCTTACATTGGGTGTGACAGTTTGAAGACCATCGCAAAATTCAAGATTTCAGTTAATGATATGAACTTTTAAAAGCTTTCAAGAAAAGCTCACTAAAAATGAAATTTAACTGTTTTTTGCTTTTTACGACAAAATGACTTTATAACTTAGCTTAACTAAATATGCTCTTTATGTGATTTAAAAATATGTGCTTTTCGAGCACCCTAATGTATTTATGTATATGTATTTGTAAATTTGTATATGCAGAATTTTAATCGAAAAACTTTAAAAACGCTAACCGATTGCCTGACTACCTGTCTGCCAGCTTTTCAGCGGTTTCAATTGATTGGCTTAGTTGGAAAGGCGTAAACGAACCAAATGAAAATGCTGAACCAGAAGGATATACTAAATGCATAGCTAGCCATGGGTTTTGTATGAATACTCTTTGATGCTTTTATTGTTTACCTATGGCATACTTTTTGGCGTTGTAGAAATGCGCACAAAATTGAAAATAACTAAATGCTTTTAAAATAGCAGCAAAAATAGAAATATTTTATTAACTTTTTAGTTTATAATACTGAATGTGGAGATTATTGGCAGTGCGAGCATGTCTGCTTGTAGGTGGTCGTGTTGCTATTGGCTATGCACGTTAAAAAAGTATTAGTTTGGCGCAGTAATAACAGCCAAATAACATGAACGAACGTATCGATTGTTGAGGTGGTACGGACCTATTATGCATTCAGGCAATTGAAAATGCGGTTTTGTTGTTGAACCCAACTTCGACAGTGGTTGTGTGGTTACTGATTGAATACTGAGTTGAGAGTTACCAAAACATGAATAAGCATATTTCAAACAAAGTGGGAGTAGGAAGCTTTGGGGGAGTATGGGATATGTATGAGTACCAATATTTATTTTCCAACTTTTCAACTTTCAAGTTGTCTATTTATTGTTATCTAAGCGAAGGTTCTACCTATGGCAAGCTTACTCACTTCATGCCTGCATTCGGCATTGTTGGTTACGTATCCGTTGCATATAACCTTGTTTTTGATATTTCCATATTTCACTTTTTCTGTCTGCATTATGGCTTAACCATGCTGAGTGTAAGCTCGACAAAAAAATGTATGCAAATTTAGTCACGAAATCTCCTTTTGAGTGATGCGGGCGTCTGAGCGTCTCCCCGATAGCCATCGATAGGTGATTGCGCATATTTATTCAAATGAACACAGGCTGTGATCTAAGGGCAAGCGGCGAATATTTCGATATTATTTCTATCTGCTACAGCGCGAACTCCTTTTCGTGGATTGCCTAGTGCAAATACATAATCTGTACCTAGGGGCAATAGTAGCCAAAGTCAAGATAGGACGAAATCGAGTTAGTGCCAGAATTGTTTCCTCCGACCGCAGATGTATTGTTACGTACATTTCCATGATTTTTGCTCAAGTAATTAAGGTTTATGCACTGAAATCCAAACAACCAAATTCACCTTACTACTTGCTGGAAGTTGTTATTGTTTTGTAATAGTAACCAAAGTAAAATTTAGTTCGAAAAAAATAATATTTTCGTTGGTACAATGAGCTCTGTTGAAATGAGTAGCTGCCGATTTTTTTTTTCGAAAGCACTTAGCGACTTGTGAATAAAATAACAAAATGCAAATTTTTTTTTAAACTTAAATTTTCTTGGGAAACAAATGTGAACTTGTTGCTTGCAAGAAAGCAACAAAAGTTGACTTTTATCTTATTAGTTTTGCGCTTGGTTATTTTTTTAATTGGATTAAATCAGAACTGTTAAATAAAAATTACTAATCGTAATGATTACCAGTTTCATTAATTACTTTCTTGAGAATCCATTTCAGGATTGATTACCAAGTACTTAAAATTATTAAAAATTATTTCCCAATTAATTAAATGAATAATGAAAAAAATCATGATGTTTAAGATTATTTAAATAAGTCAAAAAATATCAAAAATAATCAAAAAAGTAGTTTTATTTACTTATGATTTTTTTTGGATTTTTTTTTTTAATATTTTTGATTTTTTCAGTATTATTGCAGAAGCACAAATATACACATCAAGAATACAGAAAAAAAAAATTTAAGTAATAAAAAAAAATTTTTAAATAATCAAACCACCTTTTATTTGATTATTTTAGAGTTTTTTTTGATGTTTTCTAATCGTTATCAATTAATAATTTTCTTTTCCTGAATAATCATTACCAATTAAAAAAGGCGTCTAATTAATTGATTACTAATTACTAATCAAATTTAACAGTCTGTATTAGATTCAAACACTTCAGCATTTTCAGGAAAGTAGTAAACATTTCATCTTTCATCGAAATTACGAGGAAAAAATGGTCAATAATAAAGTCATTGTAAAAATCGACTTTGGCTTTTATTACTTGTTATCGCATTTAAAATAACACTACCATAAACTATTTTTTTTATTCTTAAGCTTCAAATTTACTTTTTTAATTTGGCGTTGAAATTAGCGAAGTTATAACTCGGTATGTTTGTGGTTAAACAACATCTACTTGCGACAGCTGCCTGCCGCAATTTTACAAAGGGTAGAGCACATCGTTTCTTGTTGTTGTTGCGCTGAGAAATTGTTTTAAAATCGATATTTTCTATACTATAAAATTTTGTGCCAAAGCGTTTTTAACGCAATACATCTAAAAATGTAAAAAAGAAAAGATAAAAATTACGCGAAACTATAGCAATAAATTGGATTCTAAATGCGGTTTGTGAATTGGATAAAAAATTTAAATGTTTCCCAAGGCGCAACCTCATTCATATGAGAGCAGCTGCAGTGGTTGATTTATTTCGTATGGCACGTAGAGCAGAAAAGTATATACAGGGTGGCTGATGAATTTTGCTACATTAAGAAACTCAAATAATTTTTTTTTCAGTGTATGGAATTCATTTTTCTTTTATTCATGTTAAAGCTCATTAAATTTTATTAAATATAGCTTAATTAGTTTTAAAAATAATGGAATTTAAATGCCCCCCCTGCTCGTCGATGCATGTGCGGCATCTTACCAAAAAGTTGTTCATTACTGCTTGGAGAGTTGAGACAGGAATAGCCGCAATTGTTTCTCGAATGGATTGCCTTAGTTCATTCAAATTTGTTGGTTTTGCTTTGAAGACTTCCTGTTTGCAATAACCCCACAAGAAAAAGTCAGGTGCAGTAAGGTCAGGCGACCTGGGTGGCCAACGGAATGTGGAGTTTGTGGATATCAGCTTATTGGGAAATTTTCGTCGCAATTCTGTCATAACAGATTGGGCTATATGAGGAGCTGCACCATCTTGCTGAAACCACACAGAGTTGAAAGAAATTCTCATTCGGCGTAATTCTGGATAGAAAAACTCTCTCAACATGCTCAAGTAACGGTCTCCAGTAACCGTAACGGTGTGACCGTTTTCTTCGAAGAAGTAGGGCCCGACAATGCAGCGTGATGAAACTGCACACCACACTGTGACACGAAGTGGATGCAATTCCGTCTCATGGAGTATCTGTGGGTTGGAAGCACTCCATATTCGACAATTTTGTTTGTTTATGTTGCCGTTTAAATCGAAATGGGTCTCGTCAGACATGAAAAGACAGTTCAACATGTTTCCATCCTCTTCCACCATTTGAAGCATCTTCTGGCAAAATTCCAAGCGAATCGGCAAGTCTGCAGCGTTCAGTTTGTTGGCCATTTGAATTTTATATGGGAATAAGTCCAAATCTTTGTGCATAATTGACTGTAATGACTGTCTGCTTACACCCATTTGAGCAGATAAGCTTCTTGTCGAAACACGTGGATTGTTTTGTATGGCAGCAGCTACAGCAGCGATTGTTTCCTCCGTTCGAACTGAAGGGTTTCGATGGTAAGGTCTTCTGTTGACTGTCCCATGCTCGGCAAAATTGTTTACAAGTCTTATTATGGTCCATCTGCTCGGAGGATTGCCGCCAAACGTGCGCCTATACTCACTTTGAACCGAAACTACGGACTCCAGTGCGTGATAGCGGCGGACAATCCAAATTCTGGTTTCAGTGTCCCAGTTATCCATTTTTGTTAAATGTAAAAGTCAATCTGCAATATAAAAAAAAAATTAACCAGATTCATTAAATAGAAAAAAAGTTATTTAATTTTTTTTTGGTAGCGGCTTTCATCAGCCACCCTGTACCTCATAGAAGTAAAGGTACACGATTTAACAATTCTCTCTATCTCTATGGCGCGATATACAACAGGTATATCACCATAAACCTCCTAAGAGTTTTTTGCGCCAAGCTTCTCTTACAATTTGTGGTGTGCCGATTTGAATTTTTCCCTACAAATTGGTGGGACCTACAGTTTTTTGCCGACTCCGAACGGCATCTACAAAGGAGACGAATTTTTGCTGAGAAGCCTGTCATGGCAGAAATACACTCGGAGAGTTTGCCAAACCACTGCCGAGGGGCGACCCCGTTTTTAAAAACTTTTTTCAAATCACTTTTGATGTTATCTGTACCAGGGCTCGAACCATGGACCTTCGGTGTGGTAGGCCGGCAACACTACCTTCACACCACGGCGGCCGCCAGATAAGTTTAAATAAATTGTTGAAAGCAATAAGAAAGATGGAATTTGCAGAGAACCCGAAAGAGGACAAAAAGCTCTGAGAGAATTAGGATTGTGTCTTAGCTAAAGAGACAGGAAGTTAGCTTTTAGCGCTTTCTTAGACATCGGAAATTTCTTCAAAGATATGAAAACTCATGTCTTAATTAGAAGGTAGGAGATATCTCTCTGTCTAGACGCTCTGTAGTAGAGATAAGTCTAGGTAAACCCTAGTAGTTTAACCAAGCGTGTGGCATTAACAACTGTCCACAAGGTGCTACAAGAGTAACAACTCCGACATCTATTGTATCATTTTGTTCGAAGAGGTTCACGTGTTAACCCTTTTTATATTGCTCATCCAGGTAAGTGTGAGGCCTGTGATCCTGTGCATACTTATAGTCCCTTGTCGTTCTCCATACAAAGCCCAAAAGTATGCAACAAAAGCTGTTTCCAATGCTTATTCGGTTGAATGGAAGTACCTTCCCTGTAAAACATCATGCGACTGATCTCTGAAGAGAGTGATCCGCCATCAATAACTTTCGTATGCAGTAGGCTACAATTCATCCCAACTATTCCGTTATAGGCGTAGTAAGGATAAGTCGATTTTAATTTCTGTAGCCTACTTTTAAGTGTTCAAACTAAACTTGTCTTACCTTACCCGTAGGGGAACAAAGGGGATCTGTCCGACACTAGCCGTCTTGACACAAATGAGAAAAATTACATGCTGTAACAAAAGGAACCAGTTTAACCCATACAAAAAGTTACAAACTGGCATCGTTCGTATGCTCTTTTTTAACTAATCCCTGATTTATCCTAGGCTAATCCATTTTATGCACGGATGGGTTGGTGTTGGTATTCAGAAGGGAAAAAAATTTCGAGGGTATTGAAGTACAAGTTTTCACCTCGGCAGAAGATGTTAGCCATGGTAGGTAGGGTAAAAATAGTTTTTCCTATTTAGAAAAAAAAGGAATCGCTAAAACGTGAATGTGATTTAGCGTTCAATCTCTTACAGCTGTCTAAGTGCATGAAATCAATTAAACAGCTTGCATTTCTGTCAAGCGTTGTTTGGTTTGTATTAATGTTTCTCCTTGTTGCTTTCATTATTATTTTCTTTGTTGCTTTTATTATTGTTTTTTAGTATTATTTTCGTTGTTGTTTGTGTTGCTGTTTCATTGTTTGCTTTTATTATAGTTTTTTATTTTTGTTTCTTTATTCAGTTCATGTCATCCATACTGTTATCTTCTAATCCTTTAGCTTGATTTTGTTTGATTTTTTATTTTTTAGATTTTTTAGCTTTCTACAATCATTCACCTAAATACACATACAGGGTGGCGCAAAAGTAATCCTCCTATCAGAAAATGCTATAAATTTTGCGATTGGCCCCTAAAGTCAGTTCCGTTTTGACATTTGTGTAGTAAACACATGCGAAATACACGTTGATAAACAATGTAACGCTACACTGCTCCAGAACGCGGAATATTGCTGACTATTTATTTGACCAATAATCGGTCGGGGCCAAACGGTTACTGTGAATGGTGAGCGCTACAGAGCAATGATCAACGAGTTCTTTTTGCCGCAACTTGATGAATTGGGATTGGAAAACATGTGGTTCCAACAAGACGGTGCAACAGCACACACTGCACGTACCACAACCGATATGCTGAACATCGGAAGCTTACTTTTGCGCCACCTTGTACATGCATATACAAAAACATTTAGCAGAAGTTCTTAACATTGATTGTTTGAATCTCGGACGGATCGGCATGTGAAGTGATAGGCAGAGTAGAATATGGTAAATGGACAGCGGTTAAACGAGATCCAGATTAGCTTATATGCCAATGGCAATCAAGTCAATTAAATTGAAAATGTGCATAAGGAAATAGAAAATTGCACACCATATTGTGAAGTTATATCTATGGTGACAGTTAAAGTCTTTTTGTACAACTTTTTAGGCCAATATTTTGAAAGTTCAAATCTTCACTTACTATCGGGGATACAACATATCGACTGCTGAGTGGAAGATCACCCTTTTGCAAAATATTTTTCTTAGAATTTCTTTGAAGAACAGCCCAGCTAATTGTTTTTTTCAATAACGCCCTATTTCAAAATTTGGCTTAAGAACGCCCTATTTCAGAATGAGTTTCAAAAACGCCCTATCTGAACGAAAATTCAATACATTTTTGGCTGAAATATAGCGTTTTTGAATCAAATTCTCAAATAGGGCAATGTTGAAACAAATTCTGAGATAGGGCGTTTTTGAAAAAGACTTTGAAATAGGGTGATCTTCCACTCAGCAGTCGATATAATAAAATTGTAACGGGTCGATGTCTGTGCATTGCAGATATTAAAAAAAAAATTAATAGAAGGGATATTGAGCCTATAGAATCGAAATCAACAGTTTTTAGAATTTTTGATTGTCTGTCTGTCTGTCTGTATGTTTGGGCGAGCATCAGTCAAAAACTGCTGTATGGAGTTGAGTGTTATATTCGCCGTTGTATTTATTACTAAAAGTCTATCTTTAAATTGAAGATATCCTTTATTCCGATAACTCAACCAATTTTGGAGATACCGACCATCATGTGCACCAAAGTGGCCCAAAATGTGTTAGTACAATATGGGTATCAAACGAAAGGTGCTACTGAGTGCTGCAATAAGCGGTTTAATTAAGTTGGATTTCTTAACTAGGTTTAGAGCTATAACGATTAAAATCGGACTTGGTCAATTACAAATTATGTGAAGCAGCAGTAGTATTAAAATAAAATTGTGAAAATAAAACTTTCAACTTCGTAGTGTGTCAACTTAGGCTATTATTGCTTGTTGTCACAGAACTGTAGATCTATATAAAAACCTAAACTTTTTAATTTTGCTGGCTACATCAAAACAGCGACTAGCTTTAGATATGCACAAATGCGATATCCTAAATTTGACATAGATGCGCTGACGCTAGTCCATTACTTGAAATACTTCCGCCCAAAATCTAGCTATCAGATAGAACTGACAGTTTTGGAAAACTTGTGACCAACAATTTTTCTCATATTCCTCATGCTTAGCTATATAACCAACTGCACCATCAAAATCATAGGTCTACATGCAACCAAAACATTTAAGAGCTCGCTTCAAGTGGACACAACTCAATTTTCATGGAAAAAGTGCATGCCACAATAACCAAATTCAAAGTAACTTCAACTAAAACTGCTTCAAAAGCAACAAATGTACGATTGCCTGAGAAGTTAGCCGACATGGCACAAATACTTGAATATACAGTTGTGTTCAATATAATAGTAGTGAAATTAAAAATTTATATCGTTTGACCAAATAAGAAGAAGCTGTGATTCGAATGATTTTCATTTAAAATATAGCGAATATATAAAATACAGAAGCCACATAAAAAGAAATTTCAAAGTTTACACAAAACTCAGGAAAGTTAATTGAACTTTTAAAAATTTATATCAGAATTCTTATAATTTCTAGAAAACTTTTGAGTACACAGTTTTATAGACCAATCAATTGTGCAAGTTAGAAATCGCTCAAAAATTTCCCTGAATTTTCAGAATTTTTTTTTGTCAAGGGAGTTGAGTGATTCCCTCCATACAACGCATGAAGAACCATTCATTTTGTACGAAAAAAAATAACTAACATGCTCGACAAAAAAATTCTAAAAATTCAGGAGAAATTTTGAGGTACGTCCAACTTGCACATTCTTGTGCTCAAATTGAATGAGCTATAAAACTGCGTACCCTAAATTTTTTTTAAAATTCTGCCCAAAATTTTAATAAATTAAAGTTTAATTACCTTTTCTGAACTTTGTGTAAACTTTAAAATTTCATTTTAATGCGGTTTCTGCTATGGAATTCGCTGAATTTTAAATAAAAATTATTAAAAACACAGCTTCTTTTAATTTCGTCGAAAGATTTATAATTTAATTTCTCTACTGTTATATTGAACATAACTGTATGTATTTTTGTGGGAAATACAAAATAGTTGCTGATGTGCTATGATGAGCCCACTATCGTATAATGTAACCCTATATACCTTGTAGGGAAAATCTCTGATGAGGAGGTGATGCTCTTTTAGTACATTTTGAACCGTTACTAGCTCATATAAATTTTTTTTAAATGCAATCAGCTGGCTTATTTTGAAAATCAAATTTTAGTTTGGCTAGTACTACAAAACAAAATAAAATTTGATGCCATTATTAAGTCTCTTTTTCTTAACCAGTATTGAGTTAGGTTGCTATTACAAATTCGTGCAAGCCGCAAACGGACATTGGGTGTTCGGTTTTCGGTTAATAGAATCTTCGTTTTTGGAGCTAGATCCATAAAAGTTTGCGTGTTCATAGATCTTAGTACAGAGAATTCAATGATAGTAGTAACTTAGCTTGACTTATTTCGACTTTGGCTCTTACCGTTTATTACCGCAGATATTTCAAATGCACCGGAACATAGTGGGCTCAACTCTTGAAGCCGGAACAAACAAAATGTAAGCAAAAAGCTCTACACGGATTTCTGTAACTCTTGAAATTGCAGTAGTCTGTTTGATTTTAAATTTTTATTGATTAAAATTTGGTCTTTTCCAGGGTGGTGCGATCCTAGTCAGAAAATTCCAGTAGTGTATTGCTATATTTTCTGACTAGTTAGGTGTTTCACTGCAGCGTTCCTATGACCACAACATGCAAAATCGTAAACCTGTAACTTGTCTACGTCTGTACATACACCACGCTTTACTCATAAGAGCGTTTCACTCAAATCGCACACATGCTTTACAGCAGCAACAACAACAACGGTAACTCGACAATCATGAACAGGTTTACCATCATTTGTATCTTATTCACGCACATCTATTCAAAGTTCTCTTAACCCGTTCAACAACTTATGCTTGTGTCATTGTCATTGCATCCCACGCCTTCCTTTTCCCATAGCCAGCCAGCTAAACGACATGTCGCAACTTGTGTACCTTCCTGGCACTTGTGTTTATATCCTGATGTAGTGTTGCTGTCCTGCTACTCCTTAGTTGACTATCCTGCCTCGTCTTACCAGCAGCAACAGCAACAGTAACTCAGTTCGCCATTTGCTCTTTACCACATTTAGTGCGATTGGCTTGGTTGCATTGCATGACAATTGCCCTTTACCTTTTGCTTTGTTGTTTGTTGTTGTTATGTTATGTTTATCTAGCAATTGTTGCAGAAAAAGTTTTTGTTGTTTTTGCTGTTGATTTTCTAGTTGATGCTGTGTTGTGTTTTTGTTTATGTTGCCGTTAGGCTGCTGTGAGTTGTTGCAAAATCATCTCACATTTCCGACGGTTTCCGCATCTTGAACATTTGAGTTGATATGCAGAGTTGTTGTTTTTGTGTTTTTAACTTGCTGTTTTGTTGCTTTGAACAGACGTCTGCTGACGAGTTGGGTCACTTGAAGTGGAATGCCACAATTGCTCGAAACTCAAGTGCATCAGCAGTGCGGATTTGAAAAGTTCAAGTTGAAATGATTTAATTAAAGGATTTAGTTTACAAGTGCTTTCACAATAATGAACATTGGGTAGTGGAGAATGGTCATGACGACCTTCACTGAAACACAGACTGCTGAGGTCAACGATAACAACTTAAAACTCACGATAGCCGGTTCTACATACCCAAAATACTCGGGTGCACAGCCGAGCGTCAGGACGAATTAGTATCTCCCTAGCCAACAGTTTTGGGGTCCGAGAAAATATTGAACAGTTGGCTCGAATATTTTAAGCTGGTTGTCAAACTAAACTGAAAAAATCATTTATTCACATGGAGATATACCAAACCTTAAGTCGAGTGGTCTGATCGAATCTAAACTCAGTAAGCTAAGTCCACAGCCGCTCAAGGGGCCTAGAATATACCTGCCATAAGAGGCGACGAAAGTTTACGATACGAAAGTTCGACGAGTCAAGCAATCGGGTTAGCAGTCGGGTTAGCTTAGATTATCATCAAGATCTTCTTACGGAAGTCCCCGACCAGAGTTAGACCAGAGTAAAATTGCGTCGGCTCAGTTGAGCAAATTAATAGATGGTTCGTATCATGTGGGGACACGTCGCATGCCGGCCAGACATTTGGCATGTCGGGATTCAGTCTGGATCGGAAAGAGTTTAATCTGTTACAGTATTCAGAACAAAGTTGAAGTTGGGCCAGCATGACTCTTGTCTCTCTAAGCAGTTCACGCTCCTCTTCGCCAACAGGTTGAGCTTGTGACGGCATTCATTGGGCGAGAGCTGACAAAGGAGTTGACCGACTCTGTATGGATGAGTTTGAGGGCCTATCGATGCACCTTTGGATCAAACAGCGAAAAGATATGATGCCAGATCTCTTCATAGTGCTTACGGAGATGAATCCTTATTCTCCTGGGAGGCGGATTTTTGTCCATTAGGCGCCTGTTCGGTTGCTACGGTTTGCAGTAATTGACCAGGAATTGCCTGTCAACATCTCACTATGCTCTTTAACTTCAAGCATTTTTGCTTCGCTGCCAAAGTGGTGTTCAGGCGACATAAGGAGGCATCCCGTGCTAGTTCTGAGTGCGGGTTTTTGACAGGCCTGCAACCTCCTCCGATGTAACCCAACGCCACGTTCAACAAAGGACAGTTCATCAATAAGACCAACTGAAATCATTTGGTTGCTACTCAAACAAACCAAATTAAACTTACGGAGAGTGCTTTGCTGTAAAATTGTGAGTAAATGGATTGCATCAAGCCGACTTCTTGCTAAGTCAAAATAAACCGAAGGTATTTGATGTAAATTGGAACGATTTTCCGTCATCATTTGTCAAATTTGGTTTTGTAACAACCCGGTTTGGCGTTCCGCCATCCTCAGTGTTTACTTTCGTTCTGACGATGGCGGAACGCCAAAACCGGTTTTTTACAAAACCATATTTAACAAGGGATGACGAAAAGGTAAATCGAGAGGTATTTCTTTAACGAGGAGTTATACGTAAGACCTCTGAGCCCATATCCGAGCCAAAATCTGACCAACAGGCAGGTCGTGTTAGGTTAACTTCAGGCTGTCATCTTGCTGCCGCTTCTTCCAATCAGACTTCGCCGCCATTAAGACCTTGCACGGTATTTTAAGATTTAGTCTACAGTGCGCCTTTGGCCGAAGGTCTAGAAAATTACAAGATGGCATCGCAGTAGAAAGCTTCGCTTCAAACTTCACCTAACTCCTCTAAGTTCCTTTTACCACGCAGAACGACCCATACCTTTGAATAGGATGCACAGTGCGAAATCTGCTTTTGTTTGTCAGGGAGCATCAACCAACCAGTCACAGTTATATTCTGTATTAAGAGCTAGTTTATGCCAAGTAATATTAAAATACCGTAACTTGAAAACCACGCAACCAGTCAATATTTCAAAAAACATGCAGGAACGCGTACTCTGTCGCTCCTCGCCCAAATAGGCACAAAATTACTGCGAAAAAGCTACAACCATAACTTGTATGCATGACAACAGCGAACAATGGAGGCTATAAATTCTTGTGACAACAACAATAACAACGAAGAAATGGTCAGAACGAAATGAAAACTACATGACGCGAAATGACTCACACGCACGGCGTCAAAAGCGTAATAGGACACATGAAGTGACGCTTTAACAAGGCTCTTCAGGTGTGCTATGGTGCGCTAACTGGTATGGATGTAGAGTAAAGTGTGAGTACCCCAGTATAGTAAACGTGATTATATCTTGATTTCATATGAAGTCGCGTACAGCTGCTCGTATTGTGAGAAATATAATTTTACCTTTCACGCTCAGTCCGCCTGCCCTACCAGGCCCACTTGCTTACCTAACTGTCGACGTGCTTGCTTGACTGCGTACCTACTTGCTCATAGACGTTTATCATATGCGCCGTTTGTTATTATTTTTTCCATTTTCGACAGAAAACACAAACCTCGCCCTAGGCTTAAAGTCATGCTTATTGCGTTCATGGTACAGTGGTACAAATAAGGCAGGAATAATTCGGTCAATATTATTGCTTACGGAAATTTTGAGGACCTCTCTTCTAAAGGAAACTCTAGAAAACTGCCAGTACCGTATTGGTTGCTCTTTGAACCATGGTTTGGGTCATGTGCAGCACATGCCAGTCACACTTTTGATACAGGTGCGAATAAGTAAGATTTTAACCTGCTACAGCTTCCAGACGAAAGATGAGCTGCAGTGCCTGGCGTCTTCACTGGTGCACTTACCGACTTTGTGTGGATTTTGTGGAAGACTTGCTGGTGTACCCCTGGATCTACAGCCGTGTTATGAGATACCATATCTCTTTACTGGCGTCTAATAACACCGATGGGAAGCAGGACACTGTTGAGGAGGAGAAAAGTGTTCAGCATTTTCTATATTAATTTTATCGCTCAACCGTTACTCAACTATCTTACGCGGGCATTAAAACTACAGTTTGATTACAATTATAAAGCCACTGAAGCTGGTAAAAGCTTAGAACAGTTTTGGAGTCAATGGAATATGGCACTTAAATAGCTGATCCTGAGTGGCTTACCAAAGTCAGAATAGGTTTATATAAGTAACAAATTAACTTTGACTTGCATTTTCTTTAAGCGCAAATAATTTCAATGCCTTCGGGTATGATTTACAAGTGCTTGACCGACATACGAGCAGTTGCAAATGCCAGCTGTGGAGCTGGAAACATGAAATTTTAAAAAATTAATGCTCTGGATGTTTTACCACCTCTGGACACTCCAGTGTTTTTCAAAAATTTTTGCATTTTTCTTAATACATATTTGCCCTTTTATGGACTAGTTTGGGATGTGGTAGCAAATTCTAGTAGGGGATTAATACTTTTCCTTCCAAATGTCATTACAAGAGGCCTGAGTGTCGGAAAGAAAGCGTTTTACTAGTGTTCAATCAAGCCTTGCCAACCTAGCCTACTGTGCGTAAGCAATCATAAAGAACTTAATGAATACGTAGATATGTATGTCCTTTTGTATAAATATTTTCATATAGGAGGAAGATGTATGTGAGCGCGTCTCTTATGCTGAATACTTTATATTCCCATTTAATGCTTCCTTCTCGTTTATTTCAATACGCACACCTCAAATAGCCTTGACTGCTCAATTTTTTGCCATATTGGCCTTTCCCTTTAACTTTGTGTATTTTCCTTTTCGTTTGCTTATTTTTCCAAATGAATGCGTGTGCAAAAATTTTCCGATTGCTTTACTATTCGTTGCATATTTATGGGCACTTTAACCAGTTATCATAAATACGTCCATATATATGCTTATATGTGTGTTTATATGTATGTATGTGTGCCTTCATATGTGAGCAAGCAGATGTGCGGATGTTGTATTTTATTGAAACAATGAAATTAATTCATTTTGCATAACGTGATTAAAAATCGTTATCGTTAACGTATACAATATCGAAATGGAAATGGAATTGGATTATGTGGAAAAGATGCGGGAAAGTAAAAATCGTGTAGAAAAATATGCAAACACAAGTAAGAGAGTATAAGTTCGGGTGGAATAGTGTAGTAAATACTCAACTGTGAACTTAAGCAACAAAAATGGATTTATTTTTCGTTGATATAAGATATTTATATATAAAATTAGAACGGTAATACTAAAAACTTTGGTGCAGCTCATTTGTATTTAAAAATTTTTTAAATTTAGGAAAGAATTAATTCGATGCCTTAATTCAAATTTAAACATCAAATTTCTTCAGTATATGTACATTAGACTGGGTCGATTTATTATCCGATGTCGCGCCATCAATTTTTAGATAGGTTTTGGGCTCAGGAAAAAAAGTTCCACTACGCATACCAAAAAAATAATTTTCGAGCCTGCGAAATTAATTTTTTTTGATTTTTTTCGACTTTGATTTTTAAGGATTTTTTTATGACCTACCATAAATATTTTCATTTGATTTAAAATTTTCATGTATACCCTGTCCCACCCAAAAATGTCCGCTAAAGTTATTTGAAAAAAAAAAATTTATTTTTGGGTTTTGGAAAATTCGATTTTTCGACCAAAACCCGAAAATAAATTTTTTTTCAAAAAACCGTTATCGCCAACGTTCTGAGCCCAAAACATATCGAAAAATCCATGGCGCGATGTCGGTTAACTTTCGTCCATACAAATCGATTCACTCTAATGTACATATATTATATACTGAAAAATTACTTAGTGATTTTTTAAAGCAAAAGCGAATTTGTTTTAAAATATGTGCGCGTTCAATTTCCATTTACTAAAAGCAAAAGGAGCCGAGGATATCCGTTGCCTACCTTTAGGCGCACAAGCGAAATGTATTTCCTGCTCTCATTTTCGTGGTTTTGCTTTTACCTAAAAGTTGTGCGTACGCTTTTAACGAATAAGATTAATATTCTTTGGCAAGAAGTTGAAATATCCAACTTCGTATTAACCGCTTTACAGACCTAAGTATTCAATATATAGGGTTTGCGCCACAACATATGCTACAGGTTGATACTATTTAAGCTACAAGAAGCAGGAGTTAATAAATATTTAATTCATTTTATTTTGTTGACTTTCCGACAGGGTCTAACGATTTCCGTCATTTCTTGTCAGATTTGGCTTGGTGACGTTCGAAACCAACCTTCGAATGAAAAATGGAATTGAAAATGGCACATCGTCGAAACCGGTTTGTCTCCAAACAAATTTTGACACGGAAAATCGTTGCAATATACATCTTAATAAATATTTACCTATAATTGAAATTCAATTGCCTTTCAAGCAATGTAACAAGCTTTTCATGGGTTTTCCACAAGCATCGGCGCAACTGTTATGCAATAACGATTCAACTTATTTTGCTTACATTTTTCTTTTGTAATTTATGCCTTTTACACTCAGCCTGAATAAGATTAAGAAATTATTGCCTACTTCTTCGTATCGATTATATACTCAGCAGCTCACAAATAGTTGATTAATTTTCAAGTTTTTTCGGGAGTGCAGCCTACGTTTAGGCTGTCTGCGATGTATGCCAGAACTTATTTGTTGTTTGTTTTAGCAGCTTGAACTTTCTCCAAATCAGGCAATAATTTATCAAAGCAGTTGAGTGTGCCAGACACATGTCTAGCTAATTTATGACACTACGCTAACTATGTTTCAACTTCTTATATGATTTATTTATTAAATCTGCCGCAGCAAGCAATATAACAGTCAAAATCGTGTTGAGGCGAAATTTAATTGTTAAGAGAATGGTATTCTCTTTATTCAAATGTAGTGTCACATACAAGTTCATGGATTTAGCTGAAAGTAATGAAGATTTTGTGGAGTAAAAACCGAACGGCAAACATCTGTTTTCTATTGGATGAGCACTTATAAGTGCGCCTAAAAGTATGCCATGTGCTTTTTTTTGAATACTTCTTGATGGCATTGTTTAACTACAACACTAATTTTAAGATTAGGATTTGTAAAAGAATAGCAGACTTGTAAGGGAAAATCTCTGTAAGCACTATGACGAGACCTGCTCCATCTTACTCTTCCTAATCCATATGCGGGATTATAGGTGCTAAATGAAGGACATACACACCGATTCGGTAGATGCCTCTTCCGAATTTTGGCCTGCGAACCCATTTATAAACATGCGAAAACCGGAAGAGGTGAGGAAAAGAGCGTCCTTCCCAGGGAGACTTGAGTCAATCTGGATCACCCTATCCTATATCACACGAACAGATGGGTTACTTAAGATCGTTTTCAAGACGGTCGCGTATCAAGTATAGCCTTTTCAGTACAAAACAAAAATGGAAGTCTATAAAACCTTATCTTTTATTTAAGATTTATTTTGTTAATTTGTTTAGCAACCAATCTCAGTCGCTTTAGCTTATGTTCTATGCTATAAGCTTGTGTTGTTAGAATCAATCACAGCTCAGTATCATGGCTTGTAATGCAGTCATAATTTCAAAACCGGACAGGCAGTGCTATTATCAATTGCATACTTTTAGGCGCACGTAACGTTTTTTTTACAAAAAGAGGCGCGGAATGAATTCTAAAAATCGTTATCAGCAAGCAAGCTGCCCGTAAAAGAACGCAAAATACGATTACACTTAGCTAATAGCACATGGAAAGGTTAGCCAAAGCTGACAGTTTTAATTCTATGTAGCAAGCCGAGGTTTTTTCAGCCTTTTGAAAACGTATATTTCTGAAAAATGACAAAAAAAAAATTAAAAAAAGCGCCTTAAAGCATGCAATATTTTGCTGCTGCAGATCAAAAATCCGCTGATAACTTATTTGATTTTAGAAATGTGAAAATAATAGCAAGCCTCTACAATAAAGTGAAAAGTGTTCCGCATTCTTTCAACCGGCAAATCTTTCAACATAATTTAACTATTGTTGATTTTTACTGCCTTCCAAATGATTAGCATACTTGTAGGCTACAAGCACATTTTATTACCTATAACCAAGCGCTTTTAAAGCACCAACATGCCAAATCAACGTCAAACATTGCTTAAACATCTAAATGGTATTGCGGCATACTCGTGCATGCACTGACTATGATCATCAAATATAATGAGAAAATTCGTTGATGCACTGGTTTTTGGCTTCCGGAAAATTTCATGTGCACTCATGCACCCACAAAATTTGTTGCACAATTGCTCGCTTGACCACAAAGCCAAAAAATTGAAAACAAATGCGTTTCGCACAATATACTTCGCATGTTCATATAATAAGTACTTTGGAAAATCGGTGGCTAGACATTTGTGTGAATGCATGGAGATGTAACGCCTAGTTCGTTCCCGGCAAAAAATGCGATTAGTACAGGGTGTTTTTTTTACAGGTTTGTTTTTCGAATAGAGATAAAACTGGCATTTTGTGGTCAAATCTGGCAACTCTAATGTCATTTATGTTCAGTTTGGTTTGCCATTTTATCATAAACAGGTTGACAAAAGAACAACGCTTGCAAATCGTGCAAATTTATTTCGAAAATAATGGTTCAGTTCGCGAAGTTTACCGTAAGCTCCGTCCATTTTATGGTCGACATAATCGTCCATCAGAGCAATTAATTCGGTTAACCATGGATCGTTTTCGCACTACGTTTACTCTATGTGATAATACGCATCCACAGAGACGTCGAACAGTGCGCACCGAAGAAACAATTGCCGCTGTAGAGCAAAGTGTTGAAGAGGACCCGAATGAATCGATTCGCCACCGTGCACAGCAATTGGAGCTTTGTCCATCAACTTTATGGAAGATTTTGCGCAAAGATCTTGGCTTGCGACTTTACAAGATCCAGCTTGTGCAAGAATTAAAGCCGCGAGACCATGCAATGCGTCGTGATTTTGGTGTATGGGCCGAAAATGAGATTGATTTCGATGCTGATTTTCATCGCAAAATTTTGTTCAGTGATGAGGCTCATTTTTGGTTGAATGGCTACGTCAACAAGCAAAATTGCCGCATTTGGAGTGAAGAGAATCCACATGAGACCCTTGAAACGCCATTACATCCATAAAAACTGACTGTTTGGTGTGCTCTATGGGCTGGTGGAGTCATTGGGCCATACTTCTTCCGCAATAATGCTGGAGAGGCAGCTACCGTTAATGGAGACCGGTATAGAGCCATGATAACCGACTATTTTGTTCCGGATTGGATGGCATGAATGTGGATGAGTTGTGGTTCCAACAAGACGGCGCTACATGCCACACAGCGCACGTCACAATCGATTTATTGAAGGAAACATTCGATGAGCGCATAATTTCGCGGAATGGACCTGTCAATTGGCCACCAAGGTCGTGTGATTTGACACCATTGGATTATTTTCTTTGGGGATATGTGAAGTCGCTCGTCTACACCAACAAACCAGAAACGTTAGGGGAATTGGAAGCCAACATTCGTGGCGTTATTGCCGACATACGGCCCCATATGCTCGAAAAAGTGGTTGAAAATTGGACCTGTAGAATTGGCTTTATTCGAGCCAGCCGCGGCGGCCACATGCCCGAAATCATATTTAAACATTAATGGCATAAAATTATCCTTCCAATAAAGCGAAATTGATGGACCTTAACATGATTTTCTTGTTTTTTATTTCAATTCGAAGTTCTATACCCCTAAAAAAACACCCTTTATAAGATGCATCCGGCATGAGTCGCAAAGGAGGATGCGACTAATGCCCGTTCTAATCACTTTGTAGGGGGTGAACTTCTCACATTTGTTTGAGCATGTCCTATGGAGAGACCAATTGTACCCATTTATACCCGAATGTATACCTTTTACTCCTATATGTATGCTACAAAAAATAAATGCTACATAAGTAAAAATTCTCGTATGTATATTGAGTTATAGCCAAATGTAGACTAAATAAATTAATCGCGGATCACGCTTTTAGAGATTAGTCACACTATTTTTTTGCATGGTTCAGTTTCACAACTAACCCACACATACATTCGTAAGTACATACCCGCGCATATCCAAATATTCGATTCACTTTTTAATTGTGCATTTCAATTATGCGGATTAATGCTGTGTTCTAATTAGTGCCATGAATTTGGGTGCTCGTGCAAATGCCACCGCTTGCCAAACCAACCGCGGAAATCAATTATTTCGCATTTCTAAAGGCGTAGCGTCTCATTTTAGAATGCATTTAAGCCCTTTCCCAGACTGGGAATTTTCTGAGTGAAAGCTGTGCAGTTAATGAGCACAACATGCATGAGTAGCATGTTTTTGTGCATTCAATGTTTGTTATTGAGTATAGGATTTGTTGCATTATAGGACTTAGGTCGAGTTTTAAGAGGGAGATCATTTGCCGATTTCACAATACGTTACTTTTATTCTGGAAGTGTTTCAATTTGTGTATACATTTTGGTACAAAAAGGAGAGAAAAGTAAGCCTAAAAGTATGTAATTTCTAGAACCAATTTTTAATAATTGCAGTTGCAGTTTCAAAATAAGTTATATATAAATTTTTTTTTTTAAAAATAGATTTGTTTTTGATTGTTTTAACTTGGCTTTATAACTAAGTTCTGGTATATCACGTTTCGCACCATGTAGTATGGTTTTCGGCGTGGAGGTTAATATTTTACGGACTCTTAAAAGTCAGAAATTGCTCTTGGCTCCCAAAAGCATGCAACATTTAATTACAAGTGTCTCTTACTGACAGAAGAAAGGCCTTATTTTCATGAAAGGAAAATAATAATTTTTTAGTTACTGAACTTCAATTAATTTTTATCGAAATCACACTGCTTAGAAGTTTTATTACTTTAGCTGGAAATTTGAGGAAATACTTGGAAACCTAAAAAAATTCTAAATATATTTGTATTGCCTTAGTACCTTTAAGCGTAGAGATTTTGAGTTATGTCTAATTATTTTTTTCTACAAAATTTCTTGACCCTTGCCACTGAAAAGTTGGAAAATTTAGTTCCTAGAGTTTCACGTTTCCACCATATTGTAGATGTTAGTTCTGAAAGCCTGCATACTTTTAGGCACTCGTTGTTGTCCTTGAGTTGTTGCTTTTCAGGAGAAAAAAATTGTGATCATGTTTGTTATGGTAGGTTTAGTTTCTAAATATAAGAAAACAAAATCAGTAGCGCCTAAAACCATGCAACATTTGCTACATATCCCTTAAACTTCTAGAGAGGGGGATTTCTTACATAAGGTCTTCTCCAGTTGTGTGGCCTTCTTATATTATTATATGTACCTTTGGAATTAATTGAAAAACTGTAAACATATTCCTCCATTTAAATTGTATTTCAAAGATGAACTTGTTTTTTAGTCGTAACAAATCTGCATTTTCAAACAATTTCCCAACTTTTTGTTTAAATTTAGATTATTCTATTGTAAAGTTTTATTCCAACAACTGTCCAAACACCAACGCATTTGTCAACACACAATGTCATGGCAACAATAAATTAACACCGAAATTCGAAATATGCTTTTAAAAGCCACAATTTTTTCCAAAAAAAGTCCTTTATTGCTATTCTGAAAGCTGGATATTTTGAAATAACACACACACATATACACACGCAAGTAGGCCTACATACATTCATTGTCATTGCCAATGTTGTTGGCTATTATTGTTATTGTCTGTTGGCCGTTTATGCTGCCCATTTTATGTTAAGCCGCATATGCTTGTTGTCTGTCACTCCGTTTTTTTTTTTTGCAGTGAAAGCCCCTACACGCTGCGATGCACTGGTAGTGCATAGTACACTGCGAGCACCTACACACATACATACACACATTGTGTTGCATTATATTGTCTGCGTTGACTGTTTTAATTGTTGCACTGTTTGTGGCCAGAAAGGCTTAAAAGGTTCTTTTAATTATAACAACAGCACACCTTTACTCACATACAATATTCTTTTGTTGGCCTTCACCATCTGCTGTGTTGGGCACCAAATTCACACGAAATACTCATAAAAAACATATTTCTGCCAACATATACTTTATACTACTTCAATTATGCGTTGCGTACAGACATACTTTATGGCAAGGCTACACCCAATTTTATGTTCTATGTAAAAACATATGGCTGATATGGCAATGTACAATTTGCAAGGTTTTTTGGTGAAAAAATAAAAATTGTTCTGAAATCATTTAAGTATTTAATGTTGCTGTTGTTGTGATCGGTGTATGGCATGCAAAGTTTACTTGCATAAAGATCGTTGGATGATTACAAGTAGCAGCGACATAATTGAAGAAACAATGAGCCCGGGACCACATTCAAGGCAAAATAATATTAAATGAAACAAAATAAAATAGAAGGATGGGGCCGTGTGCAGAAGTCCACGCAAGTGGGGAAAGTTTCTGATCGCCATTCACCTGGGAATGTCCAGAGCGATTCTTTTGCATGCGGTTCAAGCAGCTCACTACTTCCGGGCTTTGCGCCCAAGTACCCTCTGGGTAGCCACCGAACACCCGTTTGGTGGTGAGCTAAACGTGAGAAGGCGACAACCTGGTAAGGCCACTCCGACATAATCGTGTAATAGAATTCAACTTCCCGTGAAACGGGTTGTGCGTTGGGTTTGGGACCCTCCACATAAAACAACGTTCCAATGAAATTCAACAACAAAGCCTCGGATATGAGATGGCGAGCTATGTTGGACGGTCAAAATCGCCCAGGCGGTTAGATGACCATTTAAAGAAGAAAATAAAATAGAGTAAAATAAAATCAAATAAAACAAAATAAAAAAAAATCTAATCAAATAAAACAAAATAAAACAAATAAAGTGAAATAAAATAAAATAAAATAAAATCAAATAAAATAAAGTAAAACAAAATAAAATAAATTAAAATCGAGTAAAAAAAAAAAATAATAATAATAAAAAAAAAAAATAATGTAGAATAATAGAGAATAGAGTAAAATAAAATAAAATAAAATAAAATAAAATAAAATAAAATAAAATAAAATAAAATAAAATAAAATAGAATAGAATAGAATAGAATAGAATAGAATAGAATAGAATAGAATAGAATAGAATAGAATAGAATAGAATAGAATAGAATAGAATAGAATAGAATAGAATAGAATAGAATAGAATAGAATAGAAAGAATAGAATAGAATAGAATAGAATAGAATAGAATAGAATAGAATAGAATAAAATAAAATAAAATAAAATAGGGTAAAATATTCATGAAACGAGCTCAAGGCCAAGAATAATAATTTATCACTTTTTGAATTTTTATGAAAATTATTATTGTTTTTATTTATTAATAATCATTTTAATTAATTATTAAAAGTTTTTTGATTGAATAGAGTAGGAAAAATGTTTAGAGACAACTGTCATAGCTTTTCTTTTAGATCCATTTCTAGACTTCACTCATCAGAGAAATTAGAGTAAAATAAAGCAAAAATAATAATAATAAAATAATTTAAAATAAAATAGAGTAAAATAAAATAAAATAAAAAAAAATAATATAAAAATAAAATAAAATAAAATAGATTAGAATAGAAAAAAAAAAAATAAAAAAATTAAATAAAAGATAATAAAATAAAAAAAAAAATTAAATAAAATTAAAAAAAAATGTAATTAAAAAAAAAAAAAATATAATAAAAAAATTAAATAAAATAAAAAAATTAAATAAATTTTTAAAAAATAAAACAAAAAAAAATATCAAATATAATAAGATCGAAAAAGAAACATTTAATAAATTGGATTGAATAAAAGTCTAGAAACAAATGTTTTGAAAAAATGGCCCTATTTGCTAATTATTGCATCAGTGACAAAAATCATTACATAATGCCTCATTATACAAACGCAAACATTGTCTCACACAAATGACCATATTATCGAGGGAGTTCATTGATATATGCATTGTTCAATACTTTGGTATATTTCTGGGGATGCGTTGAAATATAGGCTATATTAATAAAAGCGCCATTAAACGAAATGGAAATAAGAGAAAAATTGCCAAAGTTGTTGTTTTTGTTGGCTTTGCAGAAGTTTTTATACAAGCATCCCTGCTTAAACACATACATACATTCATACATATGTATGTAGATGTGACGATTATTACGTTATTTTCTTGTTTTGTTGACATTATTATTTCTATTTGCACAATTATAGTATTTGTTATTGTTATTACTGGATCATTTATTGTTGGCGTTTGTAAGCTTGTTACGATAACATTTGTAAGCTTAATACATTGTTGACACCAACAAGGGAGTTGAAAGTTGTCAAGAAAAAATAATGAATGTGTACAGTGGTACTTAATGGTGTATGTTTGTGTGTGTAACTGAGTAGTGGAGTGTAAGTACTCATTTAGCATTTATGTAATTCTTACGCAATTTAATATTTGTTCAAATGAATGGTCAAATGAATTGTAAGCATACATGATAGATGCGGGAATGATAAAAAAAAAAAAAAAAAAAAATAGTTGATAATTGTTTGGCAGCTATTGTGGGGCGGCGAGAGTAAAATCTATCAAGAATTCGCTTTGTGTGCTAGCACGTGCAGTAACACAGCCTTCACCGGCTTTAGCAAACAATCTATTCATAACTCTTGGTTATCTTTTTGTATTATTACACAATATATTCGCTATTGTTGTCAGTTGCCTTTGTTTTCATGTGACATTAGTTGAAGTTGCGAGATTAAAGTGGAATGAACGTCGTCTGCTAGCAGCAGGCAACTATTTAATGAATTTGTTCAAAAGGTTTGGCTACAATTCTCGCTCCTTATTCCTGTTGGAAAAGAGCAAATATTTCTTTAATTAAATGTTATTGTAACGGTTGACTCATGTTCTTTTAGTCTTTAAAAAATTTATGAAACATTTAAGAACAGAGAGGAGAATCAAAATTTAATATAGAAAACCATGAATCAGTTTTTATACACAATATAAAAAAAAAAAAAATATGTGTTCTATAAATCAATAGTCGTAAAGAAAGTAGTTTCGAAAAGCCTAAGGCTTTTATCTTCAGCGACTTAACCCTTTGAATCTCTACAGCCTACTAAACTGTCCATTACTTATAAAAATAATCCGCCTAAAAGTAGGCTTCACACATTTTTTCTAAAACTTAAAAACATTATAGCTGATCTTTAACTTTAGGAAAACTGTGCTCGGTACCTTCATAAATGTATACACTTCAGGATCCGAGATAAATAAATGCAGGCGTTTTACTCTCAGCTTACAAAATACAGTGGCCGCTGAAATATATACATAGGGCGAACTTTACTAATTGAACCATTGGGTTACTTAGTACTGTGATTTCCAAAATCTCGCCTATGGAGTAATTAACAACAGTGGCCAAATATTTGAATCTGCCACTTTTTATCGGATTTGTTTCTTCATATTGCACCTTTTTCGTGCTAAAAAATGTCTTCCAAGTTACAAGACTCTATTTAACAACAAAGCTAGATAAGACCTGATCTAAAGGATTACTAATGATAACGCTTTATCGTCTAAATAGTTTCCACCGTTCAAGATAGATCGCTAGTGGTTTCTTCGCTCTGTCAACTGGCGCCAATAAGAAGCACCACGAGATCGTGATTCGGTCTCCACTTGGTCCTATCATCGGAGTGGTGCTCGCCCTTTACTCTGCTTCCACTGGCGAGTGCCGATAGGAATACTTTCTGGGCCGGAGCATCTTCTTTATGGCTCAAATTACTTGCCTTATATAAAGAAAAAGTATTAAGGTTTGACCACGTGTGTTTCTTAAAATATTATCTTAACAGCTTCACAATGGCCCTGGAACTTTCACAGTGAGTTTTAAAATATTTTGTTGTGAGTTTATCAGGACGCACATTATGCTATAGGTTTGATAGTTTGAATATCACTGCATTACTATAAACAGCAGTTCTGCTTATTTTATATGCACAAAGTTATTATTTAAAATAACTTAAGCTCGCAAACCCTGTATGTTCAAGGAGACTTTTTTACGAATACTACATATTATTTTAAAAGATTTGTAGAGAAGCAGTTAATTTCAAGTCACAAATTCGTTTATGCTCATACCATTCCTTCGATTCAAAGTTGCTAGCACTTTAAGAGAAAAAGTAATCAAATTGAAGCTCCAACGACAAAAGCTTTATTAACCATTACCACCAAAGCACACAGTTGTTACTCAGACAAATAAATGTGAATAAACAATTCGCATATAAAACTAATAAAAATATAATTCGTTGTCAAGTGTCATGTCTAACAGCTTTTATTTCTTTAACAAATCGTGCAATAAATAAAAATTACACTAGACAAACATAACAGCAGCCACAATAAAGTAAAAATAATAAAAAAAAAGAAGCAAACCAAGTTGAACAATGACAATAACCAATTCATCATGCTAGAACGATGGCAACAGTAGAGCCGATGGGTAACACCACACAAGCGGAAAAATAGGAGGGCAGAGCAAATGACAAAATAAAAAATTGAAAAACAACAATTTTGTTTGCAAGTTTAGTAAACGGAGAGATAAATTGGGAGGCAACCAGCTGGACAAGGTAACATTTGATATATGACTCAATGTTGCGCGCATAATGGAGGAGAGATGGCTGGGTTGGGCAAGAATGTTGGAGGGGAGGAGTATGATGTAAGGGGGAAAAAAACACAAACAAATACTAAGTTTTTTCTTCTACGGTACATATAGTGCGTGCGAATAAGCGAGTGAGAGAATCTATTGTTGTAAAAAGCGTGCAACAATTCAAACAAAACGTAAATTGTAGAACTAAATTGAAAGTGGGCAAATTCGTTTGACATTTAGCAAATATAATAATGAATAATAAAACAAATCAAGGGAAATATTCTTAAGAAAATTTTGTTGAAATCGCAATAATTTAAAAACGCTAGAAAAGGAAATATGCAAGAATTATCGAAATAATTGAGAATAAGAATAGCAGCAAATTATATGAAATGGAGAACGCCCAGTGGTTGATATTCAACCAATAAGCTTTATTTTATTTTCATTATTTGCTGTACTTTTCATCTGTCTTTTTCCCTTCCTTTCTCTGTCGCTCCTTTCCTCTATTTTCGTTTTCCTTGATTTCTTCTTTTACTCTCTGCAGTCTCTATTTTGAATTTATTTTATTCTTCCCTTTCCGTACCCTTCCTTTCCTTTTCCTTTCCTTCCCTTCCATTCCCCTCCTTTCCTTTCCGTTACTTTTCTTTTCTTTACTTTCCTTTCCATTCCCTTTCTTTCCTTTCCTTTCCATTCCCTTTCTTTCCTTTCCTTTCCTTACCTTTACTGTCTTTCCCTTCCCTTTATTTTAATAAACTTTGTTTTATTTTTTTTTAATCTTATTTAATTTATTTTATTTTACTTTATTTAAATTTACACAAACTCAACCACAAATACAAATCAAGCTTCGGTGTTTAATACTCTTTATGAGTAATCATTTATTTTGTTTTTCTAAACCCTGTTTGTAGGTAGCAGCAATGAAGTTTACATATTTGCTCATATTTGAAATTGCTTGTTTATGTCTCCAACAAAGCAACCTTTCGTGCTCTCAGGAGAGCCGCCGACACTAAGCAGCGTAGCCAGTGATCAATGCAATAAAAACAACTAAAGAAAAAATGCACGACACGTTTACTCACACTACAGCGCAGCTTGTTATTCATTGGTCCACTACCAACTCTTCGCATTCCCAGTGAGAGCCGATCACACGAGTAATACAAAATCGTGCATGACATAATTACTCACACAACAGCGGCTCTATAGTGTGAATAAGTGCATGTGTAGTGGTGTGACTTTTATGTTAAATTTTTTATATTAAAATGATTTAAAAAATTTTTTTTACTTACGGATAAAAGTACACCTCGAAATTTCCTATCTATACATATATAATTTGTATACCTTAGAATTATAGTTTAGCAGAAAACGGTTCCACATTTTTTCATCTTGTCTTTTTATATATAAGATTTACAAATAAAGAACTGCGCCTTGAATTTAAAGTGTTTAGAGAAATATTGAAATAAAAGCAACAATATAAAGTTTATCTTTAGTATAAAATTAATTTTCACTGTGCATGTTTTGCTCAAACAAAATTGAAATAAAGTTTTGTGCAAGCACCTCTTAAGGGACCAAACGGCTAACAATGAATCAAAGTAAATGTCAATTTGACCCCTCCCCAATAGCGGTCCAAATCACAGCAGATGCTTTTTGGTAAGATAAATGTCACTTACAAATCAAAGCAAACAATTGGCAAAAATGAGAAAAGATATATCTATTAATCAAGAAGAACGAAAGGTTAGCAACAACTAATGCCAAAGAAGTCTGTGGACTAACGAATAGTTTCATATTAAATTAATGAAACAATGACGGAGTGTGATGAAGCGCAAATGACAAATGGGAATTGAGCAAAAAGGAAAGGTAAACGAAAAGTAATACAATGATTGAAATAATAGTGAAACGATAAATGCAAACAAAAATGAAAAATGATGCTTGATGATAAAAATTTATAGTTACTTGACTAGCGTTGCTGATGGGTAAATATTTTTAAACTATAATGTCTCAAACTTTTAAGAGAGATGCTGTATCTAAAACGTATTTGAAAACGAAAAGCACTAGTAGTTGGTTAAAGAGAAAGAGTTGATTTAAAATGACTTTTCTGCTGCTTTCTCTTACTTGTTCGGGCGCTCTAGATTTTTAAAATTTCAAAAACTGTCTGCTACAAATATGTTTAAAAGATGGTTTCAATTAAAAACTTTTAAAAAATGTCTTCATGCAATTTTTATCATCAAAAAAATTAAATAAAAATTTTAATTTTATTGTCCAGCTTGTATTGAAAAATGTTCAACTTCAAAATTTGTAACTTTAAATGCACCAAAAATAAATTTTTAAACCAGCTAAATATTTACTGTGTTCCTCAGCACTTTATTTTATTAAAGAACACAGTATTTATTAAAGTTTTAATGGCATTACTAGCAGTTGTTGTTGTTTCGTTTTTGATTTCGGTTTTTATGTTATTCCTACTGTTATTGTAGTCTTAGAATTGTTTTTATTTGCATTGTCGGCGTTTATTTTAATTGATGGTCGATTTGAGTGCGCGTCATCATAAATAAAAATTGATTGTCGAAAATACATAAATTGCTAAAATTATTATTTTTTATTTTTTTGTGAAAGAAATGTATTAAAAGGAAACACTAAAATGTTGTACGTGCTAGTAAACATAGAAATAATACAAGTAAAACAAGCAGTTATATGACGGATATAGAAAGTGTAGAAGGATAGCCAAGGCAGAAAAATCTTCGATCTAAAAAATTTGTAAAAGTGAACATTTAAAATATGAAAATGCTTTTTGGGTTTTCAAGTTCGAAAGAAAACAACTGTAATAGGTGAGTTCTTATGTCAATCGAGTTAAAAATTTGGGTTTAAATTTTACACCACTCCTTTATTGAACACGATTTTTTTCTTTTTTTGATAGAACATTTCTATATTAAAATTGAAACATTTAAAAAATTTAGACCCAAATTTTTGCAATCGCCATAAAGTCAATATACTGGGCCGACTGCTCTAGTTCTAATTGTAAAATGACATATTAGTTCGACCCAACTACACAGGGATATTTTCAAAATGAAATATCAACAAAAAATATGTTTAGCGCAAGTATTAATAATAGTTGTAATTGAATTTTGCAAAATATTTTCTTGAAAAAAAAAAAAAAAAATAAATAAAAATTCAACTTAGAATTTTAAAAAAGTTCAAAGCAACAATTTTCAATTTAAAGCTCTAAACTTAACATTTGACACGATAGTTTTAAAAACTTTTGCTGCGCAAAATTTGCTTTGGTTTTTTTTGCACCAACTTCGCTCCCAAATTTCTAGCAATTTTTTCTGCTGGGTAATGTTTTGCGTTTGAATATATTGGACATGCTGTGTGCATTAACTAACTGTTTGTTTTAATAAAAAAAAAATAAAGTTTGAGAGTGTGACTATACTAAATATTTCAATCACATTTTTACATGGCACTCAATGTCTAGTTTCGGAAAAGCTCAAAACAATGGTAAAAAGAATAAGAAAAACTAAACAAATTCCAATTTGGTTTGTAAAAAAAAATAAAAATAATAATTTGAATAGCGTTTAAAATAAAGGCGATTAAAGAATTTTTAGCTAAAAATTTACAGAAAATGTACATCGTGGCAGCAGAGGCATTACAAATTTTAAAAACTTTCGTGACTCATTCCATTGCAAACGAGCTGTTTGACTCAATTTCAACGGGGAATGGTTCAAGTATTGGCAAAAGAATTTTGCTTTTTTTGACTCTTTAATGGCATCAACGCTTGAACTGTCAAAATGTCACTATTGGTATTTGAACCCACACAAAGGAATCGATAATAATTTTTATCTACCAAAATAACCACGCGACATTGCCTTGTACTTCATTTGTGGCAACTCTCTAAACTGTAAAAACCACCTGTATCCATGCCATTGAGTTCAAAAAATTTTAGAAGCTACCGGGCTTAGTAACATCAACCTCCTTTTGAAGCAGGACTTTCTTAGAAATTGTATTCTGCTGCAGCAGTGCGCTGGGGAATCGCATAGCAGGTGCTCAACGGTCACTCTCGCTGTCGGAAAATTGCAGCAATTGTTCCAAAGCCAGTCGTGCCTTAAGCACCCCAATAATAATTTTCTTAATGGCAACACTTTTGTAAGCGAGATTAGATTGTAGCAGATAACTTATATACAAAATTTTATAAAAATGTGTCAAAAAGTTTTCGAGATAGTAGCGAATATGCAAAAAAAGAAAATATATTGGATTTAGATGGCAACCCTATGCGTTAAATCTACCTGGAAATATATTTTTGTGGGAGCACTACGTAAAATATGTGTGGATTGATAACCATATTAGCATATATCTCAGTAAACTTTTAAAAATTTCAAATAGGTGGCATCCGTATTTGAGTTAACCCTGATTTTGACAACATTTAAGGAGAATAAATTGAAATGCAGCAGAATAGTTCTATTCAAAAGGCCATTCGAATGGGTCAATTCGTTTATGATTTGGTAGCCAAAAGTTTATTCGAATAGGTCAATTCATTTATCTATCAAATTATCAGATATGCTAAATATAAATAGATAGTTTAATTAGGTGGCAACACTAGAGCGTAACTTTACGTAAAACGATTCTCGTTAAAATTCGAAGCAAAATACCTTTCGATTGATACTCATTGTGGCATGCCTTATTTCATTATAAAAATAATGAGGTATGTGGCAGCCCTTTAAGAGCATCCTGAGTGGCAACACCGAAGTAAACATTCTTAGAATGTAGGACAATAGCGACATAATGAACTTTAACTGTAATCTGGGACCTTCGCTAAGGTTAGTCACCACTCACCACCATTTAATCGCAAGCTCTGCTGTGCTTTATACAGGGTGTTTTTTTTACAGGTTTGTTTTTCGAATAGAGATAAAACTGCCATTTTGTGGTCAAATCTGGAAACTCTAATGTCATTTATGTTCAGTTTGGTTTGCCATTTCATCATGAACAGGTTGACAAAAGAACAACGCTTGCAAATCGTGCAAATTTATTTCGAAAATAATGGTTCAGTTCGCGAAGTTTACCGTGAGCTCCGTCCATTTTATGGTCGACATAATCGTCCATCAGAGCAATTAATTCGGTTAACCATGGATCGTTTTCGCACTACGTTTACTCTATGTGATAATACGCATCCGCAGAGACGTCGAACAGTGCGCACCGAAGAAACAATTGCCGCTGTAGAGCAAAGTGTTGAAGAGGACCCGAATGAATCGACTCGCCACCGTGCACAGCAATTGGAGCTTTGTCCATCAACTTTATGGAAGATTTTGCGCAAAGATCTTGGCTTGCGACCTTACAAGATCCAGCTTGTGCAAGAATTAAAGCCGCGAGACCATGCAATGCGTCGTGATTTTGGTGTATGGGCCGAAAATGAGATTGATTTCGATGCTGATTTTCATCGCAAAATTTTGTTCAGTGATGAGGCTCATTTTTGGTTGAATGGCTACGTCAACAAGCAAAATTGCCGCATTTGGAGTGAAGAGAATCCACATGAGACCCTTGAAACGCCATTACATCCACAAAAACTGACTGTTTGGTGTGCTCTATGGGCTGGTGGAGTCATTGGGCCATACTTCTTCCGCAATAATGCTGGAGAGGCAGCTACCGTTAATGGAGACCGGTATAGAGCCATGATAACCGACTATTTTGTTCCCGAATTGGATGGCATGAATGTGGATGAGTTGTGGTTCCAACAAGACGGCGCTACATGCCACACAGCGCACGTCACAATCGATTTATTGAAGGAAACATTCGATGAGCGCATAATTTCGCGGAATGGACCTGTCAATTGGCCACCAAGGTCGTGTGATTTGACACCATTGGATTATTTTCTTTGGGGATATGTGAAGTCGCTCGTCTACACCAACAAACCAGAAACGTTAGGGGAATTGGAAGCCAACATTCGTGGCGTTATTGCCGACATACGGCCCCATATGCTCGAAAAAGTGGTTGAAAATTGGACCTGTAGAATTGGCTTTATTCGAGCCAGCCGCGGCGGCCACATGCCCGAAATCATATTTAAACATTAATGGCATAAAATTATCCTTCCAATAAAGCCAAATTGATGGACCTTAAAACGATTTTCTTGTTTTTTATTTCAATTCGAAGTTCTATACCCCTAAAAAAACACCCTTTACTTTGGGTTGTCTTGAAAGTTTCGAATTTTACTTTTCTAAAAATTTCAAAGTCCACTACCTTGCTTGTTGTAATATGCAAATTCCCTAGTTGATTTTGAAGGCAAATAGGCACTATCGTATTGCTTGCTGTCTGTAGGACATAACAATATCATGACAAATGATGTCGCTCATACGCCATGGCCTCTTCAAATTGCTTTTTCACTCAATGTCTAGTTGGTTTCCTGCCTTTGGCCACTGAGGATTCTCTAGTGATTTGGTCTTTATTTTGAAGATTTTTTTCAAATTCGACATGTGAAGTCACACAGGTGCATAGCGAATTGGATATATATATAGGTACATATGAACATAGATATATTCAACTCTGCATATTCTCACTTGTAAATATGTTTCAAAACTTCGGCATTTTTCACTCTAAAATCTTGCATGTTTTCTGCAATTTTTGTCTTCCCTCTCCGTTGAGATAGCGTCATTTCAAAATTTAAATACAATTGCATGCCAAGCTATTTCCTTGCAATCTACCTGCTTTCAAATCTCATACAAAAAAATAGTTTCACACGCTTTTCCTCTCACACTTTTTGCTCGTTCTACATAGTCTCATTGCCTTTTGCTTACATTTCCAATTCAATTTATCACTAAACAGAAACGCAGACCAAAGCGAAATGTCAATGTCAATGCCGATGCGGCGAAAGTCATATATTTTTGTTGCTCCTTTTGTATGGTTGGTAGGGAGAATTCCCTACCCAATCAGCAGCCTTTGCAAAAGTTAATGGCTGCCTGGTAATGGCAAGGACGTACGTACTTATGTTTGTATGTGTGCGTGTTATCATAGGACATGGTTGGTGTTAGTAATGCATTTTTTTTGTTGTTTTTGTATTTGTTACTTTCTAGCATCTTTTCATTACATTACAATTGCGTTAGCGTTTTTTTTGCTGTTGTTTTTGCCCTTGTCGGGTGCCCTTGTCTATTGCAATGCATATTGTATTTGTAAATATTAGAAGCCTGACTGTCATTGTTTGGCTTTGGTTTTAGTATGTTTACTTTGGATTTTCCAGCATTGCAGGGCTTCTGTGATTACATAGTGCGGAGTCTGGATTCGTACAGACAGTTACTGGATGGCAAAATGGAACAGTCGATTTTTGGAATTTCTCTTTGCGAACCCACTGTATCCATTGCGCAGTAATGAACTAGAACGTGATTGTCTGCAAAACTGCGTATCTAGATATTTGTCAGAGAATTCTGAGGAGAAAATGAGTTAATTAATTTTGATTATTTGAATTCGTCGAATGTTAGCTGCAACTTTTTCTGCTAGCATAAAAATTTGTTTTTTTTTTGTTTTACAGATTTTTGTAAATATTCGGTGTTCAGAATTTTTTTGCAGTATCTGTTAAAAAATTTTACAAAATTTTTACGTTATGAGATATTTTTTTAGAAATGTCTACAAATGAGCCAAACTATCAGGGATAGCAAATATTCAAAAATTAAGAAGCAATGTTTTCGTGAAGGAAAACTCATTGTTTATGTCATGGGAGTAAGTTTTTTTATGAAGCCAATCAGCGAAAGCTTTTCAAAGTTGCTAATTTTATAATAAATTCGGTTATCTAAAAAATTTTTACTGAGAAATTTTCTGCACATTTTGTCCAAAAATTGCAATATTTTTATGTCATGCGAGAAATTTTTGTATCGAGTAATAGAGAAAAATCATATGTTCAAAAATTAACATGCACATTTTCAAATAATTTCTGCAAACTATTTGCAAATGTGCAAATCTGAAACTATTTAAAGGTTCCAGTAAACATATTTATCTCATGAGTGTAACCTTGTTTTTAATAAGCATTAAGGTAATAAAAACGCATTCACCCTTAGCTAGTAAAAACTCGGCATGCTAAAGTTCTACAGTCCACAAGAGTGCGTACTTAAAATTTTCTTCAAATTCTTAACAAAAAAATAAAATTTTTATCTCATGGGAGAAAATATATATATGAAAAATCAAAGAAAATAACTAATCGATTACTTTAATTATTATAATTTTATTTATTAGAGATCGAAGACCCAAAGACCTTTATACTTAAAAATGTGAAAATTTCTTATGGCAAATTTTAAATTATAATAAATCAAGACGTTACCATTTTGACTGCAGGCAACTTATAGTGATCCATTTATATATATGTATGTATATCGGCATACATACATATTTGTTTGTGTCTCTATTTGTGTATCAGTCTCGGTTTAATTTGTGTTTTGTTGTATGTTTTACTGTTTGTTTTTGCTTTAACTTTTTAAGCTTCCTCACAGATGTCTGTTGTATTTAGCTTCTAGTTTCTAGTTTTTTGTTGTTGTTGTTTGGCGTCTGTTTTGCCATTTTAATTATTCAACAAAATGTAATTCCGCAGTTAATTGAGATCTGCGTAAATGTGTTTATACACACAAACAAACATACAAACACACATACATAAACATAAACGTTTTGAGTGTGAGATGAAATAAATAATAAATAAACGAAATTCAAAAGAAATTTTACAAAGCGTAACGAACGAAATAAATTCTTAATTTTACTGCATTTTAAAAGCAAAATGTTTTGACGAAAAATTGTAATTGCAAAAATTCTTTTTATGGCGCTTTAATAGATAAGGAATGGTTTAGTTTTTTAGTGCGAGGGGACACAAATGGAATACTCACGCGAAACTAAATTTTTTTTTGGGTTTTGTAATTTGATTTCAAAGACAGATTTTGCCTGCGTCAAGTGAGATAAAAAAGACTTTGGAGTACAGACGTCCATAGATTGATTAAATTAAGGGTCCGGTCTCGGTTTCTGCTTGCTTTCAGTTAAATTTTCTGCTTTTCTTCCGTTTCCCATTTGCTAGTCCGGGTTTGAGTCCAGATTTGGTTTACATTTCGGTTCTTATTTCAGGACCGTTTTCTGTTCCAGTTTCTATTCCAGTTTTGGTATTGGTTTTGATTCCAGTTTCGATTCCAGTTTCAGTTCCATATTCGGTTCCAGTTTCGTTTTCGGCTAGGATTGCAGAGAAAGCTCCAGTTCCGGTTCTAGTTTCGGCTCAAGCCTAGTTTCCAGTTTTAGTAGCAGTTTCGATTTTATGTTTTAGTTCCAGTTTTGATTCCATTTTTAATTTCAGTTTCGGTTCCAATTCCAGCTCCAGTTTAACTTACGGTTCCAGTTCCGGCTCTAGTTTTGATTCCAGTTTCAGTGCTGATTCAGTTTCAGTTTCATTGTCTGTTCCAATTCCGCCCTAAGCTTTGGTTCCGATCTCGGTTTTAGTTTGGCTGTCAGTTCCAGTTCCATTATCTGTTCCAGTTCCGCTCTCAGTTTTGGTTCCGACCTTGGTTCCAGTTTGGCTTTCAGTGTTAGTACCGGTCTTGGTTCCAACTTCGGTTCAGGGCTTGGTTCTGGATTCGGTTCCAGCTTCGCTTTTGGTCTGAATTGCATCGACAAAATTATGAAGCAAATTCATAAGTCGGTTTTAGTTTTATATCTTAAAATTTTTAGAAAATATTGGCCATAATTTGAACTGAAATACTTAAAATAAGTTCTTTTACAACAATGACGTTCCCTCGGATGCGGGGTGGAAAACGAGTTTGGAGACACGAAAGAGCTCAATTCAAGGCTGGCTAGGCCACGTAGTGCGAATGAAAGAAGATGCTACAGCCCAGAAGGTATTCTTATCGGCACCCGCCGGTGGAAGCAGAGGAAGAGGGAGACCACCACTCCGATGGAAGGACCAAGTGGAGACCGATTTGCGATCCCGCGGTGTTTCCAATTGGCGCCAGTTGGCGCAAAGAAGAAACGACTGGCGAGCTATGTTGGACGGTCAAAGTCGCCCAGGCGGTTAGATGACCATTTAAAGAAAGAAGAATACTAGATAGGAAGATATTTGCAGTTAATGTATAGGCTGGAGCTAAGAAAGCTTCAGTGACCTTTTTCTGATGTTGCATTGAACCTAGGGCTGATATTTCAGTGCAACCCGGAAACATTATCAAACGCTCCGCCTCAGGAGGGCGAGGTATTGTTACAACAACAACAACACTAACGACAAGCCTCTGCAGGCCTAAACCAAATTTAAAATCAGCCTTAACTGGAACTTTAATGAAAATGAGGTCACGCAAGTTGGATATTAAATCTGATGTCTTTTATATTTCATAAAACTATTTGGAGCCGATTTCTGTGTTTAAAACGGTTATGATTTTGTTATTTTTGGATCAAGCTAACATTGTCAGTTTTGATAAATCATACCGTTTGAAAGGTTACAGTATTGGTTTCATTCCTTGATTTCATTGTACCAGAAAAATGAAGTATCATTTGCCTACAATAACAACAAATCAAATGTCTAAATAGAATATTTGTCTGAATAAAATGGCAAATTTTATATTTCAATCAGAATTTTATTCAGTCAAACTAAGCTCCATTTCATTGTATTGATAGTCATACATAAATTTTTCAAAATGCTAAGAAAGTCAAAATTGGTTAGCCAATGCGAAACAGAGCACGCAACTCATACACGTATGATTGTATGAATGTGTATGACCGCTAGGTTTTGACTGCTTTACTGGCATTAACGAGTTATTCAATGTTAATGTCTGGCACAGGAAGTGTGGTTGCATTTGCTGCATTCCTATAAAAGCTTTCTTGCTCTTGCATTGTATTTTGTGATGAGTTGCATTCGGTGTGTTAGTGATTGCTGTCAATCATGTGCAAGTATGTGTGTGTTTGCATGTTGTAGGCATCAATAGTAAATCCAAAGGTGTTTAGAACCTCTCATAGACAACAAAACCATGCTGCCTCTACCCGATTGCTACACAGCATTGTTGGCATGGCACATAATTGGCAAAAGTTTAATGAATTCTTTACTCACACTCTTCAAACTCTCTGCGTCTATGTTGTGGTTGCTCGTATGGCGATCATATGTCGTAAATAAACAAATCATAAATGCAAATTTCACTTACCTTTTGCAATTTAGCTCAAATTCGTTGAGTTTGTAAGTATAAATAAGGCTGTCTGTTTTTAGCAGGACGTATGCCTCTACTCTTGTTGGTAACTTTGTTTACTTGGCATGATATCATAAGCTATTTAGAGCTTTAGCTCTGTCATATTTTGACCACTAAATCCATGGTCACAAGTTGTATGCACGCAGTTTTGTTGCTGTTACTTTTAGTTTCATGTTGTTTTTGTTAGATTTCCATGTTTTCAAATTTATCCTTGCTGTGTTGCTTTTAAATTCCTGTCTATCAATGAAAGCTGCCAACACTTTGTATGCGCATAATTTCATTGTTGTAGCAAGCTATTCTGTCAGTTTCGTCATACAATGACATTGCATTCAATATTGATTACATTACAAAAACAAGCGTATTGCATTAATATGTTTGTTTCTTTGTTTGTTTTATATGCTTTGTGTGTAGTTTAAAGCAAAAACATATCTCTTGTCAAATGTTTTTGCGACCTCAGTGAACTCCTCATCTTCATCTGATGCCGCCTTCGGTTATCGATAAAAAAAATTCTGCCCGGAGCATATTTATCAGTCGCATGACATGAGAGTACTTATTTACCTCGTCAGTCCGAAGAAGCACTTATTGGCAAGATAGCAAGGGATTCTCCTTTTCTCGACGGACAATATTTTCGTTATTAACCAAAAGTTTTCTTGGGTTACAATTCGTGAGATTGATATATACATGCTCTGATTCCTATTTAAGTAATCAACTTTTTATGAACAGAGTATATGAGAGCTACTTTCAATAAAATTTTGATTACAGATATAGTTTACTGAATAATAATATTTATTATGTTACGATTAATTGAAACATAATCAATGTGGAAACTAACCACATAAACATTAATCGCCTCTGATAATTTCTTGAAAAATTAAGAATTAGAATTTTGATTAATCAGTATTTTTCGATTATTCAGTTAATTGGCAATTTGAGTAATCGATTAATAAGTTATCACTTTTAGTTTCTCTGTTTCGAATCAGAGTTACTAGATTATGATTGAGAGAATTGTGATTAATCTGGGAAATAATATTATTGCTTCAGTTTATTAAATTATGACTTATCGGGAAATTTATAATTCTGAAATTTTCTGATTAATCTATTATGATATCTGAACATTATGATTAAACAAATTGTATCGAAGTAGTACTATAACTATTGCCAGAATATGTTTGTTGCTTTCAATTTGTCCTTTAATCACAAATAAGAATAATTGACAAAGAATTATTATCAACTGGTCTTGAGCTCGTTAAACTTTCAAAAATATGTAAAATGAGCAGACCGTAAAAACCAATAACAAAATACATTTTTTTAGTCTAAATACTAAATGATTAAGATTTTATCGAGCGGATTCTCCGATTATTTTATGAACCGTATTTGTTATTTTAAAAACCTCAATTTAATAACTAATATGCTACATTATGACGAATATGTGAACAAGCGAAATATAAAAAATTTGTATAATCCAGAATGATATTTTTTCTAAGTCTATTTAAATCAGCAAGATGTGATTAGTCAATTAACCAATTGATCACTCAGGTTTTCGAAAAAGCGTGAATAAAGACTTAAGTTGGTGTGATGACATAATGACTTCTATACACAAAATGGATAGCTAAAGCAACATCCTTTCCAAAAATATATAGTTTTATGCCCATATTTCTGTATTCAAAAATGCAAAATTTAAGGAGTATAGCACGCCCCGGTAACGAGTTATTTAGCAAAATACCAAAACTAAGTTTCAAATGACCACTAGATGCACAGTTTTGCCCTCATTTTCACGGTTTGTATATTAATGGATAGCTGAAGCAACATCCTTCAAAAATATATATAGTTTTATGGCTCTATCTCAATTTAAAAAAAAATACTAATTTTGAGGGGTCTAGCATGTCTCCGTTGTGAGTTATTCAAGAATTTAAAAAAGTAAGCTCCAAATTACAATTACTTTGAATTTCTATCTTTGGAAAAGTATGCCTGCAAAAAATCGTGGGACTGATCTCTAAAGAAAGTAATCCCGGATCAATACCTTTTGTCTACAGTGGGCTACAATTGATTCCAACTATTCCGTTATAGGCATAGTAGGGATAGGTCGATTTTAATTTCTGTAGCCTACTTTTAGGTGTTGAAAGTAAACTTGTCCGACCGTACCCGTAGGGGAACAAATGGAATCTGTCCGACATTCCCCTTTTGGTCATGAGAGGGACCAATTAGTCTCTTCATAGGACATGCTCAAACAAAAGAGATCACTTCAACTCATATAATAATCTTTAATAAACAAGAAAAAGTTAATTGAAAGTGTTAAGAAGTGAAGCGTGTCAATGAAATGCAAAGAAAACGTGAAAAGAGTGGTCTTACATGTATAAGGACTTCAGCAAGAAAAATATGTAAACCACATTAGAATCAAAATAATATACTAACAAGTAAAAATAGAATTTTAAAAATATTTTCGCAGTCTTTATCAAAGTGAGGAGAAGGAGAAGCCATCTATATCTAAAACGCATACGTACTCCAAATATACATTTTTATTAATGTAGGTAAGGCACACGAATCCCGACTAAATAATAATGATGGCGTTGGGTCAAGGATAGAAAGCGTGTGCCAAGCAATGAAAAATATATAGTAAAAGTATGTACATGTACATATATATATACTTAGTTTTGCATAAAGGATACACAAATAATAATGCAATCCACAGCCTCAATACCACTCATGGACTTTCAATTTACTAACGCTTGAATTAACACACAAGAGGCGTTCGTTATAGTAGAAAAGAGCTTTCGCTTGAAAAAGCAGAACGAAAAAATTTGTTGAATACTCAATATATCTGCTTTTGCGAAATTGCTTTGTTATAATATTTATTTGTATACAACTAAATCAATAGGCATTCAAAGAAATTTCGTTCACGTGCTTATGCATAACTCATGCGAGCTCCTTCTGCACACAACCCGTGCGCGTGTTTTAGTGTGTGTGAGCGCGTGCGTTTGTTTGTGTGAATTTTTGTATTGAACTCTTCAGCGATATGATTTGTGTTAGAAAAATATAAACCTTGGCAAATGTAGTATAAATATACATCATTTCTTTAAATGCGCTTGGAACTGAGTGTGGGGAATGGAGCTGAAATTATGTGTTCCGTAGTTGCGAGTATAGAGTTGTCATACGGATTATTTTCTGATCAGAAAAAAATTTTAATCGTTATAAGGCTTCTTGGCACTTTTTAGTATGGGGTTGATGGAAGCAGGTGTGGTGGGATTTAGTATAAGGCCCTTTAGTAGGTGAACCAAACCCTCTAAGAAAGACTTTCATTGGTAATATGAAGGGTTAGCTAAAAATGATAACCTTCCACGGACCGCATATTTTTCAGCATTTGAGATTATGTTTAATATTAATCCATGTCTTCTCTTCAAATAGTGGGTTAGGCAAAAGTCTTGCTTTTCATGACGAGTATACTTCGGTTGGAGGAGACAGATCATATCTCTCATGTGGGACATTTTAAAAATGACAAAGGTCTAGATTAAGTTGGCTACTATCTCCTCAACTTACCTTTGGAAAACTTTCTTTGATACTGGAGACAGTAGTTCAAGATCTTTAAGGGATCCGCTTGCTTGCTAGAAGATAGGGCGGATTTACTTCTTCTCCTTTTGCCAGACTTAACTTGTACTTTTCTACCGTGCCATGAGGATTTACTTCCCATGTGCAAATCTTAGAATTTGGAAAGCTTGCAGCTTTTTATAAAGTTCCCCCCACAAAAATTAAAAATTTTAAAGTTAAGTAGCTTAGTCTATAAATATGGAACCACCCAATGCTTAGTGATCAAATTTACCACACATCTAAATCCACTAAAGGCAAGTAAAACGTAACAGTCTGGCAACCCACTACTATCTTTTTGGCGAACACTCAACTCGCAGTTCTCCTTTGAATGCCAAAAAGCAGACAAATTAAATTTTCATGCTGCTTTGCATTTACATAAAGCAAGCCTACTTTTCGGCGCACGCTGGTATACCAATTGTATGCCAAACAGCTGCTTCTTCCTACACAGCTTCGACAACCAGCTTCTAGTAAGTAAATATATCATTATCTCCAACAATTCGCATTGGTCTGTGTTTATTTTTTTTTTGTGTGTTGAAATGCATTGAGATTCTTTAACTTTCATGCTGCTCATGCGCTGCTGCAAAGCTAAGATTCCACTTTAGTTGGTTTGCATTCCACTTTATTCGGTTAGTAGGTCCAAAAATAATTTGATAGGAAATTTAAAATTCCTTTTTTTAGTTTTTTGATGGTATGACTTCCTTTTGCAGAAAGTTTTGAAATTTTTTTTTGCTTCTTTGAGTGTGCAATTATTTTGTTTATATATAAGTTCATGACGCCTGAAGGTATGCTTAGCAGGTTGTATGTGCTGGGAGGAAATCTTGCTTGCTTCGTTTTCTTTTGATAAGAATATGATGGTTAGGCATTTTACGAGTGTAACCATGCATCTTGTAACGATGCATTTAAAAGGGGTTTCGTAAATTATGTTTCTTGAGCACCAGCTTTTTTAAGCTTTTGGTCGAAAGTCAAAGCTTTTTCCATTTAAGTAAGAAAATAAACCCAATTTGGCCTTTTCAGTTTCGTATACTTTCTACAGATTCGGGGATTTGCAAACAAAACATGGATAGTAAAAATGCGACCTTGTAAGTTTAGCCCCAAACCCTTTTTCACCAACTAAGCATTACAAAAGAGAATAGCGATAAAAAGCTCGTTTTAAAAAAATTGTTTGAGTGGTGGACTCTAGCTGGCGTTGGGGTCGGAAAGAAACGGAATGCGAGGTAGGAAAAAGGGAAGGCGAAGAAGAAGTAGAACGGAGAGGATGAGATCAAGGAAGATCGAAAGGGAATGCGACAGAGGGAAGGGGAAAATGGAGATGCTAAAGTCATGTAAATCGTTGTTAAGCTCAATGGATAACATTATCACCACTGCGAGGGGAATTCAAATTCCTCATGGAAGAAGGGCGTGCGATGATCTAGAAGGTTCGACACATCAACTCGGAGCTTTGAGGGAAATGGGAAAGGGAGCGAAAATAAATGCTATAGGACAGCTGTCAAATTACTTACATTTTTTCAAATACGAAAGAAATTTCGATACAGACTAACCCCCCTGATCTCTGCTCTCGAATTTTTTGAAGGTACTGTTCCAGCATTCTTTAGTAGCTACAAGCCAATGTTTAAACTTTTCATTACTATTTTGACATCTATGGCTTGTTTCAGAATTGCAACAAAACCCTGTCTCAGCTCACAATGTATTGAATGAGTTGAGACTAGGCATTTTCGAAACTCATGCAGAGATAGGGCGCTCTTCATATACATTTTAAAATAGGAAGTCTTTTAAACAATTTTAGGATAGCGCCATGTTTAAAAAATTCTGAAATATGGTCGAGTATATCATGTTGTGGAAAAATGTTTTAAATTTTAATTGATCGATGATCGGACAGGATAATACTTATAGAATAACTTGATTATTAAAGGTAAGTTTTGTTTGGCATAAAAGCTTCAAAATAATATTTGAACTGAATACTAGATTTTCGGTTCCGATTTTTATTTCGATAGCTTTCAAGTAAGCTAATCAATCGCACAAGTGTGTATACGAGAATAATCTGCATACATGAATATCTAATAATGATTTTCTTACTAAACATAAAAAAGTTACATTATTAGCTGCATTATATAACTTCGCATATGTCGGTATAATACACTTTATGTATGTATGGAACAAAATTTGCGAACCGTTGTTGTTGTAGACAAACAAGTACATTCATCAGAGATAAATATACCCAGCTAAACAAAAATAGGAAAACAGACTCGACTCGGAGCCATAAAACGCACATTTCTCGGAGTTTTACCCTCAGAAATCAGCTCTTTTCGGAGCACAAAAGGAACCAAAAATTGTTCTACGCTGGCACCCTAAGAGGAATCATAAAAAAGAATCCAAAATGACTCCGAATCCGATGAATGCGGAGTGTTTTATGACTCTTTTTAAATGCACTTGGGAGTTTTTTTGGAGCCCTTTTTTTGATTATTTTCTGATTTTTTTCATTGAGTCTTTTTCGACCCTTTTCAAGCACATTTTTTCCATTTTAATGGTTTTTCGAACCTTTTTGAACTCTTTTGGAGCATTTGCTTGAAGCTTTTTTTTAAATAAATTTTTCTCTCATTTTACAAAAGTTTTTTTACTCCATTTTGAATATTTTTGGAAAATTGTTTGGAGGCATATTGGAGATTCATATCTATATCTTACTAATCAGAAAAACACAATTTTAAGTAAAAATATTTGTATAAGTAAGTGCATATAAGAGTAAACATTTTTGATTTGGAACTTATCACAAGACATCATACAATCAAAAAATATATTAATTTATTTAATTTTAAATAAACTTCCCTTGACTTTCAATTTTCGACTATTGATAAACATTCAAAAAAAAAAAAATCTCAGTACGTTTTGTTAGGTAAAATAAAAAAACAACGTCAGAAAATGCTCCAAAACATCTTATATATAAATAGACAAGATGAATGCAATGTAGAACGGTTTTCTGCTAAACTATAATTCTAAGGTATACAAATTATATATGTATAGATAGAAAATTTTGAGGTGTACTTTTATCCGTAAATAAAAAAAATTTAACAAATCATTTTAATATAAAAAATTTAACATAAAAGTTACACCACTACACATTTACTTATTCACACTATAGACACGCTGTGTGTGTGTGTACTTGTGTTTTGTGTACTATGCTGAATCGTGAGCATGGCAGAGGAGTTGCTTTGTAGGAAAAAATTAAGAGCCGTAGTAGTGTGAGTTGACTTGCCATGCATGTTTTTGTGTTATTCGTGTGGTCGGCTCTCACTGTGAGTGCGAAGAGTTGGTAGTGGACCAATGAAAAATAAGTATTCGCAATATAGATACTCTGTTGTGTCATGCATTTTTGCTTTAGTTGTTGTTATTGTATTGATTACTGGCTACGATGCCCAGTGCCAGCTGCTCTCCTGAGAGCACGAAAAGTTGCTTTAAGCAAGCAATGTAAAATATGAGCAAATATGTAAAATTCATTGCTGATACCTACAAACAGGGTTTATAAAAACAAAATAAATGATTACTCATAAAGCGTATTAAACACCGAAGAAAATTAAAGGAAAATATAGGAAAGGAAAAGAATTGAAAGGAAGGAAAATTAAAGGAAAGAAAGGAAATAAAAGGAAAAGGAAAGGAAAGGAAGGAAAGGGAAGAGAATGGAAAGGATAGGAAAGGAAGGAAAATTAAAGGAAATATAGGAATGGTAAGGAAATGAAAGGAAGGGAAGGGAAAGGGAATTAAAGGAAAGGTAAGAAAACGAAGGGGAAAGAAAGAAAACAAAAGGAAGGGACGGGAAAGGAAAAGAAGTTTGAGGAAAGTAAAGAATAAAATAAGAGAGTAAAAAAAAGAAATCAAGGAAAATAAAAATATGTTACAGGAAAGGAGCGACATAGAAAGGAAGAAAAAAAGGCGGATAAAACATACCTACTGCAAAAAAATAAAATAAAATAAAATAAAATAAAGTTTATTGGTTGAATTTCAACCACTGGGCGAACTCTAGTTCATATAATTGAGCCTTGCAGTTTATCCGCTCTCCAATATTCATTTCTTCTCCCAAGGCTCCGTGAATCATCTGTGAATCAGAAAAGCTCATTATTTCGGAGTGTGCCGACTTTGGTTAGCTGGGATGTGTTTATGTATGTATGTATGCATTTTCAATAAGTCGCTCCAAATTGTTGCTTAGCCAGCTGTGCTGAACATTTAGCATACTCGTATATCTACATGTGCACACCTTCTCCTTCTCTATGAGGAACGTGCTCACCTCGCTAGCTGGATGCTTAATAAAGTGGCATCTGCTTATAACTAAATGGTTGAATTTTTAGTCAGAATACGTATTTGGCACACAAACTCATTTATGTATGTATGTGCTGAATAAGCTGGTTGATTTCAGATATGAGTCTTTCATATTACCTGCAGTGCTACACTCCATACATCCGTATACCAACTTTTTTTTTTAATAAAATTATTAGATTAGCAACTGTGTGTGAGCTTTTGAAATGATGTATGAGTATGTACTAGACACTGGAGTGGGTTGAATTTTTTTTTTCGGTTGAAATTTTTTACTAAATATAATAAAAAGGCTCTTAAAAATTTCTAGTAAAAAAAAAAATTATTTCAGTTGAAAATTTTTTTTTTCATCCAAAATCGTGAAAAAACATGATTAAAAAATATTTGCAACAGAAATTGAATTTAGATGTATATTGGAACTATTTTTCGTCATGCCATGTCATCCAAATTGAATTTAGTTTTTTACTTGCATGACAAAAACAATACAAACACGTTTTCGGATTTCTCACTTTTCACTAAATTTTTAGGTTACACCCCACAGATTCCAAAAAATCTTAAAGAAAAAAATTTCCTTTGGAACTGCCCCATGTAATCAATTATTATTTTAAAAAATCGAATGGAGCACCTTAAATGTTGAGTAAAAAACTATGCCCATGCTTGTGAAAAAGCATTTTTTATCAATTCATGGTTTGAGCTATAAGATTTCAGCCAATATCCAAATCGACACTTTTCGAAATGTTTGCCTGGCTTGTGCTTGGCAAAACCTCGCACACATGCTGCCATCTGGCTAGGTAGCCTTTTTTTTATTCTATTCAGTTTAACGAACTTTTGTTAGCACCCCTTGGTTTAATGAAATATGCAAGACTTCGTTAGTAATTTGAGACGTGCTAGTCTCTACATTGTGAGCAACGATATAACATTTGGTTCCACACTTCATTTACTCTTGAGTTTTCATAGAAATATTTATGTGAGCAAATATGAACTTCAAGTATCTATTTACCTGTGCGTGTTTGCCTTAGCTTTGAAAACGTGTGGCAAATTGTTTTTAATGAAATAAACAAATTTTTATTATATTCTCTCAACTATGTAACTCGATTGCGTGCAGATAAGTTATAAACGAGGGACATTCCAAAGTGATCGGTATTCAACATGGTTAAAAATTTGAGTTCTGGTTTGAAACTTTTTGGACTCCATAAACTATGAGCAAAACATACTTCGTTTAGATTTCAAAATAGCCTGGTTTATGGGAAAATTTGTTTGCAGATAAGTGTTTAAATTTTCTCTGGAAAACTTCAGTTATCCGATGACAAAGTATTGACCAAACTATAAATAATGCTCTTTAAAGAGCAATTTAATTAATTTGTTTCACTGCGAAACAGATAATCTATATAATATAGAACGTTCAATATTTTGTATTGAAAGAAACAAAAAATAACCAAGCCGAAAAAATTTTAGCGCTCAAAATTTTGGTCGCTATCTTGCAAGCGCCAAGTTCACATTTGATTTCCAAGTAAAACTTTAAATAAAAGAAAAAACTTTTTTTTTGGTTATTTTATTCATATGTAAGTCGCTTAGTGCTTATGAAAAAAAAAAAATAGTTATGTTGGAGAAAGCAGATGTAGGACAATTTCATCTCTCTTGGTGTTTCCGATTAGACCGAGTTATATATTTAGCGAGTTATGTGATATGATAGAGGAATCTGTCTTGAGCCCATATAATCTGGAAAGTTTCTAGCTTGATTATTCCATATTCTACCTAGATGGTTTAAACAAGATGCATGTAAGTAAGTACATAAAGCGCTACCTTTTGGGTGTTACAGTGTTTTTTAATACATAAATAATTTATAGGAAATCAAAGTCAGGCCCCTTCGATTAAAGAATTTTCGCAATAGGCCTAGGATACAAAAAGTTGAATTTTGCCAGTGTCATGCTCAAATCGAGCTTTAATTTTGTGGGTTTTCTGTTTTTATTTTTATGTGCTCTTAGACACGCATAACCGACAACATTCGGTTGAATTAGTAAAACTAAAAATACAAGCCACCTAACTAAAATTGTTTATAAGGACTCCTTCTTTGCTGAAATAACCCAAACCTATTTTTCTGAAATTCATATTCCCCCAAACTTTGCTTGGCTTCCATATTGCATGTACATTTGAAGACTCACAGATACAGAATCATGTATCTACATATATATGTGTTTAAAACAATAATGAGTATTTTCCAAAATTCATTGAAATGAAATTTAATAAAAACTTTTCAAACTAAGCAAACTAAAATTACGATTTCCGTTAGAAGCTGCATTTTATAAATTTTCTCCATTTTAGTATTCTCTTAAAAATACTGGAAATTGCATGCATACACACATGCACTTTTTGTGAGTTTAAAATTAAATTTCTCCCTTCTCTTTCAAAAAGGAGTCACATTACAACTCCCTCAACCAAACATGAGTTTACATTTTCTATGCATTAAATAATTTCCATGGGCATATTTTCCATTAACGTATTTCCTGCACATTATTTAAACAGAAGCTTTTAGTTGTGGCATACAATTCATTAGCTCAACCATAGAATGCACAATATGCGTGACCAATATTTATAATGGGGGTAACACAAATACAAATGCAGATACATACCCTGTAGGAAAAGTCTCAAATTCTGAACTGGAAAATTATTACTAAATATTTTAAATTATTTTAAGTTATTAAATGGCTTCTCAAGATTTTAAACAATTAAATCAGTAATCACTGAGCTTAATAATATATAATTTTTATCGATTTTCATGCGAGTTATTTAGTTGAAAATGTAAAATTAAAACTCAAATTAAAACAATAATGCTTTTTGTAAAAGTAAATTTAAAGAAGAATCAATTTTTTCGAAAAAAATTCTAAACCAGTTTTGCAATAGCAAAAACGTAGTTACTATTGAACTTATTTGGCTCCTTCGATCTATTTCTGTTCAAGAAATTTTGTCTCACTAGTTACTGAGTTTCCTGCAGGCTATATATTCAGCATTTATTTATTTCCTTCAACCGCTTTTACAAACACTCAATGCTTTATGTTCACATGTTTTTGTATTTGTATTTGTAATAAATGAGCGCATTCCAAACAATTATTCGCATTTGTGCATGGTGGCGTTTATTAAAGTTTGTTGGTGCGCTCAAAATGCATTGACAGCAACAAAGTGCAAATTCCATGTTACTCATACGCCCCACTACGGTTGTACAGGGTGGCTGATGAATTTTGCTACATTAAGAAACTCAAATAATTTTTTTTCAGTGTATTGAATTCATTTTTCTTTTATTCATGTTAAAGCTCATTAAATTTTATTAAATATAGCTTAATTAGTTTTAAAATTAATGGAATTTAAATGCCCCCCCTGCTCGTCGATGCATGTGCGGCATCTTACCAAAAAGTTGTTCATTACTGCTTGGAGAGTTGAGACAGGAATAGCCGCAATTGTTTCTCGAATGGATTACCTTAGTTCATTCAAATTTGTTGGTTTTGCTTTGAAGACTTCCTGTTTGCAATAACCCCACAAGAAAAAGTCAGGTGCAGTAAGGTCAGGCGACCTGGGTGGCCAACGGAATGTGGAGTTTCTGGATATCAGCTTATTGGGAAATTTTCGTCGCAATTCTGTCATAACAGGTTGGGCTATATGAGGAGCTGCACCATCTTGCTGAAACCACACAGAGTTGAAAGAAATTCTCATTCGGCGTAATTCTGGATAGAAAAACTCTCTCAACATGCTCAAGTAACGGTCTCCAGTAACCGTAACGGTGTGACCGTTTTCTTCGAAGAAGTAGGGCCCGACAATGCAGCGTGATGAAACTGCACACCACACTGTGACACGAAGTGGATGCAATTCCGTCTCATGGAGTATCTGTGGGTTGGAAGCACTCCATATTCGACAATTTTGTTTGTTTATGTTGCCGTTTAAATCGAAATGGGCCTCGTCAGACATGAAAAGACAGTTCAACATGTTTCGATCCTCTTCCACCATTTGAAGCATCTTCTGGCAAAATTCCAAGCGAATCGGCAAGTCGTCAGCGTTCAGTTTGTTGGCCATTTGAATTTTATATGGGAATAAGTCCAAATCTTTGTGCATAATTGACTGTAATGACTGTCTGCTTACACCCATTTGAGCAGGTAAGCTTCTTGTCGAAACACGTGGATTGTTTTGTATGGCAGCAGCTACAGCAGCGATTGTTTCCTCCGTTCGAACTGAAGGGTTTCGATGGTAAGGTCTTCTGTTGACTGTCCCATGCTCGGCAAAATTGTTTACAAGTCTTATTATGGTCCATCTGCTCGGAGGATTGCCGCCAAACGTGCGCCTATACTCTCTTTGAACCGAAACTACGGACTCCAGTGCGTGATAGCGGTGGACAATCCAAATTCTTGTTTCAGTGTCCCAGTTATCCATTTTTGTTAAATGTAAAAGTCAATATGCAAAATAAAAAAAAAATTTACCAGATTCATTAAATAGAAAAAAAGTTATTTAATTTTTTTTTGGTAGCGGCTTTCATTAGCCACCCTGTATAAATAAATATTATTTAGATATGGGTTTTTTCGTGCTACAAAATGTTAGTTAAATAATAAAATACAGTAGACATTTTTTGAATAATGTGAAAGAGTATATGCGTTGCATATGTGTGTGAGTTATGCATACAAAAGTTTTGTATATATGTAAATATGGATATGGGGCAAATTATATGCTCGAATAATTAAAAAAATAAAAGAATTCCTTTAAAGAGCAAGTGTTAAATGAGGTTTCTAGTCTGCCTAAAGAAAGCTGAACTTTAAGTAACTATTTTATTTTATTGCTTTTTTATACCAACAATTTTTGTTGATTTACGGCCTAAACATTTTCAAGTATTCATGAAACGAGCTCAAGGCCAAGAATCAGTTTTAATTATTAATTTTCATAAATTCAAAAAGTGAAAAACTATTATTCTTGGCCTTGAGATCGTTTCATGAATACTTATTTTATTTCATTTAGGTTAATTTAATTTAGTTTAATTTAATTTAATTTAGATTAATTTTATTTAATTTAATTTAGTTTAATTTAATTTATTTTTATTTTATTTTAGTTTAATTTAATTTAATTTAATTTAATTTAATTTAATTTAATTCAATTTAATTTAATTTAATTTAATTTAATTTAATTTAATTTAATTTAATTTAATTTAATTTAATTTAATTTAATTTTATTTAATTTAATTTAATTTAATTAATTTGAATCTAATTTAATTTAATTTAGTTTAACATAGTTTAATAAATTTTTTTTTTTCATTTCAATTTATTTTACTTTATTTTATTTTATTTTATTTTAATTTAATTTAATTTATTTGATTCCATTTTATTTTGTTTTATTTTATTTTATTTTATTTTACTTTATTTTACTTGATTTTATTTTTTTTATTTTATTTTATTTTATTTTATTTTATTTTAATTTAATTTATTTGATTCCATTTTATTTTGTTTTATTTTATTTTATTTTATTTTACTTTATTTTACTTGATTTTATTTTTTTTATTTTATTTTATTTATTTTACTTTATTTTATGTTATTTTATTTTGTTGCTATTGGACGTTAATATGCAAGTTTTCCTCATCAAGTTTAACTTACATTTAACTAAAACAAGACCGCAATAAAGCATTTAATTTTCTAAAGATTCCTTATTGTTTTCAATTACTCTACTATCATTTAATTACTGCATCGTACGAGTAATAACATTTCCCGTTACTATTTATGTTCCAAATTTGCTTTCAAGCTGCCACAGATTTGTTAAACATATTTGTTGTTTATTTTCTTATTTATTTGTATTTGGCAATTTGCTATGCAAACTATGTTGCATATTGATATGTTTGACCGTAAACATATTCACAAATACAGAAGCAGTCTGAGGTAAAGAATGTTTACATGGTATATTCAATACCATCACAGAACCATCTACCTTTACACGAGATAATGTAGTCTTCAGTTAGCTTTAGGCAGTTTATCACAATTATTTGCTTGAAATTTCATGCACCCAAACTACATGCTACAATACATCTGCACGCCTACAATCACCATGTGATACAAACCCTACTATGCAACTTACACACATTTACATAACAGCCAGCTGGTCAACGCCGAACATTTATATTGTGTAGCTGTAGCCATTGCAAATACATGTTTGTTAATTTATAGTCATACCGTTGTCCCCGATCATGGTATTTTAATTAGATTCGTATTTGCTTACAATCAAACATGCAATACAATATGTTTACGCACAACAAGTTAGACTGCTAAATATAAACACACAGCAGTTCCCTTGTAAGTAGACGGCCTTTTTATCTAAACAGCGTGTAACACATAAAACACCTTGTTAGAAGGAATCGAACAACTGACCGTCTATCCCATATGCGCTGTAGAAAGTTGTAGTTTTTACCAAGCCTTCTCTCGGTCAGCAGTAGGGCTCTGTTTGTTTTATTTAAATCCAGCGGTCAGTATTGAATGCAGGAACTCGTTTATGTACTGAACTTCAAAAGTCTAGATTTTTGATTTAGTTCCTTTTCGATACAGCTGTGAAATATGTACATGAGCATTGCATATAAATACTAGTAAAGAGGTTTGTTTGTAGACTATTCGATTCACACCTGTATTTAATTACATCTGCCCCATTTGCTACCCTGTAGGGAAAATCTGCAGTGTTATGTGTAACTATCATTAGTAAGCCCTGATATTTTTATTTTGCTAAATCAAAGAAAATATTTATAAACGAATGTAACTCTCTGCATTATATTTTATGTAGTTTCGGGATACTTGAAAATACCAGGATTCAAACCTACTTGCTTTATTGGTACTTTTTTGATAGTTCTGTGATGTTATGAAACGGACAGCGTATTTTATTAGTCACTTCGATCATAGCTTAAACTTTTTATGTATATAAAAATTATGAACGCTCATAATTTTGATTGCTATCTCGCAAGCGACAAGTTCACATTTGATTTTCAAAGCAAATTTTTAATTTCGCAAAAAAAATTTTTTTTGGCGTTTTATTCGTAAGTCGCTAAGGCTTTTGTAAAAAAAAAACACATGTTGGGCGTTTTAGAACTTGCAACTAAAATAGCGAAACTTCGCAGTGTATATACTTTATATGATTTTGACTGCTTAGTAATTGTGAAAAAATTAACTCCATGACTAGCATCTTGATTTTTCAGGCGTTACAGACTCCAACTCGCTTTACAACTTTGTACATGATATAGGCAATAAGCGATATATGATGTAGAAATCAAGCGAGTTGAAGTATAGAACTACTGAAATGTCCAAGAGGCTAATATTCGAATTCCATCTTTAGTCAGTTCCCCATACTTAACCAGAAATGTTGGTCACTACTTTTTGATTACCCTGCAGGGTAGTTACCCTATCAAATAAAAGTACATATATATGCCGTAGTTGTATTGCTTTTAACCTCTTCTCACCGTTGCTAGAGGTAAATATGTATGCGCATTTGAACCCATTGAGATATTTATACTTTTCCAATTTGTAAATAATTGACCTTAAATATATGTACCGAAGCAAATTAGAATGCGGTGAATAGACAAACATATAAGCAGAAAACAAATGTTTATTTGGTGTAAATTCAGTACCTCACATGGCAGGGAATTCTGTAACTGTGAGTTTAAAATTTAAACCTTTATTTCATACAAATTAGTTAAGGAATTAAACTTCCAGAGGCTTGAAAATTTCAGCTGTTTTAGTCAATATTTGGAGGTTTTAATTAAACATATATATACTTTACATATAAAAAAAAGTATCGATATTGAAATATCAGATCATCGTGTCTATTTATTTTTTGATGTCTCAAAAACGCAACTGAAAATTTCAGATCTCAGCTGGGAAAAAATTCCAATGTTTAATTTTTCTCAAAACTTTCCCCTATTATTTATTTATTAATTTTTTTTATACAAAAAAAAAAATCAAATTGCTTCATTGTACAGTCGAACATTCAAAACGAAAAATGTCAGAACTTAATATTCATTTAAAAAAAAAATAAACATTAACAAACATACATTCGGAATATAGCAAAATTTTGCAGCTTCCACCACGCCTATGCATTGAAGCCACACAAATATTTAACAAGACGCCGTGCAGCACGAAAGAAACAAAAAAAAAAAAAAACATGAGCTTGTTTGATTGTAATGAATATAGAGCTTATGCATTGGCTTATGTAAGCATGGCATTTTGGGGTGCTTGCACGCTGTTGCATGTATTGGTGCTGATTATAAATAGAAAATTGGCCAAAAATGAACCCATAAACTGCTATCCAGCGCTAGTGAGTTTTGTGAAAAGTGAGTGTATGGATAAAAGAAGTCAATGATAGAACGCAAACGGGAATTGTCACTAGAAGAAAAGCGTATGCAATTAGATTTTTGAGTTCCATTTATAAGGAATAAAACTTCCAAGCGCCTAAAAGTATGGTTTAAAAGAAATTGTGCTGCTTGAAAGTAGCTGCTTAAAAGAAGCTACTTAGAGTGACCAATATCGTAAAAATAAGATTTTGTTATATTTACATTAAGAAATAACCCATGAACGAATCTAATCACAGAGTTTTAGAGCAAACAAAGCATTTCTATAGCTAAACGCACTGACGTATACTTTTAGGCGCAATACTGAAGTAAAACAGTATCGTTAATACTAGAAGAACCTCGAAAAATTTCCGTAGTGAATATCGACACTATCTCATACCTGGGTTGCTCTATATTTGTGACATCAAATTTGAAAGCGTCTAAAAGTATAGTTTATTGCAGAAAGCGACAAAATCTACTTAGACTGGCCAACATCTTCAATACAAGTTCTAGTAATAACGTTAATTAAATTAAGTTTAAGCGAGTAATAATGCTTATCGCACAGCTTTCCAGCACAAAAAAATATTTCTACAGCTCTGAAGTATACTTTTAGGCGCAATGCGAACTCAAATTAAGCTAGGTTCAACTGTACCACTTTCGCAATGCCCAGTATCTTGTGGTGGTTTCCTTGAAAGCTTTCGCAGTGATGACTTTGACCTCAACCTGTTTTAATGGATGCTTAGTATATCTATCTCTGTCTAACAACGGCATAAATTAATGCAACACTTTAGTTGAGCAACTGATTTTCAGTCGCATTTCTAGCCTTGCATATGTTTTTGAGGCAAGAAAATATGCCTCTTTCAACTGTTTCTAAGTGCTGTATTTTAGATTGGTTTATAAGATTTTCAGTTTTTTGTCATTGCATTAAAATAGAACTTGGAAAAAATTAGCGGGATAAATTTTTTGGTTACCACAAAAACATCATAAGATATGCTGTGTAATCTTTGGCTTGAAGACCAGGATGAAGTATCACTCAAAAAATATGCCTGAAAAATACTTACTTGAAGACTTGTACTATTCTTTTGAACTTACGCGCTGTTTATTTGTCTTTTCTTCTTATACAGCAACACCTATTTCCTTTCACACGAACTCGCTTGTTGGAGATTTGTTGCGTACTGTAGCTTCAGTTGTGCTTCTCAAAGCTCTTTGTGATGTAAGTAAGTTGTGAAGAGGATGAAGTTAAGTATTAATTTTTTTATAACACGTTTTTATTTTTATAATACAAATGTCGCGATATTAATTAATAAGGAAATTTAAAAGTTTGAAAAACAAAGTTTAAAATCCTTCCTATTTATTAAGGTTTTGATACCTTCAAATTCATGAAAAATAAAACTTAAAGCTCTTTAAAACGACTTTTAATTACCAAAGTTTCAAGTTGTAAAAGCTATATAAGTCTAGTTTTTATGAACATTGCGAATCTTGATTTCTTAGTTTTTAGTTTTGTTTATACTCGTATATTTGAAAATTTTTTATTTCAGCAAAACACTGATTTGCTTCTGAATTTCTTGCGCTACAAATATGTTGAGCTTTTTCAAATACTTATTTTATTTGCTATCAGTTGTTTTGGCAATCAAATGACAACATTTGTGAAAGCTTACTTTATGGCCACGCTTGGTAAGTAAAATTAAAATTAAACAATTCGCGCATACTCAACTAAATCACCTGCTTTCTTCGGTAGCACTAGATGTCGCACTTATGCATGTCATATTCTATTACTGCTGTGAGCTTTTATCGAATAAGTGAGGACGGAAGAAGATATTTGGAAAATATGCAATGGCGATGCGCGTGTGTGAGAGCTGCTTCAAAATTATTAAGTAATTAAATTAAAATTATGTAAGCAGAAGAAAAAGGAATACATGCATACATTTTTGAAGGAAGTAAAGTCTAATTTATTTCCAACTGCAGCCATCAAGGCAAATTTATACCAGGTGATATCACGGCGAATTTGTTGCTGTATACTTCATGTATTTTGTTTTTCCATTGGCGGCTTCTTCTGTCAGATTGCATACAATTTTTTTTTATTTTGACAGAAGAAGCCACTGCTCATATGTTCTTATGAGATCACCTGCCATATAGCGACTGAATTTTTGACCAGAATCTCTCAGTGGGCTTTATAATTTTATTTCAATTATTTACAGTAGCTTATGTGGTGGATATTTCAAAAATAACTCCAAAAAAACCCTTTAAAAGCACTAAACCTAAACTAAAGAAAGTGTGCTGAGTGCCACCTATTGTGTGTCGTGAGCTTTTGAGTGGTACATATATATGCACATGAGTTGACAGGAAAGTTTTCTTTCATCTACACATACATATATACATATAATATACCTATAAAATTGAGGTTATTCCGCAGCAACTATTTCTCTAAATATTTAAAAAAATAATTTAAAGTAAACTTGCTACAATAAGCGTTATCTAAGCTTGAACTGTTTTCATTTACTTGAAAGTTTAAAGTAAACTTTTTATAAACTCCAAGAACAAACTGTAATAAATTATTTTAGTTTAAAAGTGAAATACAAATGTTTCCAAAAATCCGGAGAAAATTATTTGTCGGTTTTTTTTCCTTTCAACTAAAAAAAAAAATTTCGAACTCTTTTCAAAAAGGATTTTACATGAGAATGAGGATCCTTTTATTCTAATTAAGTTATTTCAATTCATTAAAACCACATTCGAGCAAAGTCATTTCGTGCCTGCTTGCATTTCTTTGTACACACTTTGAAAAATATTGCCTCAAAAGACCTACATGACCTTGTCATAATTTATATAGTGTGCGACAAACATACAAAACTCATCTATAATTTGGTCATACATACATTTATATATGTATTTTTGTTTATAAGCCTCGTAGACGCCCACATATGTCACTATGCAGTTGTTTAGTTTCATATTTCATATCGAACAATAGAATCTCACATGTGCCAGCTGACTGGCGTCGGCATTGTTTCTTGCAGTCAAAGTTCTTGTGCGCCAGGCGCCCAGCCACATTCAGCGTATTTTCTTTGCTGCCGGCAAAACATTTCGATTGCATATTTCTAACGTCTAGACGTTTATTGTAATACTTGGAAGGTATGTATTATGTTATATTGCCCAAGTCATTATTCTTTGGCTTCTTTTATGCATGCCGTTGCTTTAGTAAATATACCCATAAAGTTGCTAAATATGAAATTACACAAGCACCTGAGCTAATATTTTTAGTAAAGCTTAAATAATGTTTGTAGAATTTTGGCATATTGTTTTTCTAGGCGTGAACTGATGGATTGAATTCTGAGTCCGATATGATTCATTTATGACTCCGATGTGAAGTAAATTATAAGCTCTATGCCGAGAGTGTTTTTTTATAACATAACAACTTTGGTCAAATATTCGTACCGTTGGTTTTCGAAAAAAAAAAAATTTCTATAAAAATGTCTTCTTGCTCCTGACGTATGTACATATGTATGTATATTTTCTGCGGCTGATACTTTATTGACTCTATCAATATACAGTATAAGTATTAGTTTTTTCAACCACATGGGAAATATAGAATATATAGGTCGACCACTGCAATACGGAAATACCCTCATTTTGGACTAGTAATAAAGAGCTTAAACTCTCCAATTGAGGACTCATTTCTGACTCATGACTCCATCAATTATTTTTAAATATTTTAATAAGTGCTCAATATATTTTTAGCGCTGTGAAGTTTTGTTATCAGATATTGGCACTGAAACTGATGAACCACAGTAATGATGAGCATCTCCAAAAGGCGATTTTAAACGTTGACTGTATCGGCGCACAACACAGCTGGTATCATAAGAGACGTTCATTCTCTTTCAATGGCAAAGATGTTACGGGTACGTTTCGGTCCCACTGTCGTTCTATTTTCTTTTTTATCAGCTAAGGTTTAATCCCATACTAGCTCCCTAGCTTGTTTACGATAATGTTCTTTCATAGAAGCTCCTTCCTTAGTACGGTCTTGCTCTATTAAACCAAATCCTACAGAACTGCTTCTCATAGTAAATAAAGTCTAAAATTAAACCAAACGAAGACGAATAATTTAGTTAAATGAATGCAAAAATTTTGCTCAAAAGTTGATACAGTAATTTACCAGTCGAAAGAGGCCTTGCAGTGTAGACATTTATTGATTATCAGTTGGTCTTCGTAGACCTCTAATAAGGTCTGGAGCTATTCATTTTCATGTTTTGGCAATGCTTACGTTTCTTGTTTCACAGATTTTGCATCAATCTTTACTCCCAAGCAGATCAAATTCAAGACTGAAGAAGCTGCTATCTACTACCCAAACAAGGCCATAAGGGAACTTAATAGGACGCGACTTAGCTTTAATAAGCGTTACTCTCAGAGCTCGTTTATTGTTACTGTTGTATAAAAGTTTGAGTTTGTCATTTTATTGACCTTATGAGAGGACTCATTTCAAAATCTCAGCTGTACATCTTTCCGTGAATATTAAACATGCAGAAAATTCCAGAGCTAGAGTGTTGGGACACAGTCCTAGCCCCAGCGCAATACTCAAACAGTGCATTGACTTTGACGATGAAATTGATGGCAGTTGTAGCCAGTGTTTCACTTGGGAACTCGCCCTTATGCTTATCCCGTTCGAATAGTTTAGGAGCAGTTCTGGTGGGTCATTATCGATATCTTTTATTCTGAAAAAAAAAAAAAAATTGGGGTTTTTTAGCTTGTTTTTACTGGTATAGTATTAGATATGGAGTGAGTAACTTTTTTTTTGGGTGACTGGTTAGCTTTTTCACTGCAGAGTACGTATGTATCAATTTTATTTATGTATAAAAATTCCAACAAATATGCTAATAAAAAATTGGAAATTGGCGGGAAGGGAAAGGAATAATTTTATTTGCCTGCGAGTCACTAACTTTATTGCCTATCACTTTTCGTTGACTCTTCTACTCAGTTACTTCCACAAAAAAATCTTAATTTTTTGCTTGCTCGCATATTATTTACGCAATTTCAATAAGCTGCCACATAACTGCCGCCTTCTTATGCTTTCATTTTTTAATATTACTTGTTTTTCTACTCACTCTCAATCTGCGGCTTCTATTATTATTTTTATAACTTTTGATGAAAAATTGCTTAAATTTCCATGATTGCCAAATTTTGCTCTAAGCTACATACAACTCACGCTTGATTGCATGTAAATTGTTATTTTCAGAAGAATGTGGCTGTGCTCCTATGAGTTATCTGTAGCAGTTTATCAGCTCCTTGGCATATTTTCTTTGTCAATTTCAAATACTTTTACTTCGCCTTTTTAGCGATACTCTCCCTTCTTTTTCAATAATCCAAAGTTATGTATGTAGGTGTGTTGCTGGTTGTGACGTTTTTGAAGTAGCAATGTTAATGTTGCAGTTAATATTTTTTCATTGTTGTGAAACTTAATGGGTATGAAATTTTGTATACAATGAAAATTTTTAGGGCAGAGAAATCACTAGTTTACTGATTTTAATACCGGCAAATTATTTTTTTGGGGGCCAAGTAGTGTGGTGGTGGTGTGCCGGACTACCACACCGAAGATGCCAGGTTCTGGTGCTAAAATGTTTGGACAAAAGTTTTCTAAAACCGTGTTGCCTCTTGGCATTGTTCGGCAACCCCTTCCAGTGAGTTTCTGGCATGAAAAAGCTTCTCAGTAATAATTCATGTGTCCTAGTAGATTGCGTTCGGAGTTGGCATACAAATTGCAGTTCTTGCCAATTTGCATGAAAAAAATTCAGAGAGCGCAAATAATGATTAGTTTTATTTTTTATTTATTCATGAGTAATATTTTATTTTCCATAATAAAACTCAAAGCATTTAACATACTGAAGTATGAGGAATTTCAGCTCATAAATTTAAAAGAACACTCCTATTTCTCTGAAGTGGGTCATCCCAAAGATAATTTTTTGAAAATTTGACTATAAATGTTGTAAATACCCAGTTTCACCATTAAATAGCATTACCTAAAATTTATCTTTAGGATCAAAAACTTTAGAGAAAGAAGATTGTTAGTTAAAATTTTTAAGCAGAAATTCCGAAAAATATAATAATGCTCAAGAATGATTAAAAAATAGAAATAATCATTATTTGCGGTCCCTGAAATTGGAAAAGAAGTACGGTCGTAATCTTCTCAGAAGTATATTATTATTATCACTATTGATAGGTTCAGCTTTAATAAGTAACTTTTGTCACCTATGAGTGTCCAGTGACTTCAAAACTGTTTTCCAACTGTCGTCATCAGCTGTGATTATCCAGTGGCATGCAAAGGCTCTAGCGCAAACCAGCTTTCTAAAATTGCATTGTCGTGATGACAATGTGACAGTGTAGCTCACAAAAAAATGGTCTGGTAGAATTGTATGAGGGTGGAAAGGTACTTCGCTGCTCATATCCAGAAAGCGCTTGTTGATATGGAACTCTAAAAACTATTCAGCATGACCAGGAATGGCTTCCTTGAAATCGACAGAAGCTCAAGCTACTGAACTCAAAATTTCAGTCGTAACACGAAACATTTAAATTGTTTAAATGTTTAGATCATTAATTACCAGGATCAGGAAATATGCACACCTTTCTTTTAACAAGTAATATAGAGTGGCTGAATTATTTTAACTCATCTGAAACGCAGAGAAAATCTTTTTTAAGTGCATTAACTAGTTCAAAATTGTTTCAAGCGCAAAAAGGTTCGTAACCGTTTATATGTCTAGGATTTAAGTATCTTCAGTGTCTTCTGAGTCGGATAGTGCGCTCAATTGAACGAATTTCAAGATAAATGCTTCATTCTTCTTCCCTGATGAGAAAACAATCTTTTTTATACTATGTAGGTATGCATTTATAATTTTTTTAAAGTTTTTTAAAAGCGATTAGCTAGCTGAAATGCTGAATGCTGCCCACTTAAGACTTTTTAGCAAGTAAAAAAATTGTTGTGAGCGTACAGTAAAGAAACGGCGAAAAAAGCGAATATTGAATATAAAAATAATAATAAAATAAAATAAAGAAACTTATAAGACAAGTGTTAGTGCGTGCTTGTTTTTATAGCATTTTTCCACTCCACGCCGCCTAATTTTGTTTACTTGAGTGGGTGGCATAAATAAAACAATATAATATGAAATACCATTACCATGACTACAAAAACTCATACAAGCATGAAAGCGCATCAGATTTCACCTACACATGCACAAACACACAGCTACGCGTGTGGCATGCCCTCACCCAACGCATATATCATATTCGTAGTAACTGGAATTATATCACGTATACGCCGTGTATACCGGTCGTCTCAAATGCTTTGCTACGCAAGCGGAGAACTGCAACGCGATGATGTGCAGCTAGTAAATTCGGATGCGGTTTAATATGCGTTAAATGCGCATTTTATTTTATTATTAAGCGTGTAAATGGTGAATGCTAGAAGGGGTGGGTATATCAAAGTGGGCGTGCAAAGTAATCAGAAAATATATGCTCGTAAATGATCATTTCCATTACTTCTCATGCCAACACGTCCGTCAATTAGATACGCAGACAACAAATAAAAGGGAAGTTGCACGCTAGGGTGGGTCGAACAAACATTTTTTTTGGCTTAGCATGGATTTGGAATATGTGCTTTAATGAGTAAATAAATTGAAAAGAAAAAAATAGTTTATTGGGTACAGTTACTTTAAGCCAACATTTTTTTTGCTATAGTAAATTCGCCGCAGAACCGAAATACTCGGTCAGTCTACATAAATGAAAAAACCAAAATAGGAAAACTAGAATATTCAGAGGAAGAGGAATGGAATTGGAAATATAAAGGGGAATCAAAATTAAATTGAAAACTACGATAACATTATAGTAGGAGGAAAGAGATGATGAAAAGTAAAAATTATAATAATTGATGATGATAATGCTGGGGAATATTATGATGTTGATGATTAAGTGAAGTGAAATTTGTAAAGAAAGAGATAGTAATGACCTTAAAGAAGAAAAAACAGATTACACAGTTGAAGTTTTAGGTAAATATGGATACTAAGCGGAGTTCGTATAAAAATATGAGCGCTAATTAGAATGCGAATTTAGAGAGAATCACAAACTCTACTGCTGTACCTTTTGATGTTGAGGCTGTATTAGACATGCTGAGTATGTAGTTTTTTTATGCTTAAAAATATCTTAAGCTTGAGGTATGTTTCGCGAAAAGTAAATTTTTTACTGTCACTGTATTTTTACTTCTTCTGAACAGCTCTAATCGCACCGACAATTTCTCGAAAAATAACCATTCTCTACAACGATTTCCATTAGAGTAACAACAACTCTTAGATATACCTACCATTTCGCTGGAATAAAATTGCAAAAACAATAATTCTTCATTAACAAATTCTGCTAACCGAACATAACTAGCCAGCAAATCTTTCATTTTTTTGGTGCAAACCGAAATGAAAACCCAAAACCAGCACAATGAAACATGTTCATTTGTAAGTAATAAGAAACGATGAGCACCGCAAGACTGTCTGAAATGCTTTGATAGGACTTTAAAAGTGGTACGAGTATGCAACATTTGTGTATGCTTGTGGGCTTCACACGCTTGCTATCATAATTTTCGTTTAATTTAACATTTTTGGCATTAATGCAACTAATTAAGAGGAAAGAAATGAGAAGCTAAAAAAGATGGGAAACATATTAAAACATGTTTTGGAATCAAGAGAAAAAATTGCTAGAAAAAAATAGTTAAGAATAAAGTATTTGAACGCCAAAATGATGAAAACTTAGCAAAGAAGGTAGTAAGTTGCAGGGTGTTTGAAAAAAGTACTAGTTTTTTATGAGCCACTATTATGTTCGTTAGAAAGTTTTTCGGAAGGAAATGTTTCACTTCAAGATATAAGATTCGTACACTTATAACCCATTTAGAGACGTGTTTACTATATAGAGAGAAAAGGCATTGAAAAATTAATAATTCGTCAGGAAACCCTGTGCGAAATGCGACATTTTTGATTTAGCTTCCTGAAGGTGTAGGCATGAGGTGTGAGTTGTTCATATATTCTCCATGACAAGTTTATTTGAGTTGCTCGGTCCGAGACGAAGGAAAATATTTTAGCTTTGAGTGTTGCTTATTAAATTTGATGTTAGCCGGGTTTTTTAGTAAGCTAAGCAAAACATAAAATTATAAACCAAAAGGTTTTTTTTTTTTCCCAATTGGTTTTCCTGCTTGCTTATTTTTTGGCTGTCTTCAATTCAAACCCTTTTTAAGGCAAGCAGAAAACATTTAAGCTAAAACCTAATTGAATCATAAATCTTGAGAAAATGCGTTGAAATAATTTAAAATTCCTTAGCAACCTTGTGGATATGAGTTTATCGCATCTTCTGCACAACAAATTCGTTTGAGTTGAACATTCCGACGCGAAGAACTATATCTTAGAGTATGGGGGATAGCTTATTAAATTTTATTTTGCATATTATTTAATTATGTTCACATTTTTCTAGTACACAATTAAATTTTTTATATTTTTTTTAATATTTTTTTTTATATTTTTAAAGCCCATTTAGGCAATTCACAAGTTATCTTATTGTCTTATGTAGTATTTCTTTCACTACAACTCTTGTGAACACTACATTGATTGTATGTCATATTCATATACATCAAATTGAATTTATATGGAAACTTGTCATTTGTTGACAGAAAATTTCAAATAGACTTTGAAAAGTAAAATAGCATACTTGATATACATTGCAAACTACACAAATTGCAAACTATGTAAATTTTCGAATTTCAATATTGAAAATTTTGTTGTTGTTGGGATTGCAAAAACAGCGCAACAAAGCGCTACCCGAGTTTAACATATTTTAGTTTTCTTAAGGTAAATATTTAATATCTTCCGCGAACTATTTAATTTTCATTTTATTGAGTGTGGCTAAGGAGAAAGTTTGCTTAAGGCCAATTTTTTAAAGAAGAAAAGAAATTAAATCCACTTCACTAAGGCAGTACATTTTTTTTTAATGATTTATAAATTTGTATTGTGCTATTAAAATTTTATATGAGAAACAAAACAAAAAAAAAAAAAATTATCGTTTTAAAATCATAGCACATACATCCAATATGAGACCTTGTGAATTGCCCAATTATTATTTTTGTTTCTTAAAACGAGCAGTTGTTGATCAAAGGCGGGCTTGTACAAACTAATTTTCGTTGTGAAAAGGAAAAGGTATTGCAAATATAGATAATCGTTAAGAATACACACAAAAATTGCTATATAGAAGAACTGCTTTCTTTAACCCATTTTTATTCGCAAGCACTTAGCGACTTATGAATAAAATATCAAAATAATTTTTTTTTTCAAAATTTGAATTTTTTTGATAATCAAACCGAGATTGTGGGAGATTACATATATACTTTCTGCTCGCTTATTTTTGTTGGTTTTATTTCAAATTTTTTTCTTTAAACAAGCAAAAACCATTTTATCTAGCATCGAGTAAATACTCCAGTATACTCCAAAAGAGATATGCTTCTTCGGCTTTTTTGTAACTCACAAAGTTATTGGAACAGTAGTGGGAATAAGCGCATTAAGGAAAGCTTAAGTTCCAGCCTTGCGAAATCCGATTTCAATGTTCATAAGAGTTGACTGAAAACCACAGAATATACAATTTTTTTTATGACTTTTATCTGAAGTATGAATAGTGTTTTAATTTAATTAAGACAGCTCAAAACTAGTTCATAAACTGGTCGTTAATTACTACAAGTAACTCTCTTACAAGCAATCATTGAACAGCTGAAGAACTAGTAACAACTTTATAAAAGGTTCCTTGACATAACTTCCAAGCCAGTTTGGTTTATTCCAATTAATATAAAAAATCTTGAACAGCTAAATGATGAAAAGTAATTGTGCTTGGGCATGACTGCAAAATTTAGTGGTGCGATATTTAAGTACAACTCGTTAACATGCCAAAAACGCTGTGCGAAATAAAATGTTTATTTGAATTTATGAGAAATAAAAACGAATGCTTGATGATAATTGCGGCACGTTCAAGCAAGTCAAAGCGTGTGAAAGAGAGAAAAATATGGAGCATAAAATATGCTAATAAGACAAGTTGGGCCAAAGTGAGTTATCAAAAACAAAAAAAAAGCAGACCTCTTTCCTTGACAAAAAAGCAAGTTTTAAAGCTATTTACAAACATAAGTATTTACTAATGTTAAAGAGCATTTTATCAATGCTGAACCTTTTGTTAAGGGTCAAGGGGTTGTGTACAAGGATTAACAGTTATTTGTCTTATTTGTGCTGGGTAGGCAAAGCACGAATTTGAAATCAACAACATTTGATAAATTTATGCAAGTGATAAGTAAAAGTTTAAGAGAAATTTAGAAGATAAACTTAAATTTCAAAATAAAAATAAAAAGCGTTCAACTGAAAGTAAGAATAAAAGGAAGTACGCGTACTACAAAACCTTTGTAAGCCGCCTTAAATTTGAGAGTAATACAGGCTACAAGAAAGCAAATACATATATATTATGTGAGTACATGTGTGTAGTAACTATGTACAGTGGCACACACTAAAAAATATTCAGTTTTTTCTTCTAGATATCACAAATACTACTGCAGCCAAAATTTCGCTTGTTAGTTTCTTATAGCTGAGGTTTTTTGTATTTTTCACGTCGATGCTATAAAAAATGTTTGTTTGAAAGCAACAAAAAATTAAGCAAGCAGACAAAGTTATAGGCGCGCACCACAAATTTGGTTGCTATCAAAAGCGACAAGTTCACATTTTCTTTTCAAAATAAATTTAAATGTTGAGAAAAAAAATTTCAGATTATTTTATTCGCTTACTGCTAAGTGCTTACGAAAAAAAAACGGCGATGTGAATTTTAAAATTTGACGCAATAATTTTAAAATGATTTCTAGGTATGCAGTTTTGTAGCTTATCAAATTCTAGGCTGACAAAGTGCAGCGGTCTCAAGACACTTAAAAATTTGGTTGATTTTTGGCAATTTTTTTTATACATAGTGTTTGGTATATATTTTCATACTAGGTTGTCATAGTTATTCAATTTGTATGGAAGAATATACATAACACACTGTCAAAAAAATTGTCAAAAATCAGTAAAATTTTTAAGAGTCTTGAGACTTTCACTTTGTGAGGCCACAATATAAAAGGCTACAAAACATCCTCATCGTTTTTTTTTTAAATTTCCAGAAGTTTTCGGAATTTTTCTATAAAATTGTATACACTGATTAAAAAAGATTTCTGTGAAAGAACAACCTATGTTTTTATATAAAATCAACAATCGAATTATGGCTGCACAAGTTTTCGTGTTATAACAAAAGAACTAACTGACTCATTTTCCTTGTGAGCCACTGTATATTAACAGCGTAACAAATCGAACAACAAATCCCTTTAGCTGTCAACTTTGGCGGATATGTAGGCATGTTTGTGTTTATGTATAACAATGTCGAAAAGATTAGAGCCATCTAAAAACACTCACACAGACGCACATGTTACGCTCTATCTTTTAATCAATTGATAGCTTACAAGCAAGGATTCACCAAAACCAACTCACATACTTTGTGCATTGAGGCAAAAGGATTGAAATTTTAACTTAAAAAAAAATTCTTAGTCGAAAATAGTAAACAAATAAATCAGTACAACAAAGAAATTTCAAAGGATACTATATAAGTATGTTTGTATATATATATATAGGAGAAGGCATACGCAAAAAAAAAAAAAAAAAAAATCTTCAAACGAATACTGTCGCTTTCGACCTAAAAACTTCAATGCAGATCAGACCGTATTGCAAACCAGAAATGGAAGACACAGGTAACAGAGTATAAGTTCGGGTATGACCCAATATTATAAAATCGTCTGCCAGCTTTATTAGCACATTTATAATGTAACAGTCTATAGGTATCCCGATACTTTTATGGCGTTATGGGTATACAAATAGATTGTGATGCTTATAAAAGACGACCCTTAACCTCTTAAGACCCCGGGTACACATATGTGCACCTTGATTTTATTGAAATTTTGAACTAATAGTAGCATCTTGTTGAAATTATAGTGATACAAATGCTTTATATATATAGAAAACTAAGTTAAGTACATATCACGAGGTCAAAAAGTAAATTTTTTTTAATTTATGTACAAAAAAAATATGTTTTTTTGTTAACATGGGTTTTTATACCTCTTCAAGTACAAAAAACCATAACAAAGTCTAAAATCGCATTTAAATCATGCTCAGATCTGGAGAGGATAAGCCTTCCACACATTTTTCTTGTATTTCGACGCTTTCTGTCACAGCTACTTCAAAGTTATGCGTGGTGAGTGTACTTTGTTTCTCCCTACAGTCTAATGTGTGCTTATATGACCAAAGGACATGCCTATTGACCGGTCACATAAACGCTTGGTTGCTTTCTTCCATTTTCGTGCATTGATTTAGTTGTATCGCTTGTGATAATAAATGTGCAAAGCTTTTGTATTTTGACCTCATTCATTCGTTTACTGTGAAGGGTAAGCAGTTGAAAAATGTGAGTGGGCCATAAACTATAAAATAACCTATATACTAGCATGTACGTGTGTATGTTTATAACGAAAATCCTTGATGGAATGCTTTGTGGTATGTTGGGGATTAGGACAGGCTAAACACTCCAGCTTGGGCTAAGCGATCAACTAGCGCAAAGGTTGTGATTAATTGGGATTTAGTTTGACCTATATTACTAAAAGGTATTATACACTCAATATATTTGTGTGAAATCCTACCGCCTCAAAGGCAAGTACACCACTTATAAAGGCAAAATTCGAAATGAAAATTTCGGGGACTTAGCTAACAGGACGCATTATGCAGTGGAGTAGAGATAAGAGTATTTTACTTTTTTAAGCGCGGAAGTGGAATTTTTAATAATAAAGTCTGGTCAATTTTATTATATGTAAACTAGTCTCAACTTAACCTTCTCACTAAGACTTCTTGCGCCCTGATATAATAGTAATAATTCCCAAACGGATTACCCACCATATCCCTCCCGAACGCGCGTATTATTCGTTCGTGCCGAGTCGTTGAAGGGCTTTGGTTTGTTAATCGTCGAGATCTAAAACTGCTCAGCTACAGAGAAAGACTCATCAGCTAAGTAAAGTAGATATAAGATAGATTACACATTAAGAAATAACTAGTTAACAGAATAAAATTATTGTTAGAAGTTAATATAGAAGTCAAAGAATAAGAAACAATTAGTAGCTATGAATTTAGGATAGAAGGAATTGATTTTTTTATGCTGCAAAGCGAGTCTGAAATATCAAATCTACCAGAAAGAGAGTTATAATCTTGACACAAACAGCCAAAAGGCTCATTTAACTGAAAATTGGTTCGGCACTGTTTTAAGACTAGAGGTTTAAAATGCCTTGAAAGACGAGACGGTACATTGAAGTTCACTTCACTTAGAAGAAATGGGCTACATAGTGAACCATTTAGCAATTTAATCATAAAAATAGTGCCAAGTATCTCCCTCCGACTAGCAAGTGTGTGCAGATAAATGAGTTTTAAACGATACGTATAGGGTGGCAGATTATACAAGGGATCCCAATGAAAATCTCTTAAGGCAAAGAGTAAAAATTGTTTTTGAACTGATTCTAGGCGATCTGCATGAACCTGGTAACGCGGGTTCCAAATTATAGAACCGTATTCAAGTATCGGTCTGACTAATGTAGTGAAGAGGGCTGTAGTTACATAAGGGTCGCTACATTCTTTAGACCATCGTTTAACGATTGCTATACATATATTCACTGGGTTCCGAATATCTCAACATCTAATTTCCTGCTGGTCGCAATTGTATGCACATATGTTATTGAGACGCATACAATATGCCCGAATATTATGTGTCCATTCATTGACGGAAACCCTTTATCAACAATCGTTTTTTATCTTACCGTATATGAGACATACACTATAGATTTAGTTTACGCTCTCTCCATTCCTGCTAAGATACGTTTTTCGGTCATTTGTTTGTTTTTGTGTGTTTGCATTTTACTTACTCAACCTACGAACATCAGCCACTTTACACTGTTTGCTGGCTTTTACCGAACTACAAGTTTTTCGTGCCACCCAAATGGATATCATGTTTTCCACATACCTACCAACATACACAAATACCCACCTACATGCCCTAATACCCACCTACATAACCAAATACCTACATACTAACATGCTTGGGAGAATGCATGTTTGTTTGCATGTATTTTGTTTACCCTTAGGAATTTATAGCATAATTTATATGTCCAATTCCATTTGCTAGCCACACACATTTTTCTTGGTAGCTCAGCTATTCAAGGCATTGCTTAGATTCTAGTTTCCTTTCTACTTCTCTGCTTTACACAAATATTCCATATGCTGCTCTTCCCTTTTTATTTGCTTCATGTTGTTTGTCCTCACTCTATGTTAGATCTCCAATCACTATTTATATTATTTTCCTCTATTTAGGCTCATTTCTATGCAACGCCCTTATTTAACAAATAATAAAGCAGCAAATCACTAATCAAATTGTACTTCGTTTGAGTTTTGTTTGTCTGATTTTCTAGCAAAGGAAAAAAAAAACTACAACAAAATATTTCGGATATCCTCAAAATAAATGCCTTTTTAGTTAAGCTGCCAATTTAGCATTGCTTTGTTTGGATAATTGCATTCTAATGATGCCTATCGAGATTTGAAGTAGCGCTCGTAAATCTTTTCTTCGAGGCATATGCAATGAATCAGCAATAAAGTGAAAGGATTGTTTAGTAATATTGAGAGAAAATGAATGATTTAGGTATAGAAATGAGTATAGAAAAATATGTTAAGGCGTTCATGGATGGTGCCCAAAAGATTAGGCAACCTAATGCTTGAATGATTTTTAAACCCCACTGCACAAGTAAACTAACTAACAGCTAAAAATAAAATAAAATTTGGTATTTTGAAGACTTTGACTATAAAATATTCCAAATAAAAAAAATATAATGTTTATACCTTTCAGGAACACTAAATAGTATAATTATTTGGTGCAGTGTTAGTAAATATGAAAAAAAGAGGAGATGGGGCATCTGTCTGTTTCAACGCAAACTAGTCTTTTAGTTTTATAAAAAAAAAATAATATAAAAAAAATTAAAATTTATGGAGCGATACACAATAGATACATCATCATAAACCTCTAATATAAATAAATTATCTACTTTAGTGCGACGGTCTTCTCTTCTAATTTCTGGTGTAATGCTTTGCATTTTTTCCTACAAATTGACGAAACCTACAGTTTTTTGCCCAATCCGAACGCCATCTAAAAAGCATAGGAGCTTTTGCTGACAAGCCTTCCATGGCGGAGAGTTTACCAGACCAATGCCGAGGGGCGAAAATACTACTTCAAAACACTTTTGGTGTTACCTATCCCGGTACTCGAACCTTGGACCTTCGGTATGGTAAGCCAGCAACACTACCATATATGCTTTACATTTTGCAATGAGCAGCCATTTTTTTATATATTAATCGTTTGTCCGAACCAGAACTGCTAAGTAATGATTACTATTGATTACAGGTTTGATTGATTATTTAAAAAAAAAAAACTATGCATTTTTTTTGGGATTATTTTAACGAATATCTTAAAAAATATTTAAAAAAATAATCAAAAACATTTAAACAATTTTTTTTTGATTATTTTTCATTGTTTGATGACTTTTACTTATTTTTGATTAATTTTTGGTATTGTTGCATACAAGCAATAAGTTTAGGGTGCAAAGTAAGCAAAAATAATCCCAAAAAAATTTAAAGTAATTAAAAAAAAGACATACGAAATAATAAAAAGTAATCAAAAACAACCAAAGAAAACAAATTTTGATTGTTTTGATTGCTTTACTAATTTTTTTTTTTGTTTTTTTTTTCTTTTTGATTATTTTTGAATTTTTTCCAATGGTTATCAATTAGTTATTGAGGACTTTCGTAAACAATTAAATAATCATTATTAATTGAAAGAGCCATCCAATCAATTTGTTACTCAATGCTAATAGGAATTTAACAGGTCTGGTTGACACCAAGAGAATCGGACCAAGATAACATAATACCTCCATACAATCAATTATTTCGATAAACGAAGCTTAGGCAATAATCCCTGGATTTAAATATCTAGGCAAGTAAAATTTATGGAAATTTTGAGATGACATCGAAGTTTGACGTACGAAAAGCGCTATCGCTGAAAATTGTTTGAATATACTTTACAAAATGAACAAAACTGAAAAGCACAGTCAGAGTGTTAAAAATGGACACATAAAAACAAAAATCCATCATAAGCAATGATAAATACCGACAGATGCCGGTGCTTCGCAATGGTTAGGTATAATGAATAGAAACATTTGTTTAGCTAACAGAAAAACGAGCGTGCTGATAACTTAATGGTTAACAGAGCTTGCAAAAATTTTTTGGATGACGAAATAAATCTATTAGAAAAACTATGGCAGTTGTCTTTAAATTTTCCATTTCTTTCAAAAAAAAAAAAATTTCAAGAATTGATAATTGATTAAAAAAACCAGTAATAATTCTCATAAATAAAAAGAAAAAGTATTTTTCTTGGCCTTGAGCTCGTTTATAGTCATGGTAAATTGATATAAAAAAAAAAAATTTATATATACATATAAATAAAAACAATAATAATTGTCATAAATATTATTAATCTTGTCCTTGAGTTCATTTATAGTCACGAATAAATTTAAAATAATTTATTGGTTTTTAGTTCAATTTATGTTTATTTTATACTTCATTGCAGCAAAAATACTTTCAAACTTTCAATTCGACCTTACTTATTTCAAATTATGAGCAAAGCTTCAACGGATATTTATTGCCACACCGACGCCATCGAAACTAATGAGACAGCTACTTGAAAGCAATTTGAATTCTATTTGAGTTGCATCATCCACTGCAAGCTGGGAAATCTAGGGGAAAACCTTGAAGCACTCTCATACCAAAGCCAATCAATGCAAAAGCTATTTTCTCCTTGTGTGAATGAATACAAAAACGCGAAAGTGAGGAAATTGAAAGAAGTAACTGCAACAAATACTAAGCTATTCATATATATTTACAATGATTGTATATATATATATAGAGCATCATAAATCAATTTGCGTGTTCAGGTATGCTAAGTAGCAGCATCAGCGCGTTGTGTTCTATGCAGCAAAGAGCTTAAGTATTGCAACTAGTGTTCTAACTGCCTTTGAAAATGTAAGAGTAGGGGGCGAATCTATGACTTGCGTACTTGAAATGGACTTGCAAAAAGTAGCTGCTATAATCCAATTTCAAAACATATAGACTGCATAAATAGAGACAACATTTGGAGGAGCTACATCATTAGGCAGTAATACGAGTATGCAGCAAATGAAAGAAAATGATGCTGCAACACCAATCACATTCGGCAATAATTTAAATTTGGGTACTCCTACGCACATATTGATATATATTTAAATATATAAACAACAACTGCAGAGAAAAATTTGTTTGTTTTTGTATTTAAAGTTATCCATGTTTTTGTACTCATTCCTAGCGCAGTTTTTCCACTACTTCACTGCAGTCAAAGCTCAGTAATTTAATGATCAAAAGCAAATGTGAAAGGTAATGACAGACAATAAGAAGATCGTACGAAATGAAACGCACAAAGAAATTTTTAACTCTATTTTATTTTGTTACTAGCTTATACCCGTGGGTTTCACGCCACATTTCTATCTATATATATATATATACAATTCAAATTATGTATATATGTAACTATAGACCGACTTGAAAAATTTCAGCTGTATGGGAGGTGCCACGCCCCCTATATATATCAAAATCGTTTTTAGCCGATGACCATCCCTGGAAGATATCCAGTGTGTGTTTCAAATTTGGTTACGATCGGTTTATACGTTAATGGTGACGCATACATTTCTGCTACGCAAACTGTTTGCACTCGTGAATAAATCAAATTGGCGTTACTTATGGGCCGCACAATGGGCAATTTTGGAAAAGATTTGCTCAAAATAAAATTGCACTGGAAAGGTAGAAGAGGGAGCAATCGCGAAAAAGTGTCTAAAAGCGCAATTATTTGAAAATATAAGAAGTTGTAAAAAATAGACACATATCCAATATTAATAATAATAATAAAAGTGGAAGTGGGATTGGAAGTTTAGCTGTCAAAAACAAAAAAAAAACCCCACCGCTCCAATAGCCTAATGGTCAACAGAACATGGCAAAATTACTGTAATAAAGAGAAGACTAGAAGTTTCCGTAAGAAAGCTATGGCGATTGCGGCTGATTAAAAAAAAAAAAAATTTTCTTAATTAATAGAATTTATTAAAGAATCAAAAAAATAACTCTATAAAAATAATAAATTAGTTTTATAAAAATAATAAATAAGATTTATAAAAATAATAATAAAACTCTTGGCCTAGTCAAGAATACTTTAAAATATACAGGCCGTAAAACAAAAACTCAATTGTTGGTCTACAAACTGAACAATCGAATATTAAAAAAAATGTCTAAGGTAAAAAGTATTAAAAATATTTTTGAAAACATTTTTTTTATTGCTTTTTTATACCAACAATTTTTGTTGATTTACAGCCTGTACATTTTCAAGTATTTATGAAACGAGCTCAAAACCAAGAACAATAACTTTTCACTCGTTTCATGAATACTTGAAAACATTTTTTTGGAAAAATTTTTTTTTAAATGTACGGCTGAGTTGAATATCGCTTTATCTTGAAACTTAGTAAAAGAACCTTCCTTCGCAGAATTTTCTCAACAACGCCATAAAAAAACGCGGATTCTGCGCTGAAAATGTATTGAATATTCGCTCAAAAAGAGAGTTTTTGAAACTTATTCTGCGATAAAGCGGTTTCAAAAAAATTTTGAAGTATTGTGTTGAAAACGATTTTGAAGTTAGAGGTTATTTAAACAAATTCTAAGATGAAGCGTTTTTTAAAAATATTTTGAAATAGGGTGGTCTTCCACGCAGCTGTCGAAATATAATGACTTTTTTGGGTCTCAACTTTAAGCTTATACAAATTGCAAGCAACACAAAATGTTTAGAATTTCGTTAATGTTTAATATGAGAATTTCTATTGTGATTTATCCATATTTTTACATACGCAAACTTAGCATCTCAAAATCAATAACTAGTATGTTAGCATAGAAAAATATGGAGTTTTATTTTAATAAATAAAAATGAAAACAAAACAGAAAAAAATATATATTTAAAAAATATTTTCTAATACTTTGTTTTGCATTTTTTAATCTACGATTTTTCTAGAAAAGAAGTTCATGGATAAAGAACTAAAGGCGCCCTCACAATTTATTTAACGAGTCGTGGTTCCACGCTAACCCCAAAACGGAAACAAACACTGTCAAAATTTTTTGGTGCTAGTTTCGAGCCTGGACGCGATTAAAAACTCTGATGGCGTATTCGGCTTCAGCATTCAATTCCCTTCCAGAATCTATATATATATTTTTTCTGTATTGATGTTTCCGTTTTTAATAAATTTCTAAAGTAAAAACATTAAAACAGCAAAAAGGAGTTTAAAGCTTGAATACTCTGGAGCGGCCCTCCTTAAACAAATTTTTTAATAAAAGCTTTTTTGTGGGCAATTTAATTTCCTAAAAAATTATATGCAGCAAAAGTTTTTTACTTAAATTTTTGGCCATTTAAAGAAAACTGATAACAGTCCTACAAAATCTAAAACAAAAGGTTTAGATCTCTTAATATAATTGCCCGTTTTTTAGTCATTGCGATCGTTCGTGAACCTCAATTTTTGTGTGATTTATGCAATGTGAATAGCCAGCATGGTGACCTAATTCTTTTGCAAACAAAATATTTGACTATGCTGCCTATTTTTAGTAGCTGACAATGCAACACAAAAAAAAATTCGAATAAAAGCTCTGTAAAGGTACCGTCGCTCAAAGCCAACACAAAAATAAAGCAAATCAATCAAATATGGGAGGGGGGGGGGGAATATGTATGCAAAGCTTGTAAAGTTAAAAAAAGAAAAGAAGTTCTGAGAATAGTTGGACGTTTAACAGGAACCAATACAAAAATACAAACAAATAAGGAAGTCTATGTTTCGGTGAAACTGAATGTTATATACCCTGTAGTGATCTATTGTGGTATTCCAGGACTATTGTTTTACTATAAAATTTTTCAGTGGGTACTAACTCCTTTATCTGGTGTTTTATTTGTTTTTTATACCAATGTCGGGTTTTGTTCAAACTCCAAAATGGTGCACAAAATTTTACTCATATAGCTAGCATAGTTACAGAAGTATGGCGTTTTAATTTTTACAAAAAAATTTTTCAGAACCACATTAAAAAGGTGGGCGTGGCCGATTTCGCCCATTTTCACAGCAAACCGCTACCGCTATAAAAGAGAATATTGCCCACAAATTTCGTTACGTTGAAAGTTTTGTGGAATAATCCACTATAAAAGGGTCGAAGCCACGCCCATTTTCTATTCTTCTTATTTATTCGCCTTTTTCGTATACGTATACTGCAGTAGTAAAATAGAAGTGTTAGAAAGTTATTTTTCGCCTGCAAATTGCCTATAATGTTCGTCTGTGATCCTTTTAAAAATCCTTTCTATAAATGTGGATGTGGTCTTTACCCGAGTTTGGCCAAATATCTCGCGAACAGTGCTTGTAAAAAAGTTAATTTCTGTGAAGAATTTTTGTATGATATTTTCAACAGTTTTTGATTTACATAATTTAATAAATTTTGAAATCAACTAATTAAAAAATGGGCTGTGCCACGCGTACTTTAAAATTAAAAAGTTTTAATGTAAGCACCAAATTTGCTCCTTATAGGTATGTTCTGTACTGAAAAATTATTCGTTCTGCATTTTTCAAAATACTCGTTACATAAAAAGTGGGTGTAGCTGTCATCCGATTTCGCTTATCTTAAAAAAGCTATGAGAGATGCGAGTCAAGAAATCAATAAGATACAGAAATAATTTGCTGAAGTTATCGTGTTCAGAGACTGAGGGTACGATTAACGATCGAGCATAGCTCAATCAGTTCTTCTTTTCCTTCTGAACACTTTGATAAGCATGAGTCAATATCGATCTCCATTCATTTATGCCATAATGCACTACCATTTGAAAAACAAAATTAATATAGTTTGTGTGCGTAGCACTACTGGGTATAAGCAGAAAAAGAAACCAATCAAATGTGGCCTTGTAAAGTTTGAAAAAGAATACCAAGTCCGAGAATAGTTAGAAGTTTAACAGCAACCAACACAAAAAAAGTGCAGATCTAAAACTCACACTGGACAAACACACAGACTCGGTTTTACAGCTCTACAATACGATGACTTGAATGCAAACAATACAAATTTTCAAGTTTTTCTACATTTTTGGTAACTCAACTGCTGTTGTATTTTTTGGTACCAGTTGCTATTTTTATGCTTCTTGCACTATTTTGTTGCAGAGTCATAGGTTCGTAAAAAAATTAAATTGAGATTTGAGCCCGAACTTTCACGGAAACATTTTAAACATGTATGGAGCACATTGTGACAAAAAAAAAAATTTATTCGATTTCGCGTTTTTTCGGTTCGATTATTAACATTTTTTGTGTGCAGTTTAAGTTGTTTCATGGGTTTTTTTTTATAAAAATTGTTTAGAATTGGACCATTCAATGCGATTGCTAATGCAAGCTTTTTAGGTTAGAGCTTTAGTCATAGAAAGTGTGTACTGTTCTTTGATGGATCTGCCGTTCATCACTGGTCAAAGAATATGCCAATATAAAGTTTCCATACTTCAAAGCAACAAATAACTTTGGTTTATGTCATGACATAGTAAAACAAGTAACAGCACGGCGGACATATCGAAAATAGCTTCTCTGAAACGTCAAAACAGCACAGCACATGTTAAAATGTAAACAAACTGATTGAAAGCCATTTTGACACTTAAGAAAAAATGAAAAAAAAAAAAAATTGAAATGAGGAAAACGAAAGTGCTATCCAAAGAGAAATTTGAAACAAAGGGGACTATGTACAGCTGTGTTCAATATAATTGTAGTGCAATTGGATTATATATCGTTCCACGAAATAAAGAAAAAAATGTGTTTTTAATAATTTTCATTTAAAACATAGCAAATTCCATAACAGAGACCACATAAAAAGAAATTTCAAAGTTTACACAAAGTACAGGAAAGTTAATTAAACTTTTAAAAGTTTATATAAAAATTTCAATATTTTTGGACAGAATTTTTAGAAAATTTTAGAATGAGCAGGTTGAAAGCTCATTAACTTTTAGCAATGTTCAGGTTAGATGTACCTAAAAATTTTCCCTGAGTTTTTAGAATTTTTTTGTCAAGAATATTGAGTATTTTTTCCTATTAAAAATTAATTTTTCTTCATGCGTTCTAAGGAAGAAATCACTCAACACATTTGACCAAAAAAATTCTGAAAATTCAGGGAAATTTTTGAGCGAGTTCTAGTTTGCACAAGGTCTACAAAACTGCGTTCTCGATAATTTTCTGTAAACTCTTTCACTAGTTAAAAAAGTGAGCGTTAAAAAAAATTTAAAATTTTAATAATGCCAGTAAACTGCTACTTATTCATTCCCGGAATTTTTGCTGTAACTTTTGTGCTTATTATAAGGAACCAGAAAGCTTAACCAAAGAAGCTTTTTGAGCCAACAAAAGTCGATACAATTCCAAACTTTATCCAATGCCGCATGGCTGCGGTCTAGTTGCGTGGCTTTATTTTTTGCTAATACAAAATGGCGAAGTTATTAAAAGTCAGAGCGACAACTTTTTGTCAGTGCTCATGGCTTCCTAGAATTAAATCCAGTCCTCTACCCCTTGGCAGCAATTGTTGCTGTTTTGTAGACCCGTTGGTGCTGTAGTTTGGCGTTGTTGTGTGTCACCGGAAACTTTTCTCTCCGCGAATGGTTTTAAAGTTGGGTTTTTTTTTTATTTTCCCTATAAACTTGGCGGCTTCTAAAAATTATTTAAAAATTGTTGTCGATTGGTGTTGTAGTATAGAAAGTGAAAAAAAAAAACAAAAACAACAAAGCGAGTGCGCACAAAAAGGTATATAAATGTTGTTCGATGAAAATTACGGTGGCAATAAAAAAGTAAACGCAATTTCCAACAAAGTATACTCCATCAAAAATGAGAAATAAAAACTTTTTAAAAAATTTCGCTGAAATAATTTAGCTACTTGTCGACATTCGCTGTTACTTTTTTTTTAAATAGGGTTTTTTTTTTGTTTTTTTGTTTCTTTTTTCAAAGTTTTTTTCGGTTTTTTTTGTTTCTCTTGACTTTCAACCAAATTTGTTTTTTCATACTTGCTCGCAAGCCACTGCGATTTCGCTATAACATTCTAATCGGCTTTCCCTACAGCTGCTTTGCACTTTCACCTTCTTCCCACAGCTTTGTGCCACATTTGTTTGCGCTTCGCTTCACTTTACAAATTGTCCTAAGTTTTTGTCATGTTTTGTGTTTCGCAGGTTTTTTTTGTACTTCCGCTTATGCGATAAAATTATCGTCGCCGTTGCGTTACGTTAAAACTTTTCAAGCGCAGTTGTTTAAAAATTCATTGCGTGCATTTAGGCGTGCCACAAATCTTACCGTTCTCACTGTGCGAAGTTGTAATTTATACACGAACTTACTGGGTTTAAGTGAATTATCGAATATAAAGTTGATCAACTTCTGTTCGCTTATTTTGCTTTGTAATTTACAATGCTGAAAGTGAAAGTAGATAAGCAAATGCAAAAAAAAAAAAATATTAAAAAAAATTTGCTCATATGCCCGTGCATTGAATGATAAGCGCGATATTGAAAATAGAGAGATATATTATATTGTTGTTGTTGTAACAGTGTCTTTCCCTGCCTATGGTAGTGCCAGAAATTTCGTACTTTCAACAGGGTTGGACCTCTGTAATGTTTCTGTTGGCAGAGTTTCTTCCACAGAAAATTTTGAAATATTCTGCTAGTGTTGAGGGGAAGAGAATATGGTCTGGAAAGTTACGAATTCAAGCTATTACAGAAACAGAGTATACCAACTAAGATACCCACTTTTCCCAGCAAACATCAATAAAACTGTCAGAGTGCTTCCAGAACAAAGTAAAGGCAGACGTCTCAACGTGATTAAAAATATTCAAATATATAAATCAAAAACATTTCATAGTAGAATAATAAACTAACACTAATGAGCTTTTTTTCAGAATGAAATCGAAGAAAAAAGCAGACACATGTTTGCTTGCAAAATAAATTTGACAGGGATCACAGAAAATAGTTCCAAAATACATCGACTGTTACCGAGTTCTGATCGAATTTCAGCCAAAACCACTTGAGTCTTTCAGCGTAGGTGCTTTTCTTCTACAGTTATTCTATTATGTAGGAGGCCGCCTTGGTGTGGTGGTTGTGTGCTGGCCTACAACAAAAAAGGTCCCAGGTCAAGTGCCGGAACAGACAAGATAAAAATGTTTGAAGAAGGTTTCTTCCGAACGGGATTGCCCCTCGGCGGATTGCCTCTATTTGCTCTTGTAAATGAAAAGCACGAAGTTGAGCCATACTAACACGGTGCAATTTCTTGCTCTTCTTCAGTCCTTTCCTTCATAACGTTTCGAATCCCACTTGTATTGCGGTTTTGTCCTGAAAGATTTGATCGTCTTGGTCGCGGTATGACATTGTTAATGATAATATCGTTACAATACGCTAATAGGAATTTGAAACACATACAACAACCGGTCAACTTCAAAGTATTTAATTTTTAAAACTTTCTCGAAACGCAAAAAATTTTCCGCCTAACAGGAATCTGTAAATACTTCTTTTTGGATTTTTCATTGGTTAATAGCTTAAATTTTTAAGATTTTGTTGTTGCTTTCCTATGTCACGACTATTTGTTTTTTACTTAAATTTGCAGCAGTAACTCCCTCTCCCAATTGGCCAATGAAATGTCAAAATGCGCTCTCTCTCTCCAAATATTTTTTGTCGCACCATAAATAAAAAAAGAATTGGAATAGGTCGGTCACTGGTCCACTTCCCGAAAAAAACAAAGGATTTCAAATATCAGCAAAAGCAAAGGGCTACCAATATATCAAATTTCAAGGAAATCGCACCATAAATAAAAAATGTTGAAATAAGTCGGTCCCCAGTCTATTTCTCGGAAAAAATTATCCTATGTCTGTTTCCTGGTTAAAAGCTAACTCCGCACCAATTTTCACCCAAATCGCTTAAGCCGTTCTTGAATTATAAATAGTGCAACTTACACAACTTTCTTTTACTTATATAGATAGTAAAATCTGCCCGCCGTCCCAGAACTAATAATAGACCGACTCCGATTTGCATCATTATGCCCCATACCAGATAAGATTTGGACCTTAATGAAATTGCAGCACCCTTTGTCACCTTTCGTTTGATACCCATATTGTACTAACACATTTTGGTTCACTTTGGTTCACATATCGGTTGGTATCTCCAAAACTAATCGAGCTATAGGTACAAGTGACCTCATAAATTTTATGTTAAACGTCGAGTAATCAATGGCAAAAGTTCCATTTAATTCCATCAAGCAGTTTTTGTGTGATGGGCGACCAAACATACAGACAGACAGACAAAAATTCTAAAAAACTGTTGAGTTGGCTTCTTTTGGCTTAATAATGATCCCTTCTATCGATTATTCTTAAATATCTTATATATCTTAAATATATTAATTTACAGACATCGACCTTCTACAATTTTATTATATGTAGAGATATAGAGATTATATTTCTGCCATACAACATTATTTTTAAAATTAGTTGAAGGGCGTCACCTATATTTCACGTTGTTATGTAATGCCTCTACTTTCAGTTGTGTCTGCCAATTAACTTAAATTTACATGTTGTGAAATGGGTTTGGTTAGAACCGAGCTGAGTGTTCGCTGTGTAATAAGAAATTGAAAAGAACTGTGGTGTCTTTGCAACTGAAGAAAGAAGGAAGGGATATATATAAGACTTCCCAGGTTAGCTGGTTTCCCACGCTTCAGCCGGGGTACCACTATTGTCTAGTTCTACAATGCAAAGGTGGTCAAAGGTATAACAAATAGCTCGAAGTTGTACTCCACACTGCATACTTTTTTAGCAATATAACTCTCTCTCTCTATGGCGCGATATACAACAGGTATATCATCATAAACCTCCTAAGAGATTTTTGCGCCAAGCTTCTCTTCCAATTTGTGGTGTGCCGATTTGAATTTTTCCCTACAAATTGGTGGGACCTACAGTTTTTTGCCGACTCCGAACGGCATCTACAAAGGAGACGAATTTTTGCTGAGAAGCCTGTCATGGCAGAAATACACTCGGAGAGTTTGCCAAACCACTGCCGAGGGGCGACCCCGCTTTGAAAAACTTTTTACAAATCACTTTTGATGTTACCTGTACCAGGGCTCGAACCATGGACCTTCGGTGTGGTAGGCCGGCAACACTACCTTATATAACTAGAAGGAGTTGAAAAACCACAAGGATATTCAGCAGTTTTTCGACATTCTCGAAAAATCAATCCCTTAATCCTTCTGTTGTATGTAGTTAATTTTCCTCAAAATTGAAAGAATCTGCAAAGAGATATTATTCGAGCATACTCCATGAGACATCTTCGTTGTTCGAAAAATGATTCGTTGCCGCAAAGCTTGTTGTTGTTTTTGTGTGTGCGACTGCCCAATCTAGAACCCTATATTTATTCAGCACAACATTTCGCACCAGAAATTGCTATGAACTCTCCAGAGATATTAGCTTGATTTATGCAATTGCAATACAACGCAATTCTTAATACAAATGTATGTGTGTGTGTGTGTGTCAGTGTATGTGTGTTTGTGTGAATGTGAATGTTTAGCAGACAGACCAGCGTAGTCGGAGGTGATACGCTAAATTAATAGCAAGAACAAAAATCAACTGAAACAATGTTAAATAAAGTGTATCGCTGACATATTCCCCCCCTCAACCTCATTACTCACCACCTCTTTGCTGGAACTCTCATTTGCCATCTACAGAGGAGAGAAAGAGTCACGTGAAATGTGAAACGTGCGCCAACGTGTAGGAAATTGCAACAAACTGTGGCAAGTAATAGTGACAGCTAGCGAAGTGTGATGAAAATGGCATTTTGCGGATGCTTCCTGAAGTTCGACACACACACACACGTACTGTAAGGCAAGTTGGGTTTGTCGCGTTAAATTTGCGGTCACCCCCCAAAAATGTTGAATGGAGTTTAGTAAGAAGTTAACGCTGGACTGAAGCAAAAGTAAAGTTATACTGGTAACGGTTAGTTAGCTGGGCGGGTGGGTGTATGTGTGCAGGAGCGGGAGTGCATAAATGAAGTAAATTGCAAAACTTTTGCGCTGCCATGTCGTAGAAAATCACTAAAATAAAGTTGCGCCATCGGCAAGTGTGAGAAATTATGTTAGGAAGTGTGAGGGGTAGGAGATGTGTGTTGTCTACGTGCAATTGCTGGTATTAGAAGTTTCTATGTAACATTTGGTATGCACGTCTGGCCAACTAGGTAGACACTAATGATAGTTGGTTAGCGAAAAAGGCGTTTTGAAGGCGAGGTGTTAAGTTATTTTTGTGTGCAGAGAGAAAGCAAGTATGGAGGGTTGCTGAGACGTACAGTCGCTTACAATAAAAAGATATTGAAGACTCAAGCCATGCGGCTTTAAGTTGCTTTTTTTTTACAAAAAGGGGCGTCTCTCTGTCTACTTAGCTTCAGCCTAGCGCTCACTTACAACGCAGGTTGCGTTCAGGCAGCTTCCTGATTTTTCGCAACCCTCGGTGATACGATTTGACTGAGAAGTATTCGGTCAGTTTTATAGATGGTTATCCAAATGGATATTGGAACCTCATATAATACGCACGTCCTCGCCGCTGAAGCTACGACTTCCTGGGATGACAGCACGATCCATTTAGTTTCACATTTTTGGATGAACAGGCAGCCAGGCAGTTTGAGGTATCTTTTTATTTATTTTTTAAAAGACTTTGAGCCAGCATAATACTGGAACCTTGCTTCATCATATTTCGAGCTTCGGTGAAGGCAGTCACCCTAGTTCAGTAAGGAGAAACGAGAGAGTGAATATTGAATTCTTAGACTGTTGTACCGAACATCCCTTTTCTGGTGATTTTAATATAATTTTGACTCTGTCGCCGGATAGTAGCAGATAAACATAATGTTGAAGAGGATACTGTCAGCCTGTGGTAAGAGTCGACTAAAATCTACGACCAGAAAGTTTAATATGTTACAAAAATTGTTTCCGGGTCAGTCGTGCTTGTATCAGAAAGTGCTGGCGCTGAAGATGAACCTAGCTTTGATTTGGCTTGCGACGAGATAATCTATCTATCTATCTTCGCTTTAATTTTATTATTTTCTCTTCACTAAAGTAAGCGTCGGAAAGTCCGATTGTTTTCATTATTGGCACGTTCAGCTGAGCAATTATGCCTACCCTAAAGAGCGTTGAGGGATTTGGAAATATTTACAAATTTATATAACGGGGCACTTGCTTCAAGAAAGGCGCCAGCTTGCAACGTCAGCTCTTGGCAAACAAATGCTGCAAAACTGCAGTGAGACTTTAAGCCGAGTATGTAGGGGTGATCACTCACCTTGCTTGGGGTGCACATATATGGACGTTAGAGTCGGGATTGAGCACGGTTGAAACCAGCCGCTATGCGAACAAAGTCATACCATTTTCTGTGCTAAGCTCAGCTAGGTTTAAAAAAAGATTGTCCGTTTTCACACATAACTGACTGTATATTTAATATGAGAGTACGGAGTTACACAGTGATTCAGCTAAGCCAAAGTTCATATGTACTAGGGTGGGTTGAAGTTCTTTTTTCTTTTGAAAAATAAAATAAATATTTTTTTTGTTTTAAGTATTACATAAACTTACCCCCCGATTCTGTGTTCTTGACAAATTAAAAGCAAAATATTTTTGTATCAAGTATTTTAAATTCTGCGTCAACAATAGACATTTTTTTTTTGTTTTTGACATAAAATTCAAAAAACATGAAACAAATATTTTTTTCTTAATTTTATATAATTTGATTACATAAATAAAAAACAAAATAATGTTTAACATCTTACTTACCATTGGTTTCGAAGTTACTACATTAGTAAAAAAAAAATCCCGATTTCTTCAACTATTTATTTACTTAATCTTTTTTTCCTTTGAAAAAAAAAAGTTAAAAAAAAAATTTTTTTTAGTAAAAAATTTTATTTATTAATATCTTGAGGTGTTTTTAAATAAGTGCATAAATAGTTTCAATGGTTTAAAAATTTTCGAATTGGATTTTTTAGTCCACTTTCATTCTAAAACAAAAAAAGGACATTTAATTAAAAAAAATTCCGATTTCATCACCTATTTACCTAATTACTTTTTTTTGTTCACAGTGATTCAGCTAAGCCCAAGTTCATATGTTCTTCTTTTGAAAAAAAAAAAACCAGTAAAAAAAAATTATTATCAGGTGTTTTTGAATAAGTACGCAAATAGTTTCAATGGTTAAAAAATTTTCGAATTTGATTTTTTTAATTCGCTTTTAATACAAAACAAAAAAAAAAATTTTAAATTTAATATTTTGATACATAAATAATAAAAAAAAAAATGGGGGAAAATAATATTTAACATCTTACTTTCCATTGGCTTTCGAAGGGAGACCCCATTATAATTTTAAAACAAAATCCCCATTTCTTTAGCTATTTTTTTACTTAATTTTTTTTTTTCAAATATTCTTTTTTCATAAGACACAAATTTTAAGTTTTGTTTTCAACCCACCCTAATACCTTTGCACACATCCATGCTTAAGTACATTATTTCATAGCACAATAATTAATAGCCAAGTATAGTGAACTAAACATGGCAGTTTGCAATTACCACAAAGGTTTCTTCTTACATACCACTACATACCTACTACATTTTCTATTAAAACTATACGCTAACTCTCTTCGCAGAATGTTTCCTCGTATCACGATTCTCCTTACTTTTCGTTGCTGTCTATTGTGAGTTTAACTTTCGTGGCTTTTTTTACACTTCGATATGTCTAATGGCATTTGGTGAGGTGACAACCAGACTTCACTTGACTTGTTTGATGGTTTCCAATACATATGTGTACGTAGTTATGCATGTGTTAATGTGCTGAGAGTGCCTTTGTATCAACATGTGGCATGTTTGTGAATGTTAGCAGTCAAGACATTTGATTAAAATAAATTGACACTTTTGGGCGCAAAAAGCTGATTGGTATATTGAGTAGGGTATATGTTTTGGTGCGCATCCATATAAAGTTCTTAAAAATATATTTACACATATGTAAATACATATATATATATGTATATATAATTAAGGGAAAGTTATTTTAAGTTACAGCAGCATTCCTAATTTTGACTCCAGCAACCAGTTGACTGCTGACTTATTACCGCTAAAAGCTATAATTAAATTCGAGAAACGGCAGACGACATCATTGGAAGCTGAGACTGCTTATGACTTTAGATTTTTTCGAAGAAATTAGTGCTTTTGCCCCTTTCAATAACTAGTCCAAAAAAGAGTTTTTGTAGAGGAAAGATTGTGTATCTAAATTTGATTTATTGCTTCTCTAACAACTAAAGCGTCATTATACAAAACCGTTTTGTAATGTTCTGAACTCTCTCTCTATGGCGCGATATACAACAGGTATATCATCATAAACCTCCTTAGAGATTTTTGCGCCAAGCTTCTCTTCCAATTTGTGGTGTGCCGATTTGAATTTTCCCTACAAATTGGTGGGACCTACAGTTTTTTGCCGACTCCGAACGGCATCTACAAAGGAGACGAATTTTTGCTGAGAAGCCTGTCATGGCAGAAATACACTCGGAGAGTTTGCCAAACCACTGCCGAGGGGCGACCCCGTTTTGAAAAACTTTTTTCAAATCACTTTTGATGTTACCTGTACCAGGGCTCGAACCATGGACCTTCGGTGTGGTAGGCCGGCAACACTACCTTCACACCACGGCAGCCGCCAACTAACAACTAAAGCGTCATTATACAAAACCGTTTTGTAATGTTCTGAACTAGTAAAGATAAAATTTAAGAGAAACCTGTTCAAGGTGCTGATTATGTAAGCCACCGTGACACTTTGCGTCGCAGTCACTCACATACAACTTGACCCGTGAATATGTAATGGCAAGCAAATACACATAGCAACTTCCATCTACTGATAGTCACTGAAGGGAGTGAAGGTCTTTATGAAATAAGAATTTTTATTTGAACGAGAAGAAGTGAGTGCTTGCATGGCGTTGTGTTTTACATAATAAGCCCGTGAATGTTAATTTCGGTAAGGTATTGCAAACACCTATTCATCATCCTGCTATAAGTTGTAAGAGATTGAAAGCTTGCAACATCTGATGAGTCGACACTGGGAGTTCACGATTTATGAACACGCATTGGCGACACAAGTGTTTCAATGACTTAAAACCCTGAGGCTATGTTGGCGAATGAATAATGAGCATCCTACCCAGAAAGTATTCTTATAAGAACCCAACTCTGCAAGTCGAGGAAAAGGGATACCACCACTTCTCCGTGGTTAAGACTCGGCGGAGATCTCACTAAGGCAATGTTAAAAAGTAAGCATACAGACAGAAACAAATTGATGTATATTATCCACTAACTTACAAAATCAATTTTCTTCGAAAGTCTGCACATACTCGTACACCAATAAAGCACAAAAATAGTCTAATGAAAACAAATAAGTGCTAACAAAACTTTCACAAAGTTCAACGTGTCGGGTTAATCAATCAAATTAAACTTTGTTATATACCTTGGAGTATGTGCAATTATTTTGGTGGCAGACATTATATGAATTTGATTATCATAGAGTAACCAAATGATGAGTCATGAGACTGGGTAAAAAAAATTTTTTTTTTGGAAATAATTTTTATATATTTTTTATAAAAGCTAAAAAATATTGTGAAAGTGTTTGACTTTGGTATGGTTTTATGATTTCACGTTTTTATTTTGGAAATTCGTATTTCATAAAAAAGCAAATGAAAAAAAAAATATTTTTTCAATCAACGGAAAATTTTTTTGGGTCCAAAATGGTAAAAAATATTCAGAAACTTTAATTCTAATACAAAAGTTTGTGCACTACATATTTTGATTTTTATTCAAATAAAAAAAATAAAAAAAGAACGATTTTTTTACTTTTGGCTTTCCGTTGACAGCTTCTAAAACACCTTAAAAAATTTGGGTTGCCACCTAAAGTAAAATTATGCCAACAAAAATTTTACCATTTCCGAGAAAGATAGGCAGTATTTTAAAAGCAGCAAAAAAAGTATCGCACACATTTTTTCTTCCTTTTTTTGCTACATAAAATGCATCATATAAAATATGCACCCTCGTTCATGTAGATAAAACCCTCTCTTGCTTCTATGCCACAAACCATGGTAAATGCATTTCTTATGTCACCTCATTACAACTGAAACAAAAAACTTATAAATCTCAATATTAGCATTGTGGTTTCCATGCTTAATTTTTGGATGCTTTATTCAAATATTTTTTTTTTCAAATAGCCATTACCTTGAAAAAAGCTCTTAACTCGTATATTGAGAGAATTAAATAAAACATTGAAGTGATTAGCAAATACGTGAAACTTCTATAAGCAAATTTTAATCCTAGAGAAGTTGAATGAAATGTGAAAAAAGCCTAATTCTATTTACTTCAATATACAGCATAACAAGTGCTTCACAAATAGAAAAGTGAAATAATACGCGGACATTCTAGTATATCTACTTATTTCTTCCCAAAGCTGGCCAATTTTTTTTATTTACTAAAGCGCAAGCCAAATTACGAATCGCTATTGAAGTCTGCAAAGTTATTTGCTATGCTCGAGTAGTCAATGAGTCACGTTTTCATTGCAAATTTGATTTACTCAATACGGTCACTTATTTAGCTGCTTTGTTGTGAAGTTTAGTTATTTGTTGCGTTGCTTCTTATTTCATGAAAGAAAGTTCAATCTTAGTGACTTCTTGAGCTGGTGGAAATGCAAGTGAAGGTGAGAAGAACGTGTAAATTTCGAAATTATATTTCAAATAAATAGCTCTAACTCTAGATGAACGACCAGAATTGGTGTAGTAAACCCTTTGAATCTTTTTCACGAGAATAATTTCTAATCAGTTTTTCACCGCTAGCTCTCTCATGAAATTGTTGCTCTGTTGTTTCAATTGCCCGGAAAATAGTATTTTAGAAATTTAGAGACTTAACCTTTTCCATAAAATTATTCGGCAGAAAATTCCACCACTGGTGATTTCGGCTAAATTCTTTGAAACACTACAGATTTTAAGTGAAAAGCCTTGGTGCCTTGAATTATGCAACAATTTTTTGATAGCTTCTTGAAATCGTATTTACGTTATTGGCAATCATCCCCACCAGTCATGGTTAACCGTGGTGAAACTCTGATTTCACAAATTCACAAATTTTTACTAACACCAACGCATATTTTTGAATTTGTATGGAAAACAACAAAACATTTTCAACATGGTTAAAAAGTGCACCTCACCGAACAAAATTGCCCACATTTTTATTCACTTTTTTGGTACACGCGACTCACTGTTTATCCAGATTTTTATCCATTGCTGATTGGCAGGGATTGTCGTTGTGTTGGTTTAGTTCCACAGTGGAAAGATCTGTATACATCTGGTTAAAAATCTGTATAAAAAGTGATTGGCGCCAAACCAAAAAGTCGATAAGAAGTGGATAGTTTTTTTGTTACAATGGTTAAAATGCTTAGCTGTGTAGGTGTGATGTCCAAAAGGCTGCATACCTTTAGGCACTTGTTGTTTTCCAAAAGAATTTCCCAACCCTGCGTTATTGTTGTATTCAGGACACAAAACTTTTGATAGTGCTGCAATCAAAGTTTCTACCTCGACTATTTTCACATTTGATCGGATATGTTTCTTTGTATCCATATTCGATCGCATTTCCGTTTAAGATTCAGAGAAAGCTCACTGCCGTAATATCCCCAACATCCTTACACACATTTTCATATAAAACTTATATATTTAAGGGTTCTTTATTTCAACAACTCGCTGTACATCTCTTATCATATTGATTTGCTCTTACACATTACACATTTGTGAATTTTGCCCTCACATTTAAGATTCTTATACACACATACGCTTTCACTGGCACTGCCTTAGTTAAACTCATTTTCATGTATTGCTTTGATATTGTAACGTATTTTGATACATATGTTTTCTTTCAATCGATGTCTATACATATGTACTAAATATCATAAAAAGCTCCACATAATCCTCTTTAAGATGCTAAAGCTACTTTTTTAGATCTGATAGATAATATACTTTTATCGGCACCTTCACTTTCACTTTCATCTTAATACACTTTACTTTGTTAAGATTCTATTACTTTTATCCTCTCTTTTTTATGTGGTAAAGTTATTTCTATTGAAAGTATTTGACCGTTGCTATGATACTTGGCTACATTTACTTGCCCCATGTGCTTAAGTATATATTATACCCTTACTACTTGCAACATTACTGATACCTTTACGTGTGTCGCTTTGCTATACACGGTATATACACAAACATATAATTGTTTTTTTTTTTTTGAACGAATGTTCAGCAAAGCCGCTTAAATTCTCAGCTATGCGCTGTTGAAGTGCTTTGAGTGAATAGGAGCTAAGGTTATTTTCCAACATTATTTTGCATGCGTTGATGTTTGTGAAAAAATTTACATACATCCCAGCTAGCCAAAGTCGCAGCGCTCCGGGAACTTATGATACAAAAAAGAGTCCCTAATTCAAGCATTTTTTGAGTTATATTTAGTACTTAAACATCAAAAAACCGCCTTTTAAAAGAAGATTCACGTTGCCTTGGGAGAACAAATGAATATTGTAGAGAAGATAAACTGCAAGGTTCAATTATATGAATGATTTAGACTATTTTCTGAGTTTTTTTTTTATTTTGATAAGTTCTAACTTGAAAATGTATACGTTTCCTTGTACCTACATATTTAGTTATACAAATACAGGGTGGCGCAAAAGTAATCCTCCTATCAGAAAATGCTATAAATTTTGCGATTGGCCCCTAAAGTCAGTTCTGTTTTGAAATTTGTGTAGTAAACACATGCGAAATACACGTTAATAAACAATGTTATGCTACACTGCTCCAGAACGCGGAATATTGCTGACTATTTATTTGACCAATAATCGGTCGGGGCCAAACGGTTACTGTGAATGGTGAGCGCTACAGAGCAATGATCAACGAGTTCTTTTTGCCGCAACTTGATGAATTGGGATTGGAAAACATGTGGTTCCAACAAGACGGTGCAACAGCACACACTGCACGTGCCACAACCGATATGCTGAACATCGGAAGCTTACTTTTGCGCCATCTTGTATTTTAACAAAAAACTTGCTTTTTAAAAAAAGTATTATTAGCATTATATTTTCGCAATTATATAAAGAAAACTATACATAAACCATTAAAAGGAGTACTTTTTTTTTTTAAATTTGAATAAAAGAGTCAGTAAAAGCCTTCAATATTACTCCAAAAAAGATACAAAAATCATTAAAATGAAAAAAATATGGCTAAAAAGAGTCAAAAATACTCTAGAAAAAGCTTTAGAAAAGCATCAATAAAAAGCTCCAAAAAGTTTTCAAAAACCATCAAAAGGGGGGAAAACGTGCTTCAAATGAGTCAAAAAGACTTAAAAAAAAGCTGCAGAAAAGCATCAATGAATGCTCCAAAAAGGTTCCAAGAACCATCAAAAGTGGGAGGAAATGTGCCTAAAATAAGTCAAAAAAGGTTTCAAAAAGCTTCAGAAAAGCATCAATAAAAGGCTCCTAAAAGGGTTTATAAATACCCCGAAGTTCACTTAAGAGTCATAAAACGATCCAAATTCATCGGATTTGGAGTCACATTGGATTATTTTTTATAACCCCTTTTAAAGTATGCGAATATATTAAATTTTTCGCTCCTTTTGGGCTCCGAAAAGAGCTCATTTTTGAAGGTAAAGCTCAGAGAAATGTGAGTTTTGTGGCTCCCAATGCAGTATTTTTTGCTACATTTTGTTAGCTGGGATTTATCCTACAATGCCCATTTCTCTTTTTTTGGCTTACCAGCTAATCTATTATTCGTTTTATTGGTTTGAGCTATTAGAGGTTTTAACTTCTTTCCGCATTTGAGGTCAAATGAAAATAAGAAGTATTTAGGTTGAGCTTTTTTGTGAGAATGATTTTTAAATAGAAAGTAGAATTGTTTTTGGATTCACGTCTTTTATGAAGGTGAGAGCCTTGTAAGTTGATTGAATTTGTGCTGAATAAATATTTAAAAGAACGCAAGTCCTTAAAGTTTAGGGATCACTTATTTTGAAGAGCTCTAATGTGAATGCAGCTCTTTATCAGGCCTGTAACATTTGATAAGTAATTAGTAATCAATTAATTAGACAGCTTTTTTAATTGGTAATGATTATTTTACTTGTTTTTCAAGAAAAGGCAATTATTAATTGATTACTATAAGAAAAAACTGAAAAACATCAAAAACAAAAAAAAAAAACAGGAAAAAACTAAAAATTATCAAAAAAAACTTTTGATTACTTTGATTTTTTAAATACATTTTTTTAAGTTTAAGCTATGGCGGTTGTCTCTAAACACTTCCCTACTCTATTCAATTAAAAAACTTTTAATAATTAATTAAAAATGTTTATTTTGATTGTTTTTGATTTTTTTCAGTATTGCTGATGTGACTATTTATGTGCTTATACAAAATCAAAAAATAATCAAAAGTAATCAAAACGACTTTTTTTGTTTTTTTGATAATCGTAAAGTATTATGATTTTTTTTGGATTATTTTTTTAATTAATTGGAAAATTATCATTAAAAATTTAAAGTAATTGATAATCGATCATTAAATGAACTCTCAAGAAAATAATTCATCAAACCGGTAATTATTACGATTAGTAATCATTATTTAACAGGTCTGCTTTTAATGAATCATTTATGATTTTGAAGTGTATGAGTTTATATTTTGTAGAATTTTCTTGATGTATATCCTAAAAAAAAAAACGGATACTGAATATCCTTATATTTGAAAGGCAAATCATTCCACATATGGTATATTCCGTGAAATGTATGACTTTCTAAGAAAAGTAGCCAGATATATGCTTACTCGTTGTGAGGGAGTGACAGATAATAAAAAACAAACAAAAAAATCACTAAAAAAAATTCACTAGTCAGAACAAAGGAACCCTCTCCAGTGATATGCGGCTGAGATTTCAACTGACGAGACAAAACCGTCTCGTCAAAGAGTTGTATGCGTATGACAAAAACACTGAGTGTCTGAAGAGGCAGTGAAAATTTGATTATGAAGATGGCACTGAAGGCAACAAACAACTAGAAGAAAAAACAACCAACAAAAAACAATGACAGCAACAAATTACCGTAAAGAAGTGAAAAGTTGCGACGCAGACATACTCAAGTACGGAAATGTGATGTTTAATGCAGACAAAAATGTGTAATGAATGAGCTTAAAAGGCTTTTAATACGCTTTTTAGACTAGCACAATATGAATTTTAGTTGAAATAATTTGAAACTCATTTGCCGATTAGCAGCAACCAGCAAGATGAGTTAAAATAAATGGGCGTATATATCATAAGAGTATAACAGTATGTTTGTCAAAAGTTTCGCAGACGCTTCTACAACAAAGTTTGACATACAATTAAATTAAATAAATTTGGTCTGAATGAAGCTCCAAAACAATTTCCTCAAAGAAGTTGTATTTCTATGTCGCTAAAATAAGTTTTATTATTTTGGTGGTCTTCGTTGCTGTTGTTGAAGGGGACTTTTTTGAGCTACTGTGGCATTCACTGCGTTGCTCTTAATGAAGTTAAGTTGATTAATTTGGACTTATTTCTTTATGAGAGTCTGTATGTGGAAAGTGAAAGTGGATCAGTAAATGGCTGTGTAGGGTGCATCATAAGTACTGGCTTGTCAAATTCAAAAATTTGACATTAACTATTACATCGAATGGAATACTACGATGTTGTACGGAACCATTGAAACGAAGATTGTAATGACAGCCTAAACTAAAACGAAGATTGTAATGACAGCACCTTTATTGAGCTTTTGGAAATAAATTCGCTGCGCCTCCTCCTTCCCCACCACCTCATTAATAGGTACCATTGATTTTTAACTGAGGGCAACACTATAAAAGACAAACATTCGATCTGCCATAGGCGTTTTAAGGAATTTCGTCTCGACATCGAATATCTCGTCAATAATTAGAGATGAAGGAGGTAATAAATAAGTCGAATTATATTTAGTGTTGAAAAACGTTTCCGGATTTTATCATATTTCAATTTTAAGTGCCAAACTAATTTCGTAATTATAAATATTCATATTTTAAAATTCGAAAAAAAGTTTTGAAAATAAATATAAAATAAAATTTTAAAAGCTTACGTAAAACTAATAGTATTTAATTTTTATTTTATTAAATTTTTTATTTTTTTTGTAAGTTTAAGTTTAATATATCTTAAACAAAAATATCAGAATTCTTTCAAAGTGTGTTCCAAGGTTGCAGATATTTACAACATGCATCCATTTCAAAAATCCTAGATAAAATCCTTTTTGTTAAACCTTTTTTTTTAAATAAAATAACTCACATTTTATAAAATTTAGGAAATTTTTTTATTTTTAAATATACAGCTCAAAAAAACGCTTTGATAACTTTCTTTAAATAAAATTGTGAAAATTTGTACGAAAATAAACATGTTTAAAGATATTAACAAACAACAATCTTTTCAAACCTTTTTTAAAAGTAAAATTTGGAAATTGTGCGCTAAAGTTAAAGTATTTTCATATTTCAAAAATCCCAGAAAAAAATTTAACAATTTTTTTTATAATAATTTTCTTTTAACTTTTTGCGGAAGCAAGATATTTCAAGGCATTTCAAAAATGCCGAAAAAAAATTTCAAACTTTCTTTCAGTTCAATTTTGAGACTGTGCGAAAATAAAAATACTTTCATACTTAAAATAAAAAAAAAAGTTCAAAACATTTTTTAAAACTAAAATTTTAAAACGTGCCATGTCGAAATAGCTTCAGATAATTGAAAAATAGTAATAAAAAAGTGTCAAAACGGTTTTTAAAATAAAATATTGAGATATTTGTCTAAAAATGGAAAATTTGTAATATTTCAAAAATAAAAAAAAAATTTTTTTTTCTCTACTTTTTTTAAATAAAATAAAAATAATTTTTTTTTGAATATTTTGGTTTTTATCCGAATCCCGAAAAAAGATTTCAAGCTTTTTTTTTCAAATAAAATGTTTAAATATTACAAAAAGCCAGAAAGCTATTTCAAATTTTTTTTTTTAAATTTTGGAACATTGTACGAATGTAAAATATTTTCATAGTTCGAAAATGCCAAAAAAGACTTACTTCTTACAGTATTTTTCCAAAGAAATGCTTTAAATTTGAATTTTTTTTTAGGTAGCAATATTTTTAAAAAATTTACAAAATCAAAAAAAAAAAAAGATTTTTAACATTTTGTAAAAGTAAAGTAAATTGGTTAATAAAGGAAAAATTCCAAAAATTTAAAAATTTTTTAAAATAAAGATTGCAAACTTCCTGCAAAAGTAATAAAATTGTATGATGTTTAAAAAATTCAAAGCTATTTTCAAAAACATATCAAAACTTTAAAATATCAATTTGAGATCTCGTTGAAAAACATTTGGGATTTTTGAAATGTATAATTTTAACTAAGATTTCGAATTTGACATTTTTAAAATTTTTTCAAGCACACTTTAATAATTTCAATTCCACCTACATCTGGCCCCCATATCACCTAAAGAGGTCGCTGTGTCTGTTAATCTCTACACTAAAAGTTACTTATCGCCGACCGGGTATATCTCCGGAAACTTGATACATTTGAAATCACAAGGATATTGTAGCCTTAAAGTACTCAAAGGATTTTTCAATTATATACTTTGTACAAAGACTTATATGTCAGTGACAGCTGTCAAGCCTTCAAATTAAATTTCGAGTAACCCATTCTAATACTAATGCGTTCCCCTATTGATTGCCACTGCGTACAATAACAATTTTCAGCAATAAATATTTTAATGTTTCTGTTTGCGTAGGCGTGGTAATGAAAGGGACAACTTTGACAACATCTCTCTTTTGACTATGCCAATTCAATATCAGCTATAGCACTTGCGTGTGCAGTCTAATACAAATTACTGAATTCGTTATTGTGCAAGGAGTAAGGAGTAGTAATATTTCTACATAAGACGTTTGGCATTGGCGTCAACAAAATGTCTGCGTCTATAATATAAATTAACGTCATTCGACAAATGTTGCCACAAAGAGCAGGTGTAGCTGATAGGTATCATGTATGTATGTATGTATGTTTGTGAATATATTTGTCATACCTTTATTTGTATGTGAATAGGCCTTCGTATTTTATTACAACAAAAATGTCATGACACCAACAAAAACTTGTTGACCCTACAAGCGTAATAGCAACGTCAACTAAAATGAAAATGTAAATATTTAATCAGGATAATAATGAAGTCATAATATCGTTCTGGTAACAAGCAAAAGCATTGAAGACCTGCTTTATAGATGTAGAGTTTATTTTGCAAATTCGTGTTACTCATAAAAAAAGTTGAGTGAAAATTTTACACAGCCTCTGTATGGCTATCGTTCGATCAAAATTTTGTTTGACTGCCTGTGTCCGATTTCACTTGACAATGTGACAAACATGTTCTGCTTCACTCAACTGATGGCTTCTTCATAGTGAGTATTGGGTAAGCTTTTATGGTTGCGTATAAAGGGGCGCTGGTAAAGACGCGGGCATTGCTGACGAGTACAAAAATGAAGACCCTGTGAGAAATGTATTCTTATGCAGGCATAAATGAGCGCTGCCGAAAGATAAGTGTTGGAAAATAAGTCTTTTGGACATTGAAAAAGCAGAAGTAGCAGAAACTTTCACTGAAAATTGGAAAACGAGAAAAAACTTGCGATAAATATAAACTGACAACTGTAAAGAAGAAGACGAAGCTTTGTGTCAAAGATCATTAAAGGCAGCAAAGAAATGCAACAGAAAAAGTAAAAATACCGAGTGCCAAATTAAAAATGTGAACTGAAAACGCCAATTCCTGAATTATAAAAGATAAATATAAAATTTTTTATGACAAATTACAAGTGACAAATTAGCTGTGACAGAAGAAGGACATCAAGCGCCCCTGACCAGTTGCAAGTTACAAATATCAAGAAACAAATGAGAAGGCTTATAAGAAGTGAATGCAATGACAAGCGACAGTGAGAAACTTAAACAGTAAGTGCAGAATGACAAATTACAACAAACAAAAATTACAACAAAAATACAAACAAAAACAAAGTGGCAAGTAACAAATGGAATGAGAAATTTTTTAATAAAAAATGAAGAACTTCAAGTGGTTAATGAAACCCGATACGCGGCTTTTAACTAATATGAACTAATATGTCAAAAATGACAAGTGACAAATAATATATGATATACGATTAACATCAAGTGATGAATTAACACTGCAAATAAGAAGCGGAAATCCAAATGATAAATCGTAATTATGAATTACAGATTGTTAATGTCAAATTATAATAGATAAGTAAAAATCTTTAATGACGAATAACCAATGACAAATGAAAAACAACAAATGTCAACATATCTAAGTGAAAATATTACGTGAACTGAAAACAACCACAAATGACAGAAGTGAAAAATGGCAAAGTTGAAATCAAAATAAAAAATCTCAACGATAAGTTATAAAAGAAAAAAAAAAACAAAAAGTGCAGGTGACAATTGTGCAAGAGTAAATGAAATGACATATGACAGATTACAAATGACAGATGTATAAATTCTCAAAAGACAATCAAAATGAAAAAGTTCAGGAAATAAAATTACAGCTGACAAGTATTCAATGACAAATGAAATAACATTTGACATATTACGAATGACAGAAGTGAAAAGTGTTAAAAGAAAATCATAAATAATTGATAAATGAAAAAAAAAAGGAAGTAAAAAGAACGACATTTGACAAATGTTTGCACTTGTAATGACAAATTACAAATGACAGAAGTAAAAAATTAGTAACGCTCGTTAGGCAATAACAAAGGCTGTAAGCAAATTGCAACAGAAAAAAATAATAAGCTCATACAGCATGTGGCGAAGAGAGAAACGAAGACAGTCAGAATTAGAGGGAAGAAAAGTCAAAAAAAGGAGTAAAAATGAGGTAAAGTCTTTCAAGAATATTTCAGTGAAATTTCGTATTGGTATGCTACTTTAAATTATGTAAGGTAGGTAGGCGTGCATTTTGTACTTGCTTGTTTCGGTCTCAATGACGGTTTGTACAATCACTTAGTTTAATTAATTTCAGCGCCGCTAGGGCTAAAAAGGATTCAAGTGGGCATAACGACAATGCAAAATTACCAAAGCAGGCGTATATAAAGTGTCGACTTTCAAGTGATTATATGCAGGGGAAAAATATGGCGTCTTTAAACAAAGGAATTTATGGTTTTTTTAATTAAATATGTACTGATTTCTGCGAAAATTATAAGTTCGCTGTGATTTAAAAACATAATATTAATTGATTTAAATTTAATTAAGCTTTTGAATACGATCTTTTTTTAATTATCTAATGCGGAACAAGTTCGAAAGTTTTGTTATGCATTTTTGTTTGCTTTTGAGCTTGACTGCTTAAGAAAATTGGTTCCACAACCAACATGCCACCTCAATTTCGCAGCATCTTTGTTGACATAGCTTAACACTTTGTCTGTCCTGAGACCGGACGCGCTGTACCTGCAGCAAAAACCACAACAAGTAAGATGCTGGTACTTGAACTTATTCACAGGCGGTAAACAAACTTCAACTTATGAAGAATTTAAGAACATTTTAGGTTGAAATTTCATTTTCGTGCGCCCCACACAATGCGAAAACGAAAAAAAAAATCCAAGCCGCACGTCGCCTTTGTCATTCATCTTCTGCCACATTTTGAAGACTGTCAACGGTTTCGGCTTTCAACAACGTTTTATCTTTGTTTTATTTTACCATGAAATTGATGGCGTTAAATTGTATCTCATATGGAATTAATGAGTAAAAGTAAAGCTTTATTAAAAATTAATACTAGCACGCAGGCAACGCATTTTGAAGAGTGGAGCCACCGACTACAAAGACGTTCAATGTTTGTTTTTGGTGTGCTGCGTTGTGTAATGAAGGTAATAATGAAGATTATCCAACTGCTTACTATGGTTGCTTGATATTGATTGTGCTTACTATATCGTGTCATGTTGGTGTAAATGCATGTGTGAGTGTGTGTGTGTGTGTCAGAATCGCTTGGTAATCGTGCTAGTAACGTTGATGGCGCTGCCGATGTTGAATATCATTAAATTCTTTTGAGTTGCGCTGAGTGGTTAATTTGTTAAGTAGCTTAAAGGCTCGCAATACACACACACACAAGCGCACCCACACAAATACACATATACAAGTGCAAAGGTGAGTAAGTGCATAAAAGAATATATTAAATCTTCGGTATTTCAGCGGAGTGCTTTGCTGTAATAAGGGCTTGGCCTGTAATCATGTTTTTGTTGTGGAAAATTTAAAATCGTAAATTACTATATGAGTAAGTGGATACGTTTTCAGTTAAAGAGATCGGCTTATGCCTGAAATTAAATTGTTGGAGATTGCTGAGATTTAAGCTGAGAAGATTGGACAACGTCGGCGTGCAGTAGACCTTAAATATTAGCAGCTGGCTCTATGGATTTCATGCATTTTTGTAAAAATGTAGTTATGCTCTTGTTCTGTATTTTCTCATTTGTTTGTCAACTCAGAGTTCTTTTCTCGTAAAAAATTATCCCTCTCTACAGATAGCCACTTTGCTATATACATCTTCCCGTTCATCGTTGCGTTCTTAACTGAGATGGCATAGCCACGTCACTTATCCTTGGCATTAAATCAGGAGTATCTACTTTGATTGCTTTTGGCCTCTGCAGGTTTTTAGTGTCTACTGCGGTCCTCTCTCTTTTCACCTCGCGATTATTATTCCAGCAGTACTTGCCTTGTCCCCTTGGCTGGCAGTTCTTGATGTGCAGGGTTCTTCGCTATTTCCGCTTTCGCGTGCCTCTGCTCGTAGGTCAAGGTTTGAGATTACATCGCCCCGAAGTCTCTGTAACTGGGTCTTCTCTCCCCCTATCCACCCTTTAAATCCTTGCTCGAACTATACAGAAGCTGTCACTTTAGCACCGAGCTGACTGATGTGGAGCTGTCCTCACTATCAGGGCTCTCAAATTTTTGCGCTATCTTTTCCACTGGAGCGGCCCAATACTAATACTTCCATCGGAATTTATCTTTCTCGTACTCCCATCTGCCCGACAAGGCCATCTCAGCGACCTAGGTGCGCTGTGTGGAAACATTCCTGCCCATCTACAGCCGCAGCTCATCTTACTTACTTGCCCAATCCAGCAAACTACAGCCATATATATAGTTAAGCTGCTCGAACCAAAGGTGCTCCATCGGGAACTAGTTAAAAACTCAATTTAATATAGCGATAAAAGAGCTAGTTTATCACTTAATATCTAATCAATAATACCCCTATAGCTTCACTTATCCGTTCTAATCAGAACTCTCAGGGTGAACATACGCTAAATCTTATTACTTTAAACGAGCTATTCTTGTATATTTGTATATCCAGACTATCTCGAAAGCGGCTTAACCGATTTGGATGAATTTTGCTTTTGGGGTTGCCCATCTGAATTTTTTTTATATGGAATAAAATATGCCAATATGGAAAAAATATCTCTAAGTGGGGTTGCCACTTATTGAGGTTTTATATACATTTTATGTTTAGGGTAACTACTTAACGAATGCAATTTGGTATGTAAATAGTGTACCACATTCAATGAATTTTTACCAAGGTGTTGCCACATAGGATGTCTTTACGGGATTGCCACCTATCTGAATTTTTTTTTAAATGAAATGAACTTTTAACGAGCTATTATTATATATTTGTATATTCAGAATATCTCGAAAATTGCTTAACCGATTTGGATGAAATCTGGTATGTACATAGGGTATCACATTCTGAGAATTCCTATCTAAGTGTAGCCTTATAGGAGTTTTTACGGAGTTGCCACCTATCACATTTTTTTTTAAAGAAATGAAATATGTCAATATGGGTATCAAACGAAAGGTATTTTCCTGCGTATTGAAAAAAAATATTTCTAGGTAGGGTTGCCACTTTTGTTCGACAAGAAAAATCCGGCTAAGAAGTTCATATACCGAAAATCGCACTCATCCAAGGAGCCGCTAAGGTGCAACTTCCAGTAAGGCCAACATTTGCCATGACTGCGCATAAGGATGAGGGAGAAACTTTTGAGTGTGCCGGAGTGGAGCTAAATTCATGGTATGTTATATGTGGCGTTTCAAGAATTAAGTGACCAAATACAATTAAAGTAATATTTCCGGAAGAAAGAGACGTACTCGGAACATGGTATGGAAGGAAGTGTTGCATTAGATTTCATATGTATTGAATATAAAAAGTTTTGCATAGTTCCATCTCTAAAAATAAAGAAGAAATCACAGAATGTTGACCGATATATGGAGCTCTAACCGACAAATATACCCATGTGACTCTAATCTTTCTTGATTATTTGATAACAATCGACAGCTGCTAACCATACAATTCAGCAGAAATATTGTTAAAAATTGTCGAAAATTTGTTTGAGCAGCCACCAAGGAGTAATTATGTGTATTCAAACTTTGTTACCAATAAAAAATTTTAAACATATTTCTGTTATCAAGATATGTCTTTAGAACGCTCCACTGCTAGTAAGTAAAATTATTCATACAAACAACCAGAATATCTTGATGATTATCTAAATAAACTAAATTGTATGGCAACCTATGAAAATGCCGAGCAAAGCTCGGTCGCCGAAGTACTAGTACCTTATAAGTGATATTGAGGAGACTTGTTGCCCAACGGTCTTTAGCGGAACTCAATTTTATTCAACGGAAAACACTTAACTCAATATAAAGTTTTTCAGAGCCCTTTTCACGAAACGGTCCTTTGCCTTATGCCATTTCTTTTGGTTTCAATCAATGTTCCTTTGCATCACTTGTTCTATCTACCTTTTTTATTATTAAATTTCACTTCCCCATTTTCAAATCACTCAACCACCAGCGCATGCAATTTATCCTTTTCAAATGTAATAAAATGCAACATCCGTCATTTTCGATGAACCAAAGTGGACCGTGCTGATGGCGCACTAGCCAAAGCGATTCAACTGTTCGCCCTTACTGTCTGCAGTGTTTACCTTCACGACAGCACCAGTACCCCCTACCCCACCAATCACTAGTAAACGTAATCAAATTTTGCTGTCATCAAATAGCACGCCCAACTGCTCGGCTATTCACCCCAATGAATAAACGACGTGAATAAAAAGAGTCATGCACAAATAATATATATATTTTTTTTTGTTCAACAACCACCTGCCTGTCTTGCTTATGCAACAAACTGGCATTCGCTGGGCTGCCTGTGTTTCGTCAATTTATGTCCATTTTTCGCCACAATACTGAAAATTTGACAAATATGACAGTATATAAAATTAAATTTTTCATTTGCGTGCGACCAGAAGACTGACACACGCTTACACTGTGGTTTACATGTTCATAGATATCCTTAAAGCTTTCGTATGGCATGTACTCTTTAGAGGTTTGAGTACTTTACAGTTCCTTTGAGGTTTTAGTAGCAGCGTCTTACTTGGATGACAATAAAAACGTGCCATGCATGCCAAACAGTTATGAAGTACACTCATACATACATACATCTTCTTATTATACACATTCTTCAATTTGAGCGCCATCTCTCCATATCCTTCACTCGAGGATAAGAAGGTTGCTTCTCATGCCCACCATAGGAACTAATTTTTTTTTCATGAACGCTCATTGTTGAGCATTTATTTGCATTTTCTTCGCTTGTCATTTTGACATTTACAATGTTAATATGGCTCGTGAATGCTTGTCAAATAGTAATAACAACAACAGCAACCGTCTTGTTCTTCCTTCTCGTGTCATAATTGCAGACGAATTCCAAGCAAATTAGCTTTGGCGCAGGCAATTCTGTTGTTGGCTTCATATTTGCTTTTGTTCTTGTATTTTCTATTTATATATTTACTCGCTTGGCTTTTGCCTTGATTGGTATGCTAAAGCGTTAGTTTTGCCTATTGGTAAGGTTTGCTGTAGCTTGTCACGAGGGTGTCTAATTTGTCTGATTTCTATTGGCGCGCAATGAATTTAAATTTTACAAGCAATCCTTGCTGCTGGGAACTGCGAAAATTAGTTTATTTGTTTTTGTAGCATACTCAAGTTGTGAAGAGAATTTTCAAATATTTATAAGGACTGAATATTAAAAGTTTCTTTTCTCTCTTAGATTGAAAATAATGACACTTTTGTTTAAGGTGCTGTCTGTCATGTCGATAGCTTTGGGTTGAAAAGTCACTTACATCCCTTGGTTTCAGAAGTTTCAGAGCGCTTTTCACTTCCTCGCATTGGAAAAGTCTTCTCTCCTTCGCAAAATTTAGTCTGGCGATACTCGAGTTGATTTAAGAAAATCTCAAAATAAAATATGTCACTTCTGGCTATGTCTAACCCAAATAAAAACTCTGGGGTCTATCAGCTATTCCGGCCGAACTGTCGGGGTGAATAATTGTATAGAGTTTAGTGATCTCTTTCGACTTTATCGAAATTCACTTGCATACTCCGATTAAATGGATCGAATTCTCTCATGATATATTACATTTCTCCGGAGGCAGTTCCGTCGGAATACCTGATTGACCCCTGTATATGTAGCGAAAGCAAGAAAATGCACTCTAAACTTGAACCTTGACCTCCAGCAATATATCTTTGAAGAAAGGTTTCAAACTTCATGTAGTAGTTTCTTTGTGATGTGCGTACAAACATAAATACGCACAGAGGGGCAGAGCTTAAAGCAACTTTTTCAGCTCTAATAGAAATCTCACATGTTCGGTTTCACATAATATCTGTTATAGAAAAATATAGGCCTGTTCCAATATATATAAAAATACTTTTAGCTAACTTTTATTGCCACCACTATGTAAAGCTTGAAAAAATTATTTTAGTTCCATTTAATGGATCCCTAACTTTAAGCTGAACATCCACCAACACTGCGTTAAGAATTGCATACAATTTCAAACAATAGTTTTTGAGTGATGCGCGTACAAATATAGAGACAGACAGACAAGCTTTTTTAAAAACTATAGTTTTTGCTTCCATTACTCTTATACAAGCCGGCACTGTATATTTTTTTGGAATATCTATAGCTTAAAACATCAGTTAGTTCCAATTCATGTAAACTATATTTTAAGCCTACATTTATTGCCACCAATGTGTGCAGCGGGAACAAAATTTTTCAACAAACCGGTAAAATGAATTCCAAACTTTGAATTTGGCATCTAGCAATACTTCCGGGGAAATTGTAATTAATTCCATTAAGTAGCATTTGAGTGATGCGCGTTCAAATATACAGACAGACAGACAAAAATTTAAAAAACTGCCGTTTTAGCTTCTTTTACTCTAAAAATGTATTTTTCTTTAATGCCTCTCATGTACAGATATAAAATTTTACTCTTGCATAAAAGCATTATCAGATCGGGAAAAGTGATGGCTAATAATGCCTGTTTTCTATTCGTTATTTTGATAATAAATACAATTTTCTTGCTTGCTTAAGAACATTTTTGAATTGAAAGCAACACAAAATAAGCAAGCAGAACAAGTTATAAGCGCACACAATTTTGGTTACTAACTTGCAAGCGACAAGTGCCCATTTGATTTTGAAATTTAGAAAAATATAAAATTTTTTTTTGCTTTTTTATACCAACAATTTTTGTTGATTTACGGCCTGTACATTTTCAAGTATTCATGAAACGAGCTCAAGGCCAAGAGTAATAATTTTTCACTTTTTGAATTTTTATGAAAATTATTATTGTATTTATTTTTTAATAATCATTTTTAATTAATTGTTCAAAGTTTTTAATTGAATAGGAAAAATGTTTAGAGACAACCGCAATAGCTTTTCTTATAGATCCATTTCGGGAGCTGCTAGGCTTCTTCATCAGAGAAATTTTGGCACGCATTGCTAACTATTAAGCATTTTATTCACATGTTGATAAGTGCTTATGAAAAAAAAAAACAACGGGTGATGCCATTAGACTTTAGTTTTTATAATATTTGTTAATAAGAAATATTTTATAAAAAATATTACATCGTCGTGGCTGCGGTAAAAGGTGCTCCGTTTTGAAAAGTCTTTCAAAAGAAAAGAAAAAACTCAATTAAATAAAAACCAGACCCAACCTTTAAAATTTCGCACTTATAAAAATTGTATGAAGCTAGCAGCTTTTGGTAATTTTTTTCAAGCTAGCGAATATTATTTTCTAAACATATTATATGTGTTAAATATAGAACACATAATTTTTTTTTTTACTACAATTTTCCACCCTTCTAGCAATAAGAAATAATCGTCTTGAGTGAAAAGTGGCTTAGCAGCATTTACCGCGGTGGCGACTACTTGTTATTTCAGTCCACAATTGTTTCACTTTTTCCGAGAAAGTAACATTCCAAATAATTGTTGTTAAATTTTATTACCCTTCACGGTTTCAGAAATCGAGTAAATTTCGCTACTTGCGTTGTTGTTATAATAAATTGTATCTTCATTTTTTGTTTATAATCCAGATTTAACTGTTAATGAAGTTTTTACCAGAACAATGTATTTGCGCTTAACATCGTTTCTGAAAAGCAATTCTATGTTTGTACTTAATATTTCTGAATGCAAGCGAGAAAGCTTACTTAACTGACCATTAGCGGAAATTTCTTAAGTGGAACTCATTTGAAAATTGGTTAATTGGCGAACACTGCTGGTTGTTTCAACTAACTGGGAGTTTCTTTATTTTAGTAACTTTAGAGACTTTAAAAAATCAAGTTTTTTTTTGTTATTTACAGGATACTATAAAAAATCAAGTTTTTTTGTCTGCAGTTGTGTAAATCACCTCACTTGAAGCTTTTTAACATTTCTCACTTCTTTAGGCCAGCGAGGATTTATAGTCAACAAGTTTCCGCTCCCACGTTCATACGAAGACCAGAAAAACAAAAAGCCGAATACAATACTGGTTGTTTAAAGTTTTAAACCATTTTTTATTATTTTCAATATAAAAAATCTATATCCTTTTTCAGTGTATTTTTGAAATTAATTCAGTGATTAAAATAACTTTCATAGAATAGAAAAAGCTCGTATAAATTTCAAAATTTGTATCCGTTTCAGAGGAGAATTGAGCTTCATTTAAGAAAATCGAATTTTGTTGTTGATATTAATTAATTTCTTCATGTAAGTAGTACTGACTGTACATTAAAGTGTGGCGAAATTTTTTTTCCCAAAAGTCCGCCCCCAAATAAGAAGTGTGTATGATATGGGGGTTCCGGTAAACATTTTTCTTTTTGGATCCTTACAAAAACAGTCACTACTCTGTCATAAGATATCTGATTTTTAAAATTGGTATCTCCAAATTTTAATATTAGGAAGCTCTCAAAATAAGCTTAAAGCTTAGGAGTCTGCAGTTTTTTTTTTTTTATAACCATTGTAAATGCTAGATAGCAAGCCTAATTGCTCCATTTATTCTCTTAATATCAATACCCCTGTGGTTAAAGAGAAAGTACATTGCAAACGAGTTCTAAAAATTTAGGCAGAAAAACACTTCAAAAGCCATTGGCGTACAAAACTCGTGGGCTGCAACAATCCCAATGCACTAGTGCAGCACTTAAAATACAGCTCACGGTGCATTTATAAGCCGTTTATAGAGTAAAACGGCCAGAGAATTAGATTTCAAAGTATGCAGTACATAATGGAGGATAGATAGCCATATACACGGTACATAACCGCCAACTACCACTCCCTCATAAACCTGAAATGATCTATTACACGGCATGCTTTTTGGCACGGAGAGCTGAACTCTGGACATACACACAGTCATGCATTCAAAGCTGTCGTCGTCCTTGCCAATTCAAAGGTTTTGTTTAACGCTAATGTTTGCATTTTAATCACAAAAGGAGTTAATTGAATGTCTGTTATGGAAAGGGAATGGAGAACTTGTTTGAATGGGAGTTAGTTAAGAAGCAGAGTGGGATATATGCGGCGATGCATGAGTGGACTGACTGAGGATTATGCATGTTTAATCAGTGGTTTTAAATTTTTGTCAAAAGAATTAAGTGAAATAGTTGGCATTCCATTTAAAGCCGAATGACTTTAGTTTGAAGGTTTAGCGCTTGGAATTACTTCACAGTCTACTCTTGGAAGCTCTGGGTGCGTATTTATACAAGGTGGCGCAAAAGTAAGCTTCCGATGTTCAGCATATCGGTTGTGGCACGTGCAGTGTGTGCTGTTGCACCGTCTTGTTGGAGCCACATTTTTTCCAATCCCAATTCATCAAGTTGCGGCAAAAAGAACTCGTTGATCATTGCTCTGTAGCGCTCACCATTCACAGTAACCGTTTGGCCCCGACCGATTATTGGTCAAATAAATAGTCAGCAATATTCCGCGTTCTGGAGCAGTGTAGCGTAACATTGTTTATTAACGTGTATTTCGCATGTGTTTACTACACAAATGTCAAAACAGAACTGACTTTAGGGGCCAATCGCAAAATTTATAGCATTTTCTGATAGGAGGATTACTTTTGCGCCACCTTGTATTTTTAATTTAATTTAATGGTTTTTTAAATTTTATTTTATTTTATTTCATTTAATTTTATCTTGTTTTATTTTAATTTGGTTTATTTTACTTTATTTTATTTTATTTGATTCTATTTTATCTTATTGTATTTAATTAGATTTAATTTTAACTTGATTTACTTTTATTTCATGCCATTTTATTTTACTTTATTTTATTTTGTTTATTTTACTTTATTTTATTTTATGTTATTTTATTTTATTTTAGTTTATTTTATTTTATTTTGTTTTATTTTATTTTATTTTATTTTATTTTATTTTATTTTATTTTATTTTATGTTATTTAATTTTATTTTATTTGATTTTGTTTTATTTTGTTTTAGTTTATTTCAATTTAATTTTTTTTTTATTTGGTTCTATTTTATTTTATTTTATTTTGTTTTATTTTCTTTTGACTTATCTTATTTTACTTTATTTTATTTAATTTAATTTTATTTTATTTTGTTTTATTTTATTTTATTTTATTTTAGTTTAGTTTATTTTAATTTAATTTTATTTTATTTGATTCTATTTTATCTTATTTTATTTTGTTTTATTTTCTTTTGATTTATTTTATTTTATTTTATTTTGTTTTATTTTCTTTTGATTTATTTTATTTTATTTTATTTTATCTTATTTTATTTTATTTTATTTTATTTGATTTTATTTTATTTTAGTTTATTTTAATTTAATTTTATTTTATTTGATTCTATTTTAACTTATTTTATTTTATTTTATTTGATTTTGTTTTATTTTCTTTTGATTTATGTTATTTTATTTTATTTCATCTTATTTTATTTTAATTTGGTTTATTTTACTTTATTTTATTTTAGTTGATTTTATTTTGTCTTATTGTATTTAATTTAATTTAATTTTACTTTATTTTGTTTTAGTTTTATTTCATGCCATTTTATTTTATTTTATTTTATTTTGAACTATTTATTTTAATTTGGTTTATTTTACTTTATTTTATTTAATTTTATTTCAAGGTATTTTATTTTCTTTTATTATACTATATTTTGTTTTTTTTTTATATTTTATTTTATTTTACTGTATTTTATTTTATTTGATTTTAATTTATTTTATTTTATTTTATTTTTTTTTATTTTATATAATTTTAGTTTATTTTAATTTAATTTTATTTTATTTGATTCTATTTTATTTTATTTTGTTTTATTTTATTTTGCTTTATTTCATTTTATTTAAATTTTTTAATTTTTTTTATTTTATTTTATTTTTTTATTATATTTTATTTTATATTACATTATATTTTTTTTATTTCATTTTTTTATAATATATTTTATTTTATTTTATTTTCTTTTACTTTACTTTATTTTGTTTTATTTTATTTAATTTAATTTAATTTAATTTAATTTTATTTTATTTTGTTTTATTTTATTTAAGTTTATTTTAGTTTATTATTAATTTTATTTTATTATTTTTCTTTTATCAATTTCGATTCTTTGAACCTGATTATTTGTGGTCAATCATCACAGCAACCGTTTTGACCCTACTTGTCCTCAATAAGAGCGACATACTGTGAGAGATTCCATCAGGTTTTTATCATGCAATAATTTATTATTACGAAGTGCAAACAGCATGAAACTTAAATAAAATCACCCTCCGTGATATACAAAGGTCAACTCGTTCATCTATGACAAAGGGTAAACTAATATCTAGTAACATCTCAATTCGCATGCGAGTTGCTATGAATGTTTTATTGGTAGACGAGTTGATATCAGTAATTCTAGCGTAATAAAAGTGAGCAAATGTGATTATCAAAATCGAGTTTCAAAAATATGTTTCTTCTTCTTATTTTACATGCCTGATTATCCTTTTTTGTTTGAATGGTTTTATGATATAATTGGCTTCTTTTATTGGGTTTGCATATGTGTTATATGCAGATTGGTCTTTAGTCAACCTTCTCCGTTGCTACTGACAACAAAGGAGAGTACAAACATTCCTTGAAATTGAACAGTGTAAGCATTTATGTAAGGATATAGAATTACAACGTAAAAGATGTAAAAACGAAACCGTCTTGGGTTGTGTGAGAGATCTTATACCCTTTGCACATTGAGTTTGTGAAAAAGACCTTGGGTAAAAAGAGTAACTTATGTTGACAAAAAAGTTGTTGTAATATTTTGAACAAGAAAACTAACCTTTACTTAATATTTTTTAATTTTTTTCGATGTGATAATAACTTATCTGAAAATATTGGTACACCCGCTGACGCTAAATTAGAATTTTAAAATTGTAAACAGAAATTCTGAAAAAAAAAAAAATAAACAAACTGCATATTTTTGGTTTAATATGTATGTACATATACATACATATCTCCTAAAGTTTATATGGCATTTCCTTTTGATCAAAGGTAAAATTAAATACTTGAAAAGAGTGTGCATAGCGAAGGTGAAAGTATTTGGTGGTATGTGACTATGCCAAAATAATAAAAGAAATACGGAATATGTTTCAAAGAAACAGAAAAACAAAATAACAAACAAAAAAAAGTAAGGAATTTTAAACTTAAAAGGCATTAAAAAAATCAAATCAATATAAATGTAAAGAAAGGATTGAAAAAATCGTTAAATGTGGTTGTAAATTCTTCTGCGAAATCATAAAAAAAAGGAAACTATGCGAATTGAATCAGCCACGCAGCTCTAAAAGTATGTACAAATACAAAGATATATTATTATTATTATATAATATTACACATAAACGAAAGGATCAAAGCAATTCGCAAAACGATAAAAACTGTCTCAAATATTGCGCGCTCGTATGCATTTTCATAATTGAAATGTTGTATCGGCGACGGTAACGGCGACGAGAGCTCCCAGCCATAAACCACTTGTGCGTTTGAGTTGTATTTTCGTATTTTGTGTAGTTTCGCAAAAGAATGCTTATTTAAGTAAATTTGCGTCAGCGGCAGGAGTGGGAAATCGATGGCAAATATTCTCCATTTAAGCGAGAGTTAACGTTGTTATTGTGGAATGTGAGGGGATTCGAACAGTAACAGTTGAAAGACCAATTTAAGCTTTGGGTCTGCATATTAAAAGGACGCGCTACGACCGAGCACGCACCTCATATGTGTGCTTGTGTGAAGAATACATAGCTTAAACATAATGAATGCACATGAAAGTAATCATTTGAAAAACTTTATTATCGGCGAAAGTTTGTGGGTGATACATTTTAGGCCGCGTTTCATGTGCGAGTTTTCTGAGTTATACAGCGTTGTCAATGCACGACATTAAACTTGAATCAATGATTTCTAGTACATGTGTTGAAAACGCAAACCGTTTCTGCTACGACAACAATATTCATCCAAATAAAGACACACGACCCCCTACAGCCACACTAACATTTTTAAGTGCTCTTAGGACTTGAACTGTCTGTCGTGAATTCATTTCAGTAAACTTGCTACTTTTGGGCAATACTCTTATTATTCGCTTTCTTATGATTTTTCTTTTGCCGTCCTTGCAGCGACAATTTGTCTATCGAGTGGTTTATTTAGCAACTTGCAGAATAACCCTTTCAATTTAGATTTTATATGCCACTTGCTTACTACTTACCACCCCTCAGCATTTCAACATATGATACAAATCTCAAATTTTGTTTTTCTTTTACTTTTAGTTCTTTTTTTTTTCTCCTCTCAATATATATTCTTTCGCTCGCTTTTACGCTCAGTTTGTTTATTTGTTTAACTGCTTGATTGAATCGCGAGATTTGGTTGCTTTCTTGTACTTTTGTGGAAACGTTGTTTGAAAGGACAGACACTTGAAGAAGAATACAAGGGGAATCTAGCTCCGAGATTTCTGTCACTTAAAATGCGTATGAAACTAGACAGACATTTTACTTGTACTCATAATTTTAGTTATTGTGTGCATTAGGGTATTCCAAAAAAAGGAATTTGTGTTGATATTTTTTTTTTTTTTTTTTTTTTTGGAAATATGTATCTACATAATTCAATCATTGTTGTGTTAATAGAAAATCTTCAATATTCCTTGTCACTTACCACCTTTAATGTGTAACATCGGCTTGTTGTATGTGCACCATGTTTGTGAACATATTTTGATATTAACCACTGTATACATGGAAAATCAAATTATTCCCTGACCTCAAAGCAGGCTTTCAACTCTTAGCTAGATGTCTAGCAAGGTTTCGATGAAAATTGCACTCAATTCTATGCAGTACTTTTGAGGGGATACGCGCACAAATATACAGACAAACAGACAAAACTCCTTAAACAGTTATTTTAGCTTCTCTTACGCTAATGAAAGGCCCTTGTAAGCATTTCATTTCAAAATTTTTTATGTATAAACATCTTCGCGTTCCAATTTTCAAACTTGTAAAGATATCGAAATGAGGTTGTGAGACCATTAGACTGGCCGCTTTTGATGGGATCAGCCTAAGTTTTCGTTTTTTTTGTACCTGGAAACTTAATCAATTCAAGCCAAACTCACACCATTTTGCCTTTCCTATTTTATTGATAACATATTTAAAAATAATCCAGCGCTTTTCCAGCTTTCGTTAACAATCGATGTTTCACTTCAATTTTGTATTTGTGACTCTAATTGTTTTAACTCTTTTCATTCTGCATTTTGTCTGCTGCTCATATTTGTTTACTTTGCTATTTGTTTATTATTTTATGTTTGTTTATTCCCTGGTCCAATAACTTTGTTCAGTCTCGTTTTCGTACTTATTCTTTGCTATCTCTACATATGTTGGTCACCATCAAATAAAAAGCAAACACAAACAAAGCCATTTACTTCCATATTTGCTTTAGAATATTCTCATGCCTACACAATACAAATAGAAAACTTTTATAACAAAGTTATATATATTTGTAGGTAAACAATGTTATGAAAATTCTGTGCAAAGTTAAAAGCACACGGAAGGAATGCTTTAGGAACAACTCCGGAACACGTTAGCTAGTATATGAGACGTTCCCATAACAGTTGCATCTAAGAACTAAAATTATCAATAAAATATGGAAAGTAAAAAGTTTTTTGTTTTGTGATATAACAATATCAAAATTACATTATATCAGATCAGAAGTCATTAATAAATTATTTAACTGGCCTGTTATATCATATTGCTACTGGTCGTTAAGATCACATGATCAGTTTAATTTAAAGGCATGAAATACTAGAATTGTAAGTCAATTAAGCTTCACAAACTTTGAAACATTCAGCACAGAAAACGCTGCATACTTTTAGGCACTACCAGTGTTGCCGTAGTGCTTATCCATAAAACATTTCTAAACACCCAAAAATGCAAAATAAATTCACAAAAACTCTTTTTTCATAATTTTATATTTACTGAACTAATAATTTTTTCCTTTTTAACAATACATTAAATTTCCGACAGAATTTCAACAGACATATGTAGTTTCTGTCGTTTTTTTTTTCGAATTTCAATAATTGAACAAAAATACTCCAATGCTAATTATTAGATGTTGGATCTGTCCTTCAGTTACACCCAAAAACTAACCGCACCTGTCATCCTTGTAGATCAACAACAAAACAAATTCCGGGTTAGTACCAGAAGGTGCAAGTACCAAAGTTTACTGTGTTTATTCCAGAACAAACAGAAACTAAACAAGCGATAAAGAGACGCGCTCTGCGTACGTAATGATTTCGAGAACAGCGCTCCAATCGTGACGCGTCTTTTATAACTTTGAGTAGCTGTCGACGACAAGCTTATGTAGCAGTTCCTCATCGGTGATGTTGGCAGCGCGAGAGATGTATGCACATCTTTTTGATCATTTAATAGGATATAAAAATGCTGTCTTTTGCGCTGGAAGAGAATAATAATTCATTTGTTCTTGTATTAATTTCATTTATTATTATGTTTATATTTTGTTTTATAATTGTACTCACCACGAATTTTAAGCAAAATGAATATTTGAAAGTAAATATTTTTACAAATTCTGATGACAGAAAATTGGACAAATTTAATTTATGTAAACAGCAGTTTTATTTCCCTTTGTTACGATTTTGTTTTCCATTGCTAAAATAATACTATTTCATTCACACACATCGGAGTAGCAATAGCGAAAAAAAGAGAACGAATTTTGTTTGGGAGAAAACATAGATGTTTTTGGATTCGATAAAAAATTGACAAAAACTGGATAGCCATGGTTCGTAGAGTGGGTTGCACTATAGCGTTTGAATGGCGCTGGATAAAAACTTCTGATATCGACAGTTTTAGTACAGTTATAAAACCACTGGAGGCTGCTACGGATGGCAAAGAACATTTTTTTTGTCAGTGGTACGTGACACAACAAATCCTGAGTAGCTTAAGAGGAAAACAAGGAAAAAATTTAACAAATGAGTTAGCAGTTACGGATTTATTAAAATGCACTGCAACAACAACAATGCGTATAAAGGACACTTAAGCTCACTGGAATAAATTTCACTTAAAAAGATTGGAATAGATTTAAAAAACAACAAATTAATTTTATTAAGACCACTGGAACGAAACATAGCACTGACCGTTCAGTAGCATAGAACAAAAGAAAAAGCCACCAGATTTGTAGCAGCAACATAAAAAAGCTGATGCATCCATCAGCAGCGTCTTCTAGGGAGGGCTCACCTTCTTTGCATGGACAACGCAGATTTTCTTTCCAGCTCATATGGCTGTAGCAATTTTGTACAGGTTTCATACAGTATCTATTTAAGGCTTATTTTTAATTTTTGCAGCTTTAAGCTATACCATGAAACCTGGGACGGATAAAAAAAAAATTCCGCATTGCGAAATAAGTCATACAATTTCCTACTGACATCTTCTGCAAACTGTAGGTAATGTCTGCTTTAGGTACGCTCTGTTTTCACCGGAATCAAAAGGCAAATTCGTGGGCTCTCTCCTGGGTAATTATGATATTATTGCATACGTCAAAAGTTTGAGCTCGACAGGCTATAATGAAAATATACAAAGGCAGAGAGGTAAAGGATTTGTTTAGAAAAGAGAAAGTAAATAAAAATAAAAGTATTAACTTAAACACAGCAGAGAAAACATTGCAACTGGCTCATACAAACAAAACATTTGCGCCCGGTTGGGGGCTAAACTGCCCAACTCACAACTCCCTATATATGCATTATGTCATAGAGTCACATGTAATTCGTATATACAGTTAGATTTGCTAACAACGGCTACCTAAATCCACGCACCAGCTCTGCGTACAACTCACTAACTTTACAGCTCAACTGGCAGCAGCAATGAAAGTACAAACGATGCGCAGCATGCAATAGACATAAGCTGAAAACAAAAATGTTTAGCAAATAAGTAAGAGAAAAAAAAGGACACGCAAAGAAAATACAGAAAAAGTAGTCAACTTCATGACAACGCAAAGCACACGGCTCAGTAGTTAAGTCAACAAAAGTGAAAGAGTAAAAGGTAAACTTTGTGCATTTTTTATTTACATTTGCTACTGACTACCTGTTTTTACTGTTCTGCTTACTTTTGCGCCACAACAACAACAAGAATAACAAGGAAACAGAGTTACAGTTAACAAGAATGTGTGTAGAAGAATTCGTAAATAATGAAATTAGTTTTTGTTTGCCTACGCTTAAGGGTTTAGTGGCCTTTTTGTTTGTTGTTGTTATTTTTGTTTTCATTTTCGCTGCTTTCACACAGTTTCATTAGCTTTCTTTTGTGATTTTTCCCAAAGGTTTCTTTTACAAAATTGACAACAGTTATGTTAACCTCTTTTATCTTTTGTTCGTTGTTTTTCCGGTACAAATTGGTTTGAGTTGAAGAATTCATAATACTGTTGTGTGCTTTTAGGCGCCTTCCAATTAAGGTTGCTTTTAAATCTCTGCGTAAGTTAATATTCGGGATGTTGTATGATGCGCATTTCTATTTAAAAGAAGATTTTGCCTTTTCTTGGCATTTTAGTTGGCCACAGCGGATTAAATGGAGCAGATTAAGGTCGAGCTGCTGACCACGCTGTGATATTTAGAGTTCTAAATGTATGGAAAAACCAAACGCCTAAAATTATTCTTAATAATATTTATAAGTAACGTCAGTACAGAGCTTATGCGTATAATGTTTTCGGACCTTAGCCCCTTGTTTGGACATAAATCATTTTCTGACTTATTTCAATGAAGTTATAACAATATCGACGGCTGAGCTGAAGATCACCCCATTTAAACATATTTTTGAAAAACGCCCTACTTCAGAGATTTTTTCTAAAACTTTCTATTTCAAAACCCCTTTTAAAAAAGCGCTATCTTAGTCGAAAATTTATTGAAATTTCGTTTAGTAAGAGCACTTTTTAAACTCTTTGAGATATGAAGTTTTTTAAAAATTAACCTCTCAAATTTAATCACCAAAGATGGCACTAAACAAAAACTAGTTAAAATTTTTCTAAAAAAATCGGAATGAATTATATTAAGCAACAAAATGTCGGGGAAATATTTGTAGGTATTTTCGTTGATCAGCAAAATCGATATAAAAAAACTATCTATCTATCTAAAGTTTTAGCAAACAAGCTCTGCCTCTACAACATTTGAGGTTATGTCATCGCGCATGACATACTCTCTCATCTCTGTTTGTTGTTTTTCTGCATCAACCGCCTATTACAAGTTGTCCACCTACTTGGTTTATGATTTGTCTACATTTTCTAGCCTCTTGTCGGCAGCAGTCGCGAAAACACTTTGCAAACCAAGCGATTGTTCGCTTAATTTGTGTTGCTGGTAATCAGTGTGGGGGCAATAGTGAGAAAGACTATGTTGGAATCAGTATCGGTAATAGTAGCGGCATCATCATAGCCATGGAAGCTTGTTTGAATTTTGCCTAGCGTTGATCACATGCAGATTTGCTCGGTCACTTGACTGTCATGTTGGCTTGATTGTTGAACGAACGTCGCTCAGTTGTTTCGTGGTTGTGTTGGCAATGCCTGCAACATATTTCGTCGTTGTTGTGGCGGTGGTTAATGATTGCTGTAGTAACGGCGGCTAACACAAGCGGTTGGTAATAGTGTGAATGTAGTTGGTTTATGTAGCACCAATGGGAGTTGATGATTTTTGGAAAAACAGTGAAAATAGCTAGGTATTTTTGGTAAAAGGGAGTGAGGTTGGAGCGGATTGATTTGACTGCAAGTTGTTAAGCGTTCGCTTTGATCATTTATATTCGAAAATGCAGTAATTAAGAGTTTGAAGGAACAGACCTCGATGTTATGGTACGATCCCGCAAACCTCGTCAACCACCATGGAATATAGCATATCATATATCTATCTAGGTATTTATTATGTGAAGATCTGAACCTATCATCGAATAGCCGATTGTACCTTTAAAGTGCAGTTTCAAACCTGGTATGCTCATGATAATGACTTCATGGCCTTTATAAACGCTACTTATGTATGTGAGTACTCCTCCCTCTGTCCTGTATAAAAGGGACAAAAAAACTTAATGAGTAATGTTAAATGATGCTAATTATATTCTGTTTTCTTATTTATTGTGATTTGTTTAAGTTTTAGTTTTTGTTGAAATACTTGTACACAAGTCTATGTATAATTTCAATTGTAATAACTTTTTGTTGTGCTAAAAAAGAGTTTAATATCTTATTCTACTAATTTAAATCTTGAATAAATGAAATGAAAAAAAATAAAAAATTAAATGAGGACAAGGCGAAACATTTGCCGTAAGCAGATGAATTGGGCTCTGTACAAGTTACCGCTTTAAGAAAAAATGCTTTTGCCCTCTCGTTTTAAGTCCATAAAGCTTTCACGACAGTCGTCCTATATTCGAAGAAATAAAATTAAATAATATCAAACAAGATAAGATAAAACAAAAAAAAAAAAATAAATAAAATCAAATCAAAAAAAAAAAATAAAATATATTAAAATTAAATAAAATAAAATAAAATAAAGTAAAATAATAAAAAATAAAACAAAGTAAACTAAAATAAAAGAGAATAAAATAAAATAAAATAAAATAAAATAAAATAAAATAAAATAAAATAAAATAAAATAAAATAAAATAAAATAAAATAGAATAAAATTAAATAAAATAAAATAAAATAAAATAAAATAAAATAGGATAAAATAGAATAAAATAAAGTAAAATAAAATAAAATAAAATAAAATACAATAAAATAAAATAAAATAAAATAAAATAAAATAAAATAAAATCAAATAAAATAAAATAAAATCAAATAAAATAAAATAAAAGAAAATAAAATAAAACAAAATAAAAAAATTAAAAATAAAATAAAATAAGATAAAATAGCATAAAATAAAATCAAATAAAATAAAATAAAATAAAATCAAATAAAATAAAATAAAAGAAAATAAAATAAAACAAAATAAAAAAATTAAAAATAAAATAAAACAAGATAAAATAGCATAAAATAAAGTAAATAAGATAAAATAAAATGAAATAAAATGCAATAAAATGAAACAAAATACGTCAAAATAAAAATGGCGCTTTCGCTGTCTGCTGCAGAATAGTTTAGTATACAATAGTAATTGAATAATTCATGTCGGAAAAGGTTAATTTTAAGCCCAAAGGGCTTTATTTAAGCTTAAAATATCCTTACGGTATTTTAATTTCTAGCTTGGCTTGAAGTGAAATTAATAATCAGCTTTTGTGGTGCCTTAAACATGTATTCCCATATTTTTAACGTATGCAATTTTATTACCATATAAATCACTTGAGAAATGTTTGAAAATTACCCAAAGGAAGCCAAAGAAGCGCAGTCAAGTTGCCTCTAATAAATTTCAATTACAAACATTATAATCATGCAAATTTATGTGCAAATTCAAATCGGTGCAAACAAAAAGGACAAAGTGTGATCCCAAAGGATACAAAAAGCACAAAAAGTTGACACCGAAAGTGATTTAAGCTAAATTACCGAAATGTGATGCAAAGTTTTGCGGTACCGACATTCAAAGAAAACGAGTCTTAATAGTTGATGTACTTTTAATGAACTGCATAACAAGACAGCGCAGCAAGACAACGCAGCAAGCAAAGTAATTTTGACATTTACCACACGCAAAATTTGACAGAAAAACACCCCAAAAAGTGTGTATTCGGAGGAGCAAAAGCACGGGGACAGCAGACACAAAAAGTGCCACAGGGTGACAATAAAAACAGAAAAAAGTGAATGAAAGAAATTTTTGCAAATCACATTATGCAATTATTCGTACAAAACCTGCACACACACACATATTTATATTTACAAAGAACACCACAAAAGAGTTCATTGTTAAGCAATCAATTTTACTCAGGCAAACAAAAGCACTGATGGGCGTACAAAAAACTAGCGACAGACAATATTTGTATGTAAATGGCAAACAGCAGAGAGCGAGAAGTGCATGCAGAGATACAGCAGTAGACCCTGTGAGCTGTGCAAGCTACATTTGAAGCTTTATGCTAGGGTTGTACTGCCAGCTAACATATTTTTTCCACAAAAAAGCCAGCTGTTTTACATCAGCAGCATGGAGACAATAAGTGCTGCAGAAACATTTTTGTGTGCCCGTGAATGTATGCGTGCAGCGCTGGCACAACAGCAACACCAATTGCTAAAAGCAACGCCTAACAACAATGGAAAAATGCCACAAATAAACTGCAATGAAGAAAACAAACATATTACCGAGTAATACACAGTAGTGAAGCAATGAAGTAGTCAGAAAAGTACTAGTTAGAAACTAGAGCACAAAAAAAAAAAATCAAGTAAGGAAAGGGCTGTCTTCGACTTCCCCGAAGACTTTGTACCTTTCATGAATACGCATCACGGCTTTAAGTGTCCGATCCTTACTCACAATTAGTAAAAACTCTGCAAAACTGATCATTTAAAGATACATAGCCCAAACCCCATTTATCGGAACAATCGATTGTATGGGAGCTATATGTTATGTTGGTCCGATCTGGCTAATTTTCACTACGCACATTACATGTATAATAAGTACCAAACGTGCAAAAATTTTACGTTCCTAGCTTTTTAATTCCAAAATTTATAGCCCAAAACCCACTTATCCAAACTATCGATTGTATGGGAGCTATGCGTTGTATTACTCCGCTCTTGCTGATTCCGACAAATGATTAATATCATGCAAAAGTGCGGCCGGATACCAAATTTCATCAATATATCTCAAAAACTGAGGGACTAGTTTGCGTACAAACAGACAGACGGACATGGCTAAATCGACTCAGCTCATCGCCCTGATCATTTCGGTATACTTATTGGTGGGTCTATCCCTTCTTCTTCTCATACTTACAAACATCGGATCAAAGTTGTAATACCATTTCATGTTCATGAAAGGTATAAAAAAAGAAATAAATAAAAATTTTGATCAGTGAAAAGGCTGGACAGCCCATCGCCCAAGAAACCCCTAAACAAAAAAGTATCTGGTTGGTATGTTGTTGTTTTGCTACCACATCCCGTGAACTATACAATGAAGGATATTGTAAGAAAAGTGACAGAGGCTTAGGGACTTGGTTGTTGGGATTTCTATTCCACCATATTCGTTCTGTTGAGTTTAAAAATTTAAGAAACAGGCTTAACAAACCTTTGTTCCTATATAATCTAAAGGAAGGACATTACTGCATGTACCACAAAAGTCCAGTACTCCGTAAATTAAGAATTTGTCTCTTCAATTCAGCTTGAGAATGATTAAAGATTTTGCTTCTTTATATCAGGATGACATACTTCTCTATTCTCTACTCGTTTCTGCGACAGAATTAGCTGCTTTACCGATTAGATAATCGATATGTAAATTATCTGGGATCATGGTCCACCAATTTGGCATAATATTATCATTGCTAACCCGATAACCTAAAAGCTTAAGAAACGGTGGTCTGTCACCGCTCGGCTTTGAAGTTTGACCAAATTTCTGAATTTTAGTTTCGTAGTTTAAGTATCATTTCTTTTGTAGTAGGCAATCCATTAAAGAAATTATTCCGTTAAGCTCCAGTACCAGCAATTTCTGGTACAATTTCGAACCGTTTATCCTTCGTGGGTATATTCTCAACTCTTAACCGGCTAGGCTTAACCTAGGCTGTGGTGGCCCTAGATGCGAATCGAATACGTTGTCTATTAGAGCCAAACAGTTAATCACAACACAATTGTGGGTTTGATAACGTCGAAGTATTTATTTGCCCTTTCTTTAGCTTTAATAAATGAAACGGCATTCTTCTGATCGATTTGAAACTAGTATCAGTCTATCCGAATCCAACTAGTTGACTTAACTCCCGGTTTGTGGTACACATGACATATATTGGGTTTGTGTGTATGTCCTTCAACGAGCAGTGCTCGTGTATGTAAATCAAAGTTAAGCACAATATACTCTGAGAAACTACTATCTTTGTATAGTTAGAGGGCGTTGCGGTTGCCTTGTTGCAAGCCAAAACCAAATCGAAATTTAATGACAACACATTTGTCATTGTCAATGTCAAAGTGTCAAGCAACGACACAGCAGCAGCCATGGCCATCATCATCCAAGTCATCTATGAGGTAGTGTTGCATGGGAGAATTTGCATTTCTATCGAGTAGGGGAAGAGAAGGGCAGACGCACCCCGCTGTACTTTCTTGATAATGCAACCCAAGAAGGGCAAACAAATGTAGAGCAAGTGCAAATGTATTGGTTGCTAAAGAAAGAATGTCAATTTTCTTTCTGTTTTCACTGAGAAGTTAAATTGATACAACTTGGTAAGTTGCTATAGACAGAAATAGGTGTGTAGAGTAACATTTGAAGAAAGCAAGGAAAGTGCGTTATGAAGGAGAGAAAAATTTGTTTTTGCTGCAATAAAACAAACAAGAGAGTCTAGTTCGTTTGTAACTGAATATTATATACTCAGCTGCTAGCTTAAAAGCAACAAAATTGAAGTTATATTTGCATTGATAAAAGCCAGGCCTATATCAAACTTGGTGGTCAATGATAAAAAGGTCTTTTCATATCAAATCGTCATATAGTCGGCATCGACCACTTTCGATTTAAATAAAACTTGGTGAAGAGTTTAGTATTATCATGAAACGTAGTTCTGCCAAAGGAAAAAAATTAAAACAATTTTTTTTTTAAAGTTAGACAAATTCTAAATTTGGTTTTTTCTGTTTTGCAAAGTTAATTTTTTTAATATTTCGGAAACCACTCTAGTTAGTTACAAAAATGAGCTTTTACGCTTTCAAAGAGGGTACTTATACTTATATAAAAAAAATTTTTTAACTTTAGAAATTTTCCAATTTTTCAAAAAAGAAAAGAGATTTAAGTTCACCATTAAAATCTGCAGTACAATTTTTTTTGTACCATACCTCTGATATATATATCTAAGATATTTCGAAATTTCCAAAATTTTTTTTTCTTTTCAAAAATTTGAATTTTCCAATTTTTACAAAAAAAAAAATTTATTTTTTTAGGTTGCTTGTCGATTTCAGTTACCTAAATACAAAATTACTCAATTTTGATCGCTGAAAAATTTTTCGTGCAGGAGGAATATAAAAACAAAAATGTGAAAAAGAAAATTCAGCATATTTTTCAACTAGCGCGAAATAAATTTTCAGTGTTCAAAATTGAGTAATTTTGTGTTTAAGTAGTTAAAGTCGACTAGAAAGTTAAAAAAAAAAAATAATTTTTTGGAAAAAAATTCACATTTTTGAAAATAAAAAAAACCTACTGAAATTTTTAGGATATCTTTAGATACATTAGAGGCATAATAAGAAACAAGTTTGAGTCCAAAATGTAATGGCGAACTTAAATTTTCTCGGTTTTGAAAAATCAAAAATTTTCTAAAATTGGAAATTCAAAAATGTTTTTTTCAAAATATATTTTTTATGTGGCACAACTTCGTTTTCTGATAAAAGGAAACTCTTCACCAAAGTTTCGTTCATTACTGCTTTGAGCCAGCATTACAATCTCTTTGAATTGAGAATTTTCGGTCTGATATCGAATATCTCGGTAGGGATATCTTCTCGTCAAAGTTCCTTCCTAGCAAGCTGAAATGCTTTGATGTCATAAGCGTCGTTTCCTTCTTTTGTGGATTTTAGCTATATTTCTTTCTACGCGGAACTCACCGTTCATGAAACCCACCTTACGCACATGTGATACACATTTTCTTCAAAGTTCATGTAAATTGTGAAAAAGCTTGCCTTAGCGCAAACGCTTGTTGTCTTGCTAGAAATTTACTTTATGCTTTGATATTTATTTTTGTTTTTAATTCTTGCTACCTTTAGCCATACTTGGTATAAAATATTTTGCGAGAGAAGCAAATTAAAGATAAGGCAAAAAAATAAAGCGAAAGTAAATGGAAAACAGGAAAAACAAAAATAGTGCTGTTGCTTTTTTACGAACTTTGCTCCTGTCTTGCATACCTTTCTAACTATTTGTAGTTTCTCATATTTATTTTTATATTTCCACAAACACTATATCTGCTTTTCTTATCTTTATTCTTGCTTGCTGCCATCTTTAAAATGACGTAAATAATAAAAATCTGATTATCAACTTAACTCCCATCGCAGACGTTTAAATGTGCAGGTTGAATTGGTAGCGATTTAGTTGTGCGCTTCTCAGCTTGGCGCTTTCCACATACTCAATTATTTACTTTCTGGCTAAGACCGCTTAACTCTAAGCAAGCGTAAAAAGATAACACAAGATATATGGAGAATGAGGTAAAAGGTAGAAGAAGAATAAGAGGAAGCTGAAAGAGAATTTCAGTAGGAAGACTATGAATCAGATTTACAAGAAGTAGAAGGAGGAAGTGTGAAGTTTAAAGGAAGGGAAAGGGGAAAGGATAAGAAAGAGAAACAGAGAAACAAGTAGGCAAATAATAGTGAGATGGGAATGAAGGCAGTGGAAGAGAAAATGCGATATGAAGATTAAAGAGAGATAGCCCAACAAATGCTGGATTTTCTAAATGAAATTAACTGATGAATATTAATAAAAAATTAAACCGTTATCATTTGGTCTTAAAACTAAATAAAACAATATTTTTTTCCTTAAACTTTGATTTTAAATAAAAAATCTAAAATAAATATCAACACAAAATGCCACAAATGTTCTTTGGAACCAAGATTGGTCAGAAGTAATTTATACGAAATTATGTGTTCTCAGCTGTAGTGTGCACATAGTTTTACAAAGTTTTTCAAGCGTCGTATAGATCTCACTATTTAAAAATTTACAAAAATCTATTAAGTATCTGTGATTCTTACGATGGATTTATTAAAAATTGATGTTTACTATAAATAAAATCAAACCAAAAAATCAGTAATCAAAAAAAACAAAAATCAAGAGATTAATTTTTCGTATTATTGATGCCTTTCATTCTAACATATAAAATTCTTATTTTCTTTATCTTTAAAAAAAATTTATTACATTATTCCACTAGCATTCAAAACGACTACATTTAATCATAAAAAAGGCTCAAAAAATAAAACTTGCTTGCTACTTTTATTTCGCTTTCCACCTTGGTTTGGTTGCAAATGAATAGTTGTATTGAAGTTATAAAAGTGATGAAGTTGAATTGAGGGCATGAGAAAAATAAGAAAGCTATACAAAAAATTAAACTGAAAAACCTACAAAAGGTAACAAAAAGTTTGGGGAAAATGTGGTTTATAATAAATAAAACAGGAGTGAATAAAAAAAAAAATAAAACATTACAAAAAATTTAAATAAAAAAAATGACGACAAAACTTTTGTACTTTCCTTCAAAATTTTGTGCGACTACAGTGTAAACTCAAACTTGTGCAACTTTGCTGTAGAGGTCAGCGTTGAATGTGAAAGTTTTTCATTGCTGGTAAGATGCCGGTAGTTTTCGTTAATGCGTTTTATACAAGCGCATTTCCAGAAATTTTTCAAACTTAATTCAACTACATGCTAGGGTGGGGGCGCAATTTGTATTATGTGTCCCGCTCATTTACAAATGTTATTACTAGAATGTGGTGTGTCAGAGAGGGAGTAACTATGTAAAGTAGGGATGGCATTTTTGCGACAGAAATGAAACCAAGAAGAAAATTAAAACTTTCGAAGATACCTGTTCTGTATATAATAATATGATAATTTAATCCTTCAAATTGATATATTAATATCCGAGCTGTTAAATTTGATTACTAAATTGTAATCAATTAATTAGACGGCTGTTTTAATTGGTATTAATTATTTTAAATGTTTTTCAAGAAAAGGTAATTATTAATTGATTACGGTAAAAAAGAGCAAAAAAAATTGTTTTGATTACTTTTGACAATTTTTTAATTCTTTTTCGATTACTTTTGATTTTTTCCGTATTGTTGATGCATATATTTATGTGCTTCTGCAACAATACTGATACCGGTTTGATTAATTAGTTTCTTGATAATCCATTGATTGCCATTACTTTCAATTTCTAATGATTATTTTCTAATTAATTAAAAAAGTCATAATTTTTTACGATTTAAAAGAAATAAAAAAAATTAAAATAATCAAAAAAAGTTGTTTTGATTACTTTTGATAATTTTTAATTTTTTTTAAATCGTAAAAAATTATGCTTTTTTTTAAATTATTTCTTTAATTAATTAGAAAATAATCATTAGAAATTGAAAGTAATGGTAATCAATGGATTTTCAAGAAACTAATTAATCACACCGGTAATCTTCAAGATAAATAATCATTATTTAGCGGGACTGATTAATATAAATCAAAGTCTTTTTAGTTAAATTTTTAAGGACTCCTAAAAAACTTAACAACTCTGAGATTGCTGGCTTACAATCCCGGCAGCTTTTGAACTCAAGAAAGCACGTTATACCCTATTGTCCTTGCAAATAAATGAAATGAATAATAAAGCTTAACAAACAAATTGATGGTTTGGGTCACCGACAAACATCCGAGGCCAAAAACATTCACTTACCGTAGTAAATTACAACAGCGGAAGAAGAAGAAGCAACTAACAAAAAGTCATTGGTGCAAGCCAACTAGCTGGCAAAAGTTTGCCGGCATCTCTTGTTGGTCATTTAAAGTGGCCGCACAAGTGTATTGCACTATAAAAAAACTACCATGATTTTCTCTTTATTACACTTTCTCTACTTTGGTTAAGCGTAGTTATTTATTTCTTGTTTCATTTTGTTTTTCTTTTGTGGTGGCCAGTTTGCTAGTGCCTAGGCGGCTGCGGCCACTCATTCATTTGTTTTACGAGAATATGGCCAAGCACCGCAACATAATTTTGACGAAATACTTTTGCAAAGTTGCTTGGTTTGTATTGCCGTTGGAAATTTTATTTATTATGAGTTTAATTTAGCAAACGGTAAGCAACGTGCTGGCTGAAGATTGAGTATATGGGCAAATGCTTGAAGGAATGAATAAAAGAAATTATGGGGTAAAATGGAGAAATAGAGTATATTAAATAGATAGCATGATGAAAGTTGAGTACGAAGACGTACGGATCGTAAAACTGATAAAGGTCATAGTTAAACTCCGGTAACCCGAGCTTAGGCTACATTCCTTGCTCCCATTTGAACAGTATTGCCTTCCCTAAGAAGGTGTTTAAGTTAAGTTTCCTTACTCCAGGTAGGACACAACAAAATAATATACCTTATAGGCATATGTGGAAAACTTATTTACGGAAAGTGAGTGCTTTTTCTAATAGTACTGAAACTCAAAAAATAAAACTAAAACAAAAATCCATGTCCGCCAGCTGCTATGCAACCTGCCTTTTTGAATTTCCTAGCTGTGGTTGCCCGCAGCATTATGAAACAGAAGTAGACAAATGTGTGTGTTGTACATAATATTTACTACACAAGTATATAAATGTGAAAGGAATGCTGTAGTTGGATAGGTATATCATGCGGCTTGGAAAAAATTATTTTCTAAATACAAAGAGATACATAGATATGCATACATATGTAGGTATATAAAAATACAAAGAATAATTGCATATGATAAAACAATAACCAAAAAAAGTTTTCAATTAGATACACATATAAGTTAGAAGTATTTAAGTTAATAAAAATAATAAACCAAAACCTTAATTGAAAAAAAAAAATACCAAAACCTGAATTGATAAAAAAACTCATTTATATAAAAAAATATACGGCGGCCGCCGTGGTGTGAAGGTAGTGTTGCCGGCCTACCACACCGAAGGTCCATGGTTCGAGCCCTGGTACAGGTAACATCAAAAGTGATTTGAAAAAAGTTTTTCAAAACGGGGTCGCCCCTCGGCAGTGGTTTGGCAAACTCTCCGAGTGTACTGCTTCTCAGCAAAAATTCGTCTCCTTTGTAGATGCCGTTCGGAGTCGGCAAAAAACTCTAGGTCCCACCAATTTGTAGGGAAAATTCAAATCGGCACACCACAAATTGGAAGAGAAGCTTGGCGCAAAAATCTCTTAGGAGGTTTATGATGATATACCTGTTGTATATCGCGCCATAGAGAGAGAGAGATATAAAAATACTTGCTAGACCCCAATGAAAGCATATACAGTGGCGCACATAATTATACATACAGTCGTTTTCTGCGATTTTCACAATTTTTGACCTTAATAAATTAGTTTAACTATATAAAACATGTGTCAAGGTCTAATATAAGACTGTAAATTTTATTTTAAAATTCGCGAGAGTTCAAAAAAAAATTGTAAAAATTTTTACATAATTTTTTGGAGTATGCAGTTTTTGTATAAAAATCTACTGTGCGTAAGTGCGTTGTCACTAAACTCCTTCTAAACGCTTGGACCGATATTCCTGAAATTTTGTTTGTATACTCAAGCGGGATCGAGGATGGTGTAGATTGACAGTCCGGACCACTGGATGATGTGGGCGTGGCACCTCCCATGCAAACCAGATTTTTCGAACCGCATATCTCTAGAAATATTTAATGTAGAATATTGAAAATGTATAAGGAGCCAAATGAGACCAACCGCTAACACCTTATGGAAAAAGGGGTGGAAGAGAGAAGTAGGCGTGGCAGCTCCCATACAAATCAGATTTTCCGTACCGCATATCTCAGGAAGTATTTATGGTAGGATATTGAAAATTGGTAAGGAGTTAAAGGAGACCAATCTCAAGAAGAAAGGCGAGGAAGGGAGAAGTAGGCGTTTCAGCTCCCATACAAATGAGGTTTTTCATAGTGCATATCTCTGGAAGCATTTATGGTACGATATTGAAACTTGGTAAGCAGCTTAATGATACTTATATATAACACATCGAAAAGAAGGGAGGAAGGAAGAAGTGAGCGTGGCCCCATGAACAAAAATGACACTTTTCGTACTGCGTACCTTTGGAATTATTCGTGGCAAATAAAAAGAAGCTGTGATTTTATCAATTTTCATTTAAAATATAGCGAATTCCAGAACGGAAACTTTACAAAAGGAAATTTGAAAGTTTACCAAAGTTCAGAAAAGTTTATTAAACATTTGAGATTGGCAACCAAATTCTTAAAATTTTTTGGCACAATTTCTAGAAAAGTTTGAGTACGCAGTTTTATAGACCAATAAATTTTAGCAAGTAAGAACCCGCTCAAAAATTTCTCTCAATTTTCAACATTTTTTTCTTCAAATGTGTTGGTTGATTTCTCCCATACAACGCATGAAGAAAAATAAATTTTGTATGGAAAAAAATACCCAACATTCTTGATAAAAAAATCTTCAAAATTCATAGGAAAATTTTGAGGTACTTATAACTTGCACATTATTGTGCTAAAATCAAATGAGATATAAAACTGCGTACCCAAAAATTCTTTCCAAAAATATTGAAATTTTTATGTAAATTTTTAAAAATTTAATTAATTTCACACTGGTTTCTGTTATGGAATTTGTTATATTTTTAATAAAAATATCACAGCTTCTTTCTATTTCCGCGGGCGATATTAAATTTAATTTCACTGCTATTATATTGAACACAACTGTATATATAAGTGAAGCACCCTAATATGTACTGTATTTATTTTCACTTGCTACTTCGGGCGATTAAGCTATGGGCCTAATGCCGTTTTTCGCCGGTATTGTGTTTGAAGCTTTTTCTCAGACTTTTGTTTAGTTTTTTTGTTCCAAAACGGAACACACTTACAGGAATACAAGAGTTGCATTGCATTAGAGGAGTTAGAGAACGATTGAAATTATCTGTAAACATGTACAAATACTTACAAATTAAAAGCTAACTATACAAAAAACAACATTCATTTATTTCACTGTTATATTTGCTACATTAAATTACATGCTGAGTTTAAACTACGTGCAACATTGTGTTGCAAACTTTTTTGCATTACTTTTTTTTAAACGGCTTTTTGTTTCATGCGGCTTTGTTTTATTGCATTTGTTGCATTTTCATTTGACCGACGTGTTTTTTTAAACGCCATACGTTTTGGTAGCATAGTTTTTGTGCCACAATTATTTGTCTGGCTCAAGCGATGGATGATTGTGAGTAGAAAAACTTGCCGCCTGCTACACACTTACATGCACATTAATGGCATGTCACGCTAACTGACAGTACAGTTAGCCAAACAAGGATTGACTACTAAAGAGACTTACTAACGCGCACATATGTAGCAGGCAGCTAGATAAATGAGGTATGTGGCATGTGGCACAACATACCATTTAACCGGTTATGTTTCACCGCCGAAGCGTTTTTTCTAACCAGCGCACAACCATTAAAACGCAGATTTTTTTTTTAGTTTAGCTTTTTTTTCATTGACACAGATGACGCTATCTATCTGTGGCAAGCAGCATCACATTCGCTTTACAGCATTTTGTTGTTTATATTATATCTTTGTGTATCGCGTGTTTATGTTTGCATATGTTTTTGTGCGCCTTCATCATTTATCTGCCGCTTCGCTGAGTAGTCATTCTCTTGCTTTTAGTTTTTTTTTGTTTCTTTTGCTTGTGGGTACTCAGGCTGAAAAGCGCTTTGCTTATTGTTGCTACACTTTTGCTGTATGTTGCCCTATTCAGCATTAAAATATGTTGTGAATATGTATTTGTGTGTACTCGAGTACGATCGTAATACTCTTATTGTCAATTTGACAATTGGAAACATGTTCTTGTTGCCTACTTTAGAGAGCTTTAAGTGAAGCGCATGTTCTTGAAAACTTAGAGAGAGAAAAGTTAATTTTAATTGCATACTTTTAGGCTTTGAGGAAAAATACTTATTGCTACATAATCTCTAAATTATTGGAATTTCAAATATTTAAAATTCTTTCGCAAAGAACTGTTAGACTAAGTGATCTAACAAAAACGAAGCACACATTTTATTCTTGCTTTGGAAGTTTGTTTATAACTACCATTAGAGAGGACAATTGGACCGACCGTTTATGCTAAAAAAATTACGCCTAAAAATATGTACTATTGAAAACATTGTACAGTAGATTTTAGCGGGAGGCATTGACTGTCGAAAAAATTAAGCAATTTAATTATTATAGTATTTGAATCTATACTCCACTCATTGATATACAGGACCCATCTAGATAATTGGCGTGTAGAGAAGATTGCGTTCAATTGTGAAAAAAGAAAAAAAAAATACATCACACATTTGAAACCAGCGCTTTAGTGAGCACGATGTGCATATATTTCACTGAACTGGACTAGAACAATCGTAGTGGGGTTTGAGCTCGGCAACGAACCTCTTGTCACAAAGCGTTAATAAAAAATAGCAGCTTCCAAAATTACCTAACCTGTAAGCGGCAGCAAATGCAAATGACGATGACATAGTTTAGGAAACCTTTATAAAAACAGGTGCATACTTTTAGGCGCTCAAAATTGCTTATGATAATGTTTGAGTGAACTTCAATATCAAAACTTTGTTAATTGATATTAGAGAAAAATTACAAAGATATGCACGGCGATGGTATGGGATGACATCTTTCGAAGTGCCCAACTTCTTATCAGACCCCTTCTCGGACACTGGGATACGAGCCCAAGTGTCTGCACTTTTATTTGGAAAGCAAAACACATTTTATCCAACATCAAAGTGACAAATAAAAGAAACGGGCAATATCAGATAGCTTATTTCAAAATTGGAAAGGTTTCTATGAAACTCCCCCTATGTTAAAGCATTGCATTTTTAAGCAAATTTCTTTCCGTACCATAGCTCCTTTAACTGCCTCTTTATTGCGTTCTTTGTTAACTTCATTTATGAGACTCATACACAAAACCTACAACTTTTCTTGGCCTACTTTTTGGAGTTTTTGCCTCCCACGTGCATGCATTTATACCTTTATACACACACTGTGTGGGCTTACGTTTTCCTAGATCTTTGAAGTTTTGAGCTTCTGAAATTATTTCACACTTTTTTATCTTTGCTTATCTAATCGTCACACAAAATTGCATACTTTTAGGCACTCTTTAATGTATATGTGTTCTTGGAGTGCGTAGGTTACGACCTGTATGCTAGAGCACCTACTTTAGCCGCAATTTGTGTCATTGAAGCACTTGAAGTTATAAGTGGCCTACTCCTTGCAGATGATAAGATTTGTTGTCTACCGTAATTCGCTGCTTCTTCTTGTAACTTTTAGTAAGTTAAACGTGCTAATGTGGTAGCTCAAGTTTCTGTCCTCGTTCGGTTGTTGTGCATTACATTACGTTCAGTTAAACCTGAGAGGTGTTTATATTCATGTTTGGTTTGCATTCGGTCGGATAGATACTTGCAGTTGCTCACGAATAATTAAAAAGGTGGATTTCACATAACCAATTTCTTCCTTGTTTATGACTCATATTCAAAAGTATTTTGTGACCAATTTCCCAGCAAGAAAGCAAGTTTTCACACATGCCTAACTCAACTCTGTATTTAACGCTTCCAAATTTCCTTGTACGTTTATGTTAAATGAGCCGTGCTTTCTAGCGAATTGAAAAAAAACAGCAGACAAAAGCATCGAAATTGGAAAGAAGAAAAAAATAAACTACTCAACGGAATTGCTAGGAGAAAAAAGTGGCACATACTTGGGTTAATTATCCAAAAAGTTGTGCCTAAAAATATGTGCCTTAAGCCTTTTCTTTCTTTTTAGTGTTTATCATATATGGATGGTATGATATGGTTGTAATGTTTTATATATTTATTAAATGCGTTGAAGTAATCATCCCTCATCATAGCTATCCTCGCCCCTACCATCATAGCTATCCTCTCTCGTATCCTAACTCATTCACTGACTTCAGTTATAAATATTGTAGTAGATACTTTAGGCGCTCTTTTATATATGTGTATGCATTAGTGCGCAATGTTGTAATAAAGCGTGAATTCGTGTAGCATACTTTTAGGCGCATTACAAACAGAAAAGTAAATAAATGACATTAAAAATGAATTTAGAAAACTTTTTAATATATGTAAAATGAGTACAAAATATGAATGTGTTGCTTGCATTTGTACACATGAATGAACATTCAAATGTATGTGGCTCAATCCAGAATAAAGTCCACCGTCACTAAAAGCTTAAAAGGCAATATTTAGGATCTTATTAAAGGGGAGGCTATGTAATAGTCTAGATTACTAGGGATTAAAATCATCCTCAAAAACGTTAAAATCGTGATAAACGTGAGCCTCGTGAATCAAAACAGTGGCTTAAAAGGGGAAATTTTGTGAGCCATGTATAAGGTTTCTACATTCTTGGTCTTTATTTATAGTTGCTTTTAAAACATGCTCTTTTGAAAACGGCAACGAAATATATGCACTAAATAATATTGGTTTAACAATGTGTGTGTGATTAAAATACTTTGTATTGTATGCAAAAAAGGCCTAAAAGTATGCACTATCAAATGTATAACCAAATACATAATGTTTATAACATATTTTTAGGCGCAGTTTATAGTTTGAATCTTTACTATTAGGAAGTAAATTTTCTTTTTCATTTTCATAGCACTGTTTGTTGTTATACAAAATATTACTTTCTAACGGAAAGTCGATCGAGTTCAAGTCACTACTTGACTAACTATTTGGATATGTTCAGTTCCTTCTCGATCAAAGCGTAGTTAAACGTGCACAAGTCTTCCGTTCCATACCAAGGATTTACCCAAAAATATATACTCGTACATACATACATCTGAATTTAATTTTATTTTACATTTAAAATTTTTCACAGCTCTACATTAGGTACATACTTCCAAACAAAAAAAAAAGAACGCGTTACATTTGGTTCCCTCGGCTCTTGCCCAACACATGACTGTAAGCCCTTTGGTGTACTAAAAAGATAACACATTAAAAGTATGAAAATACATTGGGAATAGAAGATATAATTTTGTAAACATTTTCTCCCAGCACGCCGCTAGCAACTTTGATTTTTATCATGTTTTAATTTTTTTTATTTCAAATTTCGTTTTCAAATCCTTTTTTGCTAACTTAATTATGAGCAAATGCGTGTCACAAATTTTTATTAGGTGGGTAAGCATGGCGGCCGCCGTGGTCCATGGTTCGAGCCCTGGTACAGGTAACATCAAAAGTGATTTGAAAAAAGTTTTTCAAAACGGGGTCGCCCCTCGGCAGTGGTTTGGCAAACTCTCCGAGTGTATTTCTGCCATGACAGGCTTCTCAGCAAAAATTCGTCTCCTTTGTAGATGCCGTTCGGAGTCGGCAAAAAACTGTAGGTCCCACCAATTTGTAGGGAAAATTCAAATCGGCACACCACAAATTGGAAGAGAAGCTTGGCGCAAAAATCTCTTAGGAGGTTTATGATGATATACCTGTTGTATATCGCGCCATAGAGAGAGATAGGGTAAGCATGTTTTTTCTGTTTATTTTATCTCTAAGAATATAATAAAATTTGTTGCATAATATTAGGCGACCGGGTGTGCATAAGCGCAAAGTGCAGAAAAAATACTTTACCATGTAAATACATTGAGCTCGTTGGTAAAATTGTTATTACCCTAACAAAAAATCATGTGACTTACTCTAAAGAGAGCGTTCCGCGATTAATCCCTTTAGTCTACAGTTGGCTATATTTCAATATACATAATTAAATTTTTATTTGTACAGCATGCTCATAGTGGTGTAAGTAAATGTAAGTTTTTGTAGCATACCTTTAGGAGTAAAAAGTACCCGTTTGGGTAGAAAGTAGATTAGTCTTATCGTACACCTTCGGGTATAAATGTGTACAATTGGCCTCTTGTATACATATTAGTATACTGAGAGAAATCTGGTTAGTCAAATATATAAATGGGCCTCCATTTTGTTTTGTAAGTGGTAGCAAAATTTTGCCATAATGGTTGCAATACGTGAAATTGAAGCTTTCAGGAACGAAAACCAAATTAAATAGGTTTTTTTTTCTCCTTACTTTGATTTGTAATAATTATAGCTCGAACTGTTTGAAAAAAAAACGCCTAAAATTATGCAATAAATTGACCAAACCAACTTTAAGAAGGTATACATTTTGGAGCGATCGTAAAGAAAAACAGCTCAAATTATGCCAAAAAATTTCATTCCATTTTGCAATAACAACCAAAGTAAAGTTGAGTTTCAATATACTGCAAATAAAATAATAAACTAAAATAGTACTTCTTACTAACATTGAGTGTGAAAGTTTCAAGTTTACGATTTGTTACTTTTGCTGTTCAATAAAGCAGTCACTGGTTTCCAACCTTTTATTTCATTTTGCTTTTTTCCAATTCAATTGAATGTATCTATCAGATATCTAAACCAACGTCTACAACGGAAAGCATAATTCTTCCTGAATATTCATGTCGTGCGACGCCGGTTTTGTGGTTGTGACAAAATGCTTTTGCAAATAAATGAATAAGCAATCAATTGAACAAAACATTTAAACACTTCTATATTCGTATGTGTCGCTTCTACTCCCAATTGACAATTGATTTAATATTACATTTGTTAGTGTGAAAGGATGTGTATATGTTAAAAAAATGAAAAGGCTGCTTTAAATGGGAAAGAAAAAAAAAAAAAAAGAAAATGCTCCACCGCATTAAAGATCAAAATATTTTCAACATTAAAAAACACAAGAAATTTGGAAAGTTTTTACATTGACTTTCATATAAGAGAACCAGATAATGTGGGTGGGCACATACAGAAAATTTGTTCATTTTCGGCATCATTTTTTTTTAAGTACCCCCTTTCATAAGCTCTTGTAAATTGGCCTCCAAATCTTCTTTTATTAATATGATTTATTTTAGAGTCATTTACACTTGGTTATGATTGTTTTGTCATTGACAGTCAGGACGGCGTGCCTTTTGACCACTTTAAATATCATTTCATATACTAAATAATCACATTGGTATAATTGTTATTGTCTGGGCCGTTTCAAGCTGATATTGTGAAGCCGCATTTCTCTATGCAAAACAAATAACGTACTCGGCAAGAGTTTCGTTTACCGGATATTAGCTCAGCAGCGACGATTGTGTTTATCTGTAGGGAACTAAATAGTAGGCATGAGTTCTCTCAATATTTTCTGTTTTTATATACCTACACATCTCAACCAATTACTATTTTGATTTAATCCTTAGCATACTTCAGTGAAATTTTTAGCACTCTATTTCAAAGGTATTGATTAAGAATGGAAAAAAATTGTGACAACAAGAAATAACACTCGAAGTAAATTTTTAGATTTTCTCAGACAAGAAAAATATGTTAGATATAAAGTGAGTCATATTTGAGTCATACACTTAGTGGATTACGTAATCATGCGTCGCAGATGACTGAGTGTACTGACCTGTTGTTTCTCTGTTACATTAAAGGTAACGGCCTTCTTAAATAATGAGTCATATTCGACTCATTTGGGCGTATTGCAGTAAGTGCACTAGTCACATATCACTCGATGTACAGGCAAGTTGTTGAAGTTGCGAAAGTTAATATCAACTTTAAAATATACACACCAAGTATTTTAGTTTGTTGCTAAATTTTTAAAATGAAATGAGTAGTATCATTGCCATATAATTTAGAGGCATAATTAAACTGCCCAGTTGGAGTCAATATAAAATAGCGTATAAGTAGTTATACGTAGCTCAACTACTATGCTTGTATATATGTACATAAGGTTGGCTTAAAATGTGTTTTTGCATTAAGCGTTTTTGGACTAGTTTTACTTTATTAGAAAAAACAATTTTTTTTAAAGAAATCGGTATTTAAAACATTTTTTCGAAGATGTGGATGCAATTTCAAAAGCCATTGGAAGGTCGAAAGTTGAAACAAGTTTTTCGTATTGTTTGTGTTATCTATTATACAAATGCAAGTTGAAAAGATTTGTCCCGCCTTACGGGCAAACTATATACCTAAGGTATAAGCAATTATATATTTGTGGATAGGTCCATCCAAGCAGCCGTGCAGTCAACAAAAAAAAATTTTTCTTAAATTAGTTATAATATAGAAAAATCAGTTTAAATATGACACCACTACAAATACCAAACATGTATACTATATAGCCGAAGTTGTGTAAGTAGACATGCCATGCATATTATTGTATTACTCGTGTGATCGGCTCTCACTGTGAGTGCGAAGAGTTGATAGTGCAACAATGAAAAACAAGTATTCGCACTATAGAGTTGCTTTTGTGTGAGTAAACGTGTCATGCATTTTTGCTTTAGTTGTTATACAATAGTATTGATCACTGGCTACGATGCCCAGTGTCAGCGGCTCTCCTGAGAGCAATAGGAGTTGCTTTGTTGGAGGCTTTAAACAAGCAATGTCAAATATGAGCAAATATGTAAACTTCATTGATGATACAAACACTGTTTACAAAAACACCGGAGCACGCGGTTATGTACAATAACTATCTTCTACAAATAGAAAAGAAGAATGTACAAAAACAAAGTCCAGCATACATGATTTACATATGGCGAGATAACAAACAACAATTAGAGGAAAACTTGAATTAAGCAGCTTGCAAAATTACACGCAGCATAGCCTATGGGTTAGGCAGCTGCCGTGCAATTAGAGTGATTGAGTTCGATTACCTACAAGATCCTCTGAAATAGTAAAACTATACGAATTAGTCTGACGAGAAATAGTGGCTTTTTTCGATATAGTACTATAACTATAGCCCGTATATGTTTGTTGCTTTCAAATTTTCCTCTATTCAAAAATAATAATAATTAACTAAGAATTATTATCAACTGGTCTTGAGCTCGTTAAACTTACAGAAGTATCTAAAAACAAAATATTTGATTATTCATAAAAAGTATTCCACAGCGGAGTTAGTTTGGTTTTTGTATTTGTGTTTGGGTTTGTGTGAATTGAAATAAAATAAAATTAAATTAAGAAAAAAAAAGAAAAAAAAAAAATTTATTAAGAGAAAGTGCAGGGAAGGGAAGGGAAGTACAGAAAAGGAAAGGAAATGAGGAGAAAGAAAAGAAAATTAAAGAAAAGGAAAGGGAAGCAAAGGGAAGGACTTGATAAGCAAGAAAGATAACAGTAAATTAAAAAAATAATTATATAAATTAAAAATAGTTAAAATAAAATAAAGTTTTGTGGTTGAATTTCAACCACTTGGCAATCTCTAGTATAAGTAAAATATCTTTGAGTTGATGTTCTACCATTTTTATATGTTTTCTATGATTTTGGATCAAAAAAAATATTTTCATTGGGGGCTATTATTTTTTATTTAAAAATCTAGTAAACCTTCTCACAACCTTGAGTAAATTTTTTGTGCTTTTCATTGTTTTCTTTATAAAGTAATTAATACAGCTGGGTATAAAAATTCTACCAACATCCTAAGCTAAAAAAACGGACATTGCAGCACACCCTAATGTACATGTGCGGCTACACCGGAATATACTGTTCAACATACATTACCTTACTTTGACTAAATTTACTTATTTTGTCTACAATTGCAACCTAGTTTACAGCTACCATCATACTGTTCGTACCGTTTTTGGCATTTCCAGAGGCCTTCCATTGATACCACAAATATGACAAATTACATGTTTTGTGGTTTTGTTGCAGACGAAAATAGCAAAGTCACAACAAGATGCCGCAACAACCAAAGAGCCCAAAGTGGTGACCAAACAAATGTTCCAATTTCTGTGCATGACACGAGGGCCACACCTGCAAGCCAAAACCGATGCATCTGCATTTTTGGCCAAGCATACAAGGTATTCGAAGTTTCGCACTAGCTAATACATAGCCTATGGGTATTTGGATGGTGGTAGCGTAAGGGCTTATGCGAGTTCCAAGGGTGAGTAATGTGTATGGTGCTAAAATATAATTTCAATTAAGTGTATTTGTGCGTATAACTCGAATACGAAAGCGAATGGCTGTACGAATTTGTGTGAGTTATTTCGAAGCTTTGAAGTATAATAAATTCATATCTGTTATGGTTTACAATAAGGATGTACTTTATAACTCGAAGTACATAGCTTCCTTGAAATAGACCGCCAACGACATTTTGAAAGATAACTCATTTAGAGATATCTATATCGAAAGATAGTAATGTCCAAATGAAACCTGTAAGCTTCCCGTTTTGTTTGGTACCAATACTGTAAGTATGACCTATATACCAAATATCATTAACATAGGTGAAGTATACTCAGGATTCTAGAGAATTAACAAATATTTGAAGTAACGGCTCCTATGGGGTCCTGAGCTCAAGATTTTTCAAAAAACCGTAGTCTATACTTCCTTGCGGACTATTTGCTGACTGCATTCCAAATTGTATCACAGTCCGTCTTGCCGTTCTTGCCTTACTGAGTAACAAAAGCAAAACCTCTGGACATCCAAATATTCATATTTATAATATTAGTGCTCATATCTCCATGACCAAGTGAGGTATGGCAATTGCCAGAAGATTGTTACCTATTCTATAGTCCTAAGAATAAGTGTACAAAATTTCGGGCAGAGATCGGTTTGTTTAGTTTTGACTGGAAACACTCGCAAACACACTCACTCACGCACAAACTTACGCAATTATAATATTATTAGTAATAACTGGAATAGTGTAACTAGGATAGTGAGAATTATAAAGACTGAGCGTACATAACAAATATCCCCATACAATCGATTGTTCCGCTGAACCGGATTTGGGCTACATATCTTTCAAATAAATAGCCAAAAATTTCAAATTGCGCACACCATGAAAGGTATTAAATATTGGGCACAACCGAATACGGCACTCGCCTTACATAATACATTTTTTTTTTAATTTTTTTTTTTCGCTAGTGTTCACATAATATTTTATTAAACGAAACTAAATACTTGTAAATACTACTTGTTTTAGTATTGAGACACACATACTATTTATATAATCAAAAATTACACACATTTGTTCACAGCGCATACACAGCCATGCCCTGCAGTCAAATCAACTAGTTGCAAACTACTTTACAACTGGTATATGCACCAAGCCCAACTAGTCAGCCAACTGTCATGTTTCCATATAGGCAACTGGTATTTTTAATATGGCGATGTCTTGCGAGATGTCAATTGTCAGATTTCGACCAGAAGATACCAGTCATCTACTACTCAGGAAATACTAGTTTGTATATAGTGGAAATATACTAGTATCATACAGTTCCTTGTAGTTCAAAATGGAAGGAAATGTACTAGTAAAATTGTAGTCTTATCATACCAGTATCATACTACTTCGAAAAAGATAAAATAATACTAGTCCAAATGTGGACCTAACAGGGATTAAAATAAGAAAATGAACTCATCAATACATCATTTAAAATTTTCATTACTTTCGCTGCGAAAAACCTCGATTTGGGATTGCAAAACATAAACATTTTGACAAGTTTACCACATGAGATGGTATCAACTCTTATTACAATAGTTTTTAATTATTTTTATTCTTTTTTTATTTAAATGACCTAAAACACCTTTTAATAATCGCCATTGAAGAAGCCAAGGAAAATTGGCGAAACGTCGGGCTGTAAGGTGAAATAAAGTTTTTTATTTGCACCGTACCCCATTAGATCGATAAAGCTGAAAAAACGAATAATGGTTGCGAATTACAATAGCATGCAATGCAAATAAAATAAACGAAAGAAATAATTACAGCTTATGTCGGTTAAACACATCCTATGAAAATTGCAATCGTATACTAGTATGGATTGAACTTTTTCCGACTAGTATGATTTCAACCAGAAAATTATAGTTGGATACTAATATGTTTACTGACTAGTTTGATATTTTACTACAGGGTGCTTGTAGGGAAGTAGAAATCAGTTTATTTTTCATCTTTTAGTAAACCGACTGTGCCTTCTATTTTATTTAAAATATTTGCTGCAGATCGTGTTTTGCTTTTTAATTTTTTGTTGCTGTATTTTGTATTTTTTTCCTGGTTTCCAATTCCCCCCGCCCGTTGTTGTTTTCATGCTTCGTTTTACATTTTATTGCCTTAATTCTCGACACTTACACACATTTTTCTTCAGCCACTTTCGCTACGCTGAAATGCGTTTTATGCGCTCAATGCTCTGGGCATAGGGTGGTGGAGGGCGTAGTTGGCAGGTGTAAAATTGCTTTTAAATTCACTGTTTAAATGAGAGTTTGCGAGTGGGAATTGAATATAAAGTTTAATGTTGAAGAAAGTGCAGTGAATTTGCTGGAAATTGTAATTTAAAAAGAGAAAATTTGTTGTCGTTTTCAATTAAAGGCAGTAGCAGTGAGAAGGACCCTCAATGTAAATCAATTTGCTACATTCGTACAAGGTATGGAATTTTATCTAAAACTATTTGCGGGTTATTTCAAATAAAAAATAGGTAAGGGGTTTTTATCTCCGATTGAAAATAGTTGGAACCGAAATCTTGACCAAAACGTTAAATTAATTGATATTTTCACCCTAAAATAGAATAAGGTTAAATTAAATAAAATTAAATAAAATAAATTAAAATAAAATAAAATAAAATAAAACAAAATAAAACAAAATAAAATTAAAAAATAAAATAAATAGCTTAGGCAGCTGCGCTTGCGAAATCAGAAGTGCGCGGTTTCGATTCGCCGCAAGATCTTCTGAAATATCAAAACTATACGAATTAGTCTGACGAGAGCTCATGGCTGTTTTCGAAATAGTACTATAACTATAGTCTGTATATATTTGTTGCTTTCAATTTTTCCTCTAATCAAAAATAAAATTAATTGACTGAGAATTATTATCAACTGGTCTTGAGCTCGTAAAACTTACAAAAATATATAAAATGAACAGATCAATTGGTAAAAACCAATAACAAAATAAAATAAAATTAAATATTTTGTATACCATTTGTTTTTTTGTTTTGTATGCATTCATGTGTGTAAATGTGCTCAATTCCAAGTAATAAGTTTTATGAAATTGTTATTTTTTTTAGTTTTAAATAATTTTTATTAATATATTTATTTGAAGAGCAAGTGAAATTTTACAGACAACCATCATAGCGTTTGTTATCAGAGAAAAAAGTTTACAAAATTGCTAAAATAGATAAATTATTTCCAATGAAATGTAAAATTTTTAACCGTGTATAATGTAATCGGAAAAAGCGCTGTAATTCCACAGCTTTTATTGCTTTTAAAAACAAATTAAAAATAAAAGGGAACGGGTAAATGCTATTCGTTTTTATTTAATACCCGTAATAGGCCATAAAAAGTTTGTGTTAAAAATAATTTTTACATTTAAGTTTAACTGTTTTTCCATTTCCCCGGAGAACAAAACATAAAAGCGCACCTCAACTTATATTTTCACCAATCAACTTTCACTTTATTAAATCCACGCTACATAATAAAAATCCAATTTCAAAATTTAATAAACCTTTATTTTATCATAAACATGTTTCATAAATCATATAATCCTTTCTTGATCTCCGTCAGCGGCTATTCACACTTAGACTTTTACACTTTCATTGCATGCGCAGCAGCAAATTTTCATTACGAAAAGTACATATTTTATTGCAACAAATGCCTAGGGATTAGCAGCTGTTTGGGTGGAATGCAAAAGGTATCTAAAGCCATAATAAAGTTGTAAATTAACGCAGTATTTATAAGCGAGTAAGCTGCTAAAATATTAAATTACACAAATTGGAACACAGCAGAAAGGCTAAAGTGAAACAACAACAACAACAGCAACAAAAAGTGTACAAAGTAGAAGAGAGGATTGAAGTAAGAGTGGAAAAGCAGCCAAGCAATAGCATTGAAGCAAATTAAGTACAAAGCAACAAAGTCTGAGCCACAGCAACGCCAGAAAATAAAAACTATAAATAAAACTTAAGCTGTAAATGTAATTAGGCCGGATTATTGGCGTGCTTGGTGAGTAATGCGCCTAAAAGGTGGCTATTAAAAAGTTGTACAACACTTATTTGAATGGAAGTAAAGGTGAAGCTGCAGCAATGAAACGGAGGGTGGTCAGCAAAATAAAAGCGAGAAAAGCAAAGGCAGCAGAAACAAAGGCAGCAGCAAAACTCACTGAAATTTCCGAAATTGTATGTGTGCATGGCTACGCCTAAGTTCGCCAATTGAGCGGTCATAAGCTACTGCAATGAACAAACACACATATCTTTATAGAAGCTTGTGCACACTGCAGCCTGAACTTGCTTCACACACAACGCCCCGCAATTCAAAGTCATACCTTTGGCTCGCTTCTTACTTTGCACACCACAAAAAGCTTTCAACTTCGCTTGTCGATTAAGTAAATGCTTGACTGTTTGTGAAATATTTTGCATATTTGCATTTGTAAATAAACAATGCTAACAGAATATTCTAAAACGAAACAGCAACAAATACAACTTTAGATATGTATCTCAACTATTTGCCAACTGTTAAAGCAAACGCAAAGAGTGAACCAAAAAGCGCAAAAATATTCCCAGCGCTACTCCCACTCAAAACGTAGACGGCAAGCTTGATTGTAAAGCGTAAAACTGCTAAATTTGACCGAACCATGCATTTCAATGAACCCGTGGCATTCGATAATTTTAGTTGCACTCTCGCTTGCTACGCAGTTAGTTTGTAAAGTGAAAACAACAACAAGTACAACAACAAAAAGTGTTTTTGTATCACTGTACCCAGTTGGCATGTTTTGCATATTAACTTTTGGCAAGTTTTTGCAAAGTTTCATTCACTTAAAAATTAACTCTTAAAAATACATTGGCAGGCTTTTATTTATTAAAAGTTCTTTGGTGGGTGTTGCCACTCTTTTATTTTAGTTGCCGGATTTCTTGTGTAACTATGAGATCTTAAAGGAATATGTTAAGGCAAGTTGACAAGATTCAACAATACTTTTGTGTCCAGGGCTTGTTATAACAAAGCTTCTTAGATATGAAAAGCTAAAAATTTGCAATTAAATTATTTGCCTAGTGTTTGTTTTTTTTTTTTTGATATATGTTGGGTTAGATTTTAAAACTGTCTGAAAATAAGTCTTTAATATAAAATAAAGTGTTCTTCCAAAATCGCAAAATGTATTTCAGAATAGTCAGTTGTACTTCACAAATCGTAAAATGTATTTCGGAAAAGTGAATTGCACTTCAGAAGCCGTAAAATATTTTTCAGAATAAATAGTTGTTTTTCAGATGCTGTAAAATGTACTTAAGAATAATCAGTTGCATTTTAGAAACCATAAATTCGAATTATAATTGATTATTCTGAAGTACAATTTATCGTATCGAATTACAATTTATGGTTTCTGAACTACAATTGTTCATTCTGAAAATTATTTCACGGTTTCTAAAGTGCAATTGACTATTCCGAAATACCTTTTACAGTTTCTGAAGTGCAATTGACTATTCTGACAATAATTTTACAATTTCTGAAGTACATCTGACTATTCCGAACTACATCTGATGAGTTTTGAAGTACATCTGTAAAAGGTGTAGACCAAAAAGTTGTAACGTTCTGTCGACAAGAGCGTGATAAATTTTGTTTGGTTTTTTATATCTGAACGCTTGTTTACGTCATTGAACTTTTCTGAAAACATTTTTGTAAATGCTGTAGTCTGTGGGTAAAGCTTTGGCACATTTCTCAACAATATAGAATTAAATAGAAAAAATTCTAAATCATTATGGGTATGCATAACCACTGAAATTGGTTTAAAGCTTCCACGATTTTAATACAAAAAAGTAGATGTTCAAATTTTAGGGTATTATCTATATACTCGAGCTATTTCGAAATCAGCATTCCATACGTTTTAGGGACGTTGTTATAAAAAGTTCTCAAATAGGACTTTCTTCGAATAAATTTAGCGATCTAGCGTTTTTCAAAAACAAAAAACTGAAATTGCTTACAATTTTACTTATCATTAATTTGGAGTCGTAATTAGCACATATAAAGGCAACATTTTTTAACACAAATATTGAAATGAAGGAACCTCATATAACTCACCGTTAAATTTCTTTTAATACTCGTCGTTGGGATCAGCGGAACGAACATACATTTTTCGGATAATCATCTTCTTTCGACACCGTTAATGATTCCGAGCCGCAGTTGAGGACAGTTATGATAGGAGACTTATAGAGCGTGATCTTTGTACGTCCAGTGAGGACTTATCAGTTGGACTTGTCAGTTGTCTACTCAGTTCCAAGTAGCACTTGTTAACAAGAGTGATTCTCCGTTAAAATTTTCGACTGACATTATTTTCGGTGTGTACGCTGGTTCCCAAATAGACGAAATTCCTCACAGTTTAAAATTTGTAACTATCAGCAGTGACGTGGCTGCCAAGGCGCAGGTGCACCGATTCTTTCTTTGAAGACGGCAAATACTTCGTCTTGTCATCGTTCACAGCAAGACCCACTTTCTTCGCTTTTTTGTCCAAGCTAGAGAAGGTAGAACTTACGGCTTTGTGGTTAAGGCCAACTATATCAATAATATCGTCATAAGCCAGCAATTGCACGCTCCTGTAATAGACTGTATCATTGCGGTTCAGCTTTGCTGCTCGAATTACCTTCTCAAGCATCAAGCTGGAGAAATCGCACGACAGGGAATCACCTTGTCTGAAGCCTAGTTTGGTTTTGGTTTTCAATGGCTCGTAGAGGTCTTTCCCAAATTCTGAGGGAGTTGTTGGTATTGCTCAACGTCAGTTTGTAAAGTCGTACAAGCTTTGCAGGGATGTCAAATTCAGACATGGCAGCATATGAGCAGTTCCTTTTTGCACTGCCAAAAGCCACTTTGAAATCGACAAAGACATGATGCATGTTGATCCTTATATGCTGTGTCTTCTCCAGGATTTGATGTATCGTGAAGATCTGGTCGATGGTAGAATTACTAGGTCTGAAGCCAAGCTGATAAGGTCTACGATGGGCTTTTGCATAATACGCTGGAGAGAACCTTATATGCGATATTTAGGAGACTGATTATGCGGTAGTTGGTGCGGTTAGCGGGATTGCCTTTCTTGTGAATTGGGCATAGCACATCTATCTTCAGATATGCGCCCGTACGACCATATTCTGCGTCAGAGTTGATGCTTTTCAATAGCTCTTCACCTCCGTGTTTCAACAGCTCGCCGGGTAGTATGTCCTTTCTAGGCGATTCGTTGTTTTTGAGCCAAAATATAGCCATCCTCACGTCATCATAATCGGGCGGTGGGCCGTTTTTTCCATCGTCAGGGATTGGGGTATCGATTTCATCATCTCTCTCGCTATTTAGCAATAAGGAGAAGTGTTCCCTCTAAAACTCAAGTACGCTAGCTACGTCGGTTACCAGGTCGCCATTATTGTCCTTGCAAGAATTCGCTTCGGCGTCTCTGTCACAGTTATGATTTTCTATTTAAGTGGCTTGCGTAAGAAAACTTTTTAGGCTGAGTTTATGCAGCCAGAATATTATTTAATTATTTTAAAAGTTTCAATTTGCTGCCATGATCGAAGAGCGAATAACGAAATGACCAAGGAAACGCCTAAGCAGCTGCACCAATCAGACATAGAAAAAGCCGCTAAGTTGAAAGAAAAACAACTTTTAGAGAGAAAAAGTAGAAAAGCGCAGTGAAACTTTGCACGGGCTGAGGGAAGTAGCCTGTGGCTTTCTAATTACAAATAGCGCATAGCACAGAGAGTATGCGCATTTTAAGAATGCTAGCTTAAAGTTAAAGTGACTGGTTGCAAAGAGTTGAAGGCGTTAGATAATGGTGTCAAAGTTTGCGGAAACTGCATGTAAAACAAGAAATCGCTTGTCATACGTTTGTACCTAGCTTAAGTTAAAGTTTAAGTTGCGGACAAAAACATGACGCCTTCGAAGACTTTGATGGATTTGATTGCAGGCAAAAGTATGTTCAGCTGTTTAGCAGTCGGCAATTTGATGGAGTTGTTAGAAACGCTATATTAGAAGCATTCAAAGCGCTGTGGCACAGTTTCTAATTATAAGCTAATGTCTTTTTAAAGCTAAAGGTTCTAGACTGCTTGAGCTCTTATATGATTGAACTGATCCTTTTCTTTGAGCATGTTCTATGAAGATACTAATTGTGCACTTTTATGCATAAAGGGGTACTATTGAATAGAGCCTATAAGTATGCTACACAAATTAAAATTTACTTGTCGCAACTGGGATCAATTATCGCCTACCTCAGATGAATGAAATTAATCGCTGCCCACACTCTTTAGGATTTTTTGCAGGCTATATTAGAACCACAGCAGAGCTACTTCTGTAGATTTTATAAACTTGAAAATTTACAGCAAAAAACACTTGGAAGAACAAAATCTAATACGCTCCCTAAAGTATGCATCAAAGCAGTAGATTGAGGAGGTGTTTAGTTGTGAGCAGCTTAAAGCAAATCTCATAATAAAGTTTGTATGCTTATACCATTTCTTATGTATCACGTGATATGTCTGCAAACTAATAGAATTTCCTAAAACTTGTTCAAACACAGAAAACTTGGAATACTTGGATTCTTGTCTTAAAATATATACATATGTACATCACGCCAAAAATATATATGTTCAAACGGAAAGACATACGTCGTGTACACACATTCTCTAAACATAAATACTAGCTCCAAGCACTTGCGCTAAGTCTACTCTTTTGGCAAGTTAAATAATTTCTATAAAATTACTTTGTACTTTGAATATTCTATTTCAACGTAAAACAGATTGTAGCTTAAAGCGCTTTTACATGTGTAAATATGGAGAAAGTGTATGAGTATATAGGTTTCTGATTAAGTATAATTTGTGTTTGTGCTCATTTATTTTTTATATTTAAAAGTCGGTATATGCACACAACCCAGAGCCATTCAACCTTTAGAAATGTGCTCACATTTGTATTTTTCTCCATGAAAGTGCATTTACTTTTGTATATACAACGTGCTTATTCGTAAAAGTTTTGTGCGTATAGATATAGTAGTTGTTTACTTTATTTTATTTTACCATACATGACATTTATGTAATTATTTTATAAAAATATATTGGCGTATATAACTTTTAAACTTGGTTACTTGGCTTCAAATTATACAGCATGATTTGAAAATATAAAAGTGAAGATTATCATAATGCAAAAGTAGTTATGAGCAATCATTATTGCAAAAAGTTTTCGACTGTTGTTATCGTGAATTTTTATTAATTTAGTCTTGTTTGTTGTGATGTGATATTTATGTGATGTTACATAGAGATACGATTCTTTGCTGACTGCCCGATTTTGCAAGTGGCTATTGATGTGACGTGAATGAGTGGAATTTGACTCAATGTGATGCAAGTTTTGTTTTTGGTGTGATGTGATATATTTAAATGTGATTCTTTTGTATGATGTGATATGTTGTGATATGCCCTTTGCTGCTGTAATGCTGCAGATTTTGATATTATGTAAGCTATTAATATAATAACGAGATTTGGAATAGCGTGACTTGGCTTCCTAGATGCGATGTGATAATTTATTTCTGTAGCACTTGAATGTAGTGATATAAACTTATAGATCGATATTGATTTGACGCAAATTGCAAAGCGTATCGCAAATCGGTTTCCATTTGGTCCTTGCATGGGAGCGGTGGTCTCATTCTTCCTCTGCTGTCACCAGCAAGTGATGATAAGAATACCTACTGGTCGGACCATCTTCATGTGATGTAGTAAAAGTCAAAGCATTTTAATATGATTACCTCAAAGCAAAATCTACCAGCATGACACAAGACTTTTTTAATCGAAAATTATGCTATGAGCTTGTCATATGATCTGGGAAAACAACTGAGCAAGCTTCAATGAGTATGTTGCTTATTTTTCACACATATAAGACTACCTCTTAAGCTAAAGTTCTGGGTGTTTTAGTTGTTGCGATATATTCAAAGATTTTCGTAGTTGAGCTTAGTGATATTTTTGCTAACGATGTGATGCCACATCATACGACAATTTTTCTGATAATTTAATTTATTTTTTCATTGATTCTATACTTAACACAGAATATTTTGATCATAAAATTTACTTTCATTTGACCAAGCTTGCACATTTCCTATCCAGCCACTTACGCCAACCAACCCACAACTAAATGGAAATTTACTACCAAGGCTTATGTGATATCAGACATTCACATTTGACTTGCCAATATTAGGAAGAACTACGGTCAATTTGGTTAAGGGATTTTGTGTTTGGGCTAACTTTCAAGTGCTAATATGGTAAATGGAGGAAGTACACAAAATATGGAAATATGGTAAGGGAAATTAAGCAAACTTATGTGTTTAATATGTGCATTTATATATACAGCTACAAGCTGCTGAAAATTAAAACTTTACAAGCCACAAGTTGTTAAACAAAAGTTGATAAATTAAGCTAACAAAACAAAGGAATGGTCAACGTGTAAAAAATAATATTGAAACGAAGGCATATGGTTGGCCAAAACTTTGAAGTTTACAAAGGCAGAGATACATCTAAATGATATTTCGTTTGTGAAAGTGCAAAACCGCCTATAACACTTCTTCAAAATTCCTAACAAACATTTTGAAGCACTGTTTTTTTGGATATATTCCAGAATCACAATGCAACTCTATGATTTATACTATTTATGGAATAGGTCTGATTTCTGAAACTCATTCTTCAAAATAAAACATTATTATCGCAATAGGACATAGGGGTATTTTTAATGTGAATGGGTGAGTATCTATACTATTTATAAAATTAAAACCAAAATCTTTGTTGGAGCAAAGCAATAGATTCACTGATCCGCTGTTTCCAATTCAAGTTTCAAAATAAAACATTCGTGACACAATAAGACACAAGCAACACTATTTTATTCTACGAATTTTTGTTCAGTAGAGAAATAATTTCTATTGAAGAACCAGTTTAGAAGTAGTTTTAGATTTTTTGTTTAACTTAAACACAATCATACATATGCTCAAGTATATTTGTATATAGTGCGTAGTTATTATAAACACAAAAATATATTCATTTATGCGCCTACTTGCTTGCCAAAGTCTCACAAGTGCTTACCACATATTGTATATTTTTAGGAAAAATCTTTTTGTTTCGTGGCTTGTAAGTGAGACAAGTCGAAAAAGTATTTTACTTACTAAGTTCCTAACTATGTTTACATGTGTGAAATGTTAATTGTTGTTGAACATGTATGCGATTTCATTTAAATGGTGCATGTGTTTATTGGCTTATTTACATATGTATATGTCTAGAAAGAAATATTCCCTGGAGTCTTAAGTGTGTGGAAACATACCAGAAAATTGGCATGAATATATTTGGAAGTAAAAGCTTTTTTTTGGCTATTCTTTATACACTTAATTGTTAATAGATATTGTTAAACTTAAATTCTTATTAAATTTTTATTATTAAATATATTTTACTTTAACATTGAAAGGCCTTGCTTTGAAGGGAAGTTTAATTCAATGTATGTTTTTGAAGCAACAAATAATAACAGAAATTTAAATTTCTAAAAATTTTCAGAAAACAGTTTTAGTTGGCCACCTTAAGTCAGGGATGTGAGATAGATCTGGAAGACCACACTCATTGCGTTATAAAATAATAGAAGAAAACATTTTTGATATGTAACCACCAAAGTCGGCTTAAGTGAAAATCGAGAAAATGCCAAATAACTAAAACGAGAAAAAAACGGGACTTTAGCCATGAAACCTTAATTTTTTGCATAAAAGAAATGCAAACCCTGACAATACTTCAATTGAGTACGGATCACAAAATACTGGAACTAGCTTATTGTTGACTTGAGTGGGCTTTAGCTGTTAATGCATGATTCTATAAGCACTCAGCATTCAAATGGACCCATAAACGATTTCACCAAAACGTAACAGGAGAGAAGTTTGCTTACAAGCTATCTCTCTCTCAATTTCTTCCACCCAAAGCGCCAGAAAACTGACATTTTAAATAAGGTTGGACCAGATTGAGGTTGATGTTAGCATAGTCAGCTTCTTCAAGCAGCTAAACAGAGGGTTGTGTAGTTGGAGGACACACAACATATGCTGGGCAGATACTCAGTATGTCTGTGTTCAGTCTGGATATGCATTCGTTTTTGCTTGTTCGAGTGTTCAGATCGATCGTTGGAATATTTGAAAACCACACGAAAGCTTTTAATATTTGCATAGAAAGTAAACAATATCACCTGTTCCTGCAAAATTGTTCAAGCGCTTACAGAAACTTGCAGTTTCGATATGTTACATAGTAATTTAATGTTGTAATGTTACTATTGACACTTAAAAGCCCAAATATTCGAACCGATGTGTTGGCTGGAACAGGCTTAAATTACAAAAGACTGAAAAATGCCATTGCATGCGGTGAGAGAACAAGCTACGAGTTTTACTAAATTTAAAATTAAACTTAAAATGAGCAATAGAAAGCGCTTTTTAGTAAATTATTTAGGAACCATAACATAAAACAAGATTTATTACTTCAGCTGTTTATTTAATTTTTTACAAAAATCCACGATAAATTCGATTTCTATTTATTTTGACAATTTTTCCTTTAATGAAATTTCTCCGAAAACAACAAGCCTGTAATAATTTCTTGCCATCTAAGCAGGATCTACCTACTTAGAAATATTTTTAATAAGCCATTTAAGAAAATTTCGTCAAAAAATTTGCTTTGAAGAAAGAAGAAATTTTGGGCTTAAAGCTAATTGAAGTTGTAAACATTTCTATGGAATTGTGCTAACAAATGCACTTCCTTTGAAAAGGAATTTAATAAAAATTTAAATTTAACAGAAACCAAGAATTTATTAAAACACAATTCCAGAAACGGCACAACAACAATGTAATAATAAAATTTAATACATACTTAGCAAACAACAAAAACACAACTTAATATTAAAAATGTACGAAATGACAAGTTTCCATGCCATGTCCCCAAATTAAATATTAATGTTGCAACTTTTTGGGAAAGCGTTCCTGCGTAACTGACATACGCCGAATAAATAATTTACAGACATACTACATACCTGCTTTTTTGTTGTTATTGTTATGGTTATTTCTATGGTGGTAGCATACAATATACTTGCCACTTAACACCAATGACAACTCGACTGACATGCGCTGGCTAATTTAAAATTCTCATAAATATAAATTGGATTTAAACTAAAAATCAGCATATTTACAAGGTAGTTGGGCAACTTGTGGCATTGATAGTAGACAAAAAAAAAGCATTGAAGTTAAATATTATTGCATTAACGACTACTTAATTATGAAGTTAGCTCATTACAAATTATTTAATTTAAATACTTATTATTTCTTTATTATCCGCGTAGTTCTAATCCCTACAGGGTTTCCTCCTTCCAGCTTACTAGACTCACTTAATTTTCTATTTTGTCACCATAATTTCTATTGATGTTTTTATTACTCTAGGCGCCAAACTTTTAATATTTAATGTAATATTGTAATCAATTTTAAATGCAAGCAATCGTTTTAAATATTCCATTGCGCACAGTAAGCTATTTTAATATAAAGTGCGTTTTAATGAAGCACAGCAAAACTTGAACAAAAGACATGACTACCCAGCAGTGCGCATAAGTTAGCTAATGTTCATATTTTCCACAACAGCTTATAGCAGTGGACCAATGAATCACGCGCGGCACTCAATCGAGTTGTTTCAAAATCAAATTTCTCAGCCACGATAGAAGCTAGAGCTAGCAGACAAAATGTTGCTGAAAGTTACGCTGTTTGCAATTATGAGAAAATTCGAATGGTTTTAAAAATTTGAAAACTTAGCAATGAAAAACGTGTATCATTTTGCAATTCTTAAATTTTCCTAGTTATCAGAAAAGAATTAAATGTGTTTCTTTCGAACCTGTTGGAGACACAATTTTTTTCGGACTAAGTTTAGTATTTTTTTTCCATAGGAATTGAATAATCTGACAACATCATATGGAAGAAAATATCACACAGTATGTAAAAAAGAATTACAAACATAAAAATAAAAATTCTTAAGAGTCTTGAGACTTGCACTTGTAAGACTCGAACTTAATAGGGTACTGCGTACGCAGAAATCATTTTGAAATGCTTGCCACAAATTTGAAAAGTGCCATCAACTTTTTTTCTTTTAATATTTTTATAAATTTTTTGATTTTTCGAATAAGCTTAGAAGCACTGATTAAGCAAATTTTATATTAAAGAGCCACCTATAATTGTATCAGAAATTAAAAAATGCATTCTAGCTGCAGAAGTTCACGAAATTTATTAGAAGAACCAGCTAGATCAGTGAACAGTGAGCCATTGTAAGCAAATTTATTCAATTGACTTATAAAATTTTTTTTATATTTTTTTAAGTAACCATTTATAATTTTTTCATAGCAAAGACAAAAAAAAAAATCAACAATATACTATAGTACCATCAAATTTCTGCCATCACTTGATTTCGTAAAATAAAAAAAAAATAAAACAATTAATAAAAAATTGAATGTTAATAGTCAAATGATTATCGCTTAGTTAGTAAATGAAATTTAGCAGCTTCGAAAACAAAACTTTTTCGAATAACTACCGTTTTTGTTTTTCATTTGATAAAGTTATATTTATATAGCCTATAAAATTTATTTATAATATCACATAAAAAATGATTAAAATAACCATTTTACAAAAATAAGTAAACCGATCTTGAGTTAAAAAAATCCGTTGAATAATATAATATAATATATAAACTTTAATACAGCTGTAAGCAACTTTAAATATTCTACATAGGTATATATTCAAAATGAAAGTTAACATTGCATTCATGAACGAAAAATTAAAAACCTTTACCAATTTTATTTAAAAAAATATATATTTTAAGTCAAGCCTAGTACTGTGTTCATGCGTGAAAAATGTTGCAACGAGCCCAAACATTATTTTAAATCACTTTTTGTATAAATAAAGTAGAACAAGGTCTTCTTTCATCATATTGCTAGAGTTTTATGTTGTTTTTCAAGACTTGAAATCAAAGGATATAGAATTAAAGTCGTTAGCAACATTTCAAGTTAGCAACATTTTGCGGTGAAAATTTTTGAAAAGAAGATTACGCAATTCAAAAACATATTCAAGCCTTAAAACGAACTTAAAATGGTTAGAAATGATTCCAGAAACACATTTTTTATTGCAAAACATTGGGAATGTGATTTCAAATGGTTTCTAAACAACTTACAACATTTTACAAATGCAAAGAGTACTAGCTTTTTAAAAAAAATAATAGCTCAAAGTTCACGGGTTTAATATTTTAAGGAAGTTCAAAATTTTGAAAAAAATATATAAGTTTTGCTGTTTTATTCATAAGTCGCTAAGTGCTTACGAAAAAAAATTGGCATTGTAAAAGGAACCAGTACTCTGGTTTTAAATTGTGGTTGGAGCTTATACTAGAACGGAGATAAGCTTTTTGAAGTAAATGAAATCACGCTTAAAATATGTTCAACTATTTTCCACTACAGATTTATTTGATGAAGCAAGTTGCCTTGTAAATTAAGTAACTTTAAGATTAAAAATAATTATTTTTAATGTTGATCTTTTTACTATTTTTTCGCAAGAGTTTGCTAATATATAGAGCCTTATAGGTTTCGTAAAGCTTTTCTATAACTTTTGTTTTTGCAGTTTTCGTTTACTTAAATTGAACTCTTCAAATTTACATAAGTTAAGAAGATTTTTGGAACAAGTTTATAATTAAGTGATAATACTTTCTATAGTTAGGTGAATATTGGGAGTGACTCAACACTCCATTTTCTTGCTAACTAGATCAAACTCAACAACTCATATATGCTGATCCGAACAAAAATTCTATCTCCCATCAAAAAGTCCTAGTGGGCACATGGATCTGCTCATGCACACAGCATTTATTCGGTACATACGCACGCATACATTTGCAGTTCAACACGTTGGTGGGCGTGATATTACCTACGTGTTGTCGGTAAATTACTTTTAAATGTTTAATAGTTCAATTGCCCGTTGGGGAGTTTTATTGTGAACGCGAGCTGTTTTTATGTGGCTTTCCCATTTTCAGGAATTTATGTAAACATTCAGTTAGTGGCGTTCAAATGAAGTTGTCATTTAATTTGTAATAATATTCATATTAATTCTTATTATAATTAGTTTTATTACTTTTAATTAGAGAACGAATTTATTTTGACTTTTATGAAAACGAAATTCTATATCTGCAGAAAGAGCTGCTTATTATTAATAGTACAACAATTTGGACCGATATGAACCAGCAGCTTGCTGTTTCTAAATAATCCTACAATTTGGCGTGACCTATGTATTTTATGCCAATTTCCAACGGTATCTGCTATGTTAGATAAATTTTTTAATGGCATAAGTTCCCTTGAAGCGTTGACGACCACTGCCAAGCGCCAACTTCGTTTTGTTGAAACTTTATCTAAACATTTTGATGTTCTGTGTTCCGCAACTTTGTCGTGTAACCTTCGGTGTGGTAGGGCAGCACATTAGCACCCAACATCGGCGGCCCCATACGTTTTATACTAAGTAGTAGATCCATAACAAATAATATTAGATAGACGAGGTCTATTAGATTTGTCAGCAGCATTTTTAGCCACGAATTTGTCTACAAGTTATTCGAAATGAGCTTAAACCAGACCTGTTAAATAATGATTACCGGTTTGATTAATTATTTTTTTGATTGAATACAATTACTTAAAGTTTTTAATGATTATTTTCCAATTATTTAAAAAAAATAATCAAAGCAAAATCATCATTGTTTTGACTATTTTTTATTTTTATTTTTGGTTATTTTTGATTTTTTCAGTATTGTTGTAGAAGCACATAAATTTACATATCAACAATACTGAAGTAATAAAAAAAAAAAAATTTTTTAAAATAGCCAAAAGTAATCAAAACACATTTTTTTAAATTACTTTTTTGATTTTTTCTAATCGTAATCAATTAATAATTGTCTTTAAAAAAAAAAGTTTTTAATGATTATTTTCTTAGCCAAAAATAATTATTTTTTTGATTTTTTCTAATCGTAATCAATTAATAATTGCCTTTTCTTGAAAAACAGTTAAAATAATCATTACCAATAAAAAAAACCGTCTAATTAATTCACCACTAATTACTAATAAAATTTAACAGGTCTTATATCACTCATTATAGAAACGGCTACGGAAATATTTTCAGAGATCAGAATATATCAAGTTTGTAGATTGATTAAAACTGTTTACTATTGTTTTCTTTGGCTATCTTGGTCAGCTTAAAAAAAGAAAAGAGTTTCATAGCGCTCGTTTTTGGCAGAGAAATTGTAGTTTTTATCTAAATGCTACCATAAATTTGTTTTTTTGTGAAGTTTATCATCTTTATACTTGGTTTATTATGAATGCTTCCTTTTAAGCCGTTCACTTGTTCCACACACATCTACATGCATACAAGCTTAAAATATAAAGTTGTAATAGCTATCACACTCGCATAGTTATTATGGAACATAAAACAGAAACAAAAGCGATTTAGATGTAATCATTCAATAGCATATCAGACACTTAGATCCCGATAGTAGCAGAGAAAGTAGCTAAAACAGCATCGAAGAAAACTTCATCGTACAAAGATACATGAGATTATTTATGTATATGTGTATATTAGGGTGATACATTTTTTCGAAAAATAAAATAAATGGGTCTAGGAAATAAAAAGAACATAGCAGATTCAACAATTTGTTAGATAAAAGCGTTCGGTGCCACTCTAATCTTTTGAAATATTTAGACAAACGAATTCTTTGTAAAGTGTTTTCGAGTTCAAAAAAAAAAAAGGTTCTGAGACAAAGCGACATACAGTTTTCAGTAAATAGACAATGTTCCGTACCAGATCAATTCTCGACATTGATTTAAAGCTTTCACTTGGCCCTACTTCACTTGCCATAAAGTAAAATCCCTAGCAATACTTTACTTTTTACCGGAGTAGATAGGTTTTTTGGGGTCAGCATACTTTCAACCACACATCCCCTAAATACCGCCATGGTAATAACCCTCCTTGATGTGAGCAATATTATAAAGCCTTATAAGCTAAGCACAACTAATAAAGCTAGATCTAAATTCACTACTAATTTCGGGAATATCCAAAAATAATTTTCTTTACGAGGTATAGTGTCTGATATTGGTTCCCTGCCACGTACTACAAACACCCACCTAACCATGCGTGACAAATTTTAAGTCAAGAATTTCACATGTCATAACTGCACAAAATGTAATGCAACAACAAACAACATATGAACATGTGTTTGTAATACAACTGGCAGCTTTTGTCGCCAAATCGAAAAATGTCTCGAAAGTTTTACGCTGCTGTTGGCGTCATGAAAAGTTGCAACTGCAAGAAATTGCTCGGAAATACTCATAAATATACGCAGCTTAGAATGTATATACAAAGGATGCTAATTTTTTTGGATTTTGACAACATCGGGATTTAAGGAATCAGAGTTGACAATCCCGAGACTAGTCCCAAGAGCGGTATTATCAAACAGTTTAGGTAGGAAGAAGTGAAAATAGTATTTGAGAAACATCGCACCTGAAAATATATTGGAAATAATTTTATTTAAAAAGTATTTTTTTTATTTAAAAAAAAAAATAAAATCAGACCTGTTAAATAAGGATTACTAATCCAAATAATTACCAATAATTACCGAGGATCTTCTTCTTGAGGATCTATTTAATGATTGATTAACAGTTACTTTAAATTTTTAATGATTATTTTCCAATTAATTGAAAAAATAATCAAAAAAAATCATGACTCAAAAATAATAAAAAAGTTTTTTTTATTACTTTAGGTTATTTGTGATGTTTTTTAATTATTTTAGATTTTTTTTCAGTATTGTTGTAGAAGCACATAAATATACACATAAACAATACTGAAAAAAATTAAAAATATTAAAAAAAAATATTAAAAAAAAATGTAATTTTTTTTAAAATAGTCAAAAATAATCAAAGTAATAAAAAATAATTATTTTTTTTGATTATTTTAGAATTTTTTAAAATTATTTTTGATTTTTTTGAATTTTTTTAATCGTAATCAATTAATAATTGAATTTTCTTGAAAAACAATTAAAATAATCATTACCAATTAAAAAAGCAGTCTAATTAGACTAGTTACTAATTACTTATCAAATGTAACAGGTCTGAATAAAATATAATTGAGTAACACAAAATGCAATGATGTGTGAAAGAAAATTGGAAAAGAATTGATTTAATTCAAAGAGAAAGCCTCATAGTACAATTTTATAATTTGTTTTTTTGAGTTAGAAAAATTTTAACCTGCTGAAGATGAATATAGTTGAATACGTTTTGCAAGCACCTTATAAAAATTCGGCTTTATTTATTTAAATTAAAAAAAAAATTTTTTTTTTTAATTATCCAGTGATGATTTTCATACAATGGGTCACTTCTATTTAATAACCTCAGTTTTTGTTATAGAAGATGTTCTTGACACC